>JAWWLZ010000139.1:61525901-61555236 GCA_035041345.1 Poliocrania exsul
CTCATTCCTTGGTTTGCTGCCCCTTGCTCTGTCTGCCTGGTGCTACACCAGCAGCCCAGTTCAGCCCTCACAGACTCTATAGGCTTCCCATTTGAACAGGACAAGAATGGAGATGTGGTGCCATTGCTCTGTATCAGCAGTGCTTGGCTCCCAGATCAGTTTCAAGCTACTGAGTACTATTTTTTGTGCCCTAAACTTGCCCAGCAATCAAAGTTAGTTTGTCTTGCTCTTATACAGCTTACTTAAAGACATGGAGTGGAGCAATGAAGGTTTACAAGACCATTTTTCTTCCCAACTCCCACACACAGTGTTCAGTGCTGCCTTATCAAAGCAACTGACATTGCTGATGGAAGATCACCCATTAGACTGGCCCTCAAAGGGAATACAAACTTACTCATTGACTCACTCTTCCTGAACTATTTCAGATATTAGAGATTTTCCAGTTTGAAAGTCTGAGCAAGGATTCTTCATACATCTGTCACTGGCAAGGCAATTACATGCATTTGTATGCCCAAAGTCCTTCACACGATGGAAAAGTAAAGATTTCAGCTTCCCAAAAGAAATCCTATTTTTTCAATGGTGTTCCACAAGTCCTATTATTTATAAACTTGAGTCTAATGCAAGATTTATTGGGCTATCCAGGCTTTTTAGCTCCTCTCACATATGGGTTGTTTATTTGCTGTTCATGCTCAGCAGTTCATGTAGTATATAACCATGTATGACATTCATTTTACATTTGTATGAGTAAAAGAAAACACATATGACCCTCTAAGGAAACAACCAGATTCCTAAGTCTGAGCCTGGAGTCCATTTTTTATATCTTAACTTCAAAATTCCTTTACATAAAGGTTAGAATTTCTTTATTTAACTTAAACTGACTTTTATGTGATTAATTAAAAAGTAAAAAAATTTTCACATCAGCATTTGGCAAGAGTCTGGAAATTCCCAAATCTGACCATTGCTACAAGTAATAGTGTTTGCTTTTAATTCCCCTGTATACTTGTAAGAAATTTGCACTACATCACAACAGTAATAATTCATGGGTGTTTTATTTTTTGGATGTTCTGACAAACTACTCACAAAACTTTCCTTGAAGCTCTATGACAGTCTTTCCCTTTATAAGCCAGATCCTTACAGCTACCAGAAATCTTAAAATATGTTTTTGAATAAGAGAAGATTTGAAATTAGTACATTTAAAATTTCAGCCACAATGAGAGCCAAGTGCTGTGCCAAGGATCTTTGCCAGCTGGAAGTTGGTATCATGTGAAGAACTGGAAAAGTATAAACTTTTACTTTACAATGTTACAAAGATCTTGTAGGATCTCACAATATTTCCTTTAAACTTTTCCACTAATTTGAGACAAACTCCTGGCTTTTTACAAACCCTTGTAACCCAGTAACTCTTGGGAAAGTTAGTTAAAAAAAAAAAAAAAGTAGAACAGTATATATCTAAAAGAGATAAAATATCTGTGAAGTTAAAATACATTCTGTCTTAACAGGATAAAATTATCTGTCAAGAGGGGGTAGAGAGGATGTCAAAGACCTGTTACAGAGACAGTCTACTATAATGCTACTATCTCTATAGATGTGCATTCCTAAGCATAGACATGTATGCAAACAAAAAGGCATATCTAGTCAAATTTAAAGTCACATTACATTGGGAGACATTAGATTTTTAAATTTGAGCACTGGCTTTTCTTAACACATTTTTTTAAAACACAGCCCTCTTAATTTGGAATCAGTGTTGGAGGGTCAACTAGTATATACTCTAGAGTCAAGGAAGCCAAAGATACTGTTGCTCAATAGCCCATCTACAGACCAGTTATCAATCCCCAGTACTCCCCTCTCTGTCCCTTACATATACCCCCATCTTCCTTTTTATTACCGACACACGATGCCTACCATAAGGCAAATAAAGCATGAAACAAAACACATAATTCACATTCAATGTGTAATTTCACAGAACTCCTCACCCAAGAGTGATAGTGCAGGTCACTGCTAGTGCTCCTCCTCTGCAGGCAGCACATGCCAAGGGAAGAGGTTTACACAAGGTTACCCAGTGACTCAGCAGCAAACTGTGGAAAGGACTGGGGGCAGCAGTCGGATGTGCCTGCTGTAACTGCAGCTCAGTAACTATCCTGCCTCGCAGAGAACTGCACTCCCACACCCAAAGGCTCTGCTAAGGTACAAACTGAGCACCCTTACTGATGTTAGGTGTGTAGCCCATTACTAGTAAATGCTTCAATTTTAATAGTAAAGTTACAAATATCCACATTTTCTCAGTTACATGGCAGCTATGAAACAGTGAGTTGCTGTGTGCACTATAAAGACTTCATTATGGTCATAAAATGACAGATTTATACATCTGCAATTTCTGTGCTTCTCAGTGCTCTCTTGCAGATTTTGACACAGACTTAATATTTAACAAGTATCAGAATCCAGCTAGCCTATTATTATTCCACCTACTCATAAAAGGGATATTCTTCTGTTCAGAGACAGCATGTTAAAGTGATTTGCAGGAGGAGATGGTAAAAGTTTCCTTCTCCCAGAAACCTCAGGAAGTTCAATTAAACATGGACAAGCGTAACAGCTTGAAACAGGCACTCTTTGATACAAAGACATGCCTATCTTTCAGTAAAGGACTTCACGCTAGTTTTACATGAACAAAGAGCTGCTTCCAATTAAAATCATAGTAATAGGGGGCTGGAAAAAAAATTTAACCCAAATGCTCTTCAGGTACTTGCCTTTACAGAGCAATTACCCAGGGATGAAATGACATCCCTTTCTAGCCACTTCACCAAGAGCATCGTAAGGGAATGATGTAGAGATGCAGCAATGTATAAGCATGATGGCTGCTAAAATCTAGTTCTCTTTTATTTCCAGTCCAGTTATTTACCAAACTGAATTCTTCAGATATCTCTCCCATGAGTTTGACAATGACATGCTTTACCTTCACAACGTATATAATTTTAAAACAATTTCTGAAAATGCATCTACCAGTCAAAAAATATTTGGGTATCCAGAGAAGCAGAGAGACAGTGATATTTCTTAACATACACAACCAATACATGTCGGTAAGTGCAACTTATCTACCATAGATTTTTCATTCCTAAGACTGAACACTACAACACATAGCTGTTTCAGTTACTCCTATGCATAGAAAGACCAAAGGCTTTTGAGATTTTCAGTTCTTCAATATATTTAGTTATTTAATTCAATAGCAGCACCAAAGCCACACCTCTCATGCATACATGAAAGTCTAAGCCTATTGACAGGAAAACTGCAAACTCAATATACGTTCTTTTTAATATACTAGATTACATTTTTCCTCTATCCCTATCTCCTCTCATGTCTTCACATGCTACAGACAATGAACTCTCTCTCTTTTGCCCATTGCACACAAATACCTCATCACTTCTTTGTATTGTCCCCATTACATTAATATCCTTTATATGCCATGAGCACTAAATATCTTTTCTTCTAGAGATCTTCCGGCTGATATATATCTAATAAAATCAGAATAGGTATTCTTACCTCAGTATAAGCTGGCCTTTGAAGGTGACTTCTTGTGTTTCAGACCTGATTAAAGGGCTGCATGTCAATGACCTCATCTAACTCTTCCAGTGACATCAGCTGGATTTAACAAAAGCCAGGTCAGTGCCCCTGCCTGCAGACATTGCCTTGCCAGTATAAAGAGTAACTGATCTTTGTTGAGGAGTAAACATCTGCCATCAGGATTGAGGAAAATATGTTGGAGGCATTTTAGACATTAATGAACAGAAACGCAGGAATCCACTGAGTAGCATTTAACAGAGCTTTGCCTTCAGTATTACATCAGGAAGTTCTGCTTCTAGCCTCCCCAGCAGGAGCTGAAAATACCAGCTGTGAAAATCTGAGTGTCCTAAAAATATGGCTGCCATGGCCTTCTTAAGATACGTTAGAGACACTAATCTTGTTCCACTAAGTAAATTAAAAGAAGAAACACATCTCCCAAAGCCTGGTGTCTGAAATCCTTTTTCCTTCCTCTCCCAGCACAATTTTATCCTATATACACATACAAATTTAAATACACAGAGGAACACATATGCTATACGCCAAAGCAGGATGCTGTCATTAAAGTACATAGCCAGAAATGGTTGCAGATTTGGCAGGGAAAGTTCATTTTTTATATGCCTGACACCTCAATCTCAGCCTCAGATGCAGTGACCTCATCAAAGCATTACACTGGTGTTCATTAAGGTCAGGAGGAACTTGAGCTGGAACAGGCAATATCCCAGTAAAACAACCTCATTCCACAGTGATGACATGGGGAGGAGCCAGCCTGAAGGGCACTGTGCATACACCCTGCTGGGTGGGTTTTCCCGTGTTTGTCACATTCCCTTCAGCATTTCAGAGATCTGCTCATACACACAGGCAAAATACCCACCCTTCAAGAACATAGGTATGGGGACAGACACAGACACAAACCTGCCTGCAACACTTCCACGAAGGAGTTCCTTGCAGTTCTCATTATCATGACATATGCTGAGCTTAAAATTCTTGCTGGCCTGTCTGTACTAACATAGCTCAGCTCATTTTCCTTTGCCAGCTTACAAAGTTCAAGCTCAGCATCCTTAGCTGCAGCTCAGTGCTGTTCTCTGCAGAGTGAACCATCCCCTTTCTTTTGCTGGTTCGTTCTCTCACACGCACATCCTTTTTGTTCTGTTGCCCTACTAGATTTGCAAAAACAGAAACAGAGTGAGCCCAGTTTCCAGAGAAGCATAAAATTATCTGAATACTATCTAGTTAAAAGAATGAATTTATTTTTCCCTTTCTTTATTACACCACCTTTAATGAAAATAATAAAATCACCATAGAAGCACAGAACACTCTGGGTTGGAAGGGACTTGAAAGATCATTTATGTCTAACCCCCCTGCCATGGGAAGAGGCATTTTGCTAGATTAAGCTGCTCAAATAACTTTGTGCTACATTACTATCTATAACATGAATGCTGAACAGAAATGTTAAAAAAAAATTCTTTCTCTGGTTTCATATTTGTTTGTTGGGGTTCTTTCCCTTTGGTTTTCCCACTTGGCTTTACATGACCCTTTTTTTACTGTCTATTTGTATAAATACCTACCAGTAAATAAAGTTTCAGATGAAATAGACTGTTGCTTGAGTCAGCAAAGATACACCAGAAAAAGAGAACAAACATATGCATGCTGCTACATCAAAGTATCCATATTTGTTGGGTATAATGGAACAGTAAAGTCAAGGAAAGTGCAAACATCAGCAGAAGTGCAAATGTTGCTGATAAAATACATTGAAGAAGCCACCTAAAAGCTACCTTATACTTAGTCATGGCAATATTTTATATATGTTTATATACACATATATACATATATATACACACACACATATATAATATATACACATAAACACACACATATACACATCCAAGATGTTTTTATCACCAGTATGGCAGTTCTTAAGCATTTCTCTCTAAGCAGGAAAACACACCATTTTTAATAACATGTAATTTTAAAATCCTTTCAGGGGTTAAAATGGATAGATATATACTTTGAACTTGCATCTCTGACACAGATTTCCTCTATTAAAAGGTAGGACTATGGAGAACTAATGCTGTGGACATTACCATTTCTGTGGTACTGTCCTAATTACCACTCTCTGTGCCTACCACGTAAAAGTCAGGGTGTTGGATTGCTCTTTTTGGTTCAGTACAGCACAAAGGCTTTCCAGCAAGCTGTTCACTAAGTTGCATAGATCCATCATAATTTATAATCCAGCAGACATTATAATTCTTCATTTCCACATGTATCATTTTAAGCAAACCTGCACTAAATGATATTTATTCTATCATAAGTTGACATTCACCTAGAAGCCTTTCAAATCCTTGTGGAATTCCTCACAGTACTATTTAACAAAGGCAATTTGCTTGCTGAAAGCACAGAAACTGCTGTAAAACAAACAAAATTCAATTAAACTTTATACTGAAGTATTGCTAAGTATGAAATGTCTTTGCATTTCAAATTTAATGGGTTCAAAGCTAATTGATTTCAGACCACTGAAAACAAAAAGGAGAAATTGATTTAAAATTTTTAGAAAACAACTTAAATAAGGTTTATTAGATACAATATGTGTGACTTAGCCATCCAACTATCCCCGATTTTTAAATACCAAGCTAAGCAGCAGAATTTGGTGAAAAAATAAAATTTACATTTAAGATAACTGATATTTTTGGGTAATATTTCACAGAGAGGGTTACAGAAAAGATATCATCACTTTATCCCACGAGATCTTCTGGCTGCTGTACAGCAGTAGGATAAATTACCCTTTCCCTTTTAGTTTTGATATTTATAAAATATGACTTAGTAGAGATGCAAACAAGTCATCAGCATGTTTCCAGAGGGAGAAAAATTATTTGCACAGATACAACTAGATTCATTTATGCATACACTACTTGTTATGCCATGCTCCATGAAATTTAGTAATTTTGGAAATTTTAGTGCAATCTGCTAGTCTAATCTCACAGGCTGGAGGCATGAAATAAAAGGGAAACCTCTTAAACCACTCTTGGGAATGTGTTATTACCTGAAGAATATCTCCATTTAATCTAGTTAAGGAACAGACCTATTAAAAAATTCTACGTATTATTTACATAATCCCAATAACAAATTGTTAAAATTGAGAAATTAATGACTGAACATTTAGAATTGAGGTCCTCATTCAATAGCAGCACCATAAATTTCCACAACAGAAAATGGCAATTAATGAATCCATAATATGAATGCACTGATCAACACAAATCCTGGTTAAAAGTTGATACATAATATTCTAATAGAGCACAAAAAATATATTTACATAACATACTATATTTATAGTCTTTTCTTTTTTTTTTTTTTTTTAATAATTGATAGTCTCCAAAATGAGGCCAGGATTAAAACAACATAAGCAAGTAATTTTTTTTTACAACAAACATGAATAGATAGAATAACTTTTATTCAAGCTAGATCTTGTCTAAACTACAAAAGCAGGATAACAAGTTATAAAACAGCTGGCTCCTGCTAATTACTATTTCTAGATTTATTGGATTTTGGCCTAATTAAGAAATTTAATTAAAGTCCAATCTACAGCACAGATGATAACTGTATTAAGCACAGCAGCTCGCTGGCTTTGTTGGATCATTAGCACCTCTCAGTGAACATCAATGACAGAGTGCTGCTCTCCTGGGCACACACCCCTCTGAGAGCCAGCCCTGCACCCAAGGCAGCCAAACATCCCTCTGAGCCTCAGCCTGTACCCAAGGCAGTCACCCAGCCAAGTGAGCATCCCTCCATGCCCTGCCCCTGTCCCACATATCCCCACAGCACTCACAGCGCCATGCAGAACAGCAGCATTTCCTGCAGGATTCAGGGAGCTGCAAACCAGCAAACACACCCAGTAAAGGCACTTAGACATGTTTTTCAGTAGCTGTAACACTATCTTTCACATTTCCAGTAGGACATAAGACACCAAGATGGAATTCCCTTCAAAGAAAGTTGAAGGAAAACCATGCATCAGTTTATCTAGACTTTACTAAAGCCTTTGACACTGTTTCTCATGGCATTCTCCTGGAGAAATTGCCTGCTCATGGCTTGGATGGGTGCACTGGAATGGATGTCCGGGCCCAGAGAGTGGTGGCAAAGGGACATAAATCCAGGTGGTGGTCGGTGACCAGCGGTGTCCCCCAGGGCTCAGCACTGGGGCCAGTGCTGTTTAATATCTTTATCTATGATCTGGACATGGGGATTGAGTGCACCATCTGTCAGTTCACAAATGACACCAAGTTGGGAGGGAGTGTTGATCTGCTGGAGAGTAGGAAGGCTTTGCAGAGGGATCTTGACCAGCTGGAGAGATGGGCTGAGGCCAATTGTATGAGGTTCAACAAGGCCAAGTGCTGAGTCCTGCCTACAGTGCTACAGGCTGGGGGCAGAGTAGCTGAAAAGCTCTCCAGAAGAAAAGGACGTGGGAGTGCTGATCAACAGCTGCTGAACATGAGCCAGTGTGTGTCCAGATGGCCAAGAAGGCCAATGGCATCCTGGCCTGTGTCAGAAATAGTGTGGTCAGCAGGTCCAGGGCAGTGACTGCCCCCTGTGCTGGGCACTGGTGAGGCCACACCTCCAGTGCTGTGTCCAGTTCTGGGTCCCTCAGTTCAGGAAGAACATTGAGGTGCTGGAGCAAGTCCAGAGAAGCACAACAGAGCTGGGGGAGGGTCTGGAGCACAAGTCATAAGCAGCTGAGGGAGCTGTGATTGTTTAGTCTGGAGAAAAGGAGGCTCAGGGGGGACCTTATCACTCTCTACAACTACCTGAAAGGAAGTTGTATCCAGGTGGGGATCGGCCTCTTCTCTCAGGTAACAAGTGATATGGCAAGACAAAGTGGCCTCAAGTTTCAACAGGGGAGGTTTAGATTAGACACAGGGAGAAATTTCTTCATTGAAAGGGTTGTAAAGCATTGGAACAGACTGCCCAGAGAAGTGGTGGAGCCACTGTTCCTGGAGGTATTCGAAAGATGTGCAGATGTGTTGCTTAGGGACAGGGTTTAGAGATGGACTGTGCAGTGCCGGTTGGACTCAATGACCTTAAAGGTCTTTTTCAACCCAAATGATTCTATGATCTTATCTATATATAATGTTCCATGGGTAATAAAACACTTTTTATCTTGAAAAAAAATTCAGTATTAAAAAAAGGATGAGCTTGAAAAAAAAAAGCTTATAATTATATCTAAAAAAGTTTAGCACAGGAGCACCAAGAAAGGGATTCTTATGTTACCACATCTTTCCCAGACTATCTCGAATGTCCCAAGCCAGATGTTCACCAAAGCCACCCTACCACTCCGCTCCACTAATGGACAGGGCAGAAAAAATATAATGAAGTGGTCATGAGTTAAGAAAATGACAGTGAGAGATCACCCACTGAATACCATCACAGGGAAAACAGACTCAATTTGGGACTATTAATTGAATTTATTACTAACAAAATCCTTCCCAGGCTCTGCCTACTCCCCTTCAGTGGCACAGGGAGCTGGGGAATGGGGGTTATGCTCAGTTCATCATGTATTGTTCCTGCTGCTGCTCAGGGGGCAGAGTCCTTCCTGTGCCCCAGCACGGTGCCCCTCCCATGGGCAACAGTTCTCCATGAACAGTTCCAGTGTGGGTGGGTCGCTCTTCCATGAGGTACATTCCTTCAGGCACAGGCTGCTCCGACACGGGTCTGCCGAAGGGTCACAAGACCTATCAGGAAAATGTGCTCCAGTACAGGTTCCTCTCCATGGGTCTGCAGGTCCCTGCCAGGAGCCTGCTCTAGCATGGGGGTCCCACGGGTTCACAGCCCTCTTTAGGGCATCGACCTACTCCAGGGAATCCGATTTTGTACAGAAATAGGCTATTGAAGGCATCTACATAGAAGACACAAGAAACAGCCTAAAACAGATGGCTGAAAATAACTGGGATTGCCACCCTTGAAGAGAAGACAGAAGTGGTAAGAGTCTTCGTATCTGTGAAGGTTGTTACCAAGAGAAAAAAGAATAAAATTCTCACAGGATTAACTGGGAAGCAGATGATAAAGGAATAAGACTTGGGACAGATACTGTGAGGGAGAGGAGGGAACCAGGAAGACTGGCTAATCAGAGAGAGACATAACCTAGAAAGATACATCAAATCTTTCTGAGAAGCATCTCCATCAGGCAGGCAATTAAGAACAAGCTGAACAAATATATTGTGGTGCTTTATCTATCCATCTTACTGTTAAGAACAATGAGCCAAGTAATGTCCAAATCATTTTTATTTCCTTGACAGATATTATTTTTTGGTGGGAAGGACTTATAAATTTATTTCTGCATTGCATGTCAGTTCTGCAAGAGCACTTCTCAAATGTCTCAGCACCAATTTAAGGGTCACTTAAACGCAAGGCTAAGATAATTTGAGTGTTTAGAGGACTATCAAGGCATTTTGAGAGGGCCACAATCTAATGTTCAGTGCACTTGCCTTATCACCATACATGCAGTATTCTTTGTTCATGCTTCAAACACCACACTGCAGAGTAGGGCTTCTCTTTTTTAAGGGCAAAAATCAGCCAGGGTACCAAATTCCAATCTAGACCACACACTGTCTCCTCAAAGGTTTGAAAAGACTAGTTTACAACTGAATGTCTTCAATCACCTGGGCTTGCACATCTACACAAGAAATAAAATCTTGGTTCTCTAAAACAAGCAACCTAGAAAGTATTAATTCAATTCAAAGTGTTAAGAATGTCTCAAAAATCAAATACCCCAACCAAGCAAAAATTCCTGGTTTTCCACTAACTGTTTTTAATAGTTTCTGATTAAAACTTTATATTCATCAAGAATTACAAAGAAAATGTCACTATTTATCTCAGATCTATGGAATTGAATTTTAAGTCAGAATTTCAATTTACCCCCTGAAGTGATTGTCAAATGAGGCATAAAATCTGCTATGTCTTCCTATCCTTGCATATGCTTTTTTAAATTTTATTAACATAAAACTGACAGAACTCCAGAACAATTGAGAACTACTTATTTCTATTTTGATGAGTTGCCAATGAAGATGTAAACAGCATGGGCTAAGCAAGAATGCCAAAGATTTGTTAACTCAATACCTTCTGAAAACAGCTGTCCATGACATACAAAACATCTGCAAATAAATGTGCTCACATATCCTAGCACATTTTTAAGGAACAACTGAGTAACCTGTTGGGTGGGTGAGGATTTTTCCCTTTTTTTCCTTTATATTTTAAATTCCAGTTTTTCTGGCATTACACCTTGCTCTTATACAAGACACCAACAGGTGCTAAGACTATTGCAGGCATTTTTGTTTTCCAGGAAGGCTCTGGCTAGATCAAGTCTTCTTAATGTTGCAGGAAACAAACTCAAAGCTCACAGCTGGTGTCAAGCAGGTTGGTGTCGAGTATCTGTAGCAGGAAGCTACAAAATGAACCCAATATGTTGACAACACTGACTTTGTAACAAATGTGCTTTTTCTTCTTAGGAAATTGCTCTTCACAGAAATGTGCACAAAAAATACAGTTCTTCCACTGAATTTAACAATGCAGGGAACATTATGTCAGAGTTGTTAATCTCATTTTAGTATTCTGTTTTGGATATCACCAGTCCTGCCAGGCCAAAACAGCTGCAGTGGGCAGATGAAAAAAAATGCTCCTGGGATAAATACTGGATTCCTATAGTCCCTTACAGTCTCCATCTGAAGACCCAGGTCTTAGTCAACTGATTATTTCAGTGTGAGGGTCTGGGTAGGAAGGAAGAGTCTCAAGTTTGCTATTACAGAACCAGCTTAATGTTTAAAACTCAAAATTTTTTATTTTTTTTTTTATTACCAGTGTTCCCACGCTTGAATAGCAGTGACAGTTAACAGTGTGCAGTGTTGTTGGAGAGAATTCCTGGTTATTCCAGGTTATCAAGGACAGCATGGCTTATCAGGACCTCATGGGTTCTATATTTCCACCTCCTGCTCAGGGGGGCAGCTCTGAGGTCTGACCAGATTTCTCGGGGCTTATTCAGTCTGTCTTGAAAATCTCCAAGGATTCATCCTGCAGTGCCCCCGCTCCCCCAGCAGCCTATTCCAAATCATTTCTCACTAGTACAGGACATTTTGCACACCATATTCTATGTTGCTTATGCTGCACTGAAAATTCTCCCATGCTGACAACTGAGGCTGTTCTGAGAAGAGTTTCTTCCAATAAGCATCACAGTTTTTCTTGAAATTTGCAGAACCCACTCCTTCCTTTAAAAGCCTGTTATCCTTCTACAGTGTATCCCCCAGGACAATTAACATGGACTATATTTTTCCTTTCTGTATTCCAACTAGACATTGGACCAGCAGTAACTACAACTTAGCCCCAAGTAACATCCACAGACCAAACACAAATCACTTTGCTTCACTGACTTTTTTTCACCATTATGTTTGATCACATTATTTTTCCATTTGAATTCACTGATCTAGTCAAAGAAGGATAGAGGCAATGAGAAATCAAATAATACTGTTTGTATAAATACATAGATGGTGAACAACCATCACGGTTTTCACACACCTCTGAAACACACCATAAACATTTTAAATAAACATAAACATTTTTAAAAAAACCCATAAATTTTATACAGCTTTACTGATGAAAAGAACACCACTTTGTCATAAGTATTTAGCCAAATGGGGCAGAAATAGTTGCCATATCTTCCATCTGAGCAGGAAAAATCAAATACAAATGTCTGAGAGTAAGAAAAACATGCTCCCTGCTCCAGTGTAGCATTTGATAGATGTTCCTCTAAACGCTTGCAGATAAGCACGTGCAATACATCTCATGAACATTTAATATTTGAGCATACTAAAACATGAACACAGTGCAAGGGGGATGAGATAAACACCCAAGTGAAATAACTGCAACAAATTTATTCCATCTCAATATGCAGTTCAACTCAAAATGCATCTGACTTAACACCTCAAATCTTAAACCATGGGGGGTCTATTTGAACAGACACCAGCAGAGATTTTTCTCTATATGTTCAAGGACAATACAGAAAATCTTTTCTTTAAGCATCAGTTCATTACACAATAAATAATTGATCAGTATTCTACTGCCTCCTCTATAATTATTCAAGCTTGTCAGCAGCATAACTTCTGAGAAGAAAAAACAAAAAAGACACACACACACATTGAGAGTTTTAATTTAACTGGATTGCTCTGGAAATGGCAAACATCCATTGGTTGAACAGAATACATAAATGCTTTGTTTGTTCAACTAACTGCAAACTTCTACAGTCTGATTACAGCAGCTTTGATACAGCAAAACACAGAACACAAACTCTGTTCACTATGAAAGAGTTGAGATTATTAAAGACTTTCCAAAACTAAACCCTTCAGCTCCCAGGACTGACATGACATGTTGAGATACAGCACATTTGCTTCAGAGACATGCCTTTATAAAATGCATTTTAAAAGTGGATTAAGGACTTTCATAGGTCACGCACTTTACTATGATAAAAAATGCAAACTACATAAAGAAGGTATTTTAAAATCTGATTTTATACCTTGCCTGCTCTGTAAATAATTGATATAGTAAGATTAACATCAACTTTGCACTTTCTTTGCTTCCTATATATCAATATTATTTACTAATATTAGAAGAAAATATTAAATATTGAAATCCAAACAGTTTTTTGCACATTTTAATGACACAGCTTGACTATGATATAGCAGTCAGGTCATCATGTTGGTTTCTTTATCATCTTTCATTATACATTGCTCTGTTTTACAAAAAAATGTTATGCCCACAATCCAATTCTGCATGGATAAATTGATCTTTGTTAAAGAAGGTCATATTGTACAACTGAATCAAAGAACATGTTTCTCTATTAACATGCATGAGGGAGAGAGGGGGATTTTGACACACATTTGGGAATCAGACACCCAACTGAAAAGAACCAGGTAATTAAATCAGTCTTTAAAGCTATCTCCCCATTTACAAGAAACATTATACAAGTTAAGCTCCTGATCTTATGTTCAACAAGAATCTATCACATGCAAAAGAAATTTGAGTACTTAACTATTGACATTAATGCTTCCTCACTGCTCAGAGCTAAGATTTTTGTCAGTAAAGGGTCTGTATTTGGATATTAAAATAACTTAGATATGCTCTTTGGTCTTCATTAGTCTCTAAACTGCAGAGATAAAAATAAGTAAATAAGCAATCAAGCTCTACTTCTTTCTTATGTGGAGATAATGGTAGAAACCTGTACCACTCCTACAAAGACTGCAGCAATCAAACCATTTTGCCCTGACAGAAAAGGTTAACATACATAAAAAACCAAAATGCTCACAACTGGCATCTGCAGCACATTCCTCAATCTACAAGATAGTCACATTGGCAGCAACTGTAGTACAGGCATCCACTAACCTGTCAATTCCTTTCTATTCTCCCTCCTGCCACTTCATTTCTAACAAAAGCAAAAAGAGCCTTTCAAACCACTAATCTCAAGAAATCCAAAATCCAACTCCTAGATAATCTGGAATATTGAATGAAATTCCACACATACCATTTCAAACTTTAGGGAATGACTAGAAATGCCTCAAAGAAGTGAGATCTATCATATGCATGCTGATTTCAGTTGTCAACAAATCACAAGCATATAAAGAACTGTGCTGTCAAAACAGCAAGTATGACAGTCAAATCATGCAGCTGAATTTTCATATATTTAGATTATATATTTTTTTCTTTATATATGCAATGGATTTTAAGGAATGGTGCACAGCACTGTTTATTCATAACTATAATCTCACTTCAGGCAGCTTTCACACCTGAAGCTGTTTGTTAAATTACAAAACATTACATCTTCACTACAAAGACATAAGCTGGAAAGGAATGAAATAGGAATAAAAGAAAAAGAATACAAAGGTAATCTTACATAGTTTTTTCCAGAACATTGTGTAAATCTTTGTTGTCCATACATAACCTGCCAGAAGTCTTACTGCATTACTTTCATCACCATGTAAACAGGAGGGTTAGGAAGAAATTACCAACATTCACTGAGAGTCATCATACAAGTAAGACTCCCCAGAATTTCTGTCATAACAGATGAGTCAGATGAATTCAAGAGTAGGACATTATACCTGAAAAAAATCAAGCAAAATCTGTGTAATATCTGAGTAGCAGCCTGGTCAAACTTCTGGGCCAAACATGAGCATTTAGTGAACATGTGTGGAATTCCTGTTAAATTTAAATCTTGGTAAACTTCACTGTAGGTGGGAGAACCAGAATTCTTCTTTATATTTTTCTAAATTACTCACAGATTCACCATTTGTATTGTTTATGCAATATGCAGTAGTAGACAGCAGCACTTGCTGATGAAGAACTTAAGCACAACCATACTGGCTCAGACCAAGATCATCTAGTCTAGCACACTTTTTCTGACATGAACTGGGTACTAATCCAATACCAGATGTCTTGGGATAAACATCAGAAAAAAGTAAATGAGCTAAAACAAGGCAAAAAGTATGAAAGAGCTCCCATGCAAGGAAAATTTGTGTAGAGCTCTCCAGCTTAGAATAGAAGCAGTTTGGAGGACGATCTTCATACAGATGGTTAAAAATCAACTGATAATTCTCTTCTAGAATAAAAATATAGTATGGTGCAGACTTAAAAAAAAACCAAGGAAGGTGGCTTTGCCAGGAACAGACAGGAAGGTAGTGAAAATGATTGAAAGGACCTATTGCTCTAGAAATGTATATGGATTGAGAGGGAGAACGGATGCACTTCTAGGGAAAAACAATCCAGGGATAGTTGCTAAATACAAAGAAACCACATTTAGCACAGAAAAGCACTAAGCTGGAACAGTTGGACAGAAGACTAAGTGGGAAATGTTTCATATTCTTGTCCTGCCTTTACTCTTAGCCCAGACTCAGCTCATTAATGATCAGGACACTAAATTTGTGTTGGTTAAAATGCAGTATAACACAGCATAACTTCTCATTAACTATTAAAAAAAAACATAAAAATGGGTCAGCTCAAGATTACAATTATAACTGTATTTAAGATTTCTGATTCTTCCTCTAAAACATTATGGTTCTAGTCATTATCTGAGATCAAGTATGAGACTAAGGATCTGTGCATAACAGCCAGGCTTCCTTCCAGTAATCCAGTGGTTCAGCTGGAAACATTCAGTGTTTTACTAAAGGAAAACCAAACCAAACAAAACCAAAAAACCAACAACCTAAACTTAATTTATGTCTTATTTTACACAAATCTGATTAATTGGTTACAAGTTATTGAATGACAGAGAGATTAGCAGAAGACCATATTATGAGGAGTTTTTCAGAGTGTCTCCTCTTACAAATATCAGTTTTACCAAGCTTTAATGACTTTCTTTTTAAAGCATGTATCACTTGAAAAAGGCTATGTTGTTAGCTTCTGTTTCCAAGTAAACTTTTTATACAGTTTTTCCAATGAGTAGGAAGAGAGAACAAGCCTATCTCTAGCTTAAAAAGCTGATAATGGACATTAAAGCATCCTTTTGGAAGAGGAGGGATGAAATAACTACCTAAAGACCAGTTACAATCTTTATATTATCATGTCAAGTTGTCATGTTGAAATTCACAGAAAAAAAAACCAGAAAAGAGAAAAGAAAAAGCAATCTGACAGTAATTTATACAGCAGATTTCTTAAAGCTGTAGGAATAACAAGTCCTGTTTGATACACCTTGTTTTTTTCACTCATAGCTTGAGGGCTTTTCCTCAACAACACTGAAACTACTTTTTAGTGAAAGCTTAAGAAAATTTTTAGCTAAGGCAGGGCATGATTTTTATTTCTCCATGACACTTATGGCTGTTCAGTTTTCTGAAAAATTCAGAAAGGTTTAAAACTCATATTGCCAGAGCTGATGAGGAGAAAAAAAATGAAAAGTTAGGGAGTAACAATTCATATACCTCAACAATTATAATCAGCAAAATGACTATCAATGGCATTACCTTTCCTCCAAAAATCCTTATGGCAAGCATGAATCCTCAAAAGGACACTGATAAATAAAGTATTTGTAATTGTTACTCTATCACTAGCAATTCTGCTTTATAAATCACTGATACTAGTTTCATCATTTACACTTTCTTTCCCATTTCCACTGGCAACCAAGACACTTCAGTTTGGAAGAACTATTGATTGGTTGAGATCTTTGTCTTCCATTTGGTTGCAGTAGCAAGTACATGAAATGAAGATTTATCACATGTGCACATCTACACACACAAACACACACACTCTCTGAAGTCACAAGACACAGCACACACAACTTTATTACAGCACTACATAGCTGATATTCATATTGCATATGATATTCCTATTTATATTCTTGGTACTAGTATTACAGTAACAAATGTTTGAAAAAAATCTATAAATGCTTCTGCTTATTTTAAAGAGGAAACTATAAACTAGAAGATGTGGGGATTATATATGAATGACACATATATTCCATTATTGCAGCAAAGCGCTATGTCACCATAGAGTTCTATGTTCAAAAAACATGTGGATATGGTACTTGAGATGTCTCAATGGTGAACATGGTGGTGGCACTCAGTTGATTGCTGCACTTTATCTTACAAGTCTTTTCTAACCATGGCAATTCTATTCTATGGTTCTATAGTTTTGCATATTCTACTTTATATGTGTTTACTTTGCATAATAGCCAATTCTCCACTTTGAAAAAGGAAACACAGAAGTCCATATTTAAGAAGGGTAATTCAGGCTATTTTAATTGCTACCATCTCCACAAGAATACTTGTGTCTTTATGCAATGAGGGAAGTACCACCACAGTGGCACAGGTCAGCCCATATCCACCAGACTGCAGCCTTCTCAGTCCATGTCAACCATGCTACAGTTTCACATCAAGATGATGTAGAAGGAAAAACATCTAACAAAGGTGAACTCAGTATTGACAATGCTGAAGGTGAAGAGTTCTCTTTACCTCAGTCCTTAGCAAGGCTAGGAGGAAGTCTAGCAGCACTTTCTGCTGAAAATGGCTTCATATATCTAACCCCTCAACATGCAATTGTGTGTGTACATATGCTTTACAAGAGCAAGGAATAAACTTAAGCATTTAGGAAGTTTGGCTAAGAGTAACTTGGTTTGGACTTTTTCCCTTAAAATAAAATAAAAGAAATCTTGCAGAAAATAGCTGTTTTATAACTTCTGTCACTATGTTTCTATTGAAATCCTGAGCTCTAACAGCTTGAAGCTTCCCTAGAAGGGAATTTAAAGAAGAAAAGCTCTGGAAAGAGTTCAGTGTTCACTTTTTCAAAAATATATATGTGTGTGTGTATCTATATACATATATATATATATATGTAGAGAGAGAGAGAGATAGCCTACATGGTTGAGCAAAACAAAAACTCAACCAAACAAACAAAAAGAAATAAGAAATTGCTTGTATCTTCTATGAGGAATCCTCTGAGTAGAGAACTGAGGGAAAAAACAATTTAAAACCTGCCCAAGATTACAAAAGCAGTCTGTGAAAGAACAAACTGGGACAATCCCTTTAAATCTCATCATCAGCAACTGCTACTAATCTTGTTATGAAAGCTTTACTTTTCCTTGAGATAAGGCATGAATTTCTCAGTTGCCTCAACTTTTCGTCTCTTAATATCCCATTACCCTTTACAGTAAGCACTATATAAGAGTGTAAAGGTACTCAGAATCTTTCTCAGAAGCTGGTATGTTGAGGCTTTTTTGTCTAAAGGTATCAACATACTTTAAGTACTTTTTCACATTATGAATAAACTCAGCCAATGACTATACATTCTGTCTTGGGGACCAAAGGAAAATCCTAAGGCACACGTTGGGATAAAGCAGTATAATTCCTCCTCAAAAATACACCAGCATCCTTTTAGCTTTCAAATCATTTTCACAGAAAAACAATCCTAAACTCAGAGCACATCTAAGGTTCAATCCATTCCATCCTCTCTAATTCTTAACAATTAGTTATAAATATTTCATTTTCTTTACAGAGCAGGATTATAGGTTACCAATGAAAAAACAAATTACTTGTATTTTCAACTCCACTCCTGCTGGCATATCATTAGGTCATATTACTTCTTCCTGAAACAGTCTAGCTGCACCTTCAATAGCATCCTTGCTAATATCATGCTTTTTTGTTAACTAAAAGTCCTAATCTATTGTTATCCATGCACAACTTGCAATAACATTAAATAGGCCAGAAAGCACAACAGGAAGTGCAGCCTCTCCACTAAGCTGCCATTTAAATTTAGGATACATTGATTTACACGACTGGTATCTCCCACTATGTAAAAGACTCCTGAATGTGCAGTGGTGCTTGGAAGAAAATATGGGGCTGGTGACATAACTAAAAAACCAAGGAAGATAGCACAGGAGACAGAGAAGGCAAGGGAGTGAAGGTATCCACCTTATTTTATTTTTAGAGTAATCCCAGGAAAATTCCAATAAACTCACAGCCAGTATTTGCAGCTGCTAGTGGTATCCAGGAAATTTAATGCACCAGTATACATTCCCCACAGTATACTTAAGTTACTGGTTTCATACAGATCCACCACAGTATACTAAGCTTTCATCCTCATGTCTAGCAAAATTTGAAAGTATGGCTGATCTCTGTGCTTCAGTTGCAACAAATTCAGCTGGCTGCAGAAAGAATTAGGAGACTGCAATATTCCCTACAAGGCTACAGATGAGATACAAAATAGTGGTAACGTTGCTAAGTAGCATCAAAATCTTCTACCTTCAAAGGAGTTTTAGGCAGATAAATCATCCCCTAAACAAGAGGAATATGCATGCTGCCCCATTTTCAAGAGTTCAAATTCCTATCTGCAGTTCCTGTGCAGGTGTTTACCTTGTGTAGGATGTTCAATTTAGAGCACTAGAATTGCCTGACTGAAGGATAATCAGGTCACAAGTACTCTAGAGAACAACATAGCTGGTACTTTGATCACTTGCCCTGCATACAGTGCAAATATAAATCATAATCCTAGCCTTTCACATAAAAAGCCCATAAATCTGTGAATTACACTGGAACACATATACCTATCCCAACCCCAAATATTAAGTTCCTATAGGTATTTTAAAGTTGTAGGATTTCAGAATACATTATAACATCTCTATTCATGAGAGGCCAGTAATGCAACCTGAAATCTTTTTGCTCAAATAATTTATTGATCTATATCCTGTTATACACACAACACACATCTTTTCCTCCTGCTCTCCCAAACTAGCAGCCAGCCCTGAAAAGAGAGAACAGAAGCAAAAAAACTCACCAAAACACCAACTTTTCTCTCTCTGTATAAAAACCTGAGCATTTCTGTGTGCACACATATAAACAAATAAATTTCCTCAATGTAGAAAACATTACATAGAATGGACCTCTTCTACAGAAATAACAAAAAGCAATGCATCAGTGTTTCAAACTGGAAAAATGCTTGACGAGATTCACTCCACACCTGGAGAAATTAATTAATGATTATTTATTGCCAAGGATCTTGCCAAATGAACAAACAGCATTTCTGCAATTCAAGATGTACTTCATTTCTGGGATTTCCACAGTACTTCTAACAAGACTCCCTCTGATACACAAAGAGGTGTTGATTTGCTTGGGAGAGGAGACAGACAGCTGTGGTGAACATAAGGATTTTCCTAACTGGGAAGATGGGTAGCCTGAAGGCAAAGAACCAACCAATCAGGTTAATTCTTTGCTTTAAAAAATTGCTCAAAAAGTGACAGAACACATGCTGATGAATTTGGTTAACCAGATAATTTTCAGCTTTTCCACTGGCAGGCTGCCCCCCCGACACAATGGGGTTCTTTTTATTTTATAGCAGCACCACAAAAATCAAGCCACATATTTAAGACCATCTCCTGTAGTGTCTTGCATGCATTCCTATCACAACTCTTCAAAAGCTCCACTTTGCACCAGGAGCTAATTTTCAATTAAGTTTTTGCATTACTGGTCCTGATGGCATACACTTGTATTTGCAGCATTACCTATTTTTTGCTTATTGAAAGATACGAAAGGGGATTCTATTTAATATATTGGAATACTTTGTCTAATTATTACCTCCTTTTCATTACTTGTGTAAATTTATTCCTATTTCTTTCAATGTGCCCATGTAATCAAACAGTTCACATATGACAGGACAGCCAGGAAGGCTCTTTAAGCTTGTGAATTAACCTGATGAAATCCTGAGAAGCATCCTGGGTTATTATAAGACATCCTCTGTCCAAACAAATTAAAACTATCACGTACAGTGGAAGGAACAATTCTCTCAGGCAGGGTGAGGCATGAGCAGTTCTCTTGTCTGGTATTTCTACTGTCAGGATAAAAGGTTTACTTTACCAACTCTGGCATTAAGAACATCACATCCCTCCAATCTTTCCTAACCCTCTCAAAAACAGACTGAGATGATGAGTGTAAAACCCTATCAATACCTTTGTACTACAAAAAATAGTACTACAGCACACACTTTCATAGTAACTCATTCTTGAACAGCAGCATGCAGTTGAGGTGCAGGATGGACTACTGCCACAACCCTCCTCCCCCGAAAAGCCTTCATCAGTCTTCCAATAGAACATAATCCATGCTAATGCTTTTGAAGTGCAAGAAGAGTAAAAAAGTAAGTACTCCTGAGAAATATCTTGACTATAAAAACTGAAACACTTAAATGGTAATAGGTTATAAATGCAGAATTATAATACAGCATTTCTGTAAAGTGGTTTTCTTCTTACCAAATGTATCCTGTAAAAAGGAAAGTAATTCTTACTGGGAAGTAAAAAGCAGTCTTTTACCACAAAAAAAATCATACTGGTAATTACAATAAGTAACTGAATTCCTACAGTAAATGATATTTAAAAGTCAAATACTTGTTTCACAATGCTTCTTATTTTATTTTGAAATTTCCTTACAGATACACAGAATCCAGATAGAAGGAAAAGACTACTGAAAATGCAATGTTCTATTCCAGTTGTGCTGCTGCCTTTGGAAAATATACAGATCATTATTTGAAAAATTTTATTAACTTCCTGGCTCCATCAAGAACATTAAGAACTTTGCTATTGACTTCTACGATAATTTGTTCCCCTGTAATCGTAAAACTCTTAATAATTCACAGAGGAAGTCCACAGCAGTGGGGTTTTGTTATTTTTAAACAGAGTTAGACTTCATTTCATCTAAAGCACTATATTTAAGAAGAGTGCAACCCTTCTGTATTTCTAGAAAATATCAACTTAAGATCTGTCCATCAGCAAGGTGACTAACCAGCTCAGAACTCTGTCAACAAAACACTGTGATTACAGGCAGATGATCAGGCTGTGAAGATATCTGAACTATTAGGAGATGTATATATTTGGAGACAAAAAATTGTTTGCAACTGGTGCTTTTCTTTGAGTTACCTTTAAAATAAGAAAGGAACACTTTCTGTCAGAAGAGTAAATTGCATTTCACTTCTTTAGGGAACAGGCTGTGTTTCATTCTTGGTGAGTACCCTGAACCAAAACTGAAACCCTGCAGCATCTCAGAGCATTCACTGACTGACAAGAACACTGAATCACTTTGCACGACTACTTTTTGTCTTGAGGCACACCAGAACCACCCTGTAAAGCTGGACTTTACTTTTCAAGAATAGCAAAGTTATTTTTTGAAAAAACAGTGTTTGGAAGAACACAAATCCAATCCAACCCTAGCAGTGAATATGCCTGGAATCATTTGCTATCTGGGACAAACTTTCCTGTTACACAATTCAAGAGAAACCAAGCAGCTACTACAGGACCCGAGGGCATTATGCAAAGGCATCTACAACATAGTCCATATTTAAGAATTAGATGGAATATCTGACTCAAGTTTTATCTCAGGAAGCAGTTTATTTTCTCACAAACTGAAGAGCTGTGAAAAGATCTAACAGATGTAAAGACATTGGGTAGTTAATTGGTGAACTTAAAAATACAAGGAGGGGATAATGCAGTCAGATGACCAAAATACTGTTGTCCTTCTTTCATTTTGGTTATTGCTAGCTGCTGTTGGAGTATATATGAAGGTCTAGCACTGTGCATGATAGATGACAGAACAGTTTTGGGTTGGAAGGGACCTTTAAAGGTCATCTAGTCCAACCCTCTTGGAACAAGCAGGACAAATATGTATATACTCATGACCCACAGCTAAGAACTTACCATTTGGCAAATGCTTCAAATCAAAATAGCAATGTCCCACACTGATGAATAAGTAGTAAAAGAAATAACACAATATAATCCTTTCTGTCTAAATGAAGTCCTGCTATATGATAACGTGATTTCATTTTAAAAATATAAAAATAATTATTTTCATTCCTTCAGGAACAGCATTAATGCAGCTGTGTCAAATAGTATTAAAAGTCTGTCATTTATCATCCTGCAGAAAGTCTGCTTTGCTTGGTACATTGATAGAAAGCAGAACAATTTTTGCCTTCCTGACAACACAAAGTAACAGGAGAGCCTTGCAAACCAGATGTGCTAGTTCAGTGGAGATGTCTTGACTTTGTATGGCATTCTCAGCTACATGAATTAATTTGCAAGTCCTGTCTTGGTTTTCAATGGACTCTGGAGACACTTGGGTGCCTGCACTAGACTAGGAAAGAATAGCAATTGCTTGTACCTACCACCACTCTGCACACTAATATAAGAGATATTCTAATAGTTATTAAAGCATACAGTTTCATTTTATATTACATCACAGTAAGATGGGAAAAACATGTAATGCAACACTGTCATGACACAATAAAAATATTTTAAAAATTTAAATTAAGAAGTATCAATTCTTACTCTACATGAACACTTATTTAGAAGATTGTTTGTACTGTTTCTCTTTATGGCAAGAGACAAAGTTTTAATGTCAGCATAATCTTTAGCATACCTGGTGACTGTAAACCCTTACCACCTACAGTTCCATATGTAACTGGTATTTCTTATGAATCTGCCTTCTTTAGAAAAACATGAAAATCACAGAATGGCTTGGCTTGGAAGGGATTTAATGTTCATCTAGTTTCAACCACCTTGACAGGGATCAGGGTGCCCGGAGGCCCACCCAGCCTGGCCTCAAACACTTTCAGGGATGGCACATCCACAATTTCTCTGGGCAACATGTGCCAGTGCCACACCACTGTCACAGTAAAGATTTTCTTCTTAACATCTAATTTAAATCTTCCTTCTTTAAGTTTAAAACCATTTTCCCTTGTCCTATCACTAACTGCCCATGTAAAAAGTCCCTCTCCTGCTTTTTTATAAGCCCCCTTTAAGGTACTGGAATGGTGCTATAAGGTCTCCATGAAGTCTTCTCTTTTCCAGGCTGAAGAGGCCCAAATTTGTGAGCATAGGAGAGGAGCTCCAGTCCATCTTCATGGCCTCCTCTGGACCCACTCCAACAGGTCCACATCTTTCTTGTGCTGAGGACTCCAGAGCTGGATGCAGCACTCCAGCTGGAGTCTCATAAGGGCAGAGTAAAGGGGCAGAATCTCCTCCCCTGACCACTCCTCTTTTGATGCATGCCCAGATACAGGTGGGTTTCTGGGCTGCAAGTTCACACTGTTGGCTCATGTCCAGCTCCTCATACACCAGATTCCCCAAGCCCTTCACCGCAGGGCTGCTCTCAGTGAGTTTTTCTCACAGTCTGTACTCATGTCTGGGATTGCCCCACCACAGGTGCATGACCCTGCAATTGAACTTGTGGAACTCATGAGGTTCTGATGAGTCTACTTCTCAAGCTTGTCCAGGTCTCCCTGGATGACATCTCCTCGTTCTGCTGATCAACTGCACCACAGTTCAGAGTGCAATCAGAATTTCTGACCAGTGTAATGAAATTGTTTCACTTGAAATAATAGAAATTAAAAAATAAAAAAAAAAAACAAATGTTATTTTAACTATACAAACCCTCTTGGAAAAGTTGACCTGTATTATGTACACACAATTGAAAATGAAAACTTAGTCCCCTCCCCACCACTCCAGTGAGTTTATAATATTTGCAGAAAAGAAAGGCAGTGAGACAATTATTACAGCAGGATAAAAGTGAAGAGAGTGCATGTCTTCAAAGGAGAGGAGTGTTTGAATACCAGAAAGTGCTGCATTTACATGCACAGAGGACCTAGCTTTGCAGGATAAAAGGTGAGATGGTCCCAGCTAGAGGCGAAAAAAACTGCTAAAACAATCCTAAAATAAATTCTTTCATGTACAAAGACAAAATATTTGATACTGATGTACCTGCATTAATGTAAAATTAGATACAAAAAAAACCCCCATTGCTTCACTAGTTAGGGCAATAAGAAAACTTCAAAATATATGATAGCATCAAGTCCTCTCTTATTAAGAGTTAGTATTACACTGCTTTGTTTCACTTGGTGGGGTTCTGCTGCACCACCAATTGCTCTTACCAGTCTTTTTAAATATGGTTAATGTGAAACACTTTAAATAAATTAATAAATAAATGAGGAGCACTTGATAAAGAAGCTGCAACTAAACTTTTCACCATTCGTTAATATGACTCATGAGGTTTTGTTTTAATTATGGCTGTGCTATCTCAATGCTGCAAAATGTGGAATATGTAAAAATCTTCTTAAGAAATTATGTTCTTTGATGTTTGACCTTTGTATACTTTGTATATTTTGCCCACTTTTACGCCTAGACAACAAGAAAAGAGATTTAGTCCAAGAAACAGAGAGCATCTAACAAGCAAGCTGTAAATGATGCCAAGGTGTTAGAAAGACTAATCATTTGTCAGCGGAATTGCCTTGTTAAGGTTTAGGGCTCAACATGTTTCAATGATTTCAGACCTAGGGGGAGGTTAACAAAGCCTGGGAAGAAAGATGTACTACCAATAGTGGACACAAAGAATGTAGAATTTACAGGACACAAGGGCATTTGGCAGAACTCCCAAGATAAGGAAGAAACTAATAAAGACAACTCAGAAAGTGTGCTGAATCAGCTGCAACTGGATAAAAGGAAATTCTGGTAGGAGGAGATGGCAGCCACCGACTCATGGACCACCAACTCAAGAAACCCACTGACCCAAAAGAAGAGAAATACTGAACATGTGGACTAATTAGCATGAGACTCAATAGCATCACTACTAATAGAAGACACACTATTAACTAATAACAGAACTATGTAACTTGTAGCCACTGAACATTAACACCTTTGTTTGCTAAAATGTGTAAGTAGTAAAAAGTTTTGATAGTGGGTGTGCTTGATTTGTGGGATACCACTGAGCATCCAGGCTTGCACAACTCTGAAATAAATAATCCATGTCTCTCTCGAGGGTGTGAATATTGGCTTGTTGGGCACCAGGTAACAAATTCAATTTTTCTGGACAACACCAATTGCCCAGAGAATTAAGATCAGCCAAAGGGAACAAACATCTCAGGTCATCAGTACTCCCAGCATTCAAATTACCATCATTTAAACAGATTCCAGAGATAATTAGTAAAGGTTTCCAACACTGTCCAGAAGCTGCCACTGAGAAGGAACTAAAATAGACATGGCTTCTAATTTCAAGGTTATTGTGAATACTTGAGGTGGCAGCATGCTGAACTGCTGGAAGCTGCATCGTGTGATAATGGTGATTGTGCTACATCATGTGCAATTAATGATTTAGTGGTAGATCTGCACAGGGGTTTGGCAGTTACGGCATCAGAAAACATCCAGAATGTGCAGCCTCTGGCCATTTTTCTGCTTGCACAATAAATGAGAAAGTTCACTTTCTCCTCTCTATACAATCCTCAGCAGAAAACAGGCAGTAAGCTGTATTTCTGTGGCTAGGACTTCCTAAGGCACGTATCTCCACTTAATATAGCTCTAAATCCTCTTTTGTAGTTCAATTCCCCATGGCCTTTTCTTAAAAAATAAAGCAGGTGTTGATTTTTTTATCTTTAGGTGCAATTGAAACACTGTGTTGTAACAGTCCTTCACACAATTATAATGACTACAGTGCTTGCCCAGCAAATCACTGATTCATTTTTCTCCACTGAGGGCCCTAAACATTAGTCTAGAGATCTAGGTCCTTCCCTAAGGACCAATAAATCTTTAATTATTTTATACAAAGTGACCTAGTTTCAATGGAAAATTGGCATCCTGTAATATTTTTAGGAGGGTTAGTTCTGATTTGAACAAATCACTTCTACAGATACAGAAAAGCACTCTACTACCTCTTCCTCTGATTGTATTTATGAACAAAAATCCAGTAATTGCATTTCTTAAGGCAACCAATTTTCTGGCATATGTTAGTAAGAAGCACCTACTGACTTGGTCCCCTTTGGGAACACAGATTAAGTTAAAGGCTGGTGAACAGAGGCTGGTTTAGCAACAAAGTCTCTATTAGCTTGGAAAAATTTAACACCTGGACACACAAACTCAGACCCTTTCAAGGTGGAAGTTACTATGCAGATACTTTAAGAATTTCATCTTTAGATCTGCATAAGCCAATGTCTTTTTGAACACAGCCTTTCCCTACCGTCTCACTAGACCAGCACCTACTGATAGTCATGTAGGTATGACCCAATGCTGTGGCTGCAGCCTGCAGACAGGCAGGCAGGCCCAACACGCTGCCACCCATCTCAGCTTTGCAGAAGCAAACACTGTCACAGAATTCAGCATAGAAGCAGTGAAAAATTATTAAACTTAGCAAGGGCTGCTGTGGAGCATCAATGATTAGGTCACCCATCTCCCTGCTGCTCTTGGGGATGGTTGTCATGAGGAATATCAGAAAAAAGGATACAGAAGATGAGTGCTGAGGCTTGTACCTGAAGAAATTACCATTTTGGGAGAAGTTTCTGGTCAGTGCTTTCAGAATGATGCCCAGTGACACTCCTCATTATGTCCCTGCAGCATGCTGCAATTAAGGCCATAGTTTCATGGACACTTTAAGCCAATGTAAACTTTAAAAAGAAATATTTCTATCCCTACCTTGAGCCAGCACAGCTGTGGTAAGCCAAAAGAGACAACCGATTCAAGCTAAAAGTGAGGCATTTTCCATACTCCATATCTTTTACATTTATCACTCCCTCTGAGCCAATTCATCTCATAATCTGAAAAATGCTGGAGCCAGCCCAAAGGAGAGGTTGGCAGAAGAAAAAGAAGCTGGGTATGGCAGGAGAGTTGGAAAACCTCTTTCAATTGCAGGGTTGGCTTCCAAGCTTCTTGTGAAATTAAAGCCTAAACTGAATCAGTGGTCCACTTCCAGCTTCTTCATTCACTTCTGCCTACTAAACATCTAATGAGATTTTAACATCCCACAGTCCACATGGTTTTTTTTAAATTTAAAAACACAAGGCCAAACAGATGTGATCATTTTTTCCAGCTATGTGTAAATACTCATAGTGATCTAGCTGAAACTACAAAATTAGACATAGCTGTAAAGAATTATGAGAAATAAAATTAACTGCATTTTACAACTTGTTGCAAACAGACCCAAGGACTGACATTGACATCATTTTGATTTCACATAGAGTTCCTGCCTAAAAGGCGGCATTTTCTATTCATCATTTTTGTATGGAGGAAGAAATTAAGACCAGTTAATTTACTCCCTGTTCCAAAACACTGCTAACATCTGTATCTTGTTCCTTTATGTTTGCAGTAAATGGATGCATTTGGAAAATGGATTTTTAAATCATCTAAAGTGGTACAGACAGTTCCAAGAATTTACTGTTATCAGACTTTGAACCCATTATTAGAAACACTACAGAGATTTCTAGAAAGAGGAGGGATTGGAGAGAGAGGAACAATCTAATTTATTTGGGCACTGGAAAATATTCTACACATACCGTTGGGTTTTCCAGTAACTGCACAACTTTTACAGAACAATATAAAAGAAAACTGAAGGGCTATTTGAAAAAGCAATAATATGACTTGATATCATATAATAAAGGCAGAAATGGGCAGATGCTATTGCTAAGTAAAATAGGCCAGAAATAGACAAGTTGTGTCTCAGAACAGTCCTTTAAAAATTAAACTTGGTTTATTTGACACCATTCTGGAAAGAGAAAGTAAAAATTATCCTAATCAGTGAAATTCCTGTGAGATGGTTTCCTTCTCTGGGAACAGGTAGCAAATGGGAAGCTGCCACTTGAGGGCACAGGGCAGAGAATGGAAGGCAGCAGTCGAACCCGTAAGATACTAAGCATAGGTTATGAACCAAGTTTATTACTCCAGAGGGAGAAGAAATTATTTAGTTACAAAGAGTTACAGAAGAGTTTTAAAACTGCCTTTCCTTTGTGCTTTTCCAATACACAGGTCCTTCCCCTCTTATTTTTTTTCAAGTTTATCATTATTGCCATTTTTATAGCATGGCCTGTTGTCTCCCTTTCCACCTTATAATTGCACTTTATCTCATTTATGCCTGTGACCCTGCATACTAGTATGACTCCACTAAAATCAGCCACAGAATCATAGAATCATAGAATCAGCTGGGTTGGAAGAGACCTCTGAGGTCATCAAGTCCAAACCTTAATCCAACCCCACTTTGATTACTAGATCATGGCACTAAGTGCCACGTCCAGTCTTACCTTAAAAACCTCCAGGGTCGGAGAATCCACCACCTCCCTGGGCAGGCCATCAATGTGTGTATTATACCCAAGACTTGTAGATGCCCTCTCCTAAGACTCCACAAAGACTGAAAAATCTTGTGCCGCTCACACCCACCATGCTGGTTTGGATGGGTTCAGCCCCATCCAGCACAGTGTCCTGTTGGATGGATTCAGCCCCACCCAGCACAGTGTCCTGTTGGATGGGTTCAGCTCCATCTAGCAC
>JAWWLZ010000139.1:61568815-61581872 GCA_035041345.1 Poliocrania exsul
GGCATGAGTGGTGCTCTTAGCTGTATGCAGGACAGCTCTGGGGTTTTACTGCAAGAGGTAGTAATAGCCCCAAAGCTCCCAGTTGGTAGAATGCAGAATCTAAAAAATCCTGAGAAATGTTAACATATGATGGTAATCCATTAAAAATAAACAAAGACACACCAGAAACCACACCAACCAAGAAAACAATAAAACCCCACCACCAAATCAAACTAGTAAACGTTAAAAGGGGATATAATGACATGTCCATGACATGTCATATGGCAGGAACAAAAGAAATCATCAAAAAAACCTCATTTTTTAAGGTAATTAATTGCAAAGAATACAATTTCATGCCATTTATCAGTGAAACTTGATTAAAAATACAAAAAGGCTCATCTAACTTTCGCAGTCAAGTATATACATTTGAGTTCTGGAGCATGAGATTTATCTTTGAGACTTGAATCCTTCTTACAAACGCAGTTTGAAATTGGCCAACAAATGAAAAAATTAGTCATAGGGGACTGAGAGACAGCAGAAGCATTTAAGCCTCATTTCCGTAGGAAGCCAGGCTACAGCAAATGTAATTGAACTTTTTAGTAAGAGTTTGCCATTTTACTAAAATACCCAGAATTACCAGAACAGACACTAAGTGCTGGGGCACAGCATCCCATCCTCTCTCCCCATTCTATGTGGTAGTGGCCAAAGCCTCATGGAAAAGCTAATAGGATGATTATCTTGAGAAGGATTATGCCACACAGAGAAGCTGAAGTCTGCCTTTGTGAGAATTAAGTCCATCATCTTCATTGGTCAGTTGAATTATTTTCTTTTGCCATAGTGCAGATAGGTTATCACTCTGGTCTTTCTTAAAATGAGTGAATCTCAAAGAACATGGATATAAGAAGGTGGCATAAAATGTACTTGCAGATCTTTTTTTTTTTTTTTGCTTAAGAAACAGGGAGCTCAGAAGATCATATAAGAGGAAAAATTACCAAATTCTTTTTTAAGAAATAATCATTTGCTACACTAAATTAGCAGAGTATAATTATAATATAGTCTATAGTTAACAAGCTTAGCAATGAATGATTGAGACATGATCTGTTCTACAGAAAATGCCACGATGTGACTCAAGTAGATCAACATAAGGTAAAAACATTGTGAAAATATGAAAGTGCTGCTTTAAACCTTAATAGGGAAAAAAGGTTCTTGGGGTTTTGCCTCTCCTTTCTAAGCAATTTAGAGAAGGTACACATTCCACCACACTTCCTCCATCCTGATAGCGACAAAAGAGTCTTTACATCCAGGTAGTGCAGAAAGAACTACATCCAGGTAGTGCAGAAAGAACTACATGAACAAGTTACTTCAAAATCATAGAAGCATTTGCAGCTTAGAATGGGAACCAGTGTCTCACAAAGTAAAACCTCCACCCCAGAAACATGTCCTGATTAGACTCAGGATACACGTTCATCACACTGCCACAGGTATTTATAAACATGGATTACAAACTTGTTCAGAGATTCAATAGTTCACAAGAGAACAAGGCTTGTACCCTTTAGTGGCATTCAACTGCAAGCCAGTGAGAAGAAATGCAAACTATTGGACACTCTTGCATAAACAGAAGTATTACAGTGCAGGAAGCAAACAGGTACTAGAGGCTGCATACTGCTGTAGATAGAAAACAGAAAAAGCAGATGAAATCTCAGCCTTATAATCATTGACACTTTGAAAAGTCTTAATAAAATTGTCTAATTTTGATAGCTAAGATACTCTTTGTTCTGACTGTTGAAGAAGAGAGATAAGGTAATTTTGGATGAACCTATGGAAGATTGCTCTGCAGTGGCTCACTCTCATTTTCACCATATAAATATTAGTAATAACAACAATAACACTGCAGTTTCAATTACACCAACACACCACTTGGCCCACTTATTCTTAAAATAAATAGACAATGCTAGGATTAAACTTGAGTGCTCACAGGCAAAAAGAAAAAACTCACCTCTGCACCTGCACAGCAAAGTCAAAGCAATCAGATATGCAGATATTGCCCATAATCAAGGCAGACAACTATGCTGACTTTAGCCAAAGGGACACTTTTTACTGAGGTTACACCCAGGAAGCCATGCATTTTATCTGCAGCACATGCTGAGCATCAGTGCTAAATCAAAAGTGAAACTGCAAAATACAACCGGGTGGCTCTACCAACGCTTCCGTGCTGAATGGAAAGGTACCAGCTCTCATAAGAGCAATTAAAACCATTCAATATTGATGCCTTCTCAAGGACAACTGAAATGAAAGACAACTATCCGTTACCCAAGAGGATGAAAGTTAGGTTAAAATGGTACTAAGAAATATGAAAAACACACTTTCTGAAACAGCTCCCATTTTTCTCACTGTCAAGGTGGGGTGCTAGAAAATGGGCAACATGGTGTTAAGATGGACTACAAGTGAGAAGAAAACATGGCAGAACTCTCAAAGAGTTATGAGAGATATCTTGATCCTCTTGTAGTTGTGGCCACATTCAGCATTTAACAGGGAACAAATAAGCAACACATGAACAAATATACACTCGGCTGATAATAAAAATAGTGCCTCTCTTAATTCTACACTGATTACAGAATGCCAGCTTGCAGACTAAATATATAGGTTTTAAAAACATCTGCAGGAAACAAATTAACTAATAATTACATCAAAGTTCTCTTATCAGAACAATGGCCTTTCAACCATCTTCCACTAAAAACAAAGTAAAGCCAAAGCAAAGCAAACCAATGGTCACTGTGCTTTTTGAGGATGACATAACCAGTATAAAATCCATCCATTCACTGTTTCTAAACATTTCATCATTTAAGTGATTTCCGCTTCACTTTCAGACTTTCACCTCCAAAAACTGGTTTCAGTTAATCAGGTTATTCACTAGGTAAATAGGACAGCACCAAAACAACTACATGTGTTTGTATGTTTTTATAGAATGTGTATTAGGCACTCCTCTCTTAAAAACAAGGTTATAAAGATAAATTATAATATCACTATATATCAAGCACCTTATCCATTCCTGTCTAACTTAAAAGCTGCAGGTAGGAACTTCCCAAATACATTTGGCCCCTCATTTGCATTTATGTATGTGCTTGAGAGTCTATACAGTAAAGAAAGAATGCGTCAAATCCAAAGACAGCTGTGGAATTAAATGCCAGACCTATGAGCCCATATTGTGTTGAGAGGAAAAGAGGAAGCCCTCACCTAACCCAGCCCACAGCAGAAGTTTCTCTTCACCTCCCATTCTTGTTAGATGAACAAAGAGAATATTATAAAGTAAGGAACTAACCAACCAAGTTTTAGAGATCTCTAAGAAAGGCCTACAAAAGCATTCCTTGTGCTAAATAAAAAATTTTGATGACTTATAATAATGTGCAAAGGATGGAAGTATCACTGGAAAAGAATGAATAACAAATTAGTTTAAATTACTACTGCTTCCATTTGACCCCATTGACAATAAATCTATACCATTTTTATTGACCTACTATACATATTTTCCATATTACTGAAGTGAAGGCTAATAAAGTTTCTTATTTTAAAAAATCTAAGCAAAAGTTTAACACAAGGAAGTTATAAAATTTGTATACAGAAGGAAGACTACTCGAGATGGAAAAACCCCACTTTTTTAGATGATGAACTCATGACACTTTATTGTGACCTGCGCACAAACTATGAAACAATGACCAGGAAACTGATTTTCCTTACTACCGCTTAGTAACATTGCAGTAAGTCCCATAAATCAGCAACTGTTCTAAATATGGAACTTTTTAAAATGAAAAACAAGAGATGGAATGTATTTGTGCATATCAGTACACAAAGCTGCAATTAAGGCTGAATATTGTCCCTTGAAAATGAAGCAGAACAAAGTTAATGAAAGTTGAGAGGAAAATAAAAATCAGAATTACAGACAAGGACATGAGAAAGAGTTTGATGTTTTCTTTGCTTGATGGCAGAGAAACTTTGGTTCAAAATTAATAAATGAATAGAGACGCAGTAATCAGTGGTACCTGCTTATATCTCCTCTGAGATGGAGGTAGCATGCAACCAACTTTGCTTCTATACAAAGGGGCAATCCACCAACATATTCCTCAATATTTTCTGCTCCATGACCTGTATATATGCCAGCTCAATCTGGCTTTATGCTGTCCAGAAATATTGCTTAGGCCCATTTCTTTCCTTCATCTACTTGCTACTCCCACATCTCCTATTTTCTATCATAATTTAACCAAAATGTTCCACAGGAAAAAAAATATACATGAATATAACTATAAACATTTACATACTAACAAATAATATTGCAAAGCAGAAACTGGCAGGGCTAAACTGTAACAAAGATGGTGCTGGGGATACAAATGTACTAACTATGGGAAATAAAAACTGAGCTTGAATGAGATAGACATTGAAGAGAGAAACCACCAGGAACTTCTATTCTATCTCTGTGTACTGAGATTAACATTTTAACAGAGTCCATCTCTTCCAATTCAAGCCTCATTTATACCTCAGGTTCAACACATGGCCTCTTTCGAGGGTATTTCCAGCTCTCGCATTCCCGTAACAACAATCTAAGACACTAAAGGAACATATATTTAAGTGGAGAGTGAGCATTGCTCAGAGCATTTCCAAAAAGCAAATGGAAATAAAAAGCCTTTATCTGCATGAAGTAGCGCTTAAATATGTTAGGCAAATCTCTTCCAGTACTCTTATCTCAGCCTGTAGCAGATTTCAGCCCCAGTGCCTAAGAGAAGGAGTCCTAGGGGTGGCCTCCTTGAACCTGGAGACCATCCCTCCAAACAGTGGTCTCTCCACCCACAAGAAGCATCACCTCTTCTAGAAAAAACAGTATTCTAGACCCTTCTATTTAAATCTCCAACATATCTATTCACTTAATATTAATAATCTCACTACCTGCACCCATTCAGAAACAAAATCCCCAAACCCCAAAAGACCCCACACCACCTCAGGAGCAAGAAACAAAGTCATCCCAGTGTACCGAGAAATACAAACAGAGAGGAGATTGAAAACAAATGTTTTAAGCTGTACAAAGTATCACAGCTTCTATATCACCATAACTAAATTTAACATTACTAACAGTAAGGCATGTGTCTTTCCAATGCAGAACAAAAACACCACCTCAAAAGATAATTAAGCAGAATTCAAAAGCCTTTATAAAAACCTTCCTGCCTAAATGCACCATGAATTAATGTGTCTTAGAATCACAAAACATTTATTTTTATCAGGCTTTGGAATACTGACACAAAGCATATTCCCCCCTTGCCATATAAAACCTGAAACTGAAGGTGGCACCTCAGAGAGATGAAACACAGCAGACTCTAATAAGCACTACAGAATCCAGTTCCTGCATAAATACATATGCACAAGCAGCTTACTGTCAGTGAGACTAACCACGTAAGAAAGAAGAGACATTTCTGTGTGTACATGATGAGTCCTAAGCACAGGGCAGGGATGTCATGAAGCAAAAGGAATCTTGGAATGAAGTGGGACTCATTTTCTTCCACCCTACAAGATTTTCTAGGACTTCCTTCTAATAATCCTATCTTTTTAAAATAAATAAATACTATCAGTTAAAATTAGCATAATTTCTTGGGATTGTTTGATTAGGAAGTGTGGTGCATGGAAGTCATCAGTCAGACTAGTAAATTATGACTGATAATCCGCAAACACCTAACAAAAATAATTCTTGCTTCTTAGTTAAACCCATGTCCACTCCATCCTTTCTCTGATTTAGTGATCCTGCAAATCTGCAGAGGCTCGCAGGCCTAGCAACTGCTTTAAGGGCTGAGGGAAAGAACTTTTCTCAGAATCTCATCCGTTGACTAAAGCAAATCAGTCTTGATGGGTAACTAAGAGAGAAAAACTATAGCGTCTGCAGATACTCCTCTCATCCAGCCCCCCAGAGTGATCTGTTCTGTAGTGTTGCCATAGAAAAGGGAAAGGAAGCCTCCAATTAGGAACGAGGTCACATTTAAGCAGATATTATGTAAATATCAGCCAGCCGGCACCCTGCAAAAAAAAGAAATAGAGGCCTCATCCTGTCAGCCCTTCAAGGGCAGGCCTCCTAGAAGATCCCTGCCAGCAGGGCTGGGCTTGCCGGGGCAGGTGTGAACCCCGGAGCCCGCCCTGGGGACCCCGCGGTACAGCCGGGGAGGGGAGCGGCGCGGGCGGCAGAGCCGCACCGGGGCCGGGATGCTCCGTACCACCATCCCGACCTCCTGCAGGTACCCACGGGGATGGGGCGCTCGGGCAGCCCCTCGCAGCGCTCTCGGCCCTTCCGCGGCCGCGCCCCGGCCCGCTGATGGCTGCGGGGGAGTTGCAGGAGGGTGGGGCGGGCGGGCCCCCTCTGCGGGCAGGAGCCGCCTCGCCCCGCCTGGAGACTGGCAGCGCCCAGCCCCGCCGAGGACCGGCCGCCCTTCCTGGGGCTTCCTCGCCCGTCGGGTCACCGGGACGGACGGGCGAGCGGAGCGGCACGGCCTCGCCCCGCCCCGGGATGCACTTTTCTGCTCTCGCACGACCAAAGTCTCCGAGGGCGATAGCATCCTCCATCAATCTCTCTATGCATCCAGCCATGTCTCTATGCATCCATCCATTTCTCCATCCGTCCGTCCGTCCGTATCCCTCCCTCCCCCCCACCCCGGCCCTGCGCCGCCCCCGCATCACACACTCATGCCACTCACCCACGGCGCGGCCGACGACAGCGGCAGGGCCCGGCCGAGCCCCTGCCCGCTCCTTCCCGGGGGCACCCGCTGGCGCGATGCGGACAGAGCAGTGGAGTGGCGACGAAGCACCGCCCGGCAGCCGCACCTCGCTGCCGGCGCCGGAGCCCTCCCCAGCTGTCACCGGCGGCCCGCCCTCGGGGGCGGTGGCGGCCGGGCCCTCCCGCAGCCCCGCCCCGCCCCGCCGCTGTTGCTGCCGCTCGGGATGCGCGGGATGCTCGGGATGCTCGGCAGCCCGGCCGGCGGGTCCTACCCCGCGCGGAGCCGGGCGGTGTGCAGGGTTACCCCGTCCCGCGGGCTCTGCGGTGTCCCCGTGCTCCTCCCCACCTCGCCAGGTGCGGGGCACGTCCGGCTTGGAGTGCTGAGGATGTACCCGTGGAATTTTTTGTGCTGCACCCGACCGTCGCGCACAAGAATTACGCACGGAGTTGCCAGATTAACTCGCTCGCACTCACTATCCCCGCCAGACGCAAACACTAATGCCATTTAAAACCTCATTATTTTGTCGGAATGGAACAAAATAGCAGCTTCAGGCTCCTGGGCCCAGGCTTTGCTGTGTGTTTCAAACCAGATTGGTGCTCTGCCCAGACATATATTGGCTTTGAACACACCTTTACTAAAATGCTGTTCGTGACCATATTTCTGTTGATCCACATTCAGTGACTGACGCAGTGAATGCCGAAGAAGTGTTACCAAACACCAAGACCTTACGGAATGGGAACAGTCATGATGAGTGGCTCAGTGTTATGTTGATAGCTTGTACAGATTTTGTGTATATAGGCCCAGAATCGAGGAGAAAATAAGCAAATTTACCATTCTATTTGGTTTTATGTTTTACTGTTGTTGCTGATGAAGTGCTAGGTTTGTACTTAGTTCAGTAAGACAAGATTGCAAAGAAAAAAATAGATTTGAAAGAGGAGCCACAAATACAACCAACATGCATCAGCCTCAAAATATGCTCAAAGAAATGGGTTTATGGATTCATCAGAGACAGCTCCAGGCAGCATCACAGGGACAGAAATTTGAGAGAGAATACTTTGCAGATAAAACTAATGCTATTACTGGCTGCACTGAATGCTTCAAATCCAAATTTGGGTAGAACACACATTTTAACAGTAAAGGTGATTAAACAGTCAGAAACACCTTTTGAGACTAAAAGGGAATATGCATTGCTGGGCAGTGGGGACTGATGTTTATAAACAAATCTCTTTCCACAGGGATACATTTCCAACAGATGCTAAAGCAATTCTTGTAGCCAGAAAACCCCTGAAAGTTCCTTCTCTGTAGAGAAAATGCTGCTTTTGATTTTAAAATCAATAAGAATTGAATGTCCCAGTTGGAGTTAATTACTTCATATAGTGAATTTGTTCCATTTTCCAAGACAATTTCAGGTATAAATGCTCGATATTTGTGCTCTTTAAAAATGCCAACACATTTATTAGTGGCTGTGTTCCAAGTCTGGATTAATGAAACCATAATGAGCAGCTTGTTATGCTTTAGCTCCTATCTAACTGTTCTTAATAGAACTAGGAATAGGAATTTGGGGTCTAAGTTCTGGCCCTGGTCAGGGAGAGAGGAAATTGGAGCTCTTAAATTATATATGCACGGTTTTGTATTAGTGTTATGTCTTATGGAAGTATGCAGTGTTGTGTTCTGAAAAAAGGCAGGATGTTCTGTATAGGATTTGCTTATAATGGGCTGGTTCATAGGGTTGCTACATGCAAATTATTTTCATATTAAATAATTTTTGCTTTAAAGTACATGAAAATAAGAAGGTGAATTTTATAACTTTCTTTGTCAGTATTTTTCATTAATAGAAGTTTTTGAGCTTTTTCTTTAACTAACCTAAATTTGGCTTGATTTAAAAGTCAGCTTAGGTGATCACCTTGTCTGCACAGTCAAAAATATTAGCTTCCTGTCAGACATGGCTCTATAGCTGCTATTCCCTTCAACTGGAGGGCAACTATCACTTCGTGAACCCTAGAGCATCCTTTTGAGAGCTTGGGGGTTGATACCCACTAATGTCTGGAAGCTGAGGGACCCATTGCACCACCTTTAGTGCACAGATATACTGTAAAGATGGTCCCATCTGCAAAGAACTAATGCTATTGGTGGACATGGAATATGCAAGAGATGGAATATTAAGTGAAAGTACAGATTTATAATCTGGCCTGGTTTTTGTTTGCTTGTTTATTTCCAGCAGTGTTTTACCTTGCTGGAAGAAAGTTACTGGGCCCTACCCAAGTTCACACAGGAATTCTGTGGGTCAGCCAGGAGTTAATCCTGATATATCCTGGTAACTGCGGTGTCCCTGCTGATGTGGGAAGCTCCTGAACAACACACATGGAGCGCGCAGTTGTGAAATACAGAAGATGTCTGTGAAGGTAGGGCAGCATTTTGCCCAGCTATCAGCTGATATGTTAGTACTGATTGCTTGGCTAGTGACATTTCCAGCTTCCTAACACTGCTTTTAGTGAGTAGCAAAGCAGATTGAAATATTGAATCTGAAAAGTTCTATATGAGACATCAACATGAAAATATGCAGCTATGCTCTGAGTTCCTTAAAATCAATGCAAATTCTTGATTTAGTTCAGGAGGAATAAAACTGACTCTTTGAAGTAACACTTTAAAAATGCACTAAAAACCTTTTGGTAACTTTATGACTATGCAATTTAGAATTAGAGGCACTTTGATTTTATTGTACTCATGCTGCAGTAACTATATTAAGCAGAAAGCAAAATAAAATTTCAAGGACAGGTTGTAATTGAAAAGTTAATTAATTTTTAATATTGATATATTCATTGTAAAGAGATTTAACCCTGTAGGCTAGCTGAACAATATCAGTCATTGCTCTAAATTTGCCTTTTAATCATAATAAGAATCTCTTGTAAACACAGGTGGTTCTCCTGCTCAGTTAAAACTCAAACTGTGACAAATTTTTAAAGCTTCAACTCTGAATAATTGCAATGCTTTAAGCTTTTACATTTTTTTATGAAAAACAACCCAAAACATCCTAGAACACTTGAAACTGGTTTAGGCACAGGGAACAAGAATATCTGCTGCTGTAAATGTAAAAGCAGTACATTGATTATTTTTGTTTTTGTTGTCATTGTTAATATTAATAATATTATTATTATTTACAAATCAGAAATGCACATCTAAGAACAGATTTATTTTCTTTTGCATACTCTAGTTTCTTCCCATTGAAATGCAGCCATCTGCAGGCAACTATATAATAGTGCATAGCAACAGCACAACAATTATGTACAATATATGGCTATATTTAAAACTCCTTACTGCTCAGCACTGATTATTATTAATGGACAGCCAAGAAAAAATGACTTTTAGGGGGAACATTAAGTAGACTGACTGTAATTATGCACTTTAAAGGATTTGGGTGTGATCTTTCCTGGGAAGGATTTTTCTAGAAAAGTTGGATTCAAGACATCTCTTTCAGAAATCCTGAGAGATTCAGTCATTGAAATGGAATGAGGCTTATTCTTCTGGGTTATTGCAGCATTGTGAAACTTGCAGTGGATTTTCATTAAAAATAGTAATGTTTTCTTATTCATTTCATTATTTTAAAAAATGCCATTTATTCAAATTAAAGATTGCCGGAAAGAGCTGACCCAAATTTCTGTAGTTGAGACGTGTTTTGTTCAGAGAACTGCCTGCTAAGTGTCTGTGCATGGAATGCCTGAGTTCCCCTCTCTACGTCGTGGATGAATCTCTGGCAAGTCTACCTTGGCCCTGGAGCAGAGGTGCCTCTTACATACCCCAAGAGAATTAGTCTTGCTGTGCAGTCATGTACAAAATTGACAGTGGCATCAACACACACACACACAAAAGATCACCTATAATGCTGCTGCATTTCAAAACGGAGAATGTGCATCTGCTGAACCAAAAGGGAAACTGGTCCTGGTGTCTGCAGCTCATGAGGTGGGACCATGACTAGTGGGGGCCACTGTTCAGTTGGCCAGGGTTAAAGCCTTCTTACACCTGCCAACATCCCTGTATGCATCCTACAAATTCTTTCAACAACACATATTTTGTCACAATCAAAACTTACCCAAATGATAGAAGTATCAATAGGAAAGTTGCAGTGTATGTTCTTAGAGATGTTATCCCCCTCTCTTTCTCCCTATTGATGGGTTCTGCCTTAGGTGGATGTTGGTAGAATATCCAGAAATAGCATGTGTTACAAGCACGTGCTTCTAATAGGGAATAATTACCATGCAGGGATATAAATAGCAGCCAAAGGAATCAGACTGCAGTTAAGAGTTGAAATAGGTAGCTTTAAAAATCCTGTTACATTTCTGTATTGCATTAAGTAGACTGTACAGTATTCCTTTCTTTTGTGTGTGAGCGTGTGTCTGAGCATATGTATGCACTTTTGATATTTTCTTGCACCTGTTTTAGAGAAGTCACTTATTCCTTAATAAGAGGGGGAAGAATCTTCTGGGAATATATACCCTGAAATTGGGATTTATTATAGGCTTTATGTACAGCTGACTTGGTTAAAAGCTGCCTTGCTGTGCAGTCACATATCAAATTAAAAATGACAATATAAATAGATGATGTTAATGACTATGCTGTGGAATATGGGAATAAAGCATTTGACTCATGCTGAAAAGAAGGGGAAAGCTGAAGATTCACAATCTATTAACCCATGTTTGGTCAAAGATGCTGCTATAGAAGTAAGCACTAGGGCTTTGGATGGCAATTGATTTCTCATGCTACCTGCATAGCCCTCTTTAATGCATATGTTGAGATGATTAGCTGTAATAAGGAGAGGCTAGGGATTAAAAGGGTAAAAATAACTGCCATTATACTTCTTAGAGGAAATTCTCTAAGGATATGTGCCCATGGCTCACTCACACTTGCTTTAATACATGCTGCATTGAGCTATTCAGAGCTTTATTGGAACAAAGCTGCTAAACAAAGCTGTTAAACCCATGAAATTTTGGTTTGTTTTTTTTTTCTCTTCATGATTCCTAATCTTTCTATTTAAGGAGGAGTTGTTTAATGGCCACCTTAACTTTCCAAAGACAAGATCTTATAATATTGTATTGATAATATTATCTAAGTTTGTCAACTCTGACTGCTATCATTGCTGTTACAGAAATTTTATGTGCAAAGGAAAAAAGAAATGAAAATATGTTTTACTGATCTTTCAATTAATATCAGAATTTAATCAGATTGAAGATTTATGTATTTATGTGTTTAGAAAGCAGATGTACTTTTCTTGTATATACATATTCAAAATTGCATGTTCAGGATCTAATATAAAGTTATGCATTTCAAGGGATAGCAGCTACTTGGAAATGCTCTTTAAAAATTACCATAGCTTCTGTTATGCACATTGATGTAAATCTTCAACCAGTATACAAAATCAAGAAATATTTTACTGCTGTCATGCAGATAGCTGCAAGGTCTTTGTTTAGGAGCAATATTGAGGAATTCCCCCAGGTATATCTTTCTTATAGAATGAAAAAACATTGCTCTCATATAGTTCATCTTTGTGAAGAAAGAAAGGGTGATAGGGAAATGAAAAGACAGTCTGATAAATTCCTTCCCTTTTTCCCTACCTAAAGAGGATGCAAGTATTTGTTCATCTTTGAAAACTAGGGTGTAACTGAGCCCAGATCTCTAAAGTTGCTGCTTCTCACTTGGAAGCAGCTCTCTTCAAGGACAGTGTAGGACTTTGAATCCTGAATGTGGTCTTTTCTTGAAAGGTAGAAACTGGATAACCAGATATACTGGAATCAGTGATTACACCTTGTAGAAAATGAAATGGACCCTTTCATTTTTCATCCTGGCCATGCACTAGCATAGTCAACAGGATACCAAAATTCCTCCTGTATTCCTGTATATTCTTTTAAATGCTTGGAAGCAAAGTAAGTGAAGTTTTTCCTAGTTGTGTATAGATTTCAGGTGGTACAGAATTTGGATGCTTTTGTACTTAATAAAAGTATATTTAATCTCCGTTAAGTAACAGGTTAATGTGCAGCGGAGGAAAATAAAAACATTTCTCAAGTTTAAAAATTAATTGTATCAGGTATAATTTATCTAATTGTAAGGACAAAAATTATTAATTTTCCATACAGTTTTGACCTCCTTATACCACCTGAAAGGCAATTTCATCTACATTCAATAAAACAGTTTAGTCAGGTTTAATGACATTAACTTTGTCTTTACAACGTTTGTCCTTAGGAAAGGTACAAAATCAATTATTGTCTGAAAGTACACTGCTGAAGAGTTCAGTAACAACTCGAGTAATTAAGATTGTGTAAACATAGACTTCTCTCCAAATAACA
>JAWWLZ010000139.1:61595329-61609140 GCA_035041345.1 Poliocrania exsul
TCACCTGACAACTGTCAGGCCTAGTCTGAACTCCAAAACCCAAACCCAGGCCCATCTGGCTGAACCTATGACACAAGCCATGTAAACTTGTCTGAAAAAGGAATGGTCATTTCTATTTGTCCAAAGTAAGCCTGAGATTACTTCTGCCTGAAACGCAAGAAGATGCTTATAGCTTTAATTCTTAATAGTAAGGGATTGGATCAGCTAGATCTGGAGCTAAATTCTCTTTAGCTAACAAAGTGCAATTTAACATTGCCAACCATCAGGAACATTTCTTGCTAACTTACTTTCTATAACAATCTCCTTCACTTTCTGAAAGAAACAAACAAACAAAAATATTTGCTTTAGAGTGTTTTATTTTTTTTTGTTCTGCAGAAGAGGGGAAGGAAATGGTCACTCCAATATACTTGGTTGAAGAAAATGTATGTAATATATTGAGGGTAATTCCTAACTATACTGGTGTCAGGAACTGAAGAATCTGTACACTGTTTGTATCCCTTGCACAAAGTCCAGTGCAAGACTTCAGAAAGTAAAAGCAATCTCTTGCACCTGGAAATACTGAAAATTACCTGGAGTTTTTGATAAAGAAAAATCTGATCAAAAATACACAGAAATGAAAGATCTTTAAATTCTTTATTTGGTATGCTTGAGGGAATGTTTTCAGTTTCATGGTTTCTTGTTCACGTTTTGCATCCTTGCAGCAGTGTGTCATACAGTCAAACAGACAGCACACACGTGTCCCCTTACCCAAGTGTCAGTATGAACACGCACACAGTTCTATGAGCATGAATTGTCTCATCCATTCACACTAGAGGTCACTGTGAGCAAAAGAAGGAGCTTGACTTGCAAAGGCAGGAACACGGATGGATCAATTTACAGAAGGAATTTGTGGCATACTTTACAATTTGAAAGGTTGATACGAACCCATCTATGTTAAATATGTTGCTTGAGGGGGACCACAGTACTACTTAATGCAGCTTCATTTACTGACAAACTATTTACAAAATGTAGACTAAGAAGTTATTTCTATTAAGAAATCCTCAGTGCTTAAGTATGTCCAGTTTAATTTTACACCAAATTTAATCTCTGGAAACACCCAACTGATTCAAGATAAAAGTTCCATACTTTGTTGATGCTTACTGTTGGGTTTTTGTGTATAAACACTGAGGTACTATCCCTTGCCTCTAGGAAAACTGCCCCATTTTCTCTAGACTGTAGCAGAACAGTACAACTTAGATTCAGGTGCTGATTGTATTGTGGATTAGAAATGAAGTCAGTAGCTGCCTCAGAGTGAAACTGTGAACAGAACACATCTTGAACATCCAAGGAAGTGGAAGAGGAGTTTCCTGTTCCAGGGAATGCATCCAACCCAGGGCTTACCTCCCAATAGCTGCTGTGTCAGACCTTCGTGGCCTTACTTATTACCTGTGTGAACACGGCTGTATCTCTGCTCGTTTTTAAAAACTTTTCATCTTCCACAGTGCATGTCCATGATTGGAAAAGGTGGCTGAGCAGTAAGTGCAAAACTGAACATCCAGTGCCACATAAGTCACAGCTTCCTATAGTGTAGGTATTCATGAAAAGGAAAATGTTTACCCTTTTCTCATAGCTAATGGGAGAATGAGAGTGATGCTTTTTTATATAAAGCTGTGATGATGAATTTGTCCTGCCATCCAAAAAGCATTTGGCATAATGACACTGGAATAAAGAGAGGTTAAAAGAACAGGACAAGGAATGATATTCACATTGCCCTACACACTTTAGCACATGAAAACGAGTACTTACAAAAAGCTACTCCAACCCTGAGGTGACAGAGGCATATTTAATAAGCAGATCTAGGAAGAAGATTCTTCATCATCATCTTCACAAAATCAGTTCCTATTTTTACCTTTTTTTTGTACCCACATTCTTGTGTTTTTCATTCCATTTCCTCCCATGCTCATCTTTCATTAATTTTTTCCACTGTATGTCCATCCCAAATGGCAATGACATCTTAGTTGCTCACATTATACTGTTGATTCTCCAGCTACTGTGTCCCTTTTCTCAGCATGCTTAATGTATTGTGCTCTTTCTGACAGAAAATAACTATCACTTTAGATTATGGACTGCCTTAAAAAAAAAGAATTTAAAAAATATCTCTTTTCACTTTGCTCCTTAGTCTAATGAAACAACAGTACCTAGCTGCTCATGAGGGATGCTGTAGCTTTTATTGCACTAATAGTATGGTGATGTAATGCTTTCATCAATTAAAATACACTGTTAAAATGGGTGTAACAATAAACAACAAAACCTATTATTTTGAAATAGCTCTCGTCTTAACTAGTAAGGTGGGGCAAAAAAAAAGATGATCTTTGAGACTGATTTAGTATAGGTTACTTAGCATTGCTCAGATATTTCCATTTCCATAATGCACTTCCTTTCATAATTACTGAGGATGCAGATGGCATTTCTCAATGAATTTTTCAGGTCTTCTTACTCTTACAAGAGCACCACTGACAACATTTTAGCTGGGATTAACAGTAGCCCAAAAACATCCAGAGTAACTACAACAAATCTGTTTCTGAGTGTACTGAAGAAATGGACTCTTATTCAGTGACAAACATAGGGAGCTGAAGGCTCTGTATTGGAATGAATCATACTTCATGCAGGCCTGATTTCTTGGATGATCACTGTTTTCTCTCTTCATTAGCAACAGTTTGATTAAATAGTTTTTCCTCTGGACTGATGACAAACTACTTGTCTGTCATCAACACTGCAAGTGTGATGCCATTTCAGTAAAATATGATAGGGAAATCAGTTTGAATTGATTGATTCAATAACAAAATGTTGTATTTAAATAAATATTGCTTAGCATGATCCTTTGCTGTTATAAATTAAAAGGCAGACTTTTCTTAAACATTTCAATACTAAACACATGCCTACATGTTGAAATACAAACTTCACAACAGAATGTGAAAATGTCAGTTTATATTACATGCAGTTTAACAGAGGCAACATATGAGTTACTCAAATCATTAGATATCCCAAGTATATTCCTAGAACTAATTGATGATTATATAGAAAAGCAGTTAATTCCAGCCTATATCTCAATACTGTATCTCAGATGTTCAGGCAGTCATTTCTACTGCATTTCATCATCTCTTGAGTAAACAGTGTTTACAGAAATCAGCTAAAATCAAACAAAATCACTCTAAACCTTTAAAATGTGTATAAAAGGATTATTGATTCTGTAATACAAAAAGAAACTAGCTAACTGCAACCTTTTTATTTTATTCTTATTGCAATAGGGGTTTATTTATCTAGGCTGACAGGAACCTCAGGCAGTTAAGCAAGTGTCCAGTTCTGGTCTTGCAGTACAAGAGACACGGAGACACTGAGTCAGTCCAACAAAGAGCCACTAAGATGAAAGGTCTGGAGCATCTCTCCTATGAGAAAAGGCTTAAAGAGCTGGGACTGTTGAGCTGGGAGAGGAGAAGGCACAGGCATCTATCAATGTACATAAATACCTGAAGGGAGAATGCAAAGGGTATGGAACTAGGATCCTCCCAGTGGTGTCCAGTGACAGGACCAGAGGCACAAAAGGGAACACAGGATGTTCCCTCTCACCATCTGGGAGGGTGACTGAACACTGGCACAGGTTGTTCAGGGAAGTGATGGAATCTCCAATCTTAGAGATACTCTTAAAAAGCCATGTGGACATGGTCCTGGGCAACCAGTCCAGGGCTTGAATGAGTAGGGGGGTAAAGGCAGCTGCCCTCATGAGGTTTCTTCCAACCTCAACCATCATACTGATTCTGCAAGTCATACTGGAAATTTAAAATGGTGCTGTGACGAGTTATCACAGGACTTCCATGTTTCTTCTCTGCAGCTGTAATAATTTGTAACTGTGATAATACCAAAGGGGAACTCATCATCTGTGATGAAGTAAAGCCAAAGTGAAACCAGTGGAGTTGGTAATGGAAACTGCCATTATGTACAAGTTTGATTCACTCCCAGTAACATTATCTGTATTGATATAACATGTACGTGAGTATATAAAGTGTATGTGACAATTCATTTACTGCAAAGGTTTAATTGGCCTCAGGTAAGGACTTAAACAAATTCAGCAGAGGCACTAATGTGCATCTTCAATGTAGGATCACACAGAATGTATTTTACATCCAGTCTCACTGTTAAGCAGGTTAGTAGTCAGTGTGGCAGTTTCACCCTTGAACTGAGCTCCTCCAGAATGGCTTATGCCTTGTGTGACTTGCCTTGGTTTCAAAAGGTGAAGACACAAACAGCAGAGGAGGCTTTATTTTACACTTCCTTTTAAAGTACTTTTCCAGCTACCACCCTCATTTCCACCTGTTCCCAAAGCATGTTACATCCGTTACACACACCCACTAAATATCAAATCAATTGTATAAAATAATATCTTGAAGGAAATGTGAAGAGAAGGGGAAGCAGATTGTAGCAGGAGTTTGTCATATCAGAGTTAAGTCATACTGTCAGTCTAAAGAAACGACTAAACAGATAACACAAGGCAGGCATTGCATGTTCCTAATGAAACCATATTACATTCAGACTACAAATGATCTTAAAAGTAAATGTGTGGGGTTTTGTAAATTTTTGTTTAATTTGAAGTAAACAGGTGTTTAACTTCATGTTTGTTTAAACTTATTTTAGATAAAAATAAGAATTTTCTCATGACTTCCAAGGTAAGGAAATGATGAGGCCAGTGGGGACCACCTTTTTGTTTGAGGATTAAAAAAACCCATCATGCAGTGACACCAAGAAGTGGGATCTGACATTTAAAAAAATGAAACACATTATAGCTGCCCATGATCTGCTGCAAACTTGGAACTTGTGAAAATCAATAAAGCCACTTACATGAATGACTGAAGTTTAAATCTAATCTCCTATTTTGAATTTATAGGTTGATTGTGGTTTTGTTTTGTTTTGTTTTTTGTTTTTTTAACTAGAAGCTGTTCAAAGTGCCATGACTTGTGACCATGACTTATTTAAGTAGCTCGAAAATAAAAAGCAATGTATTATTTCTAAAAAGTATTAAGTTTACTACTTTTTCAATACAACAGCAACACTTACAGGTAAGCTTAAAGCTCGCTTCCAGCCGAGGAGCTTCCCACCTAAGTGGCAGAAGTGCAGGTGTTTGTAGCAATAGTAACACAAAAGAGTTAGTTACTCTGTTACCGCCCTTTCCCCCCTTCCCTTCGCTCCCGTTGCCCTGTACGGAGGAGGAGCTGCGATGGGGGAAGGTGCGACCATCCCACCCGGCTGCCGCCTCCGGCCGCTGCCGCTCCCTGTGCACCCGCACCGGACCCTTCGCCAGCGCCTCCCGGGAAGGGCTGTACCCGCACCCCGCACCGCTGCGGCCGCCACGGCCCGGCCGGGCATCGGCACCGCCCCCGCTTCCCAGCCTGCAACTGTAGAGCTAACCAAGCCCGCCCCGGCCGCCTCCGGGACTCCGCTCCGCACGGGCGGTGAGTGGATGGGGCCGATACCCTCCCGGAGACGCCGCGCAGGGAAACACCGCACACAACGCGCTGCCTGCCCCTGCCGCCGGCCCTGCGCGGCCGCCGCCGCCTCTTCCTCCTCCCCCAGCCCCGCCCGGCCCCGGCGGCCCCGAGAGCGGCGGGCGGTGAGTGAGTGGCGGGCGCTGAGTGAGTGGCAGCCGGTGAGCAGCGGCCGCGCCGCCCCTCGCACGGCGGGGAGGGCCGGGAGGGGAGGGGGCCGCGGCCGATGGGCGGGCCGGGGCCGCCCCCGAGGGCCGCGGGCTCCCGGCACAGCCCCAGTCGGCGTCCGGCCGCCTGCGGAGCCGCAGTAGAGCGTGTCATCGCGGGAGCTGCGCTGCTGACTTCGCCCTGCTGGGCTCGGTGAGCGTCTGGGGCGGGACCCCTGCGGGACGGCCCGAGCTGCTGGGCCCCTCCCGGCCCCCGCCGCGGCTTCCCGGCCTTCCGGGACGACAGCACCGCCCGGGCACTCCCGGCCCCGGCGGGGAGCCAGGCCGAGCGCGCTCGGGCACTCCCGGCCCGGCGGCGGGTGCGGAGCTACCGCCTGCAGCGCGGCTCGGACGGGGCGGGGCGGGGCAGCCCCCGGCTTGAGAGCAAACCCGCGCACCCGAAAGCCTTGCCCTGCCTCGCATTCCCAGACTTTCAGAAGAAATCCTCAAATCAGATCCAAGGGCTGGTTTCTGCTGGAGCCAAAGCCCGCGGGACGGAAAGTTTGGCGGTGCCCTCTGTAGGACAGGCGCGGAGTGGCGGGCGGGACGGGAGTGTTCCCACGGGTGGTGCAGCCCGAGTGGGCTCCTGCGCCCCGCCGAGTCCTGCAGCCTGTGCGGGAAGGGCCGGACACAGACCCCGGGTGGGCTCCTGCGCCCCGCCGGGTCCCGCAGCCTGTGCGGGAAGGGCCGGACACGGACCCCGCGCATCCCCCGCGGCCTGGCCGCGCCCGCTGGCCGCTCTCACAAAGCGCTAAGGTCAAGTGTAAAACTGGAGGCAAAGTAACTTTTGTGATTGTACAGAGGTTAAAAATACTCACGCTGGTTTATTGGGAAGGTATTTTAATCTCTGTGTTTTCCGAGGGTTGTTTGAAGGTTGAGCTGAACTGTCTTGGTTTATTTATAACTTGGCGTAGAAACATAATACACAAATGCATTTCCTTAAATCAGTAAAATATTTTAGGGAAGTTTAATTTTGGCAACCAAGTGGTCAAATTAAAAGAATATGTTTTGCAGTGGCAATATTGTTGGCACTTTTAGCATCCCATCATGATTTTAGTGTTCTTAAAGTGGAAAAAATTGTAGCCTGAGTTAAGTAGTAACTGAAGTTAAGCAGTGACTTTGGTTTTAGCTATACTGCTTTCATCCTTGCAAGGACATCTTCAGGTCAGTATTCTGAATTCATTCTGTATTTATAGGGAATTAAAAACCATAGTTTCATGGCCAGACACCTGCAATGCTCCTTGGAAGTTGCTTGACTTTAGGGAAGTTGCTCGACTTTTGAGATGTTGCTCTTAAGCAGCAAGAGTTACTTTACTATATGTTACAGTGTAGTAATTATATACTTACCTTGCTACTTCTGTCTTGAAAAAGCTAAACTTTCAGTGAGAAGTTTTATTAAAGTTCACTTGCTTAAGGAACTTTTTATTAATGAGCAGAGATCCCTTCACTCTTTAGAAGAGGGTTTACGGTTAAAAGGCCTTTTCTTGTAAGCAGCTGTAAGACCTTTCCCTCCCTGCCTTAGTGTGGCATGTAAATACAATTTTTTTAAAAAATTGATACAGTAGTAAATAAAGTAAGCTTATTTTGGTCTGTATGTATGTCAATTAGAAATATCAATGAAGAGCAGCCTTAGTTGTGTGCCCTTTCTTATTTTCCATGGAAAGTTCCACATCTCCTCCTCCTTTGCTTTCTTATCTTTCTTGTCTTACTCTGTCACCCGATTAGGTGATGTCAGTTAACCAGACCTTTGATGTAAAGTTAATGCAAAGTTAATTTTTCTATTGTTATAGACATGTCCGTAAAAAGTTAGGGGCTAGTCTTTATTTCTTGCATGTGTAAGTAGAACATAAGACTCAAGTAAGTTATTTATATGCAGCATTTAAAGGATTGATTAATTCATTCTAGCATTTATTTACATTTGAAAATCAGTTTTAAGAAAAAAGACAGTCCCTATTCTGGCACAGTGCTGTGTCAGTCTTATTCAACAATAGCTGCCCATGCTTGGAGTTACTCAAGAATGTATAAATAGATCTTTAAGTTGCTATCTGCCTTTCTGTCCTTTTTTAGGCTTTTTGTTCAACTAATTATACAAATACATTCAGATTTTAAATTTTTACTTGGGTTTTTACATGATGACCCTACTATCTGATAATTAATGATTATTCTCCTCTCTTCTCTGTCAGTTACAATGAATTCAGCTCCTGATCCTTCCTCAAGCCCCTCTCACCCCCAGCTGCATCTTGGAAGGTCCCAGCTCAATGCTGCTCCCGTGGACCACAGTGAGAACACATCAGAAGATCCTGCAGCTTCTGCTCCTGGCCATTCCCGTAACAGGGAGAAAACTGAAAAAAAAGGTAAGTATGAAAGCAATCTTTATGCTAAATTGGCTTATGTGAAACACTGGGAGATTATTGTGTATATGTGTGTTCTAAACTCTGTTTAAACTGACACTATAAAGTAGGAAAATAAGTTTCTCCAATTTCTTTTAACCTGTTGTTGTGGAAGAGACTTTTCTTCTGCAGCTTACTTGGTACGTTTCAGATTTTCCTATCCCATTTTTTATAAATGTGCAGAGTAATAGGAAAGAAGTTTGTTTGAAAAATTGGCAGGAAGAATTAAATTAAATTAAATTAAATTAAATTAAATTAAATTAAATTAAATTAAATTAAATTAAATTAAATTTATTACACTACTACTGTTTTTTTAATTTCTTTATTTGGCTAGACCACATACTGACTATAGCTTTAATATGAATTCTAATGTGGATGCATAGATACTACTGTAATGTAAACTGAGAGAATTATGAATATATGATATATGAAACCAGAATTGAAGTTAATATTAACAGTCAGGTAAGAACTTGGATTTACAATCATGATACACTGTGAAAGGCAGAATGATAATTTATTATCTTCTCCTCACTCTGAAACCATTTGGTTTCAAAGGTCATGGAAACTGATGTGATGAGAGAAATGTCTCCTACAAAATGTAAACAAAAAAATGTCTGGCTGCTGTATTCAGATGCTGAGCTCCAGTTTTAAAATCAGTTTGTAGTCTTACACTTGTGCAACACAGTTTTATGTTCAAGGTCTAGCAAAATTAGTGCTCTTTAACTTTCTTTAAAATTGGACTTTTGTTTGTAAAACTACTTGTGTGCATGTCCTTAGACTCACAAATATGAGTCACTCTATTGAAGGTAATAACGCTGTCCAAGAGTTTAAAATTATTGAATGTGTGAATATCTACGTGGCACACATCAGATGCAGCTGAGCTCTGCACACAGTTTGAGCCAATACTGTGGCTGTGCTAGCACATCTATTGTGTGCATCTGATTCAAAATTGACTGTTGGAACCTTCTGGGTTCTTTGTTACTAAAAGGCACATTCCAGATGGAGGAAGGTTTTTTTAAGATACCTGAATCTCTAACATTACTCAGTGATCGTTACCAATTTTGTCATCTAGCCCACCTGTAAAAGAATTGAGATACTAGGGAGACTTGACACCTCTAATATAATTACATTATTAATTTGGAATCGGTGCTAACAAGTATGTTTTCTTTCTTCATTCTCCAGTTTCTTAATAGGCTTCAAGAGGGAAAGAATAGCAACTATCATAGGAATATGATATGATTTTATCTCAGACTTAGTTATAACGTGATTTGAAAGAGCAATACGTAGGTTTCTGTTACTGCTGCTCCCATTCATGGAAGATTCTGAAAATTAATACAAGCTTTTTAGTGGTGTTTTGCACGTAGCTTCTGTCAGGTATTCTTCTCTGGCTAATTTGGAGATTTCCTTACTCTACACATACTGGACTTTTAAAATCATACTTATTTTGGCTTAGTTCTATTCACAGGCCTGTGTATTTACTAAGGATCCCTACCTGTGTGATTTTGTATTACAGACACTCTTACTTGTTCCCCTATAAAAGAGGACTTTTGAGCAATGATGTATTTCTCCATTTCAATTGTGACTCATCCCTGATTACTTTAAATACCTTCCCATGAAAGTGTTATTGATGCCTTTTGCCAATGTCATTGCCCTTCCATCCCTGTCTTAATATATGCAAGTGTTTAATGCAGCAGAATGAGCCAGCATTGCCATTGTGTCATGCTGGAGTTTCTAACAACCAAGATTTTAGTGGATTTAGATGGACATGTCTTCAACAACATTTAATACAGCATTTTCTTTTATGGTTATTTTAGAGCTATGCCATTTATCATAATGCTAATAGTTTCTAGAACTGAAAGCTTTTAAAAAAGAAAGGAATTAGAGAATTTTTCTCCCACCCACAACAGCGCTGGTTACCAGGACTTAAAAATGGGGATTTTACTAGGACTTCAGAAAGAAGTGCAAATGGTAATACAAATTCATAGAGATACATGTGAGTATGAAAACAAAGATGAAAGAAAGTGATGTCTTAAACAGCAAATTGGCACTTCATCAATTTTCAAAATATTTGAACTGACAGAGAAGGTATTCCTTGGAATCACTAGAGCTTTTATCAATAAATAACATTCCAGTTGGTGATAGGTCTAGGAGGAGCAAACAATTTGGTCTCTTAGCCATAGCATGCTGTGGTTTGGTTGTATGAAAGGAAATATGCACTACAACAGATGTTCTGGGAAGGGCTGTGCTGATTTCTTTCTTGGAAGATTAAGAAGTCAGTTATTTTGAATGGTCACTATGATCATGACTGTGAGTGAAGTGAAAGAGGACAGAAAAGACCAGCATGCTGACGTACAGAAAGCCATCTCAATAAACATTATCAAATATGTAGAATGCTGCTCTTTAATGATGACTTAAATGTTCTTGCACAAAATTATGCAAGCTTAAATTTGTAATTTTTTTTAATAAATCATCTATGATTTGCACCAGAGAATGGCAGATGTACAATGTACAGCTCAATTATCTTGAAGGGCAGTTTTATCTTGGGCCCATCTACCACATGCCCATGTGCCCTTCCCCTAAAGAAGGGTACTGGTATCCTGGGCTGCAGTAGTCAAAGCATTGCCCCACAGGTGGAGGGAGATCCTTCCCCCCAAGAGAGGCATGGTTTGAGTTCAACAAAGGGTGACTAAGATGAGGAAGGGCTGGGATCATCTCTCCTGCAAGAGAAAGCTGAGAGAGCTGGAGCTGTTGAGCGTGGAGAAGAGAAGGCTCAGGGGGGATCTATCAATGTACATACCTGATGGGAGGATGCAAAGAAGACAGAGCCAGGCTCTTTCCAGTGGTGCCCAGGGACGGGACCAGAGGCAATGGGCACAAACTGCAACTCTGGAGGTTCCCTCTGAACATCAGGAAACACTTCTTTGTTTTTTGATTTGTGGGTGCACTGCCACAGGTTGGCCAGGAATTTCATAAAGTGTCCAGCCTTCGAGATGCTCAAAAGCCTGTGGACACAGTAGGGGGTCCTGCATAAGCAGAGGGGTTGGAACAGGTGACCTCCAGAGGTCCCTTTGCACCTCAACCATTCTACTAATTCTTGTAATATTCTTGTCAAAATATATGTCTTTCTGCTCTGTGCTTTGTCTTCCAGTCTTTATTTATATACACTGTGTTTTAAGGCTGCAACATCAAAGTGAATGTTAAGTAATTTGTTTCCCGGAAGCACCCATCATCTATTCCTGTAGCATTATCCATATCTTGCAGCATAATCCAGCAAATTAACAAATGCCCTGGCTCTGATTCAGTAAAGCACTTAAGCACACGCATATCCTCAGCTGCTCAGGTGCTTTCTTGGGGTCAAACTCCTATACTACAGGTTTTTTCTTGGTAATCTTTCTGTCTGTGTTCTGCTAATGTATCATTAGTTATATTATTCCTCATATAATCAAATTTGGATTTAATGAAAAAAATTTCAGTGGTTAGGATGATTTATAGACAACTAGTTTTGTTGAGCTAAAAAAGAGATGGAACATATTCCTATTTCTACCCAAAACTGTTCCCTTCTGCCTATATATTTGTTTTCATGTATTTGTTAGGAATAGAATGAATATATCAGCTCTCATGTTTGAAAACAAATGACAAAAAGTTGTTAGCCTTTCAACGATATTCATGGACAGGAAGTTTATTAGTGAGCAAAGCGTACACTACTAATTAGGGCTCCTGAAATTTTAAAACCATTGAGTCATCAGTATCCATGTAAGCAAATTGCAGGAGAGTTCATGTATAGCAAGGAAGACCAGTGTCTGCTTGCTTGTGAAGCCTGTTGAAACAGACTAAGACTCAAATCTGTAAAGACACTTCTGTGCCTCTCAAGTGCTACATACCCCTTTCTGGCATCTGTATTTCACCCACTCTGTGTATCCTCTTCCTTCAGATACAGCCCTAAAACAATGTGAAAATAGCTCTGGAGGTCCCAACACCAAATCCTCCAAGTAGGCTTAGAAGCACCATTCTCACTAGTGAAACCATTTCCTCCACTTGTACACAGACCAGATACAGGTTCAATATGGTGACTTTCATGGGAGCATCTGTAGTGCTATTAATGTAGGTTGTTTTTAAAGAGATGCCTGAATCCACACTCCAGGTAAGTGGTCTGTATTGCTGAGCTAGAAGGGAGATTTATGTGGCCCAGTGGATGTTTTACTTTTGATTCAGATGAAAGGAAAGCAGAGTTGAGGGAAAATTCTCACAATATAATGGTGATCAGATACTTGCCTGGGATGTCAGTATTCAAGTAACTGCTTCAAGTCAGCCACAATGGTAACTTGAACTGGACGGGCTTAACCCAGGTGAATGTTTTATTGTGCTGGAGTTTATCTGGAGGAGCTACCATTTCTTGTAATGCTTCAGCACTTTCAAGTATGTAAAGTGTCTTTCTTAAAAACTGGCTGTCTGCCAGTCAGCAGGTAAAAGAGATTATGCCAGGATACAAGAGAAATGGGCACTGTGAGGGTGATAAGTTTTTTCCTATGGGGGTGAAACAGATTTTGTTTTTACATCATTCATGCACATTTGCTAGCCAATAAGGATGGAGAGGAGGAGTTGTAAATCTAACTTGCAGTGCTTGAATAAACATCTTGTTGGTTCAAGAACTAATTTTTGTTTTGATTTGTTTATGCAGAGGTCTGCATTTACTTAGGTTATGAGGGGTTTTTGTATCTCTTGGAAGAGAATTACTTTATTAATTGAGTGACCTAGAATTTCTAAATAGTAAAAAAAAAAGTCTTCTAAACAGTTTATGGGGCACTGTAACAATTTATAACACTGTCTCCAGCATATTGCTAAATGATAGCTAACATATAGGGAACCTCTCTCATTTATAAATGTTTGCTGAGTGTCAGCCTTTTCCACTAAAGGTTCCAAACAACCTTTGCTTCAAAGCTCTGTTTTAGTACTTCTGTGTCTTCACTTTCTGGCAGTTTGCTATTACAAACTAACTCTTGAGGCAAAGTGAAATGTTTGTGCAAAGCTTGAAGAAATCTGAGAAAAACCTTTGATTGTTTGAAGGGGAGGATTATGTCTTGAAGTATTAATTACTTAACAATTTGGCTGTCAGTTTATTAATGCCCCTTCAAACTTTACCTGTAATTACTCAGGCTCCTGGAAAGCTCATTTGCCAGGTAGTGCTATGGGGGAGAAAAGATTCTATCCAAACAAAAGGTAATGACTGTATTTTTTACTAAAATTTTGAGACCTCGTCATAGTTGCTACAGAACAATGGAAATTGGCTTTTTCAGGTCTGCTGCTATTGTTGCCAGTAACATGCTGCTGTTTGTACCATAGGTAGGTGTGGGATTGGGCACCCATTTGTTTGAGAAAATATTTTCCTCTTTTCACCATTTACAGAAGTGGCTTTTTTTCTGCTGATAACAAAGGTACTGCTAACAATTTTTTGCATTCACATAATGTACCAGATTAAGAAAGCTCAATCTTCATCCATTATTTTTTAGATGGATTGGTTTCCTAATCTGTTTGATAATAAAATGGTTTTTTCTAACTTTTTCCCAGGGTGTTGGAAGGATAGAAATGAGCAGTTGAAGGGTAGAAAGGGAAGAGCTATACTTAAATTTTTAAATTATGTAATGAAATGGGAGTGGCTCTATAAACTGTTTGGTGCTAAGAATTTGAGGTTTCTGTTGTAC
>JAWWLZ010000139.1:61619075-61749063 GCA_035041345.1 Poliocrania exsul
TTTGAGATGCTGTTTGCCTATTTTACAATAATATTTTTGCAGCTTTCTGAAAAGACCAAGTCCTAAATGAAAATTGTTTTTCATCATATACCTTGTTTAGCCAGACAACATGTTATAATCTGGTATTAGCACTTTTCCAAGTGGAGCTTGGCAGACAAAACTGTGACGTGGGGAAGAAGAAATCTTACTTTGTGGTTTCCTCTTGTTAAAATACAACCATTTTAATAAAGGCATTGGCTTGTAGCCTGTTCTTGTTTAAAAGCAGTCCCAGTACCAGGAACATTAAAGAATATAAGGAGCCCTGTTCTTCAGGAGCCTGTTTGGAAAGGGGTTTATTTCTTCCTTCTTCCCAACTAGTGAAAAAGCTGAATGGCACCTCACTGGCAGGGCTGCTTGGCAGCTTCTGGCATTGCTGCTGCCCAAATTAGGTCATCTCATAAAAAGTCATCCCCTACAAAAGTAGTAGTTGTGGCCTTTGTAAGCTTTTCCCCTAAACTAATTCTTCATTCATCAAGTAACATGCAGCATGATGTTCTTTACAAACACTGGATTTTAGATAAAGCTTTCAAGACTTTGATTGACTGGGCGATCAATATGATCCTTTTGAAGAAAAGAATTAAGTCTGTATGGGTACAGTGGATGAGAAAGGAGAAAAAAAAATCAGGTGGAGTGTGGAGCAAAACAAAAAAAAATGGTGATGTTTAGAGGGTGTAATCATTGTTAAATTCTGTGTGCTCCAGACACTGAGGAGCTGAGCTTTCAAATGTACTGGGCATGTTTTAAAGGCCTATTAACTTTTCAAATCTCTAGAAAAAGTTTCAGTACTTAATGAAAAGACTGACAGGTGAAAGACTGAAGTGCTATGAAGAAAAGAATAGTGAAGTATAAAAGGTGATCCATACTATATATTCTACATGTGCTTGTATTTATCATAATGAATATTCTAATGAGAAAGGAATTTTGTGGAAGTAAATGAGAAGCTGTAAACTGTATGTGTCATCCTGTGGCAGGCACCAAATAACAAGTAGTGGTAAATATGCTGAAGTACAATACTGAGATGGAGTGTAAATACTGTAATAAGTTAATTTCCACTATTCTTGCAAAACACTTGCGTTAGATTTTTTAGGTATGATGGTTTAACTCTTCAACTACATTTAGAAATGATTTTTAAAATGTTTTAAGCTGTTGATAGTAAACAATTTTCTTTGTCATATTAATTTATAGAGGGTATGAAGGAAGAACCTGAAGTGCTCTTTGAAGAACTGCTTGAGAGGGCAAAAGCTGGAGAACCGAAAGCACAAACAGAGGTAATTTAATGTTCTTTGTCCAGTCTTGTTTGCTCTTAATTCCAAAAATAGCACTGCCAGCTCTAGAACTATTATCTCTTTTTCAGTTGAACTGTGTCTGTTTGATCTTAAACTATTCAAAAAAGGTCGTGCCAGATGATTTCTCTGCTTTGAAAAATGGTGCTCACTTGGGAGTGTGACAGGCTTCAGGTCCAGCTCCTGAGCAAGCCTTTAGAGCACCTGAAAGTGGGGAGGGTAGGCAGAGAGCATGCAGAAGGAGGTTGGTTTGTGGGGTTTTTTTGGAAGGAGCATGTGCCAAAGAGCTCCTTGTGGAGGTGTGCAGGTAGGGACTGTTAAATGCTGTTGGTTCAGCACTGCTCTATATACAGAGATACTGGAGCTCTTGGGCTGGACTCTGGAAGAAACTCTCATCCAGGTGCTTTAGCAGGAACAGAGGCTGGTTGATGTTTCGCTCTTGAATAAACATATTTTAGAGAAGAAGCCCCTCCTTGTTTGTTGAAATTAACTGTGTTTAGTTGTTCAGTGGTAGGCAAAATTGAATTAATAGTGGCAATTCTGTCCCTGTATCTGTTAGCATTTCAGGTGTCCCTTAGGTTTTAGAAAAATTGCACCATTTTCCACTGCATTCCATCATCTGGTGTATTGGTCTAGTATAAATAACTTAAAATTGTTTAGAAGGGGGTTAGTTTGTGTTTGACTTGGTTTGTGTTTTCCTTGAGCATTCTTTTCCATCTTCAGCTTTGATGCTGAAAGGGATTGGTTACAGTCTCCTACATGCATTGGTCATTTGGATTTTTCCCCTAAGGATCACAACTCTTTTTGCAAACAAAAATCAAAGATGGGGATTGGAAACAAAATCTTCTAAACCTGGTAAAAACAATATGGCATTGCCAGGCTTGCTTCCCATTCCATCTCAACTTGTTTGAGAGGCAAAGTGACCTTGGAGTTGTAACCTGAGATAGTAACAAATTCCTCCCTTTGAAACAGCCGGTGACTTTGTGGAAGAGGAAACATTATCCTTGAGGGAACCACTGCTGTAAAATCCATGTTTTGGCTCTATTCCTCCACACAAAAAACCCCAAACTGCATAAATATTCTTTCAGGATATAACTTCCAGATGAGTAAGAATGCTCAGAAATACTTATATATACTCTTAAGCCTATGATGGATATGTGTGTAGATATATACATATATAAATTTTTTTTCTCCTTCTCAGTTCATTCCACTTTCAATGCCTTCCTTTAGCTCCATAACTGTGTATGTTTTCTATTCCCACACAATAGTAACATTCTTATCCTAAAAAGATGTAGCATACAATTTTGCTTCAATATGCATTCAGGATGAATTGACAGCCTGAAGTGGAACCCAAAACACATTAATTTCTTTTCTGTGCAGTTATATTCCATGTGACTTTTGGAAAGGGAATTAACTTTTAGTTTTTAAAACACTAAAAAAAGATTTATTCTCTATTTTTGAATATAGAAAATCTATTTTTTATTTCTTACCTCTGTAGGAGTATCAATGAGGGGTTGAGATGTCACTGTTGTTCTGTTTGCTAATAATCACAAAGTCAAGCAGAAGAAATCAGTCAGTTCACTGCCTTGTAGTTATTACTATGAGTTTATTAAAAAAAATTCTGCCGTGACTATGGAAATCAATGTGCTTTGAGTGGCTGTCAACATGTATTACTGTAACGTTATGTAGGGGGTTTTTATTGAGAAATAACTACGTAAATGAAACACCCACGGCTGGAATTCTGTAATGGAGACAAGGCAGCTCTGTGTCTTTAACCAGAGGATGTCTGCATTGGGACTGCTTGAAATAACCACCTCAGCAAAGCCAGAGATTGGAGCAACATTTGGAGAAGTAGTGTCAGGCTCTGTGCTAAACCATTACCAACTATGACTTCATTTCAGTTTTAGGTCATGGGAAGGAGAGAATCCAAGACTGCTTAAATGACAAATCTGAGGTTAGCACCTTTTCCCATCAGTTCTTCCTCCTCCTGCAGGCCAGAGCTTTGCAGCCATTTTCAGGTGGTTTGGTGTAGGAGCTTTGCTATTAAAACCACAGACAAAAATACTTTAGTCACAAAACAGGTGCTGTGCTACTGTTTTGCTTGTGTAGTAGCCTTGTGGGATATGACTTGTCTCAGGGTCTGCTAGCTGATGTTGCAATATGAGTTTCTATGTCCAAGAGGTCCTTAGAAACTTAAGAGCTGCATCAAGTGCTGCTACCCTTGAAGCTTTGCTCAAAATCTTAATGGCTATAAATATAAACATGCTCAAGAAACAACTGTTCTTGTCAGATGGATGTTATTTACCATGTCACTTGTTCAAGCAATTCCTTTCTGAAAGAAATAGCTGAAAGTACATCTGCAGTTGGGTGATAAATTACCAGGCAATTGCTGAAATATTTTTGGTGACTTTTTTTTCAATCTTACAAACTCTTTTCTTGGTGCATCACTGTATTGATGCACCTCCTGTTGAACTCTGGCATGACTTTGTATTCAGTGTTTAGTTCTGACTTTTGGATTCCTTAGTCCAATTTTCTTCCTGTTTCTGTAAAGTTTTTGATGGATTCACTGTATGTGCTATGGGTTCAAGTGTTGATGTCTACCCAATAACCCTCTGTAGAAGTTGCTGGAGCACTCATTTAATTGTATGAAACAATTTGAAAGGCTGAAGACATAAACTTTACTGTAAGGAAAAAGATCATTTTGATTATATCAATGCATTTAGTCTACATTAAAAATAATGTCAATTATTAATCTTCTAATAGTATTTCTTTAGTCACCTTTAATGGCAGCACCAAAGACAAAGTTTCAGAGAAACTGTCAAATGGGTTTTTTTCAGCAGGTAATACTGTAGACTTATGGAGGTACTCTTAAGGTATTGCATTAATTGCTCCTAGAATGCAGCTGAAGTAACATTAGAGAGAGAAGGAGTGCAGTGAGCCAACCAAAAACATTTCCCAGATTCTTCAGGTATGCTGATAAAATGTACACCAGTTTTGGTCATTTTCTCCCATTTAATGCTTTATTCTCTTGTATTGTGATAGGCAGAAGTGTTTCATACTATTGCATAAATATATTTACTTGTATATTATCATATATTTCAGTTTTTAGAAGGAAGGAAAAAGGTGGTGGGTTTTTTTGTCTGTAAAACAGTAATACAGGCAGCTGCTTGGTAATTTCTGTAATCCTGAATTGGAGGATTATTGTAAAATGTTTCACTGAATTTGCTTGATGCTTATGCAATATGAGTTTTATTCCCCTCACTAATTAATCATGAGTTTGCTTTGACCTTCAGTGGCTAAACTGCAGTGAGCCAGGGATTGCACTCCTTGAAGCCTGCTTCCATGTCAAGGCCTTGTCAATAACTTCATCTGAATTGTTGAATGTGCCATATTACATTTACTTTTTTCTGTTTCTCAGATGAGGCCAGAAGTGTTGTCTGGTCATTGTTGGAGGAGGAAAAGAATTCAAGAAAACACTTAATACTGGGAGGTTCACCTCATCCTGCTAGATACCTGAAGACCAACAGCAACTAATGCATTGACCTGGCCAAATGTGTTGCAATTCCTTCTTGCTTCCAGTTCTTTCAGATCTTTCCATGCAGAAGATCAGCTTACAGCTATGTTCTTTAGTGCTAGGAGCAACTGTTTTGACCTTTTGTTCAGAGAATTTATTTTAGCTGCATTCCAAGAGGTGGGAGGGGAGTGTCTCTGAGCAAGAGAGTAGAGTCTACTTCATAATTGAAGGAATTTTGTTTCCTATTTATTCTAGGTGGGAAAACACTTCTTGAGATTAGCAGAAGAGGAGGATGAAGAACTTAACAGTTGTAGTGCAGTTGACTGGTTCATCCTTGCTGCTAAGCAAGGTCGAAGAGAAGCTGTCAAACTGTTGCGTAGGTGCCTGGCAGACAGAAGAGGTATGGGCTCTCTGAGGCTTTCTGCTTGCACTTCCCACTTTGTCTGAAATAATACTACTTTCATTTTAACTCTGCAAAGAGGGGTTAAAATGTGATGGAAATTACCATGGCAAAATTATGTGAGTAGTTGCTAACAGCTTGTTCCAATTGGTAATTTAAAAAGCATTTATTACTAATACTGCTTATTAAAACATTTTTCCTTCATTAATTCCTTCATTAAATCCATGCTTATTCTTCCCCTCTTTACCTTTCATTGAATCTTCTTTGAGTGTGCAGGTCATGCATAGCCTGCATATCTGCTGTTGTTTCATTCTTTTGCCCCTCTGCAACCAGCTCCTAATTGGTCTTTTTCATTATGTTTTCCCACTAAGATTCTCATCTTATTTCATTCTACTTCCCATGCTTGGAATGGTCTCCTCTCATCTGCCAACTCCCTGAACTCTTACGGGGTAAAAAAACCAATCCACTGATTTTCACTCAATTCTTGCTGCCTTTTACTTGTCACTCATGCACATCTGCACTACCTTTTGCCTGATCTGCTGTATTTGAAAAGTGAAGCAAGACATAATTGTAATGCATGTCTTGCACAGCCTTTGATGTACAGTTTAAGCTTACACAGTGTGTTTAGATTTTGATAAGCAGTGGGCACAGAAAGGCATTTGAGTAATCTGCTTAGGTGGCCAAAATGTGACAAAAACGAAGTTTCAGACTAAACTGAGAAAAACACGTTGTGAGCAAATCTGTCATTTCTGCATGGGTGTGGGATAATAGTGCGTAATGTATTTTTTTCTTTTCTTGAGGAATCACTTTTGAGAATGAGGAAGAAGTGAAAAAGTTATCATCTGAGACTGACTTGGAGAGAGCTGTGCGAAAAGCTGCCTTAGTCATGTATTGGAAATTAAACCCAAAAAAGAAGAAGCAATTGGCAGTTTCTGAACTACTGGAAAATGTTGGGCAAGTTGACGATGGAGGTTTGTTTATGAACTGATTTATGGTATTCATAAAATACAGACTTACATGCAGAATAAAGGTGGAACCTAAAGGCAGGAGATAATAGTAAATGTATGATCTACTTAAGAAAATGTAACTGTCTTAATGACTCTAAGGCTCTTTTAAGAACAGTGCTTTCTGAATCACTAAAGTTAGTTCATCAAGGCCTGCCAACTCTTGCTGTAAGTTGTGATTCAGTTGAGTACTTGCCCAAGTGATCACATATTTAAAATATCTTAACACTCACTGTCCATGGAAAATAGATATTTAGTGGTGTTGCTGTATTCAATTTTTATTTTTTAATCCCTAACAGACATCCTGATAACTCACTAGATGTTTTAATTTACAAACCCAGTCTTCAAGACACTTGGCTCACTCTGCCATCACAGCACTCTGTGTTAGCTATGTCAGTCCTGTTTCCTTTTCTAATATAGTAACAGGAATATAGAAAACTATATAGCCACTTCTTACCTGTTTACATATAAGTCTATTCCTGACCTTGAGGAGATGTTATTTCCCAGATACTGCCATTGCTGTTTGATCACTTTGACTGCTTTGACTTTCCCTAAACTTCTGTTATTGAACCAGATGGTGAGAAGCAGCCTGGTCCAGTCCCAAAGTCCGTGCAGAAGCAGAGAAGAATGTTAGAGCGACTGGTGAACAGTGAATGTGAGTGTGTGCTGCTGCTTTCAATCTTTGCCAGTGGTTTTGGATTTGATAAACAATTTTGTGCTGCCAGAGTAAGAATGTACAGAAAGTTTGGATTGCAATAAACTGATAGTGTCCATTTCTTACATGTGCAAGGCAAATAAACAGATCTGCATGTGAACCTGCAGAAGGCATCACCATATAGTCAACTACTAAGAGGAGTTTGTGTGTCATTTGTTACTTTTATATTCTTGTCCTTTCAGCACTTAAAGGACTATTCAGCAAAAAAGATTTGGCACTTTCAATATTTTTTTTTTTAGTTCTAAATTGCAGTAACCTTTATGATTACAATGAGGGAATTAATTAAGCAACCATTTAATGCAGGCAGATCTCTCATTCTATTTGCCTTTCTTCTGTTTGCCCTTTCCTTATAATTAATATTTGTCTTTTCATATTTGTTCAATAAGTGATATAGGAAAGACACACCAAGAGATAGCCTTTGTAATTTGGGAGCAGCTTAGTTCATGTTTTGGGAAGAATTAAACTACTCAACCCACACAGGGTCAGATGTGTAGACCCAAATCTGTGAGTTTTATAAGGTATGGTGGGGTGAGGGTTTGGAATTGAAATAAAGTTCTCCTTAACCTAATGCTGATGCATTGTTGGGCTTTCAGGAGGTAAGTCAAGTGTTTATATTAAAGAAATTCATTCTCAACAATGCAGCACATGTAGTTTTTCAAGAACAGTATCCGACATAAGGTTCAATTAATCACTGTTGGGAAAAACCTCAATTTCTTGAAATGCAGTATGTCATATGAAATAGATCATGTGCAATCTAGATCAGTTCTTGAAGAGCACTTTTAAATGCCACAAAGCATGTTGTTATTACTATCTGTAGTTGAGAATACATGTAACTAAAGTGTCATACATAGATTAGTGAACCAAATCTGGGGCTTTTCTGGTTTAAACTCCTTGAAAGATTAGATTTACACTTCTTAGGTCAGTTTGGCTTTTACCTTCAAGGATTGTGTTCATTGCACAGGTGATTTCTGAAAATAACATTCCTAAGAAGAGTGGAATATTTCAGTCTTACATTAACTTTCACAGAAGTAAAAGAGGAGGGACATGTGCCTGTGTATGAATAAGGGAGTAGGTGACGGGAGAAATAATATTCTGGAGAGCAAACTCCTGTCAAACCTTCTGTAAGAGTATGTCAGGTGTTCTCATGACTGGTCTGCTTCTGGAAAGCTAGAAATAGCCCTTCAAGGATAAGACTGTTGAGTTTCATTGTCCGGTCATGGTGTCATAATGCAGATGTATTTGAGTTCAGTAGAGCTGGGTTGCATTGGTGTTCTTTCCAGTCCTTAGCTGAACTGGCCCATGCTGGTAGCATGCAAGTCATTTTGTTCTGGATTCTTCAGTTATTCAGCAGGTATCAGAAAAGGAACTGGTAAATATGGTTTTTTTAAGGCTTAAATGGTATATAAAATAACAGGAGAGTAAATGAACCACGTGTAAGCGTAGGCAGAAATTGATGTGAATATTTTTATTTTTCTATGGTGGAGGGGGAAGGCAGGGGAATTTGTCATAACCAAATTGAAGAAAAATCTATGAATAATAAAGTAGAATCTACAACATAATCTTTTTATATCAATTCAAGAGACATTTGGGTGACAAAATACAAATAACATTTAAAAATGAAAATTTCTCATCAAACGCTTAAAGCAGGAGTTAGGCTGTTACCTCTTCTCTAGAGAGCGTTTATCTTTTCATAGAGGAACAAGACAGCTGTTACTCTCCGGCATTTACTTCTCTGATTCACGAAGTTTCTCCATTTATCTTGCCAGCAGGAGTTTTTTCCTTCAATTATAATACATTGATAATACTTGGAAGATCATTTTTAAGCCAGATACATGTTTGCAGATACCTGATCTGCGTTATCCTTAATGGAAGTATACACAGAAAATTAGAGCTGACATTGTCAGTGGGCAGTTGTTGCATGCCTGAAAGTGTACATGTCAATGCATCTATACACAGTAATCTAATAACTCCTTCCTTCTCAGGATGTCCCATGGTCCTTTAAACATGCCAGTAAGGTATTTTTTGAGGTTCTAACCATGTCTACTTGCTGATTCTACACCAGTAGGACTATTTTAGCTCTGTATAGGATGTCTAAATAAATTTAGATGACAAATTTCGTATTAGGCTGTAAACCCCACCAAGACAGGCAAAGAGTCTCACAGACTTCTTGGTGCAAGCAATGTTGCCTTACAGTCTGTGAATGGTAAGAATAGTTAGCAAAAATAAATCCTTTCTGGTTTCTTGGGATGCATGCCAGATGGCATTTTGTGGGATATAAGGGTTTGTCCAAGGAGGAGGAAGAGGTAAAAGTCCAAGCAAAAGGCAGCATCCTTGTTCTGAGGTTAAAGCAAAAAATAGATTGTAAGCTGCTGGTTTTCTATTGAACTCTTTCAACACTTCTCTTCCTGTAATATGTATCTTGAGACAAATACTTTTTGTTCTGTCCCTTGTTACAATCTGCTTAAATATTGCAGAAAGAACTTAAGTTCCAAATATTTTCCCAACAAAATTAAAACTCAAATATTACCTGTTAATTCCGAAAACTGATTTATTATTTATTAGGAATGAAGCTTTTGAAATGCAAATGTGGTGCTGAGTTTCTGCTGCTGGTCTCTGTTTGCTCAGGCTGGGCAGTCACGGCAGTCAAGCAGTCGCAGGGAAGATGGAGGGGCAGGGAGTTTCATAACTCACAGGTGGAACACAGCTGGCCCTGTGGCACATAGCATGGCAGGTCCCAGTTTACTTCAGGCTGGCAGATCTCAGTCCTCAGTGACAAGAAGGCAAACAGCTTGGTTGGCAGAGAAAGAAGGTGAGGTGGGGTGAAGATGAGGGAGATAGGAGAGTGGTTCTCTCTCTCTTTTCTCCACACACACCCTACCTAATTTCTAAGGTGTCTTCGGAGTTTTTATAGAGTCCAAGAAAGCTTTAGACATAGTCTTTTCACATGTAGCTTGCAAATTTCATAAAAACAGGATATAGCTTTAGCTAAGCTATACAATAGAAGGATGCTTTGGTGCTGACAAACTGTGTATCTGTGCTGGTAGCAGGCAGATGGTTGTAAGGATTCTTTGGCTGAATTTGCTGATATGGCAGCTAGGATCTTGCAGGATGTCTATGGCTGGATGTTTGTGAAAGTTTTCTGGCAAAACTGCTGATAGAAAGTTTCTTCAATAGGGTATTTTTGACCGAGGAACAATGGAGGAATATTACTGATTGCATTTCTATGTTATCGGATCATCACATACCTGCAGTGTTTTCAATGTTAAAAACTGAGATATTTCTATGTAGCTTCTATGAATGTAACACTTTTTAAATTAAAAAAATTAATAGGCTCAAAGCTGTTAATCCTCTCATTTTAAATTTAATGAAGCAGTTCACTTTTCTGTCTCTTTAAAATATCAAACTACTATTAATAATGCTAGTTTTCATGTCTTTGTATCAGCTGACTCGCTAAACTTCATGTGTAGGAGGTGTTACAGATTTTTGTCATTCAATTTTTTCAGGTATACAGCAGTGTCATTTGCCTTAGTGTATGGAAGAAAGTAGCAGTTAATTATCCTCCTTTACAAACTGCATCAACCTTGTCTGCCAGAGGAACTAGCTAATCCATGCTCATGTGAGGAACTGGCTGCGCAAATAGTGTGAACCAGCATATAAATTGTCTTCAGTTATGCAGCTTCCCTAGAGTTTGCACAAGTAACCTCATGCCTCTGTTCTGCTCACAGGAGTGGATAAGGGTCTTCCAGGGCAGAGTGTTAAATTCTGTATCTGTAAACTGAGCAAAGTATTTTATTGCTGGCTGTCTGATTGAGACTGCAGTTGGTAGTTTTGGGGAGGTCTTTTGTAGAGCCACAGAGCATGTTAAATTAATACCTTGTAAGTAATCCACATTTCATCTTGTAGATACAAATAATTGTGTAGTTCCCATAATTATATATCTATAACTTCTTAACTCAGAAAAATGACTGTTAAATAACAAATCAGAAGTCAGTTTTTCAGTTGGTAATGTACAGATAATTCATTACTGTTCCTGTACAATTCTTTCTTTTCAGTGTGGCTGTTAAAGATTTTGCTCAAGCAGATATACTAGTTTATGATTTCAAGCTGTGTGACCTAGTCCCGTAGTCTTTTTTTTTCTGTGGTATATTTGCAGATAAGCTTCATTCACTCTATTCTCCTACTACTTACCTTTATAATAAACTTACCTGCTGGTCTGACAAGATGTAGAGTAGTCATATTGCTGGCACAGGCAGCTTGTTGTTTTCAGCACAGACCTTGGAACAAGTTGCATGATAAACCTGTGTTATCAATAGTTCACTTTTTGAAGACTAGAGTCTGGCAGGAAAGAAAATTAATATTCCAATTCATAACCAATACAGTGTTGTGGTGATACTATTTACTCCAAGTTTTCATTTTATCTTTTTAGCTAAAAAATTTATTGCTCTGGATGACTTTGTTGAAATTACCAAGAAGTATGCAAAGGGAATCATCCCATCTAACCTGATTACACAGGAAGAGGAAGATGATGAATTGGCAGGGAAGACTCCTGAAGAGTTACCCCTGCGACTGAAGGTAAAATGGCAATCCTGAACACATTATGTTGATGGACTCTTAAATTACACATCCCAGAAAAGACAGTGACTTGCACCTCTCTCTCTATACTGATGTTTAGTCTATATCAATCAGTACAAGAATTATTGCTGCAATTTCTTTTTGGACTTGACTTCATACATATCTATTTAGAGTTTCGTATATATGAGTCATATATTTAAAAGAAAGGGATAATGGTTTTCCCTGTAAGAGGACAATCCACCTTCATTACATCTCAGTGAGGATTTAAATGGACCTGTCATCACTGCTATATTTTTATTATAGATGTTATTATATGCTTCATATCTTTCTTAAACAGGAGCAAGCAGGTGGGAAAAATTACCCTTAGCCTCGAGGTGTGAAAAGGTTCTTTTATGAAGGAATTCAAGAGTGATGGAACTTGCTGTTAGTTTCTACACTGATACTTCTCTAGGTAGTGAAAGTAGAAGGGGAAAATAAGGTGCATGCCTTCAATACTGGTATATATTTTAAGCAAGGTAGGATGTTTCTGGCTGCTGACCTGAGAGCTTTTGTTGTAGTTTTGTTTTTCATTATCATGTAGTAGTGGTGGGGAAAAGGAGGGAGTGAGATATCTCTTTCCAAGCTTTTAAATAGCTCATCTTCTGAAAGAAATGCATTTACAAAGAACAGGGATACCTTCACAAATCATATGCTCAAGTCTTTGTGGTGTTGTCCCAGTTCATCACAGTGCACAGGTACTTCCTGGAGCATTTTTGGCCTTTTCCTTGAACTGATGAATATAAAAGTATAAGATCTGGGGAAACACAAAACCAGTCCTTTTATGGGGGAAGGCGGTTGATTGCATCATCTAATATGCATATGCAATATCCAAATGTGTGTCTGAAAAATCCTGAACTTTTTAAGTGATCCTATCTAAAGTGTGGCTGGTCATAGGGAGAGGATTCAGTCCTGCAGTTGCTCTTCTGTCTGGAGCCTGTGTTGGAAAATGCCACATAAAACAGGTGGAATTTTTAAGATCCCCAACCATTACAAGTTACATTTGTAAGTTACAAGTGGAGTTAGAAGAATTTCTAAATGTGTAGTAATTAGTTAAACATACTGCTGCTGCTTCCAAATGAGATTCTGACAGCTGCATCCCTAGATGCTTGGGAAGAATTGTTTAAAGACAAACCACAGCTGTGAAGGCTTCCTGTAGGTGAATATGAATCATAGGCACTACTTCCTGTATGCATAGAATGTATAGCATAATCCTTGCAGACCATGGCAGAGTTACATGCTTTAAAGCTACAGTACTCACAGCTCAAGTAGTGACATAAGATAGGGCAGGACTGCAGGCATGTAGTTTATCTTCAGTACGAAGTTAGTGGAGCAGAATATTTGACTAGGAAGCCATTTAATTATATATGTCAAAGGTAATGAAATACATCTTTCTTGAAATCAAAATCACCTCTGAGCTTCATCTGACTGAATTAATCAAAAGAGAGCTAATAATCTCAGGCAGAGTAACCTTATTTTATTGGCAACATTGGTCTGAAATATAAATCATTTTATCTCAGCAGAGATTAGACTAGTGGCTGCTAATGCTTCAGCTCAGAATATCTGTGATGTAAAGTTACAAAACTGCTCATTAATAAAATGCTTCTTTCTCTCTTTCCAGGTTGTAAAATACCCACTTCATGCCATTATGGAAATTAAAGAATACCTTATAGATATTGCCTCAAAAGCAGGAATGCATTGGCTGTCTACCATTGTGCCAACACACCATATCAATGCTCTCATCTTCTTCTTCATCATCAGTAATCTGACAATTGATTTTTTTGCCTTCATTATACCATTAGTCATATTCTATTTGTCCTTCATTTCTATGGTGATTTGCACACTGAAAGTTTTTCAGGACAGTAAGGCTTGGGAAAACTTCCGTGCTTTGACTGACTTACTGCTTCGTTTCGAACCAAACCTAGATGTTGAGCAAGCCGAGGTGAACTTTGGGTGGAATCACTTAGAGCCATACATTTATTTTTTACTATCAGTATTCTTTGTCATTTTTTCCTTCCCTATAGCAAGCAAAGACTGTATACCATGCTCAGAGTTAGCTACTGTCTCAGTTTTCTTCACAGTGACAAGCTACATGAGTTTAAGCACATGTGCAGAACCTTACACACGAAGAGCATTAATGACTGAGATAGCTGCAGGCTGCTTATCCCTGTTGCAGGTGTTACCTGGGAATTTTGGCTACTTGAAATTCTTAGGTAAAACCTTCTTTATTGTTCCTGTAGGCCATTTCTTTGTGATAAATGTAAGCATCCCATGCCTTCTGTTTTTGTACTTGTTCTATCTTTTCTTTAGAATGGCACAGCTACGAAATTTTAAAGGCACCTACTGCTACCTGGTCCCATATCTGGTCTGCTTTATGTGGTGCGAACTGTCCGTGGTCATTCTGCGGGAGGCCTCTGGCATTGGGCTTGTTCGTGCATCAATTGGTTATTTTCTGTTTCTCTTTGCACTCCCAGTGCTGGGTGTAGGCATTGCACTGATGTGTCTTATCCACTTCATTAAGTGGTTTTTGTCTCTGGAGCTCATGAAAATTGTAGTGACCCTGGTTTTGTGTGCTGTTCCTTTGCTCTTTCGGTGGTGGACAAAGGTTAACTTCTCTGTAGTTGAAGTGGTTAAATCGCTCACTCGAAGCTCCATTGTGAAACTCATTCTGGTGTGGATTACAGCTGTGGTGTTGTTCTGTTGGTTCTACGTGTATCGGTCAGAGGGGATGAAGGTTTACAACTCCACCCTGACATGGAATCAGTATGCTTTCCTCTGCGGCCCCCGGGCTTGGAAGGAGACCAACATGGCACGTACCCAGATTTTGTGCAGTCACCTGGAAGGACACAGAGTGACATGGACTGGGCGGTTCAAATATGTGCGCGTGACAGAAATCGACAACAGTGCAGAATCTGCAATAAATATGCTTCCATTTTTTATTGGTGATTGGATGAGATGCTTGTATGGTGAAACTTACCCTCTTTGTGATCCCAGAAATGTTACACTGGAGGAGGAGGAGTTGTGTCGCCTGAAATATCTGACAAAGCATAACTGCCACATGAAAATGTTTGATCGGTACAAATTTGAAATAACTGTAGGCATGCCTTTCAGTAGCAAAAATGGAACCAAGCCTATAGAGGAGGATGATATAACCAAAGATATTGTGCTGAAGGCAAGCAATGAGTTCAAAAAAGTGTTGTTGAACTTGAGGCAAGGGAGTATAATTGAATTCAGCACAATTCTGGAGGGTCGTCTTGGCAGTAAATGGCCTGTCTTTGAACTGAAAGCAATCACTTGCTTGAATTGCATGTCTAAACTCTTACCTGCAGGGAGGCACGTGAAAATAGAGCATGACTGGAGGAGCACAGTGCATAAAGCCATTAAATTTGCTTTTGATTTTTTCTTCTTCCCATTCCTGTCAGCTGTATAATGAGCTCTCGTATTGGTTCAGTGGTATCTTCAGCATATGCTGCATTTACACTACCAAAGGTCTGGCTTCTTAAAAGGTAAAAAACCCAACAAAAGTCCACCTTGCTGTAGCAATGCTCTAAATGTAGGCTACTGTAGAGCATTGCTTGGGTTTTGCAAGTGTACACACCATATCCTGACTTTAAACCCTGTATGACTGAAGTAATATCTACTAGTTTAATGTTGTAAATGATTGCAGGGGATTGCTGCTGACTAATTGCATGGAGACTGTTTTGTCCAAAATGGATATATATTTGCCTGTGGTACAACACTAGATGCATTCACTTGCTCAATGTTAAAAGCACTTTATTCTTTAAGTATTCATAATGTGCCCATTTGTATTTTCACAGGTACGATTTAGAACAGATTATGTTGCATTTATTGCTTGTATTTATTTGGTGGTTTCTAGAAAGAAGTGGAAGTCAGTACCTGGTGGTGATATCTGCATACAGAAATCAGTGTTTCACTATTTGTCCAGAAGATAGTGACTTGTTTTTGAAAGGGCACAATATTACACACCCCAGCAAGGTTTTAAAAAGTCCTCAAGCTTCTATTTTGCATTAAATGTTGTGTACAAAATTTGCTATTTGTTCTGATTGGTTATGGTAGTTACACTAAGGTATAATCCATGCTGGTGTGTGAAAGGCAAACACCAGAGAGTAAGGCTGGTGTTGAGATGGTACCAGTAATGGACATGCCAAAGCAACTGAAATTGTACCTAAAAGTCTACCGTGGAAACTGAAATAGAATGTTTGTTTAATGATTTGTATTGTGGAAATAAACATAAAATACAAACTTGAATTAAACAGGTACAACATTTGTTCATTATGCTTTGACTTTGTGAGCAGTTGTTTGTGTTATGCTGATAGCAGCTTTCACTGAAAACTACAATTTAGAATTTTTTTAATGTTCTGGTGTGGGGTACCTGAAGTTGTATTACACATTTTTAAAGCCATCCATAAAATCTAGTACACCAGGTGGAGGTTTTGTAGCTATGAAGTCTACATATGCTGCTTCCCCCTGTATACATCACACTGTTCACCTGACTAGTCCCGTGATCCTGCTTTAGGTTCCTTTCTGCCTTTGCCTATCAGTCATCACTGAGACTGGGGAAAGGGGTTATCAGTGAAACCTGATAGAGAAGGGGAAACTTCTGGGGACAGGGAGGCATTTAGCTGCACTCCCGCAATGAGCTCCCTCTTGAACATTGCCCAGGGCTGCAGCTGGGGGGAAGCCAAAGGCACCAACAGACCTACTGCCCAGTTCCACCATTCAGACCCCTCTCAGTCGTGCTTCAGCCCATCAGAAAAATCTGTGAAGCAGAATCATGACCTAAGTGTGTTTCATTTTAGTTTTGAAAACTTGTCAACCTTCTCTATTTCCATTTGAGGAAAAGGAGTAAGGCAGCAAGTAAATGTAAATTTTGACATAGTTTCATTTACCTAGTGCCATTTTGGCTGAAAATAAGCCAAACTTAGCCCTTTCTTCTCCTTTTGTTAGAACATCCATGGGTTCTTTTTAAACACTCAAAACATTTTTCCTGGGTCTGAAATTTAGGCACAAAAGATTATTTTTTAAAACTTCTTTTTCCTTGCATGCACACAATTGTGAAACTTCCTATGTTTGTCAGGAGAAAAAAAAGGAAACAGTCTTGGTATTCAGAACTAATGATGACATTTCTCCTTTTAGCTTTTACTCCTCGTATGGATGTCAGTTTGATTTGAAGGATTGGTTACGTATCCTGAAAAAGACAAAGTGACTGAAGTCAAATGTGGGAAGTCTTGCAAGAAAAAGAAGAGTACTTCATTGGGGGATTTTTTTGATTTTTTTTTTGAAAGAGTTGCCTCTTGAGATGTCACAAAAGGGTTAATCCTGGTACCTCAGTTCCCATCTGTACCATAATAACAACTCTGAGACGAATTTCAGCCTTTTCTGCAGAAGTTGAGAGAGGATATTGGCATATGACTGTTACTAAATTTGCAGACTTCAAATTATTAGCTAAAAATCTCTCGTTCTTTGGAAAAGGGGAGCTTGCTCTAGGATATTCATATCAATGTTGGTCAGATTCAAAGCTATGCAATTCCCCTTTATGGATTTATGTGGGGAAAAAAAAACCCAAGACAAACACAAAGCCAAACTCTGATTTAGCCACATCCAGGGAAAAATAATTCATGTGCTCTGTAGTGATGGGTTGATGGGGACACTTGAATTTGTCAGGTGCTTCTGGCACATTGCAGGTTATTTTTGAGATGTTTTCAGCTCTGCGGTGTAGCCAAAAAGGACAGAGGAGGTAAATTTGACTGTAAGATCTTTAAATAACACCCTTTAATGCTAGTTCTCAAGTGTTTCTTCTTGATGCTTTTATATTTTTATGGAAAAAGAGGACACATTAATGGTAATGTGATGGATAGGTACTCCATTTTCTTGTCATAGTGTTCAGTGTTCTAAAACCTTTGCCAACTCTTTTTCCTAAAGCATATTATAGCTGACAAGCACAAAATTGCAGTTGCAGTTCCAGGCAAGGTGTTTTTGCAAAGGGTGCCTCTATCAACTTCACATCTTTCAAGCAAACAGAGCACAAAATAACTTTGTTCCACTCCTGCTACAGCTCTGTATTCCAAACCAGTCCCATCGTCAAGGTTGGAGAGACACAGAATGTGCCAGCTGCTGTTAATTATTCAATTAATCCTACATTTATTATTTTCTTACTCAGTTTTGAAGATATGCTGAATATGAACAGTTCAAAGAGAGGTGCCCTTTCTCTAGGCTGATAATTGTCTTTTGAGTTAGTATTAATTAACTAAAGAGGAGGAGGATATTACATGGCTATTGACATATCCAAATTAGGTTCAGCTGTTCTGTAAGCTCAGCTTTACATTTAGAACATACAGAATTTAGAATAAGTATTCATTATTTGAAATTCATCCCCAAAGTAGCATAAAAAAGTACTGCTTGTTCTCCAAACTAGTACATTTTTCCATAAGCACAGAAAAACAAGAAAACACATATAGAAATTCTGAATAACTTAGGAGCCCACTCTGTAATGACTAACAGCATCTTGCAGTAGGCAAGAATGCAGTTTTGCCCTGTTTTTCCAGAGAAATAAATTGGTATAACTGTAGTAATTACATTCAGCTTTATTTCTTAGAATTAACTGGTCTTCTGTAAAGTGCCATAAAATGGACATTATTAATTGAAAAATTGTTTCCAGATTTTTGTAATGCAGGGTAATAAGAATGTTGCCCAGAGAAGCTGCGGCTGCCCCACCCTTGGAAATGTTCAAAGCTAGGCTGGATGGGTCCTTGAGTGACCTGGTCTAGTGGGAGGTGTCCTTGTCCATGACAGAGGAGTTGAAAATGGATGATCTTCATGGTCCCAAACCACTCTATGACTCGGTGTTACCAAATGGGGTAGCACAGTGCTTTCTTACCTTCTGACACTGAGCCATCTGTCTGCCTTTTGCCTTCTCTGTTTCCACTGGGAAAGGCAAAAGACATTTCCAGATTGTGAACACCTTCTTAATATTTTTGAAATCCATTGCAGCCTTTCAGCATAAGGGTCACATCCAGTAACAGCTGAAGGAGGTTTAAGGGCTGTGCTCCAGCCTCAGCTTCATAGCTGCAATTATTTGAACAGCAGATTGATGCAAAGGAAAATCAACTACTACTGTGTCACTGAGTTGGAAAAATACTAATCCATGCACCAAAAATTAGATGCAATTTGTCCGCTTGTAGAGAGACACACATACCTGCTCTGGCACCTACATACAAGCGAGTGCAGCATGAACATAAAATGCCTGGAAACCAAACAACCAAATCACATCATTGTTTATATGCATTAGAATGGGTTTTTTTTCCCATAGTATTACTCAAAAAAATTAACTAGCTTTTATTCCCAAGGTGGGGGATGGGAGGGGGAAATTCGCATCCTGCAACTCCTCTTATAAATCATAACCTAATCTGGAAAAACTGAGAATCACCTTCCTCTTTAGGAAGGATGTTTAGCACTGAGAAAACTTGTGTTTTCATCATCTCTATTAAGCTTGAACTTCAAGTTTTGAAGCAGAACAGGAACATAAAACCACTGCTTATAGCCTTACAAAAGTTCTCACATGAGTATAAAAGGAAATAAACAGGATCTATATCTTTCCACTGACATCTACAGGAAGCGGTTTTTATAAGATTGCAGCTTGACAACACTAATTTCAGCTTTTTCATACAAGAGAAGATTCTGTGGAAGAAGTGATGAGTTTTACTGTACATTCTGATTTGAATGCTAAGTTAGTTGGGGTATTTCCTCCATTAGCTGTCCCTCCCTGACCTCTGCCATCTGGTAGACTCCTTTAGTTCTAACTCCCCTCTCTCTATTTCCCAGGTGACCTGTGGGTTGGGATGTGAATTCCTCCTTCACTGTCTCACTTTGCAACAAGGAAAATAAAGCAGTGAAACTTCCGAGCATTCCCACTACTCCCGAAGGACAAGCAGGTTTTCCTACTGTTGTGTGCAGACAGTGGGCAAGTATCTTCAAACAAAAAACCAAAAAGATCTCCTCACAGGGCAGTGACAATACCAATAATTCATGACTTGGCAGCCCAGACATTGGTAGCCTGCCCTAGGTAGATGGGTGCAGACCTGGACACTGCTGGCACTACCTGATTGAAGAGGGCTCGCTTCACTTCACACAAGCTGCAGCAAAAACAACATCCCCTGTGCTGGGTCTGGCTGGATCCTCTGCCCCAACACATTTAGAGCCTGCCCTGCTGCATCCTCCTCCTTTCAACAGGTCCCCAGAATCTTCTCAGAGGGAAAAGAGAGGGCTCTCTCTGAAGGTTTGTGGATGGTCAGTGTGATGGGAATGGATTTACCAAGGGAGGCTGCATTCCATTAGTTTTGAGCTTTCCCATGTGCCACCAGTAATAGAAATTGGGCCAGGTCACGTGCAGAGGTGCTACTCCAGTGCCACAAGGTGCCAGTGTCTCTTGTCCTGGCTCCATTGCCAACAGGAGCTCTCCCCTGGGACATGATATGTCTTTTGATGGCACAGCACAAGTGGGATTGCTGCTGTGAAGTCAAGTCTCAATGCAGGAAAGGCACCGTATACAACCAGTGAGGGGACAGCAGCTTCTGCTCTGGACAGCAAAGGGTGTTGGGTTTTTAGGGGATTCCCAGACTCCCAGAGAACATGCTGGGTTGTATTGCACCACCTGGATATCTTTGACTCTAGTGTTCCTGTGTGCAGAAGGTGGTGATTAACACGGGCCATTTCTGCTTCCAGGCAGTGCAGGGGTCTCAATCCTGGCAAATTTTTTCTGTTGCAACTTTTGTTCTAAGCATGCTATCTTTTGTTAAGGTGTTGGTATCTTCCTGGTACTCTCTAGATAACACGCATCAAGTTGGTGATTTTTTCAGGGGCCATTTGGAGAGGGAACCCTCAGATGGATTGAGCTTCCCTGACAGCCTGGCTTGTTCTACATGCAGTATATAGGTGGAGTCTCAGTTTAGGATGTTCTGCAGTGCCTGAGGTTAGTCAGTGGGAATACTCCTCTCAGTATTTACCCTTATTGCTTGAGCAGTATGGAAGTTGTAGATTTGTGACATAGAAACATCCATACCTTCAAAGCTCTTTAGTCCATGCAACACAGGTTTGGAAGCTAGAAGAGTGTGGCTGAAAAACAAACACACACTTTGCAGTCAGAGAAATATAATACGAAAGCAAAGAGAATGGTGTGGTGGGTTGTCCTTGTGAAGTTCCTATTTAATAGTGACACTGATGTCATGTAGGACTTTTTGCAGCTCATGAGGTCAGACTGGCTCATGAGGTCAAACTGCAAAGTCCACTTGACTTGGATGGGCAGAGAGTTTAAATGATTACACCCTATAAAGAATAACTGAAAGTAGATTTGCACATGACTTTGTGGCAATATGCTAGTCACCCTAAAGTCTGCAACTGTCATCTGCACCAGCAGGTTTTTTTGCTTCCTTTTGCTTTGGACTTGGGGGAACTCTGTGGGTCTCAGCACAGGGGCTAACAAGTGCCATTGTGTTTGTGCCCCAGGATGCTGGGTTATACTTCTGGGGTTTGTGAGTTGAGACAAATTTCTCTTTGTGCCATTGCATTTGTTGTGATATTGTTATTAAATTCTGGTTCTGACTTGTGATCTCTTTTGCATTCGGTTTGTTTTCTGCTGCTGGTTTACATTTAAACCAGCACATGCCCCTAGGCCAGTGCCACCTCAGGCAGCGTGAGGCTCACAGCACCACAGCTGGGGAAAGGCTTTTGTGTGAGTTATGGCAATTTGCTCCAAGTGGAAATGTAGATCACACCATGAGCTTTTGCTGTGCCAGCTGTGGAGTGTGGGAAGAGCACTCTGTATTCCACCACAGAACACTTCCTTTGGATTCTCTGTAGCTCCAGCCCAAGCACAGAGTGGCTGCTCTCCAGCTCATGCTACAGCTGCTGTATTTCCAGTTGAGTTCCTGTGATCTTGCCAGTGCATCTGATTTTATTCCCACTCTTATGTCAGTTGATATTTTTCTTAACACTGTTCTTGAATCTTATAATTACGTGGCAGTGAACATTTTATTAAAAACAAGTAAAGTTTTAAGAAACCTTGCTCCTTATGGGCTAAAGACTAAACTTCACCTAAAATCCCTTCATTTCATATCCAAGTTTGTAGCTTCATTTTGGTTGGCATTTTGTTTGTTTTGAGACTGGATTAGTCAGCAACATCTGCCATGGCTTTATGGAGACATCAGTGAATGATGTACAAAGGTAATTAACAATTCGTTAATTAAGACGTTTCCACTGTTAATTATTGGCAGAGATTTAGTTCTCATCTGCAGTTGATGCTGGATGCCAAAAGCATTGCAGTACATCACCCAACTGTTGATGAGTTATACTTATTCAATATATTCTTTAAAAAGTCAGGAATCCAGTCCCAGGGTATCCAGCAGGTCGTGTCCTCACACAGGGGCGCTGCCTGGCAATTAGGTGGGGCTCATTAACCTCCGGAGAGAGCACGACTGTGTCTGCAGCCTCTCTGTGCCTGTTTGCTTTATCTATTTAGTACTTTTTGCCATAAAATGGTCCGTTCTCCCGTTTGACCGCGGGTGGGTGTCCCCACCTGGCACAGACCTCCCCTGTGCGCTTTGCCTTTGTGCCATCGGGTGGCACTCCAGGCTCACGCTGCCTCCTCCCTCTGCCGCTGTCTCCAGGGGCACCGCCAAGGAACAAAAGAACCAGGGTCTGGTTTTACTCCATTTCGGAGAGGAAATGCAATTAGGAAAAAAACCTTTTATGACAAATAGGTAACCATTTGTTAAGCCGATTCCTCACCAGCAAAGTTACACAAATGCCAAGCAAAGGCGTCTCTGTGGAGTGTGTCTGCAATCCAAGTCTAGGAAAAGGGAGGAAAAAAATAAATCTATTTTTCCATGTGATAAAATACTGTGCAATGATAAATGAGCAACATTTGAAACAGTGCATGGGAAACCTGTGTAAAGTGCAGCCTGGCTGCTTTGCAGCTTGGCAGGTTTTGAGGAGGTTCCTGTCTTTAAGATCTTTTAAAATAAACTTGTCAGCACCAATCAGCATTTTCTGATTCTGTTATAATGTGAGCAGTGGCAACACACAGTCCTAATAGTACTGCTGGTGGAAACTCTGTTTTTCCTGTGTCTTCATGTCTTAGATGCAAAAAAAAGAAACAAACAAACCCCAGAAAACACAACACATCAGGGCTTATCATGGATTAAACCTTTTATTAACTCTCTGTTATCTCAACAATAAAAAACCCAGAGAAAATAACAGAGAAAAGCTGTGGCAGAGTTTAATTAAAACTTAGGTAGAAGCCATGCTGCTTCAAGGGAAATTCTAACTGCAACTCTTGTTTGAGATAACCACACACTGTAATTAACACAAGGATTTGGGGAATGCAGGAAGGTTGTGGCAAGATCACACACCAGCTAAAAGGCCAATGAGAGATGCCCTGAAATACTGATTTTTCTTCTTTTACAAATCAAATACAAAGATGACAGCAGGTTGTTAGACAGTTTTTGTTCTATTTTTGAAGATGGCAGGGTTTTTCTGCAATAATAGCAAGTCTGGCATCAGAAAGACCCCTGCAATCGTTGCTGTTAACCACGGGAGACAGCAGTGCTTGACAGCAGGAGCTGTGTCACGCTAAATTAGAAAGGGCTTGAACCAAGCCCACAGACCCCATAATATCCCAGGAAATGCTGTGTGTTGATCTCAGCATGGCCTGTCTTTATCTGAAATAATTTCTTCACTTTAAAGAGCGAGGCATTTCAACAAAGCACCTCTTCAGTAGTTTCCCTCCTGTTCCTCCCTCCCTATTCATCGCTGGTGACAGCAGAGATGTTTCCACGACAACAAGCCATGCTGTTGCCTCAGGTGACAAACTATAACTTCAAAAAACAATCATTGAAAATAGCTTCAAACAATTAATTAGGCAATGGAAATGTTACTTTAATAGGGCTTAGATGTTTTGGAAGTAGTCTACAGACCAAATTCTGATCAAGAATTTGTCTACAATCAAAGCCAAAGCTGCTCTCTGAAGGTCAGGGTGGATATCACTGTCTGAATACTCCAAGAAACCTCTATTTAAAAAAACCCCAAAACTTCAAGATCCAAACATAGTCAACCCAAAGGATGCAATGCAAAACAAGTTGGTTTTGTCTGGTGATTTTTTTGTTTGTTTGGGAGTTTTTTGTTTTGTTTTGTTTTTCTTTTGTGCTGTATTTTGTTGAAAGCACATCCTGGCAGGAATTTACCAACTTCCCGACTGCAGGCAGCCCATGGCTAGTTCACTCCCCATGTGTGTTCCTCTGCGCCAGCGACAGGCAGATGATGAGCCCAGCAAATGGTTTTGCAATAAATGGATTTTTCAGTTTTCTCTTTACAGAAGATACTTTCCTAGAGTTATAAATAGATGATTCATAAATCTCTCCTAATGCTGCTTCTAGTAACAGTTCAATTGATCTTTAATCTTTGTTTAAAAAGTGAATCTCCATGGAGTGTTTTGATCCTATAGCCTGAAGTTTATCTCGCCCAGGGCAGCAAGTCTGTCTTGCAGCTTAGATGTACATAGTCTTTAAGTGAAGATGGATACACTGAGTATATTCATGTGCCTTATATCACAGCCCTCACATAGCATGGGCACTCTTTGGGACTGGTAGTTGTCCTGGCAGAATTTCTCTTTTGCTTTATTCATTATATTAAGCTTCTCTGGAATAGTGCAGCTATGAAGCCAGACCAGGAAAGACAAAGGCTGCCAGCTTTCCTGTCCCATTAAGTTTGTAGGTTGTACAAACACCTGCCTATGCAGTGCCAGATGTGCTCCCACTTCCCTCAGAGGCTGATTATGGATGTGGTTATGGGTTAAATCCTACCTTTCTGTACAATGGGGTTTGTCCCACTGCTGCCAGGTGTCATCACAAAGCTTGAATTAGGGCACTGAGAACAATGTGGAATAGAATACAATGTGCAATAAATATTGGCAAAATACGAAGCTTTTAAGGCAGAAAATGGTGATTTGTGTAATCTAAGTTTTGTAGAAGCCCTACTGTTTTCCTTATGACTTAGTCAGGTTAAAGATGAAATTCAGGTTTGCTGCAGTCACGGTAAAACCTCACAACAAATGTTGTGTGAGGTGTCCAAATAAAGCAGAGGCCCGGCTCTGGTCTGTGCCTGGCACAAACCTTTGGAAGAAGAGAGAACTGAGGGGAAGGTGTATTTTCAGACTGATAATTAAGGTGCTATGCTGGAAGGGAAAAGATGGGAATTCTAAGCTGTAAAAACCAGAGAACAGATAAGGCCCTGTGCCTATTTCACTGAGTTTTCATTGTGGGGCTTCTTTATACCCTTTGGAAACTCTTGAAGATCTTGCTTTGGTCACAGGGGGTGAGACTAATATACAAAACCTCAGGGTTTCTCTGCAAAGAGATTCATTCCCCTTCTCCACTTCCTGCAGGAGAGCAAATGCTATGAGAGTGGGGCAGGACAGCAGCCTCTGGTGTATGCTGGGAAAGGAGAACATTACCCATGGGTGCCTTTGGCAGGTGGATGTGCATGAGGCATCATGTCCCTCTCAGTGAACCACTGCAAGGGGTTTCTGTCTTTTACATGACAGTTGCCTCTTTATAGTGCATTTTATAATTGAAGGTTTAAACAGTTAAACTGCTTTCTTAATGCATTGGTGGTTGCTAAGATACAATCTCTCCAATTCTGTAGCTCTTCCACTTGAAATACAGTACAGTGGCAAACAGTGCTTTCCTCTGACAGCTCGGGAGAGAGGGAGGTGACAGGGCACTTACCTTGTGCCACTGACCAAACTGTTCCTGGGGCTGGCCCAGGTGGCTGTGCTTGGCCCTGTGCTGAGAGCCACTGGGGGCTCTACTGGTTTATGGACACTGAGTGTGGCCCCAGGAGGAGGCTGAAGGGAGGAAGTGGAGAGTGACAGGATGTGGTGGAAGGAAAGGCAGCACAGGGAGAACAGGCAGCACAGCAGGCTAGGGAGTGTGCTGGTAACCCTGGGGACTAAGTAGAGGAAGCAAGGGAAATCTTTCTGTCCCCTGCTTTGGATAGCTTCAGGCTTCAATTGTCCTTCCTAAGCAAGAATCATCTTCTCTGCTCTTTTGTAATGAAGAGTGGATCTCAGGAGAATGTAGTTTTGGGAGAGGTTTGACAGACCTTGGGGTTAAGCTGTGCAAGGAGAGATTTCTTGCAGCTCTACAAAGTGGTAAGGAGATACAGATTTAAATGTAGCACTGGATTCCTCAACGTTCATTAACAGTATTACAATAGCAGCTCAAAATAGCCCAATATTTTAAAAGGAAGCCTTACAAAATGTGTGTGGGAAGATGGTATAAAATAGTGCAGTTTATCTCTCATTTCATTCTAAAGTAAGTCTTTACCTGTGAAGGTTGCAGAGAATATTTTGAACATGTTGACAGAGTGCAATTGATGCAGCAACATCTATCTGGGTTTGCAGATCAATAGCTGTGAGAAACAGAGAGTGCAGCTGTTCATCTCAGAGAGGTGTTAGCAGAGATGTCAGAGGACAATAATTGAACTAGCAATGTTCTCCTCCCCACCTCTTCCACAAGTCAGTCCAAGATGTGCATAAATTTACTGTGAGCACGGTCTCTTGTATTGCAAAGAGATTGCAATGCCAGTATCTCTCCTATCTGAGGGGAAACCTCTGCTTCTTTCTGCATCTTCCCACTGTGATGAGAAGGAGCCTGGTCTAGAGCACCTGGCAGAACTGTTGGGGGTATTCAAGCCTTGTCAATGGGAAAAGAAAGCAAGAACTTGCCGGGGCTGCGGTGTTGGCACAAGTTATTCACGGTTGGGTCTCACTCTATTGTCTTGATTGGGCAACATTTATATTACAGATAAAGAATGGAGGAATATCAACATCTTTTCTCCCAATCTGACACCCTAATTCCAAATTCAATTACTTATTTTTTATAATTTACAGTGTTTTTTCCCACTTGAGTTGTTCCTCCTAGTCAAGAAAAGATGATGAAGCCTCAGAAAATGCTGATGGGGTTTCTGGAGTTCTCTGAGCTAAGTGCTCTTCTCCTTGGAGCACAGTCACAGTGCCATATTCACATAACCTATTGCCAGCTGAAGAATTTGGTCCTATATTTAATCTGTTTGGGAATCTGTTGAAATATCTTGGATCAGGCTGTTGCATGAGACATACACGTGTGATTAGTACCAGTTTTAAACCACGGAGTGGCCATTCAGAGAACCACCCTGCATACTTGGATAGAGTCACTGCTTTAGAGTTTACTCATTCTAGCAGGATGACATAAAAAGAATGTATAGCTTCATTATGATCATTAAAATAATTGCTTAACGGAATTGCTGATTTAAGGATTTTTGTCCTTCTCATTGACTGTCTTCACTTGGCAAATGGCAAGACAAGTAATTAGCTGTACCTTGCCTGGCATGTTCACAGCAGCTTTTATAGCTGAGGAAACTGAGGTAAAAGTTTACTCAGTCAGGTGCTCCACGTGAAATGCTTTGTATTGTGGGCCAGATTTAGGATCTACAACTGCCTAGAGTTGTGCTCACTTTCACATGAGTAAAAGTTTGATCCTAATCCAAAGACAGTGAGAAGGAAAATAAAGGTTTACTTCTAAGAAATGCTTTTTCACGGTGACCTCTGAAAGCAAACCTTTCCAGAATGCAAAGTGAACAGGCCTCTACAACATATCCAGATCGTTCCATGCCTTCACAAAGCCTAAGTAAAATACCTTGTCCCTACAAAATTAGGCCCACTCCAGTAATCCTGGTTCTACTGCATGAGCAAGATATGTGAATTCATGCTCTAATTTTAGACATAATACAATTTACTAAGAAAACTGAAAAGGGAAAAGAATTCATATTGGGAGTGGGAGCAAATGGATAATAATAATGTTACTAAAAATTGGATATAGAGGCAAATAATTCTTATACTTGCTCTCTCATCAAGGGCAACTACAGGCTCCAAGTGAAGACTCCACAGCAGATAACTCTGCCTGAAAGCAAGACGAGTGGCTGGGGCTGCAGCCCGGAGCAGGTGGCTCATGCCAGGATCTCCCCACAGACCACACAGGGTTAAATTGCCGTATGCAGCTACTAAGTATGCGTGTGGAAATTGCAAAAGCTGAGAGTTAGCCATCTGGCTCCTGCTCCTACTGGGTATTTGGGGATGAAAAGAGAAACTGCAAAGGTAAATAGTGTATTGCTTGATGTGTTGATTTTCATCTGAGATTTCTCTCTTCAGTGCCTAGTCATATTTGTCCATCTAAATGAGTGGGATTGACTGTGTCTTCCCAAAAAGGGGGGGGAAATTAGCATGTAAGCTCTGGGAGAGCTGTGCAAAGCCACACACTGCCTCATGTAACAGCTGAGGCAAATTTATTCTGGTCTGCATCCAGAGAAAGGCCTCAGCCTCTCAGTGTCTAACTCGTGTGTATTGATGGTGGGTGGCTTTGCACTCCCAGGGCACCACATAGAACAGGCAGGCAGGGTTTCTTGGACTGAGATTCCAGAGAGCTGCTCCAGATCACGATCAGCAGGAAGGGTCAGGCATCAGCCTGGGCTGGGAAGTGAATGCTTTCCTAGCATTACTTGTGTGTGCCAAGCCAGCATATTTTTGTCTTTTTGTTATTTTATTTTCCCCCATGGACAGAGTGGTGGGGGGGAAAGAAGGATGCTGCTCTGCTAGTGGCATTCTGGTTTGTCACCTGGGCCAGCACTGTTCTCTTTTGGGAGGCCAGGCCTCAACACAACCCAGACGTGCCCCCATGACCTGCTGTTCTGGAAGGTCTCCAACTTGGCCAGTGATGACTCAAATGCCACTTTCATACCCTGTGATTTTGTGTGTCAATCCACATTGCTCATGTCTCCTCTTCCACGGTAGGAGACCGAGACTCAAGTCTCCTAAAGTCTAGCTTGGGCTATGAGCAGAAGAAAAGGCTGCCCCATGGACTGAACCCCTCAGAGCTATCTCCAGATCTGCTCCAGCTGTTCACTCTCCATCCCCTACACTCTGACCCCACTCATGGTGGTGTGTGTACTTCTCTGCCTGCCACAACACATGAGGTTCCCAAGCGTTGTTTCCAGGCTTGTCCTGAGTCCCGATCCCTAACTCTTCCTCCATCATAAAAGGAACTAAACAACTCTTTCTTGCCTAGCTTAAAAATAAGCTGTGCCTTGAAGTCATCTATTTATGCCTTTTTTGGTTGTAGTTTTATTGAAAAAGCTGGTATTAACATATTTATATTTTTATTCAACAACAATTAGCTAATTTGTGCAACACAAAAAATGCAGCCATGAACAACAGCTTTCAAAACAATCAGATTTACCAACTTTACCATCACTTACTCTACGCCACTGAAAGCTCAAACTAAAAAGAGAAAGGAAGTTGGAAACGTTCACAATGACGATGTTAACTTTCCATACATTCAAGAAACCAGGAAACCGATCTGTAGCAGTGATGTCAAAAACAGGAACGGAATACTGGTCTTTGAAAGGTTTCTGTTTATTTCCTCTATAATCACTTAATGGTATTTTGGTTGGGTATTTAATTAGTTTTATAAAGCTCCAAAGATATATTTCTTTATTTAATTTTAACATGTTCTTTTTGGTACCCAAAGCTGTAACAAGTAAGGTACTTCAAATTAAAAACAAAAAATTGTTGCATTAAGATCTGCTTTATAATAAGTTATCTATAGACTCTTACTTGAGACTGTTAAAAGCTAAATATATGTTTTACAGTATCTCTAGCTGTAAATGCCAATATGAGCTGATAGCAATTTTTTTTTCTTTTTGAGATGCAAAGGTTAATGGAGGGGGCCAAAAGTCAAAGAAATTGTATGACACCCTTGAAGCAGAAGTTTGGCATTAACAAGTTTTCTATACAATTTACCACATTCTTAAACCTTTTTACAAGGTAAAGGAAAAGGCAATTTTGTTAAATTTCATTAGAATAAATATGTACATATACTGTCCATGCCTGCTACAGCATACAGTATTTTATAAACAAACATTCTTTGTTCCCTTTAGAATTACCCTACACATTTCATACCATGTGTGTTCGGTGTGGCTGGAAACTGGTGCACATGCGTCTGTGCTTCTACACACAAAATACACAGCATTGGTCTAGAAAACTTCAGACAGACAGATTCCAGGTGTTGTGTTGAGATGTCTTACAAAAGCTGTAGACTTTTTTATTTCTTGTAAGCAGGCTTTCACCCAACCTTCTCCCCAAACCAAAATATAAAAGCATGCAGATCCCTTCATCAGTACATTCTCCACTTACCAAGAAATCAGTGCATAATGGCTTAAAGATTTTTTTTTTCTGAGAGGTTTTAATATGGGCAGATTAACAGGTCATGTGAGTCATGCTCTTTAATTCATGGTTTGAGTAGAAATCCTTTGGGATATTGAATTTTCTGCCAGAGCTATTAGGGGTGCAGCAGAACTTTCTTCTCCTGGATTAGGAGGGCTTCCTGCCCACTGCACCATTCCTGTATCGTTCCTGCATGCACTACATTGTGTGTACTTTACTTTTCCACTCACATCCACTAATCATTTTAGAACATAGATAGATCTAACAGTATTTATGGGGAAGAAGGTTTGGTTTGGATTTTTCAATTTGTCATGTTTCTCCAGGAATAATTTTGTCTCCCAACAGTGGACTCATTTAGAAGCATTAAAATTCACCAAGCAGTGCTGCATCTCACAGTACCATTCTTTTCACAGTTACAGATACCAGGCACTGCCTGTATTCCCCAAGGCCAGGATTAACATAACCATTCTGCAACCACCAAACAGGGGACTTCATCGAGTTACAGTGATGTAACTTTGGTCCCACTCAAGTTGGTCGTTGCCTTCAAGGACAGCACTTCTAGCCAAGGTTTCCAGAACTCCAACCCCTGAACAGTAGGATGGGTTTGCGTGTTAACTGCCAGGCTGTGTCTGACTAGACAGTCCCTCTGGAGTGTCAGTGTCAAGTTTTTTAATAGTTCTCCACACAAAGAAGATACTTCTTACTGCTTTAAACAGAGCAAAGAGATCTATGGAGAATAAACTTCCTAAAATAAGCTGGCTGAGTAACTGTACCAGTCTGTCACTTATTCACTTGGGAAGGTGAAGCACAAAGTAATGTGATAAATAAATAAATAAATAAATAAGAGGGAATTGTAAAAAGGGAATGGGATGGGTGAGATGGGGCAGCTTTTCACCAGCAGGAATTCTGCTTCCAGCTATAACTGTCTTGAGGCCACTCCAATGTACCACATGCTCTAAAGGGATGTGGCTATTCTTTCTCTCAAATTGGCTCAGCTTAGTTGAAAGACAGGAAAACAGTACTGGAAAAAGAAAACCATCAAGAGATTGAGGCAAAAAGCTCTAACAATGTGGTAAATGTTGTGGACTGCAAAAGCAGGCAGGGCACCAGAACAGCACAGTCCTGCCAACCAGAGACCCTCAAAAGGATGGACGGGAGTTGAGGAGCCTCAGCCCTCCTCAGGAACACTCCCAAAGTGAGTAAATACCCCTGTTTGTTTAAAGGAACCGATACAGACCACAGTACTGGATTTGCAGTCGTGCCTTTTACTCATACAGTTGCAGTGATGGAAAATAGTTGGCTTGCCATCAATAATGATACAGGCTGAGGTATGAAAGGATGCAACCTACAAATCCCACCACAGAAGCCACAATTTTTGTGAAGATCACATCCTTCTACAACTCTCAAGAGGCTGGTTTGTAAATATAGAGGGATATTGATAAATCTAGTGCATTTCTGAGTTCACTTTATCCTGAAATATGTACAGATTGTTTGTCGCTGCTATAGCAATGATGTTCTCAGTTGGGTGCCATGCTGTGTGCAAGATCTTCTTAGTAAAGTCCAAACTATCAACACTGATGTCATCTTTCCTCCGTTTGCCTCCGACGCAGACTCTCCGGGGCTTAAGAATAGCTCGTGGTTTGCTGCTCTCTCGGGAAGCCTCCAAGGTAACATCCCGCTTTGTATTTCGGTCAAACATTCGAAAAAAGTTGTTATATGCACCTGTCATTATCACACTGGGGAGAGAAAGAAAGAGAGCAAAAACAAAGACAGTTAAACAGCAGCTTGTGGGAAGCCTGCTGACATCACTGGGTCAAGACAGATGAGTTGAACCTTGGGATAATTTGTATCTGCAGTGCTTCACAGAAATACACACATTGATAAACAGGATTCGGTCATCTCTTGTACGAAATTTGAATGACACATAAGTCAGGATATATTTCTGGGTCTAGGAGAAAGAGCCAGAAAACATTCCTCGATCTGTATAAAAATTACCCCATTAATCAGCTTGCAGTTTGAAATAATGGATTGCCAGTTGTTTCATTCCCCTAGTCCCTCGGGGAGGATATTTTGTCACTAACTTTAATGAATTCAGGATTTCATCCATGGCCCTCAGGTTATTGGATTAGCATAATCATGGGTTTCAGAGCCTTGTTCAAAAGCTCATCCCCTGTGAACTTTTTCCATATGCGAAGCCATGGTCGTTCTCTACTCTTCTGTCTCAGCCCCAAAAATAGGGTGTTTGCCTTCTGAATTTCCATTCTGAAAGAGGGACTCCACCATAAACAGTCAGGTCTCCACAGGAAAAGCTGTACAATTTTAAGACTCAGGCAATCAGGAACTATTTGTCTTTCTAGCTGAACCCAACAGAACATATTTCATGTGCTTTGCTTTAATACACGAACCTGCATCTCAAATGATGGCTGCTTTAGCACTTTGCTGTTGGAGGGAATCTGCATGGAGCAGCAGACTGGCCAGGGAACCATGGCATATGGGAGAATATGGGAGAATTCAAAGGCATAAACCTTCCTCTCCACCTTACAGGCCCTCACTGGCTGATTAGATTAGGTGATCCTGGATTCAGAAGCTGTCTTACCCTGTGTGCACAGCCTCCAGCCAGTGCTGCCCTGATCTCATTTGGGGCCATTAGGAGTGACTGTAATACAAATGAATAATACACAGGGAAACACACAAATGTAAGCTGTGCATCTCCCTGCTCCTGCACTACAGCTGGTGCCTGACAGCAGCTCAGAGATGCTGCAGGGCAGCGAGAGCGGGTGAGATGGGTTTGGAGGCTGTAAATCATGAGCTGAGCTGCCAGCTCCAGCCTGCTCCCATGTTTGTGATGGCACACTGGAGTTTGGTGACAGCTGATACCACTCTGAGCTTTGTGCAGCTCCTGAAGCGCCAAAGGAAACTGCTGCAAATCCAATGGCGTAGCACCAAAGACCCAGCACATCCTGCCCTCAGCAGGTCCTGGCCCTGTGGAGAGTGGCTGTCTCCCTGAGATCTGGAGGCAGATCTCAGACAGCATCCCCCCATTCTGCTGCTGAAACTGGGGATGCAGAGATGCTTTTCCAGGGGCAGCAGCATCCAGCCATGGCATGGAGCTCCTTGCTGCTTTCCAGGAGTGGCACCTGCCCCAGGGTTGTCTGCAGAGACATTTCCCTTACCTTGCCCAGCAGCAAAGGCCTGGCACAATCCTGCTGAGCAAGTCACAAGTTAACAGCCTCACAAACTAAAAAACAAGTCAGTGTGACAGATTGATGAAATGTATCCCAGAAGCTGCAGAAAGACTATTGATCAAGATTAGTGCCTATTTCAGAAACTGAACCAACAGTAGTAAATCAAATGTTTCACTCCTTCCAAATCACCATGTCTTGTCATTACAGCTCCTGCTGTAATGGTTATTCACAACATGAAAAAGTCAAGGTTGTTTCATATCTCGGCACTAACATACACAATCTGTGAGGCAAACAGCCCAGCTGCATATTTTCCCCAGGCAAAATTTTGAAACAGGTTCATAGTGCTGGGGCACCCTTGTGCCACAGGCTGCAGAGCTGTGGCTCCCAGGGGAATAAGGAGCATCCCTCCTGATGAATGCAGGAACTGTCAGGGAAGCAGTTTTCATGCTGGCAGAGTACCAGTGCACCAAATGCAGAGAAAGATGTTTGTTAAGGATCTTATTTTAGGAGGTTTTACATGCAGTAAAACTGCCTTTACAGTCCATTTGCTTTTTAATTTCTTCAACTCTCGCATATTTTTAGAAGTCTGCTTTCTTCAGTTGGATTTACTGCAGTTATTTTTTAACATATGTAGATGACTACTTTCCATGCTAGCCCTGTTTTTCTGCAGTTTAATGGCTCAGTAAAAAACAGCATTATGTAAATGAGAAAGTGCCCATTCTTATTCAAGGTCAAAACCACAGATGGATTATAACCTTACCTGCTGCTTAAAATAAAAATAAAAGAGAGTGAAAACTAGATGTAAGCCTGCAATTTATTCCTGTTCAGGAAAATATAATGTACAATAATGGAGTCTGTGCAGTACAGAGATTTTTTTTTAATAAATATTAGGATATAAATTGTAGCTCAGTATAGGAGGAGTCTGTTCTGTAATTCCAGACTCTGCTCTGCACAGCAGTGTTATGACAAGGGTTTGCACAAGACCCTTTCAAGAGAGGCTGGTTCAAGAAACTGAAACAAGCTTCTCACTCAAAGGGCCCCACACTCTTCACAGGTGTCTAAGTGAGATACCTTAGAAACCCGCTTTATTTAGAAAGCAGGTTTACAGGTTGTGCTACACATGGTCAGAGGTACCATCATGTCAGCCCCACAGAGGTAGTGAGGACGCAGAACATGCTCCACTGAGGAGCAGGGTACTGTTAGCTCAGGCTGGAGCAAAACTGCAGCCCCACTGCACCCAGCTCAACCCACCACAGCTACAGGCAGCATGATTACAAACAAACAAATAAGAAAAAGAAATTAAAAAGAAAAAAAAAGCAAAAAAGCAGGGAAAACCCCCAATGACTGCAATATGGCTACCACTACCTATGTATCAGCCACTGGCAGCTCAGCCACTGACCTGGAGGAGAGACAACACCCCATACCTGCAGGGCCTTGAATGTTTTCACACAGCCCCACACTACCACTCTTGTGCTGCCCCATGAGGGCAACACATCTTCCTCTCCACACAGTGCTGGCTCTGCAGAGCACCTGCAGTAGTTTGTGATCCCCCTCTGTTTCTGCTGCTCCAAATTGTCTAGCAATTCAGGTCATGTGTGTCTGGAGTGACAACACAAAATGCTACTGATGCCTCGAGCCTGCACTGACACTGGGCATTTTTGCTTATTAATGATGTAATCTAAGGTATCACACTGCCAACTTCAGTACCCTTCACACAGGGCCACTGTGGCCCAAAGTCTTCTCTGTTACTTAGTTTTTTCTTACAGAAGATAAAAGGGGAAAGGGAAGACTCCAGTGCAGACCAATCCTACTTTTATTAATTGACTTCTCATCCCCTTCCTACTCACCATTCTGTTCTCTTTTTTCACCTCCAAGGTTGAATATGGCCTTTAACCACACTTTCTAGATAGGTTTTGCTTTCCCCTTCTGTCTTCCCTCTCCTTTTTCCCTTTCCATCTATCCTTCTCTACAATTAAAACAAACAAACAAACCCCTTATCTGCTTCTCTCTTCCTTTTTCTCTCTTGTCTTTGTTTTACTTATGGTGTCTTCATTGCTCACCCTTTCATGGTGATCTCCTGATACCTGCAGTCTCACAGACAACTTGCTTGGCTCTCAAGCTTTTTTGGACTTGCATCCTTGCCTTCTTTGGGCAGAAGGCTGGAGAAATAGCTGGTGGGTGAGTCTCCTCTCTCATCACAAACAAATTACTCATTTTTGTGCTCCTGAATGCAACAGGAATTTGATAGTGCAGGTTGTGACACCAGAGATGTGAGGATGCTGGGAGACTGCAGGCCTAGGCTAGTCATCTACCAGCTTGCCATGGGATGCAGGGAAAAAGCATTGTTGGATGTCTGTTCTGTAGGAATTTTTATTCTTGACAAGAGCACACCCATGTGTGCAATCTGCTTTTCAGCTGGGCAATAACAACACAGACCTTGATGGGCTTTCAGCAAATCCCCAGGAACTAAAGCCCATTTAGGCAGGTGAAAGAGTTTCAAAATTAGAACATTAACTGTACAGCTCCCATTTGGTTCTGGCTTCTTCACCCTGTGCCATGCTGACCTGGTAGGCAGCAAGAATTCAGATAAGGTTGTTTCTTCTAAAAAACAATTTTTAATCTGTAAAATTGTCTGAAGCAAAGGATCTGAGAAGAGAAGTTGTTCCTGCTTGCATCGTAACTAATACTCAACACTAAAGGAGCAAATGTTTACCTATGGATAAGGATTTTATTTTGTATGACAGAGTACTGTACCACTGATGTTTAATTTAGAGCCAGAGTTTTAAGGAGTACAGAAGCAATCTTTCAAATGGCTGATGGCTTCAGCACTGCAATACTTTAAAATATCTGAGTCTCAGTATTTTTTTCTGGTAATGACTCCTTGTTAAATGAAATGCTTCATTATGTGATTTTCCTCTCCAAAGTTCAGCTTCTCTTGGAAGGTCAACAATCTCTCTACTTCACCAACCTCAAGGGTATCGAAATAAGATTCTATCATTTGTACTAAACTGCAATGAGATCTTCCACAGTATTTTTCAGGCAATGAGATTTCATCAAACACATCAGTCTCTAAGAATTGGCGTATCTCTGTCTTTCTCAGATCTGTTATTCCCATACTTCAACCTCTTAAATGTTACCCATGTTGCAGCCATTCTTGCACACAACAGTCTTTATCAAAATTGCTCTATTCAGCTGCCTTCCTGGATGTCAGAGTTTGTCCTGAAGCTCTAAGAACATCAGCTGGAATTCAGCCTTGCTTAAAAACCAAACCATTACTTGTTTCACATTGTTTTATGTTAGTTTTCTTGTTTAGTTTTATTTTTAAGACTATTTGATAATAATATTTGGGCTCTAGATTAATCTTCCTAGATGCACAGAAATTTTTATCCTGTGCACATTTTTATTGGTTGGAGAAGTACAGCTCATGTCATAGTTTCCCTCCTTCACTCTTGTTCAAGACAACATGGAAGGATGGTGTGACAGGACTAAGACTGGGCAGGGGTTCAAGGACTGGTACACACCAAGCTTAAAGATGATAGAAAAACAAAAACAGCCCAGCTGACCTGCCCCTCACTGCAGATGTGGCAGCAGAACATCATTCCCTGAGGCAGGAGACAGGGCTTGGACTTCAAGCAGGTGTGAGGGGAGGAGATTTAGAGAGCAGCTCCTACCAAAACCTGCCTCCACACTTGATGACCTCAGCAAAGGAGTCCCTCTAAGCACCCAGCAGAAAAAGGGACCATTTCTTTGACCTGAAACTGTCTCCCAATTATATTTTGAGCCTCTAAATTTGCAAGATTTCACTACCACATGTACCAGTGCAGAACAGTACATCTGCATCCTTCCAGGATTAACATGCAAGGTCCATCATACCTGGTTTCATGACAAGCTGACCTAATGAGAAAAACAGATTGATTCCAGGAAAAATCTTCAAAACATTTTTTATAGGAATAAAAAAAAAGATTTATTATAGCAAAGGGAAAGGAGGAAGCACTGCTGCAAGCAATAAGGACCTGCTGACATATTGGGGAATTTTCCTTTACGCTGTGCTGTATAAAGCCATTGTCTCCCCATCACAAAGAAGGAATTTATTTAAACCTGCTGGGGAATATGCTGATGGGAAAACTTGAGACACTGGATTCAGGGTTGTGGCACTCTGGTACAGCTGGCTAGCATAAGACTGGGAGTAAGAACAAGGGATCCTTAAGTACTTCCAAGCTAATATTTGACATGCTGAGCCTTGAGAACAAAATGATGTCTTCTAGCTCTCCACCATGGAATGTGCTGCCAGACAGGAACAGACTGTTAACATCGCATCCAATGGGATCTGCCAATGCTGCCTGATTAGAGTGAAGGCTGACGGAATATTCTGGGGAATGAATGACAGTTCAGTAGGAAAGGACTGACTGAACAGCTATATGTGACTTCACTCATCTGCTTACAGCGTATCACCATGATGGTATTCCGAAGCCTGCCTGAAAGGGTCCCATACAACCACTCATTTGAAACTTTTAAAAGAAATTAACTAAGGTATTCACTTACTTCCTTGTGGAATTACTATTTTAATTTTTTCTTTGCCTTTACTGGCTTCTTTACCTCATCAACAGCTACAAAAGTGCTAACTTTTACGGCAAAACTGAAAACTGTTGACAATGGGAAGAAAACAATGTCTTTTGCATCATTATTAAAAGACTTGACTTTGGAAGTGAATGGAAGACCTAAATTAAATCGCTGTATAAATAGAGCTCACATATTCTACATAATCATGTGATGATATACAATAAAGATAGCATGATTTTAGTGTAATATACTCAACTACAGATAATACATGCTCATCTGGTTGAGTAAGTGTATACGACCCCTGCTTGGCTCCCTCCCCTGACCACTGCTGTTGCCCAAGTACACAGTGATTAATGTGCCCTTCAGCAAATGAGATCAGCTCTGTCTGATTGTATTAGTTCCTGTTCATTGGAGTAACTGAGCATCAATCACGTTCTAATCAGAGCTCACGTATGTTGATTTTTTTTGTGAACAGCTTCACCATCAGGTTCTATCGTAGCCTAGATTAACTCCTTAGTAAAGACAAAAATTAATAAAAGTTTTTTCACCCAAATAATAAATATGCTTTCATTTTTCACTGAACAATCCTGTCACTTTAAGTTGTTGTAGCTTTAAAGATAAAAATAACATGTTTAGAACTGCAGTTATTGCTGTTATGTAGATGGATTAATAATATAAATACTGCAGCATCTCTTAGAGTACCACTGTTACTGGGCATTGCTTGCCTTTAGCAGTAGTCCTTTTCAAAAAAAACATACCAAAAGTGATCTTACTATTCAAATGAACTGTTCTTTAAGAGGTACTAGTACCTAAATATTATTTAAATTATGATCAACCAAGAAAAAATTATCCTTGTAGTGTGTACTAATAAAATACTTGTCACACACAGAAGCAAGGACTTCAAAGGAGCCAATGTTCATCAAAAGATGAACATCAATTCTGATACGTTTGACTCTTAAAAAGGAACAACTAAATTAAAGAGAACCTTTATCTTTTGTCAAATGTTGCCAGCTCCTCTACTCAACAGTTTCTCACCATCAAGGGCAGCACATTGTGTTTAGTGACGGGTTTGGTAATTGTGCATGACTGATAATGCCTCAGTGTTTGGGCAGTACAATAAAAGAAGCTCTCACAATCTAATGTTCCCACTTAATAATTACTCCCTGCATTGATCCTTCTGATCTGTCAAGTAGGAATGAAAATATTAAGTTGACTTTAAATCTTGATATTGAATAATAATTCTATTATCACCAGGCAACTATCCAGAGTGGTCTTACTGCAGTAATGAGGATGGCAGCACTTTGTTTCACCAGAGGGCTCTGGGCCAAGGAACTCTGGGCTGTCCATCCTCTACAATGCACTCAGAATTCTCACTAAGGATAAGCAAAACAGTTTGAAAAGACCTGAAAAGTCCTGGATCTTTGTCAAAGTTTCCCAATATCTACATGATTTGATTGCACTGTTGTTCTGTGCTAGATTTAGGCAGGGATTAGCACTGTGTGTATTTCCAAGAAATGCTTTAGATTTTTTTTTCTTAGGATCAAAATCTAGCAGTAACCAGTCTACTGAGAAAACCCTATGCTAAAACATCCATTCATGCATAAATTTTGGATTTTCAGAGAAAAGGCCCAAAACATGGATTTTCCCCTGAAACTTCAGACCATACCAAAGCCATTTCCATAACAGCTGCTGCCCAAGTTGCAGTTTGGGAAATATTTTGCTCAGTGTGGTCCACCTATGTAATTTTGAATGGGCAGCAGTTTGTATCACAGGGGATACTCAATGTCAGAAAACATATTACTCTGGCATGCAGACAACAGAGGTAATAGAATAATATATTTTCATTTGCATAATAAATGATACAAGGTAAATTTTCATTTCTTAACAAAGACAGAATCTTTCCATTGGGCAGGAACATGAACTGAGCAAAGCAGAGTAGTCTAAGAGAAGATGCCCATTGCCCAGCATGTGGTATAACACTTCATCTGCATTTGTGGAACACCAGACTGGAAGAGACCTTGTTCTGCACTTCCAAGTTCAGACACTTGTAATTTTAACCAATGTCACATATAACTGCTTTCACAAAGTTCCTGAGCACTACCATCAAAATAGTTGAGTTTCTTATATTCCCACCACTCAGGATGGGAAGACAGCTCCACACTGTCATTGTTTGGACAGGTATGAATCACCTGATTTTTCAGGTGGCGGTTACCTGTTGACATTCAATACCTATTTGCTGTTCTGTCACTATCACTCACATTCCTCTTAGCTACATCCTCTTCCTCCCTATGTATACCTCCTTAATATACATACTAGAGGCAAGTATAATCTTGGCTTCTCTTTCTCTAAGCTGATGAAAACCAAAGCCCTGGACTCTCCTCTCTTTAAGAGCAGCTGTCCATTTGCTAGATTAGTTCATCCACCTCAGAGACGAGGGACAAGAAACGGGTAAATGCAGTCCAAAGGTCCGTAAATAAGAGCCCAACATAATGTCACCACTACTCCTTTCTCTGCTGGATATCCCAGTCTTGCCCATTGAAGGATCATATTTGCTTTTTTCACAGCTGCCCCACACTGTGTTTCACAGTCCTTGCCCAGTCGGGGGCGGGCAAGCCTGCTTCAATACAATGAGACAGACTGTTTTTCCCAAATGAGAGGCTAAGTGAGCTGAAGGAGCAGTTCCAGGCTCAGTGCCAAACTTCTGCCTCTTGGCTCCTGGCTCTGCTGAACCAGGAGTCACTGTGTGCCATTCAGCATTGGATCCTGTGCTCTCTTTCACATGCATTTTGCAGGCTGCTAATCCCTTCCACAGTCACCTAGCATATCAATGTCCCTGGGAGTTGTTTCCAACTGATAAGATGAAGGTTTGAATTAATTTTTAACTCAAATCTTCACCTTTCATTTATAGTCTTGGATTTTATCCACTTTTATTATCCCAGTCCTCTTGTCTCAGCTATTCCCGTACCATAATCCTACTCCACAAAGGACTGCTACCACTTGCTAACATTATGGCATTAGCCCGCTCCATCCTTGCTCACACTTGCTGACTTGTGCCAGTACTTCTTATTAAAATATTCAACAAGATATTATGTCCAAGATAAAAACAAGGACCTCTCCTTCAGTGCATAAGGAAAGGGGCTGCTCTGATGAAGGGAGGTATCAGAAGTGTCATTTGGCAGCAGGTTGCAGACAATCAGTGGGTGCCTATGATGTCTTTCCTCATTCCCTGTTTCCAGTAAATGAACTGAATTCTGAGGCAGCTCATGTGCAAATACAGGATCAGACAAGTTTCCTTAGTGTGTTGGTGGGGTTGTGAGAGTTGGCATAATTTTTTTTTTAACTTTTGCAGCCTTCTTATGATTTTGGTGAAAATGGACATAATTTGAAAGTTTTTTCCCCCTAATGCATGAGCCAAGGTTAATACAGCACACATGACACCTAAGGAGGTCAGAGACAAAACAGCACAGATATCCAAACATCTTTTATCAACCCGAACACTGGTGTGTGATTCCGTGCATTGATGTGGAAAATAACCATGTGTAACTACTTTGGGTTTGCTCCCCATCATATGGGAGCTCTTTTGCTAAATAAAGACAGTGATGGATAGAAAGGTGGATTACCTGTCTGATCCATTCCACGCACATTCAAACTTGTCAAAGATGCAGTCATTTTCATAGAGGGAACATAATTTGCTCCTAAGGTAATCGTGGACCTGTTTCAAAGAAAATAACTGTTATTCTTGAAATCAAAGAAAATACAAAACTCCACAATCAGCTCTCCACTTTCTACTTTATCTCCCACATTCACTTTCAAAACACCCTGCACAGATTGGTAGCTCTGCAGAAGATACTGTGTTTAAACTCTAAAGAAGCTATCTGTACTTTCCCCACCCTAATTAACCAGGTGCTACAGAATTACTGTTGCAGGAAGGCATGAAGCCTGCTTCTCTCAGCAGGCTGCAGACCACCCCTCTTCAACATATTGGTTTCCTGCATGGGTGATTTTCTCAGTGCTAGCCTAATTCCTAGAGACATTTCACCAGTTGATAGCCTCAATGGGCTAATTAATGTGCACAAAATCTAATTTAAATAGTAACAAAAATGTCCTATTCCAAGATATGTGGACTCTCACTTGTGGCAGAAAGAACTTGGTGCTATTAAAAGAACCTGTAGTGTATGGTATTACATATATTTGTGTAAGGTATTTGTATTTCATAACCCAATGCACAGGCTGCAAATTAGAACACTAATTTAGCCCAAGGATATCTCCTTTTTGCCTGAGACCTAAAAACAAGTTTGTAAATTCTCACTTACTTGAAAAGTGGGACTAACCAGGAGAAGACCTTTCTCCTCTGGGCCACACATCTCTGCTGAACAAGGGTTATCATAAAGAGTCAGATCTCATGCAAAATGTTTCAGTACTTTGCTGATTTTGATTAATTTTCCTTCTGGATAACTGGTTGCATTCTAGAGGGAAATAATTAGCTAGAAAATCCCTGCCTAGACAAATTTACTAATGCACTTCCATTCCTGATGTTTTCTTCTAGCTATTGTAGAAACTTCAAAACAAAGATACGTAGTGGCCTCCCCTTGGAGCACAGGGTGTAGTTTAGCTCTGGCATACTGAGGTTACTGGTTCTTTCAAGGCCAGTGAAACTGTTCCTGCTCATGGGTGCTCAACATCCTCCTGTGGCCTGAGGGCACAGCAAAGTATTTTCTGTCAAGACCAGATGAGGGCCAATGAACGTTCACTTATATTTCCTTTAAACTAAACCATTTTCGATAGCCAAATTGTACAGTATCCAAAGAATATTTGTAATGTAAGGTTATTAAGGATGATAAATTCTAGTTATGGATCACTTTTCACTAATAGATCAATGAACACTGTACATAGAAAGATAACATCTTAGCAAATAATTGGCAAATGGCAGATGCAGATAGAATATTTCACAATTAAATGCATTTAATTGCTCATGGTGAGCAATAAGTGAGAATGCTTTTACTATCAATGAAGTTTCCTTCCTCTGTTATTTGCATCCTTTAATTTTCTCTTTATTAAAACCCTTCTGTATTAGCACTGTCATTTTTACAGAACTGGATTTCTTTCCTTTATCATCTTTGTGAGCTCCCAACACTTGGGAGAACTAGAAAGGTTGGGTAAGGCAGAAGGGAGGAGATCATGTTTGCCTCACTGACTGTCATTTCTAGGTCTTTCTCTTGTTACCCTTTCCAGCAGCCATCTGTCATGACCACTGTCATGTACACACCCTTTGTGAAGTGTGTCCAACTCCACAGCTTGGAGCTGTGCCTTTCTATCAGCTCTGTCAGAAAGCATTTCACAATTCCTCTCTCAGATGTCCTACCTCTCCTTGTGTCTCAGCTCCTTTTCCTTGACTGACTGTCAAGTCATGACTGTTAGACCTGCACTACTGCCTTGGACAATCACCTTGCTGTTTATGTGGCCCTTTCAGTTACCACAGTTGAACACATTTAGGCACTCAGAGTGACTATGAAAAACTAAGGGGAAGAAAAACTTAATTTTCACCCTGTTTACATACTCATCTGTCACTACCAACTGAGGGTAAAATCAGATTTGCCTTGTCTGTTACATATTGTTCTTTTCACATATGAATAGGATTTGAATGCAAACCAAATTCACTCCTAACTAATTGCCAAAGGCATTCACCTTTTCTTCACTGTAATGTTTTAGGTCAGATCCTTGAGGAATTACCTAGCAATTCTATGCTCCAGACTAACACAGCAACACACCTACACAGGGAGCTGTTTTGCTGGGACTGAATAGACACCATCAGGAACTGCACTGGTAAGTGCCACATTAGTCCAAATCCCTATGCTACAGACCCTGCCAAAAGTGGATCAAGCTATTAGGAGCTATGAACATGTTCATCTAGCTGCTGCTAAGCTTTCTGCTGAGGTAACCCACCTGGCAGCACCAGAAGAGTAACCTATTAGGCAGGGCTGCCTTGCAACCTTCGAGCACTGGCCATTGCACTGTTTTGCTCTCTTAGTGCTGCCCACTGATCACAGTCTGCCTTTTTTTTCTTTTGTGTGAAGCATCAACAGGAGAAAATCATGTCGAAACACTGTCAGCAGAAAACATGTTCAGCAGGGCTGCAACAGCTGCTCTCTGCAATAGCATTTTTTGAGCCACAGCACTGATATGAAAAAGAACCTGCATGAGGCATTCATTTTTGTTTGTTGGCTTTTTTAATACTAAAACTGCAACCTAATAATGAAGCAGTGCAATTATAGACTTTGCTCTTTCCTAGAGCTCTGTGTGAAATCTCCTCTTGTGACCCTCTTACTGAGTCTCACACCTAAGCAATATCTAAGTGGCTACCACGCAGTGGATGAAATGAGAAACCCAATCTTTTAATGAACACCATTTAATATTTTAATGATATACTTGTCATAATTATGTGGATATAATTATGTGAAAATGTTAGGTTTATTTGTTGCCTCTTGGGAGATTTCCAAGTTTATATATGATATTTAAGTATGTGAGAGATACTTGTAAAAAAATTAATTAAGAGACTCATTTAAACCCCTTTTTCTTAGAACAGAATTTTCTACTCTCTGCAGTTGAAAAACATGAAAAGCTGCTCTGAGCAGTTGGACCACATGGATTGTATGGAGCCCTGTGCTATTGGCTTCCCAAGGCCCCCCAGGTTCCAGATTCTCATTTAGTCCACTGTAATGCTCAGAATCACACCTGTATATTCTTTACAAGGCACTGGATAAATATTTGAAAATTAAAGGCTACGGTAAGGCAGTAAGAATACTGTTAAATTTATAGGGGTTTTGTTTTGCAGGTCTTGTCTTTTTTTTTCTATAAGCTTCTGACTGCAATTATCAGTACTGAAAATTTTACATTACACTCATTTTCCCCATGTCAGCACGAAGAAATACAACTTTTTAATTGGCCCTGCTGTTGGGTGTCAGACTAATTTAGAGGTGGCCAGCATGTTTCACAGCTACATACATGAGGAAATAAAAGCAGGTGTCAAAGTCAAGACAAACAGGTTGGCTTGACCAGCTATTCCTCTCCAGGGACAAGGCTGCCTACTAAATTAGCATAGGTATAAATAATGTATTACCTAAGTTGCCAAAGTCTGAGATACGATCCTGTTATATAAAACACAGTCTCGCCCTTACCCTCCCACTCCATTTTCACAGCATATCAACATTTCTAACACATTTAGCATTACAAGTACTGCCATTTTAAGTGCAAAACCAGTTCTGTCATCTAAAGGTACACAAGGTCAGACTTTCCAATGCTAACAGCAGACACACTGGAGAGCATCCACCAAAATGTAATAGGTGCACTGGAAAACACCAGGGCCCACTCTGTCTACTAAATACTAGTTAACAAATACTGGAAAATTTTGTTTGCTTTGACAAGACATGCTACCAAACTCTCATCAAATGTTATTTTAAAGCCAATCTTAATTGTAGTTACTGTAAACTACTGTACCCCACCTGCCCTTATACAGACACAGAAAACAAGGGACTGATCCAGGACTGCCACAGGACTGTCTCTCAGTAGCAGCACAAGCCAGATGAGTGACATTTTTCCTACTTTGCATACTCTTCTGTAGGTACCCTGACAGTTTTTTCTTACTGCACTTTCATAACAAGTAGTTTCTGTGTCACAGACATATTTTCTTTCTTTGAGCCAGGGTCAAAAAATGTATGCTCAACCCTCTACTGCCAAACATAACAGATGTGAGAGTACAAACTTAGCACTGGCTGGAGCCACTGGCATTTTGTCTGGATAACACGGCAATGAATTCAGGCAATCACGTCTGTGGCATTCATGAACTGCTGTGCCAGTGGGGATGCCAGGGTTTAACACTGATCACTTCCACAACTAGGCACAAGGGAGAAACACATAGGTGAGGTTTTAAAAAGCAGTTCTGAAATGACAAAGGTGTAAACTCTCAGCAGTCCTAGCAGGAGCAGAGTGCAAGCAACACACAAAATCTTTTCCTCAGTAACTTTAAATGTTAATAGTGAAATATATCATTTGAAAGCAGATGCCAAAGTGTAGAGATAACTTCCCTTATTAGAAGGATAATTTCTTTCAAGAGCCCAACACACAGTGGGTGTTGCCTTGACTCCCCAGGTTCCTTACTAATGCTGAAATTGCCCTTTTCCACCTACAAGGACACCTCTGTGAGGATTCTGACCACCTTAATGAGCTCTCTAGCTTACTGCTTCTCAGATGAGCAATGAGAAGTTTATGAAAAAATTCAGCTTTTGAACAGTGAGATGTTTTCATTTTGTCTCATTTTAAGAAATAGGAGCTTCCTACCTGGTATGTTTCTACAGGCTTTGTTTCCATGTTCAGATCCCAAACCTTGACAGTGAGGTAATCTCTTGTTAGCATGTATCTACCACTGTGACTGAATTTGACATCTGACACTGAAGATATAATTTCTGAAAAAAATGATCTGTTACTGGGGTCTTCTGGTTCTTCATACACTGTTCAAAGAAAAAGAAGCAAGAGGCAAATTAGAATTACATCAAGAAAAGCTCTGTTGTACATTCTGAAGTGTGCATTTCTTGTGAAACGTGTAATTCAATGTACCAAGGAACACAATACAGAACTAATTAGATGCCCAGCACTTATTTTATTCTTTTATCTTCATATAAAATACAAACTGTAAGCTTTAAATATTACAATAATTAATGGTACAGCTATTGACTCAAAGCATCACTTTGGGAAATTACCTAAATACATCAGTTATTTGACTACAGATACCTATAGCACGGCAGTTCATCTATGGTCATCCTTTCCAGGGTCTGCCCATCTTGTTTGCTGACATTACCAAAATTCAGGTGTCCCTGCCACATGAGGGGTGAACATGTGGTCTCTCAACAGTCCTGGCACCCCTGGGAAGGGTGGCTACTGAAAGCCTGCCCTGGTTGCCAGAACCAGGTGGCCTGGCTGCAGGCTACTCATCCATCATGTCTGAAGGCATCTGAGCCCAAACACGAGAATTTTAGGAAGCAATTGCAAATTGCAATTACATGTTCCTGGGATGTGAGCAGAAAATAGATGGTGATTTACCATGTGGATGCTTGAACTACGCAATTGGTGTGCATTTGCTGTCAGTTCTGGAAAGTACTGAGCTCCCTGCACAAGATGGTTTGTTGGTCTGTGTGACCCGACAAGGCAGGAGATCACAAACCACTGCTTCTAGTACCTCCAGACATGAAGATTCCGCTCCTCTAAGCTTGGAGATTGGTCATCCCTGTTCAACTGCACGTAAGAATGCTCCTGTAACCCTGCCTACCAGGTTCAGAGAGCAACTCTGCTGTCTTTCTGCAGGTACCTGTGGCTCTGTGATCCAACTGACCTCATATGGTGAACTTTAGGAGAACGTCAGGCTTTCAGGGTCTTAGTTCTCAACCAAACCAGTAGGTTTTTGGGACCTATGCCTAAAATACTCTTTGAAAACTGTAAATTTAGTGAATGTCATCTTCAAGTTTCAAAAGCAGATGAAGAAAAGCCATGTGATGAGACACAAAATCACGCTGAAAGTAGAACAACTTTTTACTGTCAGTCAAAATAAAGTTTTTTGTATAGTCCACTGAAACATTTCTCTCTCAATTAATTTATCTGTAACTATGATTCAGACTATTGGAAGCAATGAGGTTAGCTTCCATCAGGGGAAATAATGTACTGCTGAAAGTTAAGGGTGAGTACGTGGGTGAAGTATGTGGGGTAATGCAAAAAATTATGGGCAATTTTCTTTGGGGGTGGGCAGTGGAATGCAGCCAGGCGTGCACAGGGGAATAAGGTCTATATTTAAACATGCACCACACATCTAAACTGTAATGAACTACTTCAAAAAGGGGGAAAAAACTTTTCTTTTCAGACAGATTGTAAACGAACAACTTTAAATAGCTCTTTAAAAATTTGCCTAGACATTCTGCAAAGCAGGTATTTTGTAATTATCCTGTCAGATTTTCAATAGAAGTCTGATGAGCAGAAAGCAATTATCATTTCTCATACCTCTTCCCTTTAATCTGTCCAAACTATGTACTTGGCTGGCAGGAATTTCATCCTCCTAATTATGATGTGAAGCTGCTATTAAAACCAAGAAAGAAAAAACCAAAACCCACGATAACCGAACTATACCTTCGTTTATAGCTTAGATATATTTTCTTGGCTCTATGTGGCTCATCCAACTCCCAGTGATTAGAAGAGGAGTAATATTTGTACCTGGATACTCTGTATTTTGTTAATTAATGAGATTAAACCGTTTCATCCTTTATCTGTCCTATTTATTGCTTTTCTATCCTTACCACATTAAGTATTTGAAAGACAGATTAATTAACTGTGGGAACTAACAGAGGCATGAAAGCCTCATATCATTAGAGAAAGAAAGATAGTATTAAAATTTTTAGTAGCAGCAATTTGTTGAAGATAGTTCTTAGAGTCAGCATAACCAACACAGGGAAATCGTTAGAGGAAATTAAGGTGCAGCTCCCAGTGAAAAGAAAGGCTTAGCAACTACCAGCATCTATCTGCCTGAGCAACCAGGACAAGGCATTAACCTCAGGAAATGAAGGTGAGAGATAGTGTTCTTGGGACTTGGCTGTTTCTGGTTTAGCAGCAACCTAAGGTTATGCACACACTGCAAAAAAGCATAGTCTTCATCCAGTTTGGGCAATATGAGTTGAATAATTGGAGACAGACCAGCAGTGACAGCCATGTGACTTGGACTTCAGTTAAGGAAAGCAATTCAAATTCAACCTTGGCCTCTCCAAGATGATAGGAATAGAACACTGTTTGCACTGTTTGCAAACCCAGGTTTTGCCAGCCTGCACTGAAAACGCATTTTCTGTTCATTGTAGTTTAGATTATCTTTCAGAGGCCGCTCTTATGCCAGGGAACAATCAGTACCCAACACATCAGACTTCAAATCTAGTTTACTTTTCTGTAAATAAATCTTGTTAGAGCAGGACTTGGGATCTGAACTTTACTGAGATTTGACTACAGACTCTGTTATACTCCTCAAATTATTTCTTCATTAATTTTTTAATAACAGTTTTCATAAAAAGGGTGTTTAACTGTCATTAATACTGTTCTTGATAATGGTCACAGCACTAATTATGGGAAAGACACAAAGTTACCTGTCAGGCTATCTAATGAACAAAAGAATCACAAATGGTGTGATGTCCTGAGCTTTCACATGGCACTTACTCAGACTTACATATGACCTCAATGACAGGTCCCTAGAATAGAGAAACATCATGGGATTACAGAGGGAAGCAGAACAGATCTCTGAGTACAGCCAGTGTTTGAAGAGGAACCTCCAAGGAAGACATTGTTCCTGCCCCTTACCCCACTAGCAGATACATGGCTAAACTGAGAAGTCTGCTTAGGGAAATAAAAATGTCGAATTCCTTTCTGCACAGCTTCCTGCTAACAGGTTGAAAACTCCAGAAGCTTTTCACAGAAATCCAGATTTTGTTGAGAAGGACGGGATGGTTGAAGAATACTCGCCAGAGCACTGCTTTCCTGAATCCTGCAGCTTAAAAATATGCTGCTTCTTTCTCAAAAGGAACTGCCATCTGCTGGAAAGCAAACCCTTATCCCTCATAAAAAATATTCTTGCTTCCTTGTGTGTTCCATGACTTTTTCTGATCTAGGGTAGACACAGAGATTTTCCTTTGAATCAGTGGATAGGAAAGGCTTCTCCAATATGTGTGCATTTATCATGCAGAAATAGATGCAGATGTCAGAAGTAAAAAAAAAAAACCAAACCAAACAAACAAAAACCAAACAAATGAAAAACCAACAAAAACAAACAAACAAACAAAAACCAGAAAAGGCCAGGAACAGCATGAAAGGGTGGGAAGGCCCATCTCACTCAGCTTCCCTTCCCCACACTGGTCCAAGGAATGCACACACTGATACCCTTGGGGCTCTTGTCAAGCTGTGCTCTGTGGCCATTAATATGGGCCTGACTCCACATGCTGGAAAGTGACACAGTCCAGACAAGATGAACCCAATAAAGAAAAACAAAAACCAACCCCAAGTAATTTTCAAGTTCTATTCTAAACAAGTAGTTGAGCAGAGCTTTAATCATTGCAGGGTGCAAATTCTGACACATGTGAAGTTCAAAAAGTATTACAAATAATGCTAAAAATGTCTATATGGTGGGTGCAGTCTCACAGTCTGATTCAGCATACAAAATACTGTATTTCTCCCAAAATCATCACCAGGAGTATGCACAATTTTCTACATGACGCTGTAGGACCTTGGGTAATTCCTTGGCTGAATTTTGAATATTCCTTCTGTTTCTCCTTTTTCTCTTACCTTCACTCTTTTGCTTGGATGAAATAAAAATTCACAGCAGTGTCACAATGAAGATGGTTCCAAAACACAAATACAGTTTTTAAAAACACAAAGAGGAATTATCTATTTAAAGGGAAAACAATAACAGTATCTGAAATAATATGGGGGAAGGGTTAGAAAAACTATCTTTCTAACCCAATGAAAGTTTATCTAGAGCTGCTTGTTATTAACCTGAATTTATAAGTATATAACAAATTGATGGGATAAAAGACATGCCAACTGTGTGCAGACATATAAATCTCTCACTGATTTTAAAAGAGAGAAACACCAGGTCTAAACTTTGGCAAAATTCTCTCATGGTGTCCTGAGCACCTGCATTTACTGTGAATTATCAGTAAAAACTAAGAAGAACAAAGAACTAGCAAGGGAGAAGGCAATGATAATGCTGTGTACTCCTTAAGGCATAAAGATATGAACCTTGGAAATTTCTGTTACTGATGACTAAAAGCAGAACTACAGATAAAACCAACTTTTTGCTATTACAAAACTGAATATATTTAAAAAGAAAAACAAAAATAAATGCTGTTTACACATATTGTGTATGTGATTATCTGGCAGGGGGGAAACCAAAGCAAGGGAAAATTTGAAGATGAACACTTAACAGCTCCACAGATTTGGTAAGAAATACCACCAGTCATAGGATAAAACTATAAACAGCCTTTAAATAGTCATTCCCTCTAGCAGAAAAAAAAAAAAGGTGTTTTCTTTAGACTTATGGGGAAGTAATAACTTATAAAGCTGTTTTTCCCCTAGAGAATAATGTCTTTAGTCAGTACCTCATCCTGAAAACTTCTGTTTTTATAGCATTTAAGTGCTGTTACTTAGATATAAATCCTTGGAAATTCTGCAGCATGAAACAACTTTCTCCCCCTCCAAAGACAGCTAATGAATATAGAAAATCATCCAGCTCCTGTTCAAGGGTCACAGCTACAAATGGGTAAAGCGTTTGGGGAACAGGAGGCTGTGTGATGACTGAGGAGGGAAAGAACTGTAGAAGGCCAGGCCAACAAAGACGCTGGAACCAGAGTGGGAGAATAATTTTCATTTTTATTATATAAGCAAGCAACCAGTCTGCAGCTAGGCTGAATTAAGCACTTATTACAGATTGCACAGGTACACAAACAACAGCTGTATTTCAGCTGGACCTGGAAATACCGGTGGTGGATTGGGTAATCCCTCAGTGGGCTTTAAGTTTCATAAACACAGAAAACAGATGCAGTCTCAGGCTAAACAATTTATCATATAAACTAAGTCTCTATTTAATTCCAGATCCCAAATGAAATTGGCTGCAATACCTGATTAAAATGTACTGGAAACAAGTACTTTGAAATGTATGGAATTTCACCCATCTTGACAGACTAGCCACAGTTACTTGCAAAAGGAACAAGAACCAGTCTGCCTTCCTGATAGTTGATAAATAAAACAATTTAGCCACTTTTTTTTCCTAGAATACATGGTTATTCTACTTCAATGTTTCACAGAAAGCATGATCCTAAGGCTAACAGTCTTACAAATTATTTAACTATAATATTTTTATATGGCAAATTAGCACCATTCCCAGGTCAGCTGTGATTTGCTCCATCACATATATTTCATCAAGTTTAGTATAAAAAACCTAAACTAAATTTCACTTGAACGTATATAAAACTACCACTCATATCCTCCTTTTTTTTTTTCTCCAATATAAGACACTTGCTATTATCCTTCAACACAGAAAACATTTTTTGGTGCAACTTAATTCAAGATATGCTTACATCTTGAGCTAAATGTAGTTCTGGGCTTATCCCTAATGTGGTAGAGATCTCAAGAAGAGACAAAAATGGGCAATAAAAATGACCAGAGGGACAAAATTACTTCAATGCAGGGAATGACTAAATAGAGTGGGTTGTCTCAGCCTAGGAAAGACTGAGGAGTTTGTAATTAAGAGTGGCATGGAAAGGATGAATAGGGAAGGGCAGTTCACTTTGTACATTGTCTCTTCCAATCAACAAGTAGGTGTCACCAAGTGAAACCAGGAAAGGGTAAGGACAGAGCAGATAGTTCTTCACACTCTGCCTAATTAAGCTCCTAAAGCCTTTACTGAAGGATACTGTGAACGGTAAAAATATACACAAGTTCAAAAGTAGCTGCACAAATTCAAGGGAAAAACAAATGAAACCTGAACATCCATTTCAGTATTGGTAAATGCAGTAAGTTCATTCTCACTAAAGTCTGTGAAGCTCAGGTTTCCAACTGCACATTGCAGAGGCTGACGATTATACATACACTTGCTCTATTCTTCTGTTTTCTGTTGAGGTTGCTATTGCCCACTACCAGAGCCAAAACACTGGGCAAGAAGGATCTCTGGTCTGCCCAGGTACAGTCATGACAGTCATTATCACACACTGTTTAAAACCTATTTTGGCTTTCATGCGAAAGACCTCCTGAGCTCATTTTAAGTGAATCAACTGCAAGTTCCCTTTGAAATTCATGGTCTCTTTATGCCTTTTAGCTTCATTATTCATGATAATAATTTGATTTACTATTATTATTTACTCTGTCTTTTACTATGTCTGAATGTTTTATTGTTTTCTATTAAGCCAATCCACTCATATATTCATCTCCTTCAGAAAGTCTCTTTCAATAACAGAATTATCTGCTAATGTGACAGTCTTGTCTTCTTGGTCTACACTGATTAATATGATTATACACATATGGGAATTTTTGAATCTGCTTTCATAAGCAATGTAAAATACAATTATTTTGTAAGACACTTTTATTTAAAATTTTATATTATTGTAGCCTGCAGTTCCTTATCCTGTTTTAAACTGAAAAAGTAGTATCTTTTTATATTTCAATTTTCTGTTTGTTTTTATATAATTCAGAGGGCATCGCTTTGTGCCCTGGTCACTTACATATCATTGTCCTTCTTTTAGTGAAAGCAAATTTCTGAAGCTACCACCACATCACAAGCCTGAAATTCCACCTACCATAAAGCATTCCTTTATCCAATGACCCAATATTAAAACTAGGCTTCTCATCAATACCTCTAGAGAGCACAGCTTTTAAAAGTGGAGCCTCAAATCAATATTTAAGAATCTGTTTTACCATCTGCAGTGAGTTGCTGCAGCTTGTCACAGACCACAAGGGACAGTGCATTAGTGCTGAAAGGCAAAGGCAGATCAATAGCTAAGGATCAGTGGGTGAGAGCTTCACTAGAGTTGCTTAAAGTAATGTAACTTTGCCAGTGAGTTTGTTAATAAGAGAAATGGTGGTAAAGAGAGTAAGGAAGTGAAAAAAACCACAAAGACAAGGTAGAAGATCAAGCCTCTTTAAAGCCTGGTCTCACAAAGACATGTGCATGTTTAATGCCACGTGTTGTGAGCAATCCCATGGAGTTAATGGGACATAAAACTACTCCTCTACAACCAAATTTATGCATAAGCCTTCCTGAAATTGATATATAAGATTAGTGATAAGTGAGTTTGTCCTCCTCCAGTGAAACAAGATCTTGAAAGTCAGTTTCATGAGACATTGAAAAGCAGTATGTGTTGCTATTAAAAAAATTAAGCAAACAAGACAGGAATTTTAATAGACTGAATAATTAAATCAATCTTACAGCATTTATTTGCTTTATCTGTGTGTGGCTGGGGGAGAGGGGTTAATGAAACACCTCTTCAATCATAAATCATTTACCATTGCTTCAGGCTTTTCTCTTTCCCCTTACTACTTGATAGTTAGAAGTATATAAATCAGGTTTTTTTCTTCCTCTGATTTAACATCTTGCACAACTGAAGGAAATATTATATAGACATAACTGTATTTCTATAGAAATATTTTTGAATTTACAGTAGCCATGTTTTAAATGTTTTTATTATATATTCATCCAAACGGAGCAGAATGGAAGGTTTGGAGCCCATGCGAAAGGCAATCTGTTACCAAATTTCAATGGGATTCCTGCACAGGAAGGATCTGTTCCAGGATCTAGTTTACAATGCGTGAAATTGTAGTAATAGATCTTTATTGACAGTCATAATTAAAAAATTATCAGGATATGGGCACATTTTTATATTGGGGATATAAAATCAGCAATTAATATATACCTCTGTAGTATATACTTAAAATAAATCCAGAATTAGGATAGGAAGAATAAGCCTTCATCAGTGCCCAAGGTCAAATAATTTTGAAAGCTCAGGTACATTTCACTTCTGTCACAAGAAACCTTGCAGATTCTGCCTGAATTGGACATCACTTTGACAGAGGCCTCTCTGTGCACAAAGGCAGAATGGTGATTGTCTCTCTCTCAGATGATAACTCAACATGAGACCAGACACAGAAATAAAAAGCGTATTTTAGATGTAAAGCTCACACAGAAGAAAAACAAGTTGTCTCTTTTTCAGTCAGACAATAAGCATCATTCATTTGGAAAGGTCAATATTAATTAGCAAATCCAGCAGGGGTAGTCTGTCACAGGCTTTTCTGTGCATCTGGTTGTTCTCTGTTGCAAATGAAAGATAATCTATATTCAGTCAGAGGTCTGAAAGCTGTCTTGTCCCTGAAATCCCAACGTGCTTTAAACAACTGGTAATATAATTAATTTAATTTTAAAAAATTCAACATGTTCAAGGAGATTACCCTTGATTTCTGCTTGGCTGCTTCCACAGTTCTGAGTTCTTTAAAATCAAAGGTAATCTCAAAAAAAAGCCCATCAGATAACTGAGTTACATGCCACACTGACAGGACAGTGGCATTTATCCTTGGGGAAGTGCTGGCATTTCCTTCACACCTGGATTACAAATAAAAATGTGGAAAAGGATTCTCAATGAAAAACCACCAGCATTATCTTTGGGTGGCACCTCTGTGTCACAAACCAAACCCGAAATTCACTCTGCATTTCTCCAAACACCACTTTATACTTCTAAGATACTGATTGTCCAACCCCTGGAATTGTGACGCACCAGGTGAGATGTTTTGCCCAGAGCAGAGGGCTGCTGGCACTGCCTATCACCTATAAACACTGGTTTGGCCAAAGGGAGGGGGTTCTAAATGGCTCCTCTCACAGACCCAGCGTCAGGAGCTTGTGAAGTCTGTCTGCAGGACAGAAAGCAGGAACTGATGGTGACAGAGGCTAATGCTGTACAGCCCCAGCATTTGCATTTTAGAGATCACCACATTACACAGAACAATAAACTTGAAACTGCAGCTCCTCTTTCCTTGAAGTATGTTGTACATGTTGCACGTGGGTAATGGATAATTAGAAACAGGGTTTTCATCTACAAATACATATTAAGAAAGGAATACAAAAAAACCCTTAAAGCAACATACAGCATTTAAATAGATGACTACTTCTGAGGTATGCAATTACTTTAAAATATTAAATCTACTGCACAGAATATCAACAGGCGTTATACTCTTGAGTCATTTAAATTTCCATATTGTATAACTTAACTATACAGTTTATATTTACCACTTAATAATGGTTTTAATAATTCTGCTGAACTGCTGAAAAAGCTCTTCATTTTTTTCTGACTTTACATGCTCAAGCTCCATTTTCTTTAGCTGGCTGATTTGTTATATGATTTATTGAAACAGCCATATGTACCCATCTAGCCTACAAGCACTTTAGAATAATGCTATTAACTGCATGCACATTTATAAGGAGCTCTGAACATAATACTAGCAAGAAAAACTCAAAACCAAATTAGAAACTCTTTCTTAATTGAACAATTGCATATTATACTGCCAGAAGTGTATTTTCAGTCAGGGCACTCTAGATGCAACGGTATCCTTATACTTGTCTTCCTTATCACCTGAATCTCTTGCATAAGAACCAATGGAAGTTGGAGGGGGATGTGTAATTCTTTTATTTTTGATGTTCCCAGCTGACTGCTATAACAATGATACTTTTGCTGTTGACACAGATTTCTATACACTGACTTTTTTCTACACTGCATTTCCATGCATGTTGCCTAAAAACATCTTAAAGGCAATCTTTTGGTGTTTTGGCAAGTACACTACTTAGGCAAAAGGTTCCATACTATTTAAATTAATCCCTATTTCTTGCAGCCCCACATCTTCATTCATGAAGCCCAGACATGATGATGATGATTTCTTGCTGCTTGAGTCTGACTTCTGTATGTTTTAAATCTTTGCCTATAGTGCCATGGACTGTAAGAACTTTCTTCCTTATTCCCACTCTTCTAATATTCTAAATAAACAGGGACATTCATCCCTTTTGGCACCTCCTCTCCTGAACATTTTTGATGGCACTCTCTCCCACTACTTGCAAAGTCTCATAATAACACAGAACTGAATTCTGCATGTACCTGCCCTACAGTTACAGATTGGGCTTTCCCCAATATACATTTGCACAGGCCACACATGGCTTCCCTCTGACTCTTGCTCAGCATTGCATGATCTATTACAGAGCTGCTGTAAAAAGCAGTTCACGGTAGTCTATTAAAAACACAACACATTTTATCACACCTTATCAGTATCTCAATGACCATTTAAAATTCAGCTACTGACCTGATATTCTTTCAATGCTTTATGAATAGATTTGGTGGTCTGAGATAATTTATCTAAGGGACAGAGGTCCCCCTTACAACTCATCACACAAATTGGCTGCTTGCTAATAAATCTCAGCATAGGCAACAAGGATGAGCACATACAGAAGTCTCATCTCATCCATGTCAAAGCCATGAGGATTTAAAAGGGAAACCTTCTAGTGCTGCTGTCACTAATGCTGAAAAGAGAGATTTTGCCACTGAGTTTAGTAAACCAGAAACCTTGAAGACACTATAATTTATTAACATCCTGTGTTGGTTGACTTACACCACAGATATTAGTACATAATTTATTTTTACAGTATGGCATAGTAATTATTCATGGCTCTCTGAACTTGTAAAAGTGGAAGGACCCCTTCCCCAAGGACTGCAATGGACTTTATCCCAGCAATAGAGATTTGAATAAAAAAGGTAAAAAGGAATAAACCCAGAAGTTCACAAGATATCCTTATTATCCAGATATTTTTCTAACTTTTACATTGGATCTTTTATCCCTAAAAATATGTGCATCCATTACAATCTCAGAACAGCATCTGAAATGTAACCCACAGTGATACTAGACTGAGCTGAGAAAGTAAGGATGCATGGCAGAACATAAAGGGTTTGCAGTGACTCCAGTTGTAGTGTTTTGGTGGAGAACTGAAGTCAGTCATGAGGAAAGACTGAAAGACAACCCAGGCTGGGAGAGCAGGGTACTGGCTGTGCATATGCACCATTTGTAAATTTAGCAACTGTAACGAGGAGTCAGATGCACAGTGAAAGTACTAGAGAGACAATCATGCAAATAACTTGATTTTGCAGACTGGCTGCTTTTTATGATGTATTCTTTTAGGCTGCTGTGGGCTTTATATAATTAGCTTTGCTTGCCTCTAAGAGCTAAACTCAAACCCTCCAATCAGCAGTACATGGACCTACTTCTTTTAACACTTTGGAAGTTCTACCATTGCTTATCAGTTTTGTACTGTACACACTCAACTTCTCAATGAGCTTGACTTGAGTTCAGTGCAGCAATGCTACATTAAATGGCTATTTTCTAACTCACAGATCTGGAAAATGGGGTTTAATCAATGACCATTAGACCTTGCGCTCCCTTCTGGCATAAAATGCCTTCTTTCATCCAAGGTTACTGTATTGTGGCCTTAATAAGTTCTGATTGGCATTTGGCACTGAGTTACAGGGCATGGAGGCCTTATTAACAGGAAGAAATGAAAGTATTACAGTACAAAACAATTAATTCGGACAGGACCGCTCACAGCATTGTGTCACTGTGTCATATTTACATTTCACTTCATGGTATTGCATTCCCCCTACAACTACAGCGAGGTACAGCTAACAAAGGTAGAACAATCCTCTGCTTAGGAAATTGTCCTTGAAGGTTATTTTCTATAATTGGAGACAACATCCTAAGAGGTACTGAGCATGTGCACTTCTCCTTGCAGCCAAAAGGCCTGGTCATAAGCTCTTCACTACCTTTACTTCAGCTTAAAAAATAGATTGTGTGCTAAATCTGTGTATGACATATCTCATTTAAATATTCAAATGCTTTTTTCCTCCCCTTCTACCCCTACTAGTAAGATCTGCCTACTTCAAAAAGGTTCAAGTAGGCACTGAATGACACAAAACATCTTATGTGCTCTGGCACTAAGAGCATTTCTCCTGAATTTCCTTCCAGTGTTTCAACTTCGCAAAACAAACTGACCCTGGAAGCCCCAGATCTGATGGTTACAGAAGCAGAGCCACCACAGTTCATGCATCAGGTTCTCAGTTCCTCAAAGGAACCGGCCACATAACAGGATGCTTTTGTCTGGTCATTGTCAGTCTCAGAGGATCAGGAACTAACAGGTTGTTCACACAAGACAAAGTGCCAGGCCTTGCCAGATTACTGATGGAAAGAACCATACTCTGTCTTCCCTCTAAGACCATAAAGAGCTGATAGAAAGACATTATGAAAATACATTTTTCCTTCAACCTTTATGCTGAGAACAAATTTTAACATTTTGCTTCCTTGTTCTTATATAAGTTTCACATATGAACTGTCCTAAATTGGTAGTTCACCCCGAAGTTTCACAGACTACATAAAATCACTCAGGACAGAAGACAACTTCTATACCAACTGAGTAACTTTTCCTTCTCTCTTTTTTCCTCTCCATTATGTCTCCCGAATCTGTTCAGATACATTGTTGAAATAACACATATAGGGAATGGGACTAAATTTCTAGGGAGGACATGATACTTCTTAATCCAAAAAATGAATTCAAAATTTTGAAGGTAGTTCGACAATCAAAATTTACTTGCTGCAGTATTCAGAACAGAAGTTGTATATTCAAAACAGAACTACTTAAATACTGCCCCCACCCTCTTTGATTTGTTACGAATCCTCTCTCTTTTGCTGGAGAGCTCTGGGTCCTTCCCTGATCCCTGCAATAAGAACCATAAGGACAAGCAGTCACAGACATGACTCTCATCAAGTTCACAGCTAATACTCATACAGATAAACGAATTTTCTTCCTTTCCCTGTTCTCTTTCCAATGTGCCTGCAAATGAGAAACCAGTACAGTGGGGAATGTACACACCTACATGCTGTCTGTGAATAATAAGACTTAAATGGTATCTGGGGCTCAATGCAGCCAGGACTTACACTTGGAATGTTTGTCACAGAGAGCCGACGCCCTCATGTCGCAGAGCCTCAGGGATCCTTTGCTGCTGCTGTAGACAAAGAGATTGCAGTGGTGGGGATGAAACTCAGACGCTGTGATCACTTCTGTCAGGTCCTCCATGTTGGCTGGCTTTATATCCACAATGTCTGAATGGAAGTTTCATCAAGGAAAAGGCAGTTGTCAGCAGGTAAACCACAACTCTTACTGGCCTCCTTGAAGGAAGCATGGAAATGTACACCCAGGTAATGCTTTTAGATAAAGACACTCATTTGTTTGGCAGTAGGGCATTTTTAGATTTCTGTACCTGCCCCACTTAGACCAAACTCAAAAAGAAGGTCAAACTTAACAGTCTGCATGGGTTTACAGCAGATGCCATTAGCAGGTCAACATCTATCCATGCTGTGCAAAGACAACAAAGAAACACTATTCCAGGGATACAGAATTCTCACGTTCACTGAAACTAATAGCAGGTAGCTGTATCTCCTGCAATTGCTATCGAATCACTGCTCTACCCCGGATAATGCTGCATGATAGGGATCAATGCACAGCTCAGATCTGCCCACTCCAGTAAAGACTCACTGGCTTGTATGATCATGCAATTTAAGCTAAAAATATACACATAGTTTAAGTTAAAAGCCTAATAAAAAAGTACTTTTTTTGCAAAGGCACATGTGGCATACACAGAAGCATTTATGCAAATAGTTTTGGGTAAATACATACTAATACAATTTCCTTTGAAAAACAAACTGTGCACAGTATTAGGTTTGCTATTTAAACACTTAGGAAAGAAGTATCTGAAATGGCATTCTTGGGTTTTTATGTAAATCATGCTTAACTACCGAAATCAATATGAATTTCTGTGACTTAGACTTGTACACCTGAATCATTTAAGTTAACATTATGTGGAATAAAAATATATCAAAAATCTAGTTTCTCAAGAAGAAACCTGTCATCTGGATCACCAAATACCCACATAAAGTATAGCTCACATGGTGCCTCTCCAACACTTGTGTCTCCATGCCAGGTGCATATTACCTGCCCTGGAGAGCTTAAAAAGCAGGGCCTGATTAACATGTATTTGCAGGAAAAGGCCAGCCTGTGCAATATTGCTTATGAAGAGAAGAATGCAAGAAGAGTCCCATGTGGGGGCTGTAAGAAAGCAGTCGATACAGAAGCATAAAATGAAAGGATATATAGGTAAAGCAGTACATTTAAGTAAGATTGCACATTTTCATATGGCCCTCAGCAATCTGCTGTAGATAAGCCATCCAAATGTTAACAAATGCTTCGAACAAGAAGAGGAGTAACATTACCCTATTTCACTGGTGAGGCTGTGCAAGAAGCAATAAACGATTTGCATAAGATCACATGGGAAATGCATGACAGAACAAACCCAGATCCACTGAATCCCAGTTCAGTGCCCTAAACACAAATCATCTCAGTGCCTGGATTCCCTGAACATAAAATTTGAATCAGCTGACATTCAAAATTTAAGCATCTCAGAGGATAAGATAAATGAGAAAATCTGTTTTATTGATGGCAAGAGAAATCATGTATCGTGGTACTAAGCCTGTTTCTGTTCCCACTGTGCCCACTTCTGAAATGGAAGACCTTTGATTGATTTCTGTGGGAATGGGATACAGTCTATAATCACCTTTACACTCTATACTTTGATCTTTCCCAAAAATGAAGGTCTAAGACACTATATTGAAATAATACAAAAGATTCAGAGATAATTATACTGATGATTTTGCATAAATCACACTGTTGGGCTTTTGTTTTTTACACCATGTGGTTTAGAAAGGAAAATATCAGCAAAACTATTAATATCTTGTGACATTTAATAACAACTGGGAATGAATTAATTTAACTGCATTTCTGCTTACTTGTACCATCATATTTGCATCCATCTCCAAGAACCCATCATGATTAATATGAGTGCAGTGAATGTTAAGACAGAGAAACACTGATTTACCCCTTTTATAAAGCATCACTCAATATTCTTGAAAATCAACAGAAAAAAATAACCTTTATTCAGCTATTTGTATTTGGTGAATCTGTCTCAAGAAGTAACTTAAGTAAAAGCAATTGCTTTCAGAGATTGAATTGCTTTCTGGGGTTCAGAGAAATTACAGTAACTCAATAAAAGAATTTCACCTCTCAGCAGAGAGATGAATAATTGCTGAGTGATGAGAAAGATATAAAATATAAATAGAGTATGTGAAACAGTCATGGCAAGTATCATTTTTCTGGATGTTGAAGACACTATGGATGAATTTCCCTTCATTGTGTAAAATGAATAAACTTGTGTTAAATAATGAAATTAAATATTCCACTCTTCTGCCAGAAAAGCAGAAAATATTTGTAACACACTGCACTTCCAGATGTAATCTAAATCTCCACTGAGAAAGAACATTGCTGCCTTCTGAGGATCATAGCAAAAACACACCACTGAAAATTCATCATTTCGTTAGATCTAGAAAAATTAAAACAGTAACACTGTATTGAAGTAAACAAGGGAATAGAGAGTTGCAGAAGAGATTTATCCCAAATGCATTTGTAGTAATAGATGGAAAAACAACCTGTGCTTTGACAGCTATAGAACCCAATATATCAAAAGAAGAATATGTCACACAAAAGAACATTTTCCTCCTCTCATGATTTTTGCCATCTATTTGAAAACAATCAAGTACAGCTTGACATGTGATGTGTGGAAACTGTATTTAAACTAGCATGACATGGTAAGGGCAAGCATCTCCCACGAGACATTTCTCATTTCTACTTTTCTATCTTCCCTTTGTGTCTTTTTCTTCCTTTTTATGCACAATGTTGCATGGCAGGAAAAAGATTATTAAAAAAAAAAAAATTGGACCAGACAGTGTGCTACAGAAACAGGCCCTTTGGTGAACTTGAAAAGCTCGAAGAAGAGGGAATCTGGCAGAAACCGATTAAATGAAAATTCCATTGCTAAAGAGAAAAGCATTCTAATGGCATAAATCTGTAGAGTTGTCTCCTATGCTACTGTCTTGCTTTGCAATTTTATCTCATGGAAGGACATCTTGAGTGGGGCATGGTCCCTCCCATCCAGTTCACTCACCTCTGAAATACCGTCACATCTGACTCTTGTAAATCTTGTTCATTTTTAGAGGATGGACAAAACACCCAGGACCAAAGCTATCTCAGACAGAGAGAACTGAGGGTTCAGTTCACCACCGGTAGTGTAACGGGATATAATTCTGTTGTCCTACAAAACTTGGTGTTCCTGTGCCTGAACAGGGTAGGAATTTTGCCGACGAAAATGAAGAACATTTTCACGCTGCTTTGACTCTTACATGTGCTTGTCAAGAAGGAGCCATTCTGATCCCTGACAGACACTTGCACTACGAGAAGGTTGAAGTGGCACCGTGGCAGTGATGAGCTGGAATGCACTGGCAGTCATTCAATTCATCAGCACTAAAATAAAGAATAGAAAATATCTTCTTGCTCACAAAAACCAGAACAGGTCTGTCCCTCCTAAGTACTTGCTGTCTGTCATAGCAGGTCTCCCCTCCATTGCTTGGCTCAGTGAAAGAGAACAAAGCCATGAAGAGATCCACAGGTTTCTAGATGCTCTCCCCAGCAAAATGGAAATGAAAAGTCTACTGCACTTGGCAACCACAATGGTGAGAGATGATGTTCTACAGTTGGGTTAGTAGGGCTATAGGACCAGGAAGTGCATTCTGGGCAAGGCACCAAAGCTGCTTTGAGGCAATGTAACCATAACTTTGGCTGCGTGTCGATGCTGCTTTCCCCAAACTATTCAAGAACAGAGGGTTAACATAGGAGAGTAAGGAGGCAGGACAGGGCCTGACTGCAAGGAGGCTTTAGTGAAAGATCTGAGAGAGGGGGGAAGGGAAGAAAAACAGTGGCAGAGGGAGGAGGAAAGAGCATAAGGAAAGGCATGATTAACAACCTGCAATGATATGCAGTGTGAGGGATGTGATCTGAGTACACGATTCAGTTATATGGTATGTTTAGTTCTAATCCAGTATTTTGGGCTGCTGTTGTGCAGCTGATAGCAAAATGAGGATAACAGGAGGAAGCAAATTTGTTCTACTGCCTCTGGGCCACTGATCTAACAGAAATATACCCCTCTGGGAGAAGTCCCTCCAGAAAGTTCCTTTTATTGCAGGTTGCCAAGCTGACCCTCACCTTGATCCAAAATTCATATTAATCAGACTCCTCCTCTTGATCAGCTAGAATATAAATGAGCATGCCTGCTTTATGCTCAAGCCAAAACATGTATAATGAGAATGTGGAAAATACATAGGGTTCCTGCTGAGCAAAAAAGGTCCCAGAATAAGTTTCCTTGTATGATAATGGAAACAGTCTCCTCAAAACAGCTTAAATTCCCTTTGAAGTGAACAGTATGCATAAAGAAATAGCTGCTTCGCCTTCCTGAAACCATCAAGGAATTCTACAAGGAAATGAATTTTGAAGAGAACAAATTTGCAACTCACAAGATATGGAATATAAAGGACTGAATCTTCTATCATTGTTTTGGAATAATTTTTGTATGACTTGTAGGTTCACTGCAAGAAGGAAATAATTCTTATGGTCAGAAGAAGGCCACAGAAAAAATATTACTTGCTCCCTGTCTCCTTTTATTCAACTGCAATGGAGGAGGAGAGAGACTTTCTTTAGAAAGTCAGAGAAAATTTTCCATAGTAACTTCAGAAGAATTCCAAAATTCTCATCTTTCCTATTTCAGTATATGCTGATATGACACTTTATTTTTATCCCTGCGTGGGACTTAGGTTTTTGTAATTTTTAGGCATTTTTCAAAAAATAACCTTCAGCATAAGATATCTTGCCAAACCTGGCTGTTCCCCATGTTATTCACAGAGGTTTGTTCAGGTTTCTTATTTAATCTGTATCTCACACCTACATTTCAGCCTAGTCCTAGAAAGATTCATTGACTAGTAGCTGAAATCAATAGCAATTCATAGAACCTGCCAGGGCTTCAGTTTAGAGTAATTGATTACTGTGGTCCTGCTGAGGCTCTACACTTTTAATATAAGCATTTCTCTGAGTGGTTTCCTCTGTTAGTCACTTAGTGCACACTATTTTCATTACAAGGAGGGACCTGTGATGCTTACAAATCAACCTCTACCAGCTTAACACTACCTACATGATGGTTATATCTTTCCTATACCATGTGCAAGCTGAGAAAATTAATTCCAAATGGCTCCAATTTTCTTCCAGGTTGTGTACATCAGCAGACCAGGGACAGAATTAGGCCTCAGTGTGCTTGACAACATCATTATGTGATTACATCAATCCTATTATCATGAAAGAAGCAAGCCCTAACCTCTAAATAACCATCAACTTACTTATTTCTTCTCATTTCTTACAGGTATACTGTGTGTTTTCGCTGTTGAATGACAGTTCTACAATAGGCGTATCTTGGCAGTAAGGACAGCATTGGGGAGGGTCCAGCCTCTGAATCTCTATTTCAAACCTGTTGTCCAAGAGTCAAGGGTTTCTACAATAAACTGTCAATAGGTTAATGGATTTGGCCTTTTCTTCAAATTCCAGTGTTTTACCTCAGGCAAAGAGATGACCCAGTATTTATATTCCAAGGACTCCTGATAACCACAGTGTCAATGCCTTCCATCGCACAGCATTTGCCCACTGCTCCACTAAAAGCATGTACCATATGGGTTTTATTATAAGCCCAGAGGGTTGCAATTACATTTTCTGTACCACTTGACTCTTCTGAACCACAAAAGCAGAAACTGCTGCACAAGTGTGTGCTGTGTGCTCCTTCCAGCTGAACCCAGTATCTGTTAATGCAAGGTATTGATCCATACCTGAAAATTACTTAGCGGGACAATGTCAGCCTAATTCCAATTTTAATTTCATTGTCATTATAACAACAATTTATTTTACTGAGCACTGGAAGGATTTTCATTCTTCAGACACCATACTGGAGTTGGGAATTCGGGTAACAGTCTCACACTGGTGGTGATTTGCTGAACATAGAAATTTAAATGGCTTGATTTTGATTGGCAATAAAATGTTTTCATCTAAAGCATTTAGACTGTGCCATTATGATAGTACAAAGAGTTCTGTATTTTTCCTCATATGAGGATTACAAAATACTGAAAGAGTAAAACCCACAATGGGGCCTGTTAGCTCTATGTGGAAGCCAAACCACAGACAATTAGGTTAGGTGCTGTGCAAACAAAAAGGGATTTTGCTTATGATAGAAAGAATATGTACAAAGTGCATACAAAGAATAGATTAAGTAATGTTAACACAGTTCTGTCGACTTCTGAGGATTTTTCAGGATTACAGCCTAAACTGGATGAAAAACAGCTGTTAGTGGAAGAAGACATGGTCACAGTTAAGAGGCTGCAGTAGCAATAAGCTTTCCAGCTATTCAGGTAGGAACCCAAATGCTACTGGTTTAACTGGCAGCTGAAAGAAATCAGAGTCCCTCAAGACCAAGGGACAAGAGTTGCTCAAGCCTGAATAGGAAGTCAGGAATAGAATCTAAATATCAAACTTCTGAAACAAAGCTGCAACTTCTGGACTTTCCATCTGAAGTTTCATTTGGAATTGGGAGATACTTGACAAGAAATTATAAGTAGTATTAGAAATATTTTCCACTCATTAAGTTTAAAGCCAAGGAGAGTCAGTACCAGCCTTAATGTTTTACAAAGAATAAAACTGAGGCATGAAGTGGCAAACGGTTGGCAAAGGTCAGTTTAAGGGCCAGCAAGAGCAATAGCTCTGGATGTTGATCTATTGGTCTCTCTACTCCCTACCCTCAGCAGCCCAGCCATGTGAGTAATTCATTCAGTTCCCATCTTGGTTAGTTGGTTTTGAGAGGTTATTATTATTCTCATTTATCACATTTTTCTTCTGGAACTTTCATCCAGAATGCAGAACAATCTAAAGACTCATTCTGAATTTGAGGGATCTCATTTTGATCTTTGCAACATCAGAATTACTTTATGTTCCTATTATCTTAGTAGAATAAAAAGAAATAGCAGCAAGAAGGTTCCAAATCTCCATTACATAAATACTACTTGAAAAAAGAATCAATTTATTTTAAATGTACTTAGTCAAAGCTTAGGAAATTGCTTTTACTGCCATATATTCTATAAACATCACAGACTCTGCTGTATGCAATTTGAAGAAAAACAGATTTAATTTATAAGAGAAACTGCCTATAGACTAGCTGCAACATTTGAATAAGCACTGAAAGCAGAGACTTGTAGAGTAGCACTGCTAGGAAAGAGAGCATTTAAAATGGTGCAAGTCACATTCAAACTGTCACAGATGGGTCTGTTCATACACATTGAAACCAATGATTTACTTAGAGAATAATGAATTTAGAATTTGATACGAGAAAATTTTAATTTATTTAAGAATGGAATTTTTGGCTTGTTTTTTTTTGAACAGAACACTCATATTTTCATCTGCAGACACAGTCACATGCCGGCCTTAGTGACAACCATATGCAGATTCAAATTTTCCAGAGCAAAGAAATCATTATCTGCATACACACAGATGAAAGAAAAATTAAGTGGATGTGTCAAAAGAGGAAGACCTGCCTTCATAAATGCACATCTGCATTTCTGTGTGTAAGGTACTCAATCACCGAAAGGTTGCAAAGTCATATTTAGTTAGTATATTTGCATATGAATTGATTGTGATTTGTCTGAAACTGCTGTGGGACGCTTAATGTTACATCTGGAACATAAATACCAGAAGAGCCTCAGGTAGATATAAATTATTAATAGAAGAGCCCTTCTAAGTCTCCCAGCTTAGCTCCTCTGTTCCACACAGGACAGTAAGTGGCACCATGTGCTACACACCAGCAAGGGTTCCAAGGAAAGAGTGCCACTTCAACATTAATAAGGCAAGGACAATTTATAACCAAAAGCAATATAATCTCATCATTCACAAACCTGCTTTCCTGAAAACCATCAGATTATTTAACAGAAAACTGAGTAGTAGTTTGTTGACTAGAGTCCCTGGTACTACAGAGAAATACAGCATATATAACTTCCCAAACTGTATCTTAAAATAGCCAGGAAGTGTTTCCCACGTAGCTTGGAAATAAGAGATAAAATGTATTTTTTCTTCTTTTTTTTTAATGAATAACCCATGTACTAACAGGTAACCCCATCAAGAAATTTGTTCTTGTTAATTACTAAAATCTCATGCAACTGAGGAAGATCTGCCTCTTAAAAAGCAGACACAGAACTTCCAGTTGGAAGGTACAGACCCTTCAGAGTCCCCTCTTTGATGGTTATTTTTCTTTCCTAATATGCAACTTAGTCTTTCACATACCTTTCAGAAAACCCCAATATAGCAGTATTTGTATCCCAGTAGAGCAGAATAATTCCATATTTTAACTGAAGTTGCAATTCAAGTCACAAAGGATGCATTTCTTTGCAAAATTTAGCTTGCCAGAAGTGTCTTTTAGAGCATAAAGCTCTTCCCCTTCCCTGCATGTTTGTTACAGGAGTTGTGAAAAATAGACAGATACTTCTGAAAGCTACTTTAAAAATACTAATAAAAGCTTACATTCAAATCATTTATGTTTATTACATAAGACACCTGATTGAAACCTTGGGGCAGGACTTATTATCTAGTTGCTTAATTTATTTGAAAGGATTCACAAAAACACCCATCAGCTTGGTCTCCAGGCACTGCAGAGAAATACGGATTTTGGGAGTGTGAAACACCGAGATTATTCTCCAAAGCAAAGGGGATTAAATATTCACAGCTTTCTGTCTTTTTGTTTGTTTGATGTGCTTTCAGAACACTGATTCCAAGCAAAACTTGTAGTCAGTAGGAAAACAGTCATTTTAGACTTGTTCTTAACTTTGGTGGTGCAACCTTGTGAAAGTTAATATGGCCTTTGTTTACAGAGCATTTATATTCCAAAGGCCCAAAAAGTCACCTCCCTTAACTACTGCAGTTTCACACGCAGTGACACTAAAGAACTGCTGAAGTACAGAGTCCTTCCCAGTGTCTGTTATGACAAGAGAAAAGAAAGCAATGTCTGCCTTAATGAGAAATGGCCTGGCCACTTCCTCAGCGGGAAAAGATTCCAAGGTCTCAGGTTTTGATGACTCACACACAACACGGAGCTACAGACTTCAAGCTTTAAAATACCTGAGATGACCATGTCAGTGTTCTTATGACATCTCTGTTCTTATATCAAATACGGTTCAGGCTAAAGATTTTTTAGCTAATGAGCAAAGCAAGTTGTATTTTCTTAATTCTTCATGTTAATACTCTGCAAAAGATTGTGCTCTGCAAGGTTAATTTCAAGTCCAATCTCACAGGGAACAAAAATAATTAGACTCATTTAAGAGAATTCTTCCCTCTGGCAGACCTGATTTAATTATTTATACATTATCTTTTTGTATAATTGTACGAAGAACTGTGTAAATGGGTTTTTAGTCTAACTTTCAATAAATTCATAATACACATTTTTCAAGTTGGATACACCACCTGCACCTGTGACAACACAGAATGGCTCATTTCAAAATGCTTCAATGAGAAATTAATCTGGAGGGAAACAGAAGCATGCAATTTAAAAGCTTCCACAATGACACCATACTGATTAAAACTCATCAACTGAAGAAATAAAATTAGTAAGACAATAAATCTTGGGCTGAATCCTGTTACCCATTTCCACAGGAATAACTTCATTGACTGAAGTCCCATTACACTAATATACAAGTGCTACTTAGATGAGTATCAGTTCCACGATGTGACCCTGTATCTGTAATTTAATATTCCTTGCCATGGTTCCCAAGTCCCTCTTTGCTAAGGATCTCAGATTCTGGGTAACTCTGAAAATTCTGTTTGATGCTGACACTCATTTTAGCTCTACTAAGAGCTCTTTCTCTCTTTGATAGCAATGAAGTTAAGAAAGCTTGAGATAATGGTATTTTAAAGGGCATTCCTGCTACAAAATAGTAACTTGTTTGCTACAGTCCCAAATACACTGGAAAGCAATTGGCTTTGTGGAGATCTGAGAAAAGATATCTTTGCACTTATTGTACAATTTTAAGTGTCTCCTATAGTTGCATTGCCTGGATCATTCTACAAACACGTGAATTCAATGAAATCCCAGCTGTGTTCTTTAATGTACTATTAAAGAATGCTGAAACAGTCTTTACAGGCTCAGGATTTCACATTGTTCTTTATCATTTGCTGCAAATGTAGTCAATTTCTTTTTGCAATTCACTATACATTTTTAAAAAGCAAGAGTATTCTAATGCCTCTGGCTATATTTTTCCCTACCTCTGCAGAAATGAAATAATAGGTATGGGTCTCTATTTGAGGACAGCTGCAATAGAGAAGACAGAGGGCTAGATAAAGAAATCCTTTAAAAGAATAATGTAATCACATACTTATTCATTCAAGTTGTGTATGGACAGCAGTGATAAGTAAGAAAATTATGTATTCTGATTCACAAATTAATATTTTTATTAAACAATAAATCTGCAGTGCAGTAATTATCCCAAGGCTATATAGCTATGTTCAAATCACCTTAAATTAACGTCTTTAAAAGCAACTCCAGAAAAAGGAAGACACTGGTCATTGCCAAGAATGTCAAGGCCTCAGCTGCAATTATTTTATCACAGCCAGACTTCCAATTAATTTATCTTGGAGGACGACTAGATAGGAGTATTTCCATAGCCCTCTCCCATGCCCTGACGACACTGGTATCATACAGTGCAGCCATGCAGTTTGCTTTTGTTGCAATGCACATTTCAGCTGTATGGCAGCAGGGGCTCAGACAGGGACTCAGAGCTAAAATACTGCTTAACTAGCTCTGATACTGCCCCTTTGGCTGTAAGTCATGCTCTGTCATCCAGTTCACTCTGATTGGCCAACAGTCAAACTCCTGAGAGAGGAGTCAATTTAAGGTGATAAACATAATTAAAAGCAATTGTTTCGGACAAGGACAGAAAAGTGTCCTCTGGCAAGAAGCAAAACCAAACAGAAGTATTCAAGGACCTCTTTTGCAAATTTATTAATGGTTTTCAGAGCTCCCTTACTCTGGACTTATAGAGGTCTCGTAAAAGATGCTGAGACTTCTCTGTATTTCTTGAAAAAAAAAATCTATCAGATCCTTACAGACCCCACCCACACAGCCTTACTGCTGTAATTGCCATCTATTATTTGAATTACACAGCTTGTTAAAAGAACTGCAATTTGCACAAGATAACATGTAAACATACAACTCTTCCTTCTCTGAAAAGCTTACACGCTGTACTCAATTTATTGTACAATAGATGATGACCAGATCAGAAATAGTATTGTAACTAAACTGGACGTAGTTTTACCTCAACAGAAGCAGAACAAATCAGTGCCTGCTGTAGAAGCTAACAAGCATCTATGTTAGTGCCTACAAAACAAAGTCATTTAAGTGATCCTAGAAATGCAGTTCTCTCTTGGCACTTTACACTTGCGGGACACAGAACTCTTACAAATGAGTCTGTTGAGAGTTCATGAAAGGCTATTTACTGTCAGGATTCTGTGCTGAGAAGATGACAACTCACAGAGATTTAGATTACATATTTGGAAAAAAATTTTACTGTGAGCATGGTGAGGCATTGGAAAAAGTTGTCCAGAGGTTTGATGCCTCATCCCTGAAGTGTTCAAGGCCAGGTTGGATGGAGTTCTGAGCAATCTGGTCTAGTGAAAAGTGTCCCTGCCCATGGCAGGGAGGTTGGAACTGGATGACCTTCCAACCAGGTCATTCTACGATTCTGTAATTCTATGAGTTTCCCAGCTACCTCATTTCTAAAATCCTTATTGTGGTGTTCACAGAATCATAGAAGGGCTTGGGCTGGAAGTGTCACGTGAGTTATTTTGTTTAAAACTGAAAATTCTGTACTTTAGGCCACATTTGACTAAAGTGGTTACAAAGAACAGGTGCCTGATGCATTGCTTAACTACACACAGCCCCAGTCTAGCAGCCAGGGAATTCTTTCCTCCTTTTATACTCTTCTTAACTATTATTTATCTAGTACTATTTATCCAATTAGATGGACCGTGAAGCATCTTAAATAGTTTAAAGAAAAATCAGGCTTCATTTCATCATTGATATATAGTAATGCTGCTTATCAGCACCATTAAAATGATTGTGGTTGACTCTGTTAAGAGCTGTCTTTCTTTAGTTTAATATATATTAAAGTATCCTTTTCCAGTGCATATGCAATTTTAACTCTGGAAGCCTGCCTAGCTTTGCTTGTAACATGTGGTGTAAGGTGTGGTATGAAGTTAAATGTTTTAACTTAAATAAGTGGTTGATGTGCTTTGTTTAAGCCATCAGAGTTTATGAGCTTTATGCTGGAGCTTGTTCCTGTCCTGAGCCTTGGTCTATGACCTATGATCTGCTGCCATTCATACATATCCTTGCTGACACAGAAATAATAAGCACTAGGAATAAAAAATACGTAAGAACTACAGTAGCTGCTGTCAATCTATTAATTAGATGTTAGCACAACCAATTACTGAACTACATCAGTGTAAATAACCCTCAAGTTACCTGGTGATTTGGTATCCGCAGTTCCATAGGCAATTTCAAAATAATTTACTTTTAATGCACAAATACTCTCAGCTGAAAGATCTCAAACCTAAAATTTAAAAGGCAAAGTCAATGGAACCTGTTATTTTTCAGAGCTTTGAGAATCAGATCACTTTAAAACAACCTGAAATCAATCACAAATTGTTGCTAAGTGGGTAACAATTAATTTCCATTTACTGCAGTAATTTTTTCAATGAAGAACTTTGCCATTGCTTTAGATAAGAGTAATGAAATTGGAAATTCTTGGGAGAGGCAAGAAGGCTTAGGGACTACAACTCCTTTCCTAAATTCAACATCAAATGGCTAAATGCTAAGCACTGGCAAGGTAAAGATTCATCTCTGTAGACAACAAAGTTTTTACTTCTTACTACCTTCTGCAAGGTTAGAATTGTCATGTATTTTTAAAGAAACACGACATTATTTTTCTCTGTCCATTAAAACGAGTGATCACTAACAGAAAACCTCTGTTGGTACTCATCCAAATTCCATCTCATTACATTTTATATTCCAGCAGGTAAGAAATCTCTATGGAGCAAAGATACACAGATTTGTATTTTTCCGAAACAAAACCATTTTCCTGGAATTTCTTCACCTCTGTTACAGTTTTCACAGGATTGCTCTCTCCTGAAAAGTCTGCCACTTCACCTAACGCAGAATTAGAGTATAGATGGAAGTAATGCAAAGTGGGATCTCACTAGGAAACAATCAGATTCCGAGTTAAAATTGCAGCAAAACTACTTGGCTCTCACAGCCTTTTTTTAACTGTGTATAAAGTGGTGCTAAGACTGACTAACCTCAAAATTCTATCACAATTATTTTAAAACACTTTTATTTCAAATTATTTAATTGTGTAAAGTATGTCAAGCCCTTCAGTAATAGAACCTCTACCATGACCAGTTTACAATGTAATGACCAGCAGATGAGAAATGGCAATGCAGTAAATAATCTAACAGTTAAGTGTTGATACTTAGTGTGTGTATTCACAAGTTTCATGCAGTAGAATTTCATCCTTTTTATTTTTTTATCCTATTTCCTCTACATACTGTTCTTCCCCAAGAAGATGGGGCTTTGCAGGATGGGGCACTGGAGCCCTCAGTCAGCATTTTCAGTAGTTTATCTCAGAGTACAATTCCACAGTTGCTGAAATGCACATAAACCTTCAGCTGATAGTACTCTTGTGTGAGTTAGATGTCAAGATCTTTGTTTGTGTTACTGCTAACTCTTATTTTTACTAGAAGGCCAGTATTCTGCTGCTGAAAAAAGTGGAGTCTAAAGAGTGCATCACATCAACTCAAAATCTAATCAGGTCATTGAAACAGCTTTTCACCTCAGTTGTCCAAGTAGGAGTGTTTTAATTAGAAGGGCAAAGCAATCCCTTCTCAACAGTCAGACTAAAAGAGCTCGCCAAACCATGAGAGCAGTGTACAAAGTACCTCTGCAATCCTTTTCTTCTAACTTACAGACATGATTTTAGCTTTCCAGACCATCTTTATTCCCCTTTAAAGGGGAGAAGGGGAGAGACAGAGACAGAAAGGCAGAGATAGATACAACACATGTGGGAGAAGGAGAGGCTCAAGAAAGTAAAGAATAAAAGAACTTAAATTTGAGGCAAAGGTACACTTCTAGTAGCAAATCAGCTGGAATATGACTCCATGGTATGACCTGCACCTTTTAAATAAATGATGCAGACTGACAGACTCTTCTTGATAGAACAGCAAGTGCTAACACGTATTATGCAGAGCTCTCAGCAGAGAAATAATGTCTGCCATCTCCCAAACAGAAAGTGTGTTCTGTAGGAAAACACTGCTGTGGGTGGGGGTGGCAGCAGGTTCTTAACACAGTACAGACATTTTCTGAGAGCACAGAAAATGAGTCCTTGTGCACACAGCTTGTGCACAGTCATCCTGGCTGAGGCATTTTTACAGAAACAGCCTTATCTCACTCAAGGCTATAAACTTGCTTCACAAATGCCAAGAGAATACTGCAGATCTGCTTTCAGTTTAGCATTCAAATACTCAGCACTGAGGCAGGTAACAGGGATTTTGTAAGGCTGATGATTTTCCCCAGCCTAGGGGCTGCTCCCAGAGCTCCACATATGCCCTGTATATGCACTACATTCAGGTGCACAGTGGGCTGACACAGACTGGGTCTCCATCAACATGCTATGTTATTTTGTTTTCACTACTTCTTTTCCTGTTGTTGTTTACTTCTTAAGTAAATTAATTTTCCCAAGATGCAGTGCCTAACAACCTGACTATCCATGATATGCTTCTAATACCAGAATACATTAGACCATAAGAAGGCCCTATGGTGATTTGCTAATTAGCTTAACCCTTTTGGGACACAGAAGAAGGAATTTTTTATTAAAACGGGATAACCCTGGACTATATTGATCTGACTGAGAAATGAGTATTTTAGTCAAGATGAGTCTCAAGATGAGCACATGCTGGAAACAGCAATGTTGTTTCCATAGCAATGCCATGACAGCCTCCAGAGTGAAATAGTGTGCTACCAGGAAATGAAGGGAGTTCAAGTGCTTATGAGCTACATAGTTCTGTGAGCAATCCAAATACATTCTCATAAAGAATATTTAGTGCAGCTAGATAATCCAAAGATTGCTGCTGATGGCAAGAAAGCCTTATCAGTATGCTCCCAGCAGCCCTTTTTCCTCATTCACTACACCCAAGATGACTTATCTAATGGCTTAAGCTATGGGCAATCCTGCTAAGCCATTTCAGACCAAACATTAACAAGTACAGCAACCTGTACTTTACCTTTTTTCCAGTGCAGAATATCATCCATAATTAAGGACAGTGACTCTTACTCTCCATAATGCAGCCAAACACATTAAACCTCCTGCTGAAGAAAATCCTAATACGTGCAATTATTTACCAGTTGACCTTCCCCCTTCCTTTTCACTCACCTGCTCCTCTCCCCTGCCTCCTCCTGACCAAACCATACTGAGCAAATCTGCTTGCAAGTGGGAAGCAATGTATGGAAGTCTTGCATATTCTTCATTAAAATTTACACAGGCATAGCATAAACTCACTTGTCTGCTTTTTAACCCAGTTGGTGTTTATGTTAATACAAAGGCAAACCAGAAAAGCACTAATTGTATTTTATTTGCCTAAGGCTTTACCTAAGGCAAATATTCCAGTTAAATTCTGAAAAGCCACATTTAAAATATTTTCCAAAGATGACATAAAGAGAATTCACTTAACATCTCCATTGCTCTGTGTTTTCAAAGAAATGAACAAATCTCAGCGATTTGTCCAACTGCTAAAATAATGGTTGCAACCCAACTATTCTCAAATAAAATTCTACAAGACAGTACTTGTAAAACACCCTAGCGCACTGCTGCTGATTCAGTCTTTCTCCAGCATTTCCCATGTAGTTTGTAAAGATGTTCAGATTTGAGCTGAATGTCCAGAAAGTCTACCACTGTATTTGTTTCTTGTGTCATTGTCACAAACAGCCTCTTGGGTAAACAGATTGTAGGTCATTATATGTAGCAGTGCTGCCTCTGAGGGAAAGTAGAAAGACAAATCACACCCCTGCCAGATCCCTTATTAACAAATGCCACTTCAAACCAAAATGTTTTCTAGTTATTGTTTTAAACATGTATTTCAAGGAATCAGCCTTGAATGTAAAACAGCAAGATGCTTCATTTCCCTCTTGCATCTAGCAGAAAGATGTGAAGCAAGCATTTTTAAAACTGCAGCAGCTTCCTTCTGCCTGTCCCTCTAAATGTATAACAGAAGCATCAAGCCCAGCAACATTCATTTATAATTTAAACTGTTTGCTTGGCAGAATTCTTTCACCTTAATATGTCTAGTCCTAATTGCAACTGGCACATCCAATGTTTTTACCAGAAACTCAATCTACTTCCTGCAGATTTTTATTCTATAACTATCTCACTCTCTCTTGGAACATTTACGTCAACTTAGCAGGAATGTTTTGCCCCCAGCACTGGTCATTCCTTTACTTAGTGTTGTCTCCTGTCACTGCCTTAACTCTCTCATCACAGTCCTCATACATGTTCATTCAGGTGCATCTATAAGCAGCAGCAATACCTGCATCCAAACATAAGCTGGAAATGCAGTTATCCCAAAGTCATCCACATAAGTATCCCAAAGCCACTGTCTCAGATACAGCAAAACTTTCCTATGCTAAAACTCAGAAATGTTTTCTTAATTTCCCTCCCATTATCACTCTTAAGAACCTAATCAGAAATTGAATGTGTTACTATAAATGGTATCATGTTTTGAGAGTTAAATCAATGAATCAATTAGAAACCTTAAAACGCATTTTATCAGTAAATAATAACAGCAGTGTGCTAATGCTTGAAACAAGAGTCCATGCAGCTGGCACCAAATGTGGCAGTCAAACACACAGGAGTAGAAGCCATAACTTCTAAACAGTTATTTAACCTCAAATAATTTTGCTACCCATGCTGTTCCAGACTTCATCTGTTTTCCAGCTCTTTCCCAGGATATTGCTAGAATTTGAAATATCATGGGAGGCCAAGGGCTTCTGAAGTCTGCATACAAATGTTTTCACATAAAGGGTAAATGAAATGTTATGAATCAGGGATATGAAATGTAGTTTTCACAAGCAATGTCTTTAACTTTTCTGCCTCGGTTTCCTTGTCCATAAAGTAGCAGACAAACTCATCTATCTACCAGCCTTTTTGTAACTTTATCTTTTGTAAGGAAAAACTGATAAATGTAAAGGACATGAAGATAAAAAGCTTTGCATAAATGCTAAGAATTATTTTACACCAACATATTCACAAGACTTCTGTTCTGATTGTATCAATACTCCATAGCAAGTCTTTGATTTTCAAGGATTTACACACATTTGGCATTTAAAAATTCATTTAGGGCTGATGTTTCTGTCATTAAGCTCTTACTATGGGAAACGACAACAAAACCCCACACTGTCCTCATGAACTACAGTAACCATAGTTTACAGAACAGCTTTTAACACAATAAAAGGAACTGCCAAAAGTAAGGCCTTATCTTGCATAAGCACTGTGGAGTGTGCTCTGGTGATCATACACAGGCACACAGACTGCAGTGCTTGGTCTGGCCCACTGCCCTGACACAGAGGGAGGAGGAGGATAGGGGAGAACACACAGTAGCCATGCATAGAAGTGTCCAGGACAGAGATAAGACTGCAGGCTGAAGCTGCTGTGAGGAGGACACTGTCAGGAGCCACACTGCTACTCCACACAGGCATGCTGGCAATGATTTTCCTACTCTGTTCTGTCTCACTAAAGAAAGGAAGTACAGTTGCCTGGATATTGAGGCAGACATAGCTGGACTTTGAAGAACCACATAGGAATTGTTTGCATATAAACAGTCATGCTAAAGAGGGAACCAGTTAGCTTGCTTAATCTAGACAGATGAAAGAGAAGAACAATATGAGTTCAGAAACAAATTGAGGAGGTATTCACTACAATGCCCAGGATAAAGGCACCTGTCACTTGATTCCTGCAAAGATTATTTTTTAAGGACATTAATAGTTGTTTAAGGAACACGTTTCCTGTGACATTAACAACACATAGGTTAAGTTTCACAGATGACCTTGCCCACAAAGGAAGAAATACAAACAACCACCAGAGACAGGGAGAACACCCCATCACATTGGTGCTTTCTTTTAGGAAAGCTCCCCCAGTATGACAACTTCACTTTGACATCTAATAGGTCCTCAGATAAATCCACCAAGAAATATTCTTCTAACTTCTTTTGATGCACTCAAAAAGAAATCACCAAAGGAAAACAACATTCTGAGCTGGCCCCATAACCTACTTCTCTTCTTACTGGTGTATTTATATTCTGCAAAACACAAAGAATCACTTTTCTTGGCAACATCTCCTTTTGCTCCCCCTCCAAGCACCCTGTTGCAGTGCAAGGGGCAGCCTCACAGATGGCTGGAATGATTCTACAACACGGCATTCAGGATAACGCCAGCACTTGCTACAGCAATGACTGAATTAATCACAGACACAACTCACACAAAGCAGCTGAGCCTTACCCCCAAACTGCACATCTCGGGCACATTAGGCTTCTGAGAAGCAGGATGATGGGGAACTGGGGGAGGGGTAGGGTAAAGACTGACCTTGCAGCAAAATGAAGTGGAGTAGCTCAGTGTGAAATGTCTTCAGGAAGTAACAGTATAGAGTATTCTAGTTAGGTGGATAGTTACCATTCAGCTGCCATCAGTTTCCAATTTACTAGTCATTAACCAACTCAAAGACTGTTATTTTTCATATAAAATGCCCTGATTTTTGCAATCTCTTAGCTGTCTCTTACAACATCTGAGCATTTTCTTTTATAAATACTGCAGAGATTCTGATAAGTAAAAGTATATTTTAGAAACTGCAGAAAAATATTAACACAGCTCTCTTAAACCCTACTAATAACATCAACACTGAACAAAGAATCACAACAAAGGATACTGAAGCTCCTGTCTGTGATAGCTAAATGCCAGAGGTTAATCCTGAGATCATCCGCTGACATGTATGTCTCACAGTCACTGTTGACGGATATTGAGTTGACATGATAGGTGTGACCATTAGCAAAGATTCTCCGGGGAGTGACTTCTACCATCAAATCCATAGGTTTCAATACAGGCACCTGCAAAAAAAAACCAAAACACAAACCAGAAAGGGAGTAAGATTTTAAATAATCTTTTAAATACTCTTTTGCTAGCATGGTGAGAATTTCAGTGGAGAAAAAGCATTCAAAGACTGAGATACTATAAACTTCCTGACACTCTATACAAGCTGAATTTCCCCATGGATTAATTGATAGGCAAGGCCTTCCTTGCCAAGGAGGAAGGGAGAGACTGGAGAGCCAGGCAGAGCCTGGACTGTGTGAAGGGAAGGACTGGCAGCTGCCACAGAACAGCCAGTCCCACAGCAGGAACTACTGTGTCACAAATGCAGGAGGCTCTGGCAATCGTTTAAGTGCTTGTATTTTGCATTTGCTGAAGAGTTTGCCATTAGTTGTAAATCACTTAGCAGTATTGGCTTTGCTACTTGATGTCTTTCAAAAAAGCCAAGTGGTCAAAAGCCTATAATCTCAGCAAAACATAATAAATGGAGCCTTGGAAAACAAAGCCAACACATGTCCTGACATACTGTACATGCACACCTACCCCTGAAAAGCCAATGCCACAGATTATCACTTGTCAATATGCCCTCTTTTTTTCCCTGTGTGTCACTTCAATGTCACGCTTCAATAAGTAGACACTCAATTTATTTCCTATCAATACAGCACTAAACAATGTAAGGCTGTGAACCATGACTGGGACTACTCAATGTTGAATGTCCAACAGAAAGTATCACACATCAATCCACAGGGTAGTTTAAAGAGGAATATGGAGCAGTTAAAGATTTGGGATTAGCTTTCTACCAAAGGAACAAAACAATGGTTCACTCAAACTTTGAATACTCAGGCTATAAGCATCTGGAATGGTTCTGTTTGTCTAATCATACCAAATAGATAAATATTCCTAATGTAGTCATCTTTACACTGTGGAGGGTTTTTTTTACAATAGATAATATTGGCTTGCTCTGGAGATAGATATTGTTTGTGTGTTTTCAATAACAAAGAAACTCTAGTGTTCACACACCATAACCTTCCAGTTCTAACCTTCAGCCACCTCCTTTGCCAAAACACCTGGAATTAATTCAGCCAATAAAGTCTGAAAGCAAAAATCAGTATGTTAACATGTGGATGTTGGTATCTCTCAAGGAACAAGTGTTAGAACAAGAGGAAACAGCCTCAAGTTACACTGGGCAGGTTTAGATTGTAGGAAAAACTTGTTCACCAACATGTCAAGCACTGGAAGAGGCTGCCCAGGAAAATGGTTGAGTCACCATTCCTGGATGTATTGAAAAGTATAGAAGTGGCACCTGGAGACATGGTTTAGTGAATATGGCTGTGCTGGGTTAATCGTTGGACTTCATCTTAAAGATCTTTTCCAATCTAAATGATTTGTGATCATACATGTTTATATGAGTTCCATCACTGCATCTATTCAGCAATGCAGAACCTCAGGTTCACCAGAGCACAGACTACTGCAAATCACACTCTTCAAGTATTTTTTTAATAAAACTGAAATAAAGATGAGACTGAAATTTGGTGTACTGTCTTTAAACTCAGTTGCCCTGAATGAGGCAGGAATGAATTACAAGTAAAATTCTTCCACAGCACAGCAGGTTAAAGAATCCTTTATGAAACCACATTGAGTCACACTGAGATAGTTTTATCAGGAACAATAAAACCAACAGAAACATTAGAAATAAATTTATTTTGGTCACTACATCATAAAACATTTGTGACTCAAAAATATGTGACATATTCAAGACAGTTGTCAGCTAAAACTTCAATGAAAATAATTATATACATTCTTAGCATTTGGTACATATTTAAATTTTTTACTGAGTTAGCATTATCTTCTTCTTACAGACACAACTGGATTTTGTTCATGGACAGCAGCTTACCTGCAGTGATGTTACTGTAGAAAGATCTTTAAGTTTTCCTTCTTCATCTTTTAAGTTGTACCCCTCTGGTCTCTTATCTCTTTCAGTAATCTTCCATAATTTGATTGTTTTATCTTTAAAAGAAAAGACAAATAACTGTCAGCAAAGGAATTCTGAATGTGGTTACTCACATTTCACAATATATTCCTTAAAGAAATTTTTACACCTTGGTTTAGACAAGTCCTGTGCTGAAACAGTGTGGGTCACTTCATTCTGCACAGCCAGACAATGATGGCAACAGAAAAGAACATCCCATACCTTCAAACAGAGTGAGAGATTCCTGGCAGCTGACAGACCATGTAGGGCATGTAGAGCACATGCTGCTCATATATTCAACCTGTCAGTTTGCAGGTGGAACAAACCGAAACCCCTCAATGCTCACCCCTGAAGTTCAGTCTGACAACTTGACTCTGCAAGGAAATAATCCTGATGCTAAAGCCAGCGTGGTATTAAAGCCAGTTTGCCAGGCAACTCATGAACAGCCCAACAGCTTGGAGTAGACAGACAGGCCAAAGATCCCTGCCTGGCCCATGTGAGAATGGGCAGGGGTGTACTGGTGTAACATCAGCAGCTCCAGCAGAGAGGCTTTGTGAAAAATGAGACGTTTCTCCCTCCTAAGGGAAGGCAGCTGAGGAACAACTGAGGAAAAACCACAAAACTAAGAGAACTGCACTGTAATGCTAAGAGAGAAAAGTGGGGAGGAAGATATATTAATCTTGCGTGGAATGGAATAAAATCTAGACTTTTCCTTTTTCATGATGGGTGGAGCATACGATGATAGAATAATGATGCCTCTCACTTAGCAAAAAGCCTGTGGAGCCAACAAACATGTTTTACACATTTCACATTGCATTTGTCTTTGGGGGGCTTTTTTGTAGTAGCTGAAGCTGCAGATTTCCCTAACACTGACTGTCCAATCCCACTCGGGTTGTGCTCCCAACCTGCAACTCTAACACTTCCTAGACCAAAAAATCAATGCCAACTCTTGTCCTGCAAAAATATTTGTCACTGAGATTCTAACAGTTGTTTCACTCATCTGCTTGTGGAGCAGCCAAAGTCTTTCCAAAGCTTCTGCCCCTCAGCTGCCACCACAGCTTTTATTAACCTCAGCTCTTGTACCATTTCTGATTTCAGCCCACTTTCTTCCTTTCCTCTTCTCTTCCCAAGTACATAGCAGAGCATAATTATTTCCCCAGTATGGCTGATCCAAATATTCTTTCAAATGTTAGTATAAATCATTTTAAAGGCAGGATATATGAATACATGAATCAATCTGCATTTCTATACCAATTTTAACTTTGAATTTCTTTTTATTTCAAAATCAATCCCTCCCCTACTCATTTTTAATATTATGCACCTCCTAATGATATTGATATGATAATTTACAAGCAAAAAAAAAGATTCCAACTGATCAATCTACAAAACAAGATGTTAGATCAATCAGCAACTAAAAAGGTTCATTTAAATATTCAATACATTTCATTTGTATTGTGTATCATGTTAATTAATTACTAAAAATATATTTATAGGCCATGTCATTCCCTTGGACTTTTCAATACATCTAAGCAGTACATTTCTGCTTATCTAGTCAAAAATTTATAAATGTAGCAATTGCAAAATGAATTTTAATTAAAAACACAAACAATTTTCCACTGTTGGACTTAACTGCTATTAATAAATCTATCCCTTTCCTGAGAAAAAACTGTTTCGTTATCAGGTAAGGATATCATATGTTGGTTTTCTTCTCATTCATCCATACCTGGACTTTAAATACTTCTTACAAATTTTAAGTATGTTTGTATTTTGCAAAATACAGAAAAAACAGAACCATCTCTGTGAGGTTCAGCACACAGTCTCAAGGGTATGGTGAAGTTAAAATTAACTAATGTCCGGTGAGCAGTCTGAAACCCTCAGATGAAAGGATCTGGATGGGCCAAATTCCGATGTACTCTACGCAGCTCACACCGAGAATGGCCCCAATACATTCTCGTACAGAAGATACCAATGAATCATAATAATTTATTATTATAGTACAAAATTATTTCGGATTACAGTGCAAACTACAAAACTGCCAGCTGCAAGCACTACCAATCCTCAGTGGGACTTGAAAGCCTTGGTGGTCTCCTTCTGCCTCCATTAATTAAGATGCTGCAATCAAAGCTTAGCTGATTACGTGCTGGTAACACGTGGACTGGAAAGGAACCAAAAATTGGCTCTGAGAGAGGTGACCTGTGCAGGAACAGCTCCAGACAAAAAGCCTCCTCAGAATGACAGAAACAAGTCTGAGCAGGTGCAGACCTGCCAAGTCTCACATATTGAGGGTTAGATTTAGATTGACTCTCCCATCATGTACCCAAATAGCAGGATGTCCCTTCCAGCAATAGGCACTGTCCACCTGTGCCTGTGGAGAGCAAGGATGCTGTTCACAGCTCTCATTTTTCTGACCAGATCTCTGCTTTAGATTGTAAACTAGGAGAGAGCAAAACATCAAATATTTCATTGGAATAGCAGGCTCAGAAATTAGCAAGCAAAACCCACAATACTGATGACTTCCTACAAGCTGTCTAATATGAGCATGTGTGACAGGTAATGCCTTCATTCTCTCCAAGTTAGGAAACATACTATTAACCCTTTTTATAGGCATGAAAATTGCTATAAATTGTCAAAGACTTCTCACAGGTAATCTCTGAGGCAGTGAGTAAATCAACATGTATCCTAAAGTTAAAACTATCTTTAAGAATATGCCAAGAGGTGAATCTTCAGACTTCAATCATGCTGTGCCAGGAAGCTAGGAATCCTCCTTGGCACACACAAATGTTTTGCAATTCAAAGCCAAAATCCAAAGCCTGTGCCAGTGGAACCATTTCTGCTCTCCTCACAATAAAGAGGTCTGCTGGGATGCTCCAGAATTAAAAAGGCCAAAAAACAGAGGCCTAAGTATTTTGCCAAGTTCTAGGCTTACTCTGTGTTGGCTGAAACTGGATTAACCCACAGCAGCACTAGGACTGATTATTTCTTCCTTTCCTGCCTCCTATTAGAGAAAACTTACATAATGGTCTATTAGGCCAACTGTAAATGCAGCATATCTGAGGACTTGGTTGTATTCCTCTGTTTTTCTAAAAACATGTTTAAAACAGAACAGGAGAGGTTTACTTTTAATAATCTAGTTTTGTATTGTGTACTTGGAAGAAGCCATGCTTAGTTACCTGAAGAAGGAGGGATATTTTGACCATGAGAGAAGAGCAGAAGTAAACTCTCAAACGTCATAATAAGTTTTAATAATCATTAAATCAGCACCAAAACACCTATCTGTAACAGATACGTTTCATTCCAAATAAGTAACAGTGCCCTCAGAAAAAGTCAAAGACAACCTTAAGGAAAATAAACTTACATAAAACATTAAAAAATGGCTATCTTCTGTAAATTAATGTAAATATTATTTAATGCCATACATTTTAGCTAGAAGTAATCACTTCACCCTGAAGTGTCAATTCCCAAATGTGAGATTACACTTTTATCAGCAATTCCCAATTACGCTCAAACTTCTAAAAAAAAAAAATCTTTTCTGATTACAATGAGATCTAAGATTTAAAACTGGGTATTTTTTCTCCTGCATCATGTACAGTAATAAAGGTTGAGGGTGTCCAAATGCTTCCTAAATGACACCTGTGCACGTTACATTCAGTTTCTTGCCACTACTTCACATCCTCATATCCCCCTCTTAGTAATAATACTGCCTTTTTTAGTCAAAAGGCCTTAAATATGTTAAAAACATGAGTCAGTATCAATATCCTACTAGTATTCCTACTGCCTTCCCAAGATTTCTGTAACTCTTTATATCTTAAATAAATCATTCCGATGATAATGAATGAAAAGAAAAAGAAATTCATCTCTCTCACCTACAGACATTTACACATCTACCAATAATAGAAGTTATGACAAATACAGCAGACAAAATTCTCAATCCCCAGTGAAACACAAGCTGCTGAGTGTGGTGATGCCTTTGTCACAAGACCTATTTCAGGATAGCACTGCATATTAATAGAAAAATTGACAGCTCCCTAAATGTCTATGGATAATCAATAGGAAAAACATTATGATTCTACAAATAAAATAAATAGATAACAGATATCAGAGTCAATATGACAGTGTCGGTAAACTCTGAAAGGGGAAATTTCTAGAACAGTAGATTAACAAGCACTAAAACATACTACAGCAAATACTGGTATGTCCTGCATACTCTGACCTATCTTACCATTTGTTGATAGAAGTGAGTGAGCTGCATTTTGCTGTGGTAACCACTTGATCTTGTTTATTTTTTCTTCTATCTCCAAGCTCTTCAAATAATCAAATTCAGGTTCATGGCTCTGGAAAGTGCTGTAAACATTGTACTCCCCCTGATTGTAAGGCTCATTTTTACTCTATGGAGAATAAGAACAAGAAAAATATGTGGTTCATGATAACAATGTATCATCACCTCTTAGGAAAGGGGCATAAGCAGCCTTATAAATATAAAAATAGTAGAAGTGCAATTTAATTTCTCATTTAAAACATGATATTGACACACTTACTTCAACAGGAATTAAATTCCTGTTAATATTGAAACAACATTTAATAATAGAATTTTTGAAGAAGTGTCACTTATTAAGGAGACATTTCAACAAAAGACACTGCAGAATTTACAAGTGAAACATAAAGGTATCACAGCAAAGGCATTGATTTTAATTGAATGGTTCCATCATCAGGCAAAGGCTATTAAAACAACACAGAAATAAAACAAAAATAAACTTTTTTTTCTTATTTTGGAATTTTGGAGCTTTGAAGCATTTCTGTTTGAGACAGCAAACTTGCAATTAAAAGATCCTTACCCTCTTTCACTTCCTCTCTAAAACAGGTGACATTCTGTTTCACCAAATCTTGAGATTATAAACAAGTTTGTTAATTCAATTAAAGTATTAAAAATTAAGCCAGGTTTTATCAAGCTATTAAAGACTACACTGGTAACTCACATACCTCAGGTTCCCTTTGGAATATAACAACTCGACCCCCCTTGTCACCAGTAGCCAGCAGTTCTCCAGTGTGGTTGAACTCAACTGTGGAAATAATATCAGCTGGAGGAAGAAAGAGGAAAAAGGCAAATTTTAGACTCCTGCTACAACACAAACCACTAGAAGTATCAGGCACTTCACAAAAAAATGCAATAAATGAGGGATTTGAAGGGATATAGATGAATTCAACAGCAAGTCACTGATGCAAGCAGGCTGCATGCCATTACAATCTGAGGTTACTACACAATGAAACAAAGTGCAAACAATCAAATTTGTGTTTTCAGCATATCTGCAGTTTGGGAGTGGAGGACCTCCCTGGAAAGGCTGTGCTTCAACAAGAGCCATCTCAGGCTGCTAGAAAGCTTTTCTCAGTACTGGCAAGAGCAACAGAAGTGTCCTCCTGCTATTTCCTCTAGCAAAGACCAATATAACATCTCAGTGCTGTTGCATGAATTACATATTTTGCAACTTTTATGACGGTTTTAACATAACCTCCTATCACTAGTTTTCTCAAATGTCTGTTTGAATCAAGAGTGCAGAAGCAAAGTACATGTAGCCTGTCCTACTACTGAGGAATGAAGGGAAACCCAAAGCTGTTCAGAGCTGGCAAGAGCCCGTTCAAATCACTGCTTTCGGAAAATCATTTCAGCACCATAACAACGTGGCATCAGAAGACAAGAAAGATCCCAGTCTCTCTAATTTTCAACAACTGCCTTTCCATAAGCAATTGGATCAGTTTGAACAAGAAACCTCATCAAAACCTGGGGCCAATCTTGAGCACAAATTACTCTACATCAGGATGAGAGGGAAACTATAGGAGCAAAAGAACTAGTTCTTCTGTTTGAATGACAGTACATGCTACAATCATAATCCGCAGTTAATCCTTCACTATTAGCATAATTTAAATTAAAATGCCTAGTGCAATAGTAAATTAAGAAACCATCATATATACAATCACAGGCAAATGCAGGGTATTACTCAGAGATTTCATGTATGAATCCTCTATAATGATCACTATTCACTCATCAGAAACATGGGCCAGATTTTAGAAGCATCAGTAGTTAGGAGCTCCCCTTTAGGCATAAAAAGCTATGGTTTCCAAACACATTCATCATCCATCAGTTTATACTGAGAACAACGAAGTGACAGTGGGCTAAGCTGTTTTGAAAACCTAGCCCCAAATGAGTTCACAAAAATTCAAAGGAATTGAAATAACAAATGCATGTACCATTTATTTGATACATTTTATGAATTGAAAACATCTGTTCCTATTATTCTTTTAATAAGCTAGCAGTTCAGTGTTAGAAAGCTTCTACTGCCAGTAGCTCTCATCAGCAACACAGCCATCCAAAAGCCAGATTCTTACTCAAAGATCATAAAGAATTTACCATCTAAAAAAGAAAAACTGTACTCCAATCACAATAAAGAAAAATATCTTTTAAGTTTTTTAAGGTATCTTCACCATCCAATTCTTCTAAATCAAACCAACTTTCTTCCTTTTTCCTCTGCTACTACATATATAAAGGAGGAAAGGGGAATCATAAAACATTTTATTTTCTTGTTTGTTGAGTAAAATTTAGGAATGTGTACTAAGAAGAATGGAACATGAATACTTACAACATTTTGAGTCTGAACCCAAAGCTTCTCAAAAGTAATGGCATTTGATTTTAATGTGGACTTTCACAGACTGCAAACTTTAGAAGTAATAACCACCAAGACCCTAGACTTACTAGAGTACAGAAGGGCAGAGAGACTCTGGTTATGATCGGTGATGCTGTGGGGCTTGGGATGGGTTCAGCTTGAAAAAAAAGCAGATTTTTTTCAAAATCTAAAAATCTAATCAACCTTTCTGGCATATAAAGTTCATTTGTACTGCTTCCAGTGGAAGAACATTTCTTGGTTATTTTGTTCTTATCCTGCAGAATTCATACCCATAGCCATCTCCTATTCATGCCATCTCCTGCTCATAAAATGATACTGGCATGACCTTACTCATTTAAAGCTGTGTCTTACCCCAGTCATACAGACAAAACTGCACAAGTCTCACACTGACAGTCTCTTTAAACAGAGACTCTTCAGTGTGCAATGAAGAAGAGGAGCAAATGCAGAGGCAGGAATGTACTATACATTAATACACATGTGCGTGTGTGTATGAGTCATGTACATGACAGTTTCTCAACAGGACACAACAGAAGCAAATGAAATAACTGTGTAAAAGGAATTAATGGAATTTGAACATATATATGTGAATATATTTGCTATTGGCCTGATATACATCCACATCATCATGAAATATTCTTCTCTGTGGTCACAAAGTTCATAAAATATTATACCACACTTTACAGAAGGAATCAGTCAATGCCCAGCAAATTCCACAGAAGTATTAGCACAGATTTGAATAGTAACTGAACCAGGACTGTAATAAAACAGCTCTGTATTTTGTTATTATATTGCAATTGTCATTAAAATATCATGCACAGTTAAGTGACTATTGTTTAAAGAAAAGGAGCTAATACATCAAGTATCTGTGGGCAGTGTGCAATGATGTTGTTCCAAGACAATACATCCTCCCTTCCAAGGTGTTTCTTCCAGATACATCTCTCCTTTCTATTAGAGAAACTAATTCCAAACTGGAAACTACCTATCACTTTTAAATTAACTTGTTCTGAAGAAGAGCAGATCCAATATTATGACCTTAGAGGCTATGTAGCTTGTTGGTAAAAAATTATCCTTGAATTGAAAAATCACTTTTATTGATCCTGTAAATAACAGCTGAAAACAACAGCCATCTGTCCCCACACCTTGTCTCTCCCACCCCCCTTCATATAAAATTACCCAGCATATCTGTTCAGCAGGTGAACATTAGTCATGCTGTTTTCATACAAAAGATTAGCCAGGCTGGCTCTTCCCAAGACAGAGGAGGTAGGAACAGAATCAATCAACAAAGCTCTTCAGACTCTTCTGCAGAATGTTCTCCTACGTATTTATTAATGCTGTAGCTCCATTGGCTGCTGTGGTCGCAATCCTACAGATTCTTCCATTGCAGAGTGGCCCCCTGAGCGAAGAGAGCAATTAACTACCAGATTTCACCCTCTCCAGGATATATAAATGCACCACAATGGAAAAGCTGATGAATTTGCATGTATACTAAGCCCTTGGCAAGGGATGGCAGAGATGAAAGCCTCCTTCCAGCCTTCTTCTGCACTACACCTTCCATATCTCTGCTGGCAGTGCCAAGCTTTGCACTAACAATTAGGATTATAAGAGACAGAGATCACTCACCTATTAAGAATAATTATGGGTAACCACAATGCCAACAGCTGAATGTTTCCAAACAAATCGTAAATCCCAACTTTTATCCAACATTTGTCTTCCTACTCAATTTTTAAATTCTCCATTTTGTCTATGCAAAAATGTATATAAACTTGGATTTGAAAGTCATGATGTTCAATATTTTCACTCAAAATACAGATGCTGACTGAGAAAGCAAACCAAAATCTTTAAGAAGATGAATATACTCTAGGGGTGTAAGCAGCTGCTTATCTGGTCCTTACCCAGCCACAGCACACTGTTCCAGCAGGTACAGCGCATCAGACTTGAAACCCCAGATTAATTTTACATATTCACAGAAAGACAGCACATTACAGCTTAAACTGGCAGGAAGGTTTTCCTGATCCAGTTTAAAGTGTTTCATTCCCTGACTCCCAGTCACCTCCGCCATGACATTTCACACATGACTACTAATTCCTCTACAGCTTCACAATTTACATTCCTTAAATGTTCTTCATGTCTGCGTTGTACCCAACAGCTGCTGCTTAGCTCAATATATTCCATTTTTGTGATCGATCTAAGTCCACCAATGTACATCTGTGCCCACCAAGATGTATCAAGCTGACTGCACTGCTCTTCCCTCGACTTCATGGGTATTGCTCCAGCACGAATGCAGGCAAACAAACCCTCCAGCAGCTCCCCTTCAAGGCTCAGCGGGGACATGAAACCAAGGTTAGTACACATAACTCAAGTTAATTCTGGCCTTTATTTCACACCATTTCAATGTTCACTTTCTAGTGAACTCTTACAGGCTTATTTTCAGAAATAAGCTATTAATAACCCTAGAGAACAAAAACTGGTCCAAATACTTCTAGAATAATTAAAAAACCTTATCTATATAGTAAATCTTCCCATCATTTTGGAGCACTCTAGCATAATTGCAGGCTATTTTCCACCTAATATGCACTCAGGGAAACAAAGTCTGAACATACTTACATATCTCCATACAGTCTTTTGGACAGAAACCTCAAGCAACTCTAAGAAAAGTTCAACTATAATTTTCAGTGATCTGTTTTTCCTAAAAATTTCTACCTTCCTGGAACTTTTCATCTGAAGACCCTGGCACACTTTATTTTGCTTCAGAAGAAGAGGAAAGCAAAGAAGAGTTAAGAACTATTTCACCCAGCACAGAAATGCAGCTTTTTGAACAGCATAGCAAATTTTGAGGGCAAACATCACACAACAGTGCAGAGAAAAGAAAATCGGAGAGTATCATCTTCAGCTGAATTCCAGTGTAATCTTGATGGAGAATTAAAGGATTTGGAATGGGCCGGAACACTGGAATTAACATCAGTACTTCTCCCAAACAAAAGCTGTGAAATCCTACTAGCCAGAACAGGTCTGGACTTCCTATTAATACCACACCCACACAGTCGGCACACAACACTGCCAGCCTGAGCTGACAGACTAACCAACTGGGTCAGGGGTTTGCTGTGCGTGTTCCCAGTGGTTAGCAGGCAATCTTGTAGTGTTATTTCAACCAAGTTCTGACCTGGCCTAACCTTGGTTTGTGAAATCCAATAAGATCACAGCACAATCTGGCATGGCTGCAAGCAATGTTCAGTCATACTGATACAAAAGTCCCTGAGGGGCATAATCCGGAAGAAACAACAAAGAAGCTTGCAACAAAGAAAGCCATAAAACAAAAGGACAAATGGCAAATAAAAGAGGAGCAGTATTACAGCATCTCAAGTGAAGGGAAGGCCATTACAAAGAGCTGTGCTGTCAGAATTTAGTCTAGACTTGGGGGAGGGTAAAAAAGGGGGAAAGAAAAAAATAGAGGGAAAGATAAGAAAAACTAATGGAAAGAAAAAGCCTGCTACCTTTTTTAAAGCTGAAGTTGGCAAGGGTTGCCTCAAACAGCCAGAAAACAAGGTATGTAAAACCTCAAAAGGTCAGATGAATCATCCTTTTCTGAAACAGCTGGCAGAGAAATCTCTGACAACAGAAAAATTTCCTACTTGAAGTACCAGTCTCTTTAACACGCATCTAGTTTAGGTCACAGCAGTGTTACTCATCAGCTTGGATCCAGGGGTTGTATGACATCAGAAACCACTAGTCAAAATTCAGCTAATGCAAACACTCACACGTCACAGTGTCCACCTTGGCTCAGTCAGACACTTAATGCTAATAACCAACACATCAGAAAGCCAGATCCACTCTATGAGCAGACAAGACACAGAATTGTAGAATCAGAAATGCCAAGGTTGAAAAAGGTCTTTAAGATTATCAAGTACAACTGTCAACCCAGCACTCCCACTGTGACCCCTAAACCACTACACCAAATCACCCACATTTAAGTTCATTGACCACACAAACTGCCTGATCACCTCTCCAAGGCACCAAACAACACAGGATATGAGCACATAGTTGGGTGGCCAGATGAGAAGGACCAGTGAGGGCAAAAGAGAACAGAACACAAGGATGCATGAGATGCAGCCATGCTAAAAAGAGCACGGGTGTTAGGAAGGGCACAAAACAGCGTACCTGAGGGACTATATGAACACATGAGACCTTAAAAAAGCACGGAAGAGTACAAGGAAATGCTACAACACAAAGTAAGTAGTTTGAAAAAAAAGGATCTATCTGCCCTTTTGCCCTGGGATTATCTGTCACCCTGGCAAATTTTTTGCTTCACTTTAAAACCTGATGGAGTTTGTGCTGCAAATGGCAAACGTGTGCACCATGTTAGATGCAGGGGCAAACACAACAGGAAGCTGATTTTGGCCAAAGCACTGGAAGTGCTTCAGGGATCAGTGAAACAAGGTGACCAATTAGTAAGAGCATGAAACCCAGAGATGTGTGTCCACTACACTTCATGGAGTTGCTTTGCTAACTGACACCTTATCTGGCTTCATTGCTAGCGAGGGAAAATATATCAAGGGCAAAAACCAAACAGCCCTGTTCAATCTTGTCACACAAGAACAAGGAGGTTATCAGGGTAATTATCACCTTTCTTTGAGTACAACAATCTCTTTCTGATATGAAATCCAAAACCACAGAATCAAACGCGGAACAGTTCTTGAAAGGCTCCTTGAAAAACTACCACTTCAGCTAGGGATAGTAGTAAATAAAAATAAAAAAGAATAAAAATAATGGAAGCAACAAATTTCCTAACTTCAAATCCTTGCAGGCACTGAGCTAATTTTTCCCTTTTTTTTCATCTTTAAATTCCAACTTTTGGATTTTAGAAATGCTACATATACACAACTCAATGGCCTGCATCAGCCCTAGGTGTTCATGAGAACAGCATGATATTTTTGAGTTTCACAGATCCATGCATCCCTGTATCCTCAGGGACCAAGGAAAACACGTTCCCATTCAGAATATCTGAACATATGTTCAGTGCTCACTCAAAGAGAGAACGTACTTGAATCAGAATCTAAAAAAACAAACCCAGAATTTGCACCTCTTCTATGAGTACCTGTGGCCACTTTTGATTTACTCTTTCTAGTCTGGAGCTTTAACAGTCAGGTTTTTCCTCCACTATTTTTAAATGTATTTATTTTAAGAGCTTAGAAAAATGGTTTCAACAGCTTTTTAATCACATGCTAATTTCTCAGTGTATTTCTCAAATTAGAAAAATCAGGAAATAGCACCCAATTATTAGAGCACAGTCAATGTGGGAAAAAATTGCTTATGGGACAAATATGTAAAACAGATTATCTGGGTTCAGATTTGTGTTTGATGCTAAAAAACAATACTTTCTATTGACTGGAAGTCACTGAGATTCAGTTTTTCATTAACTGATGCCCTCATATATGTATTCCTAACTTACAGAGCTCAAAGCCCTTATTTCAGAGGTTCTGGCACCCGTCTCCGTCCTGCAGAGTACAAGGCCTCCAGGATAAGAGGTCCAACAGACTTGACCTTCTGCCTCTGAGTTAGATGGAAAGCTTCCCATCGCTCCAGCAGCGAATAAGGTCAAGGAACATTTGTCAGATGTGGTGTAGTTGAAAATTAGGACACATTTCTCAAAAATTTGGCTACTGTTTCCATGCACGTTAGAGTCCTCATGTTCAAGGTGACCCACTTGGATCAGATGAAAAGCTTCAGTGGTTGGTTCTGCAGAATTTCTAATTACGCCACTATTAACCTTGCCCAAGTCACTAAGAGCACTGCTTTGTGCCTTCCTAAGCTGAAACACTCAGCGGAGTGATAAAAAGCTTGCTCCGATCCCTTTCAGTAGCCATTCAGGGCTCCCCAATAGTGGCACTGCATCCCCTGCAGTGGCTGGGCAGCCTCTCTGTGCTGTGAGACTGGCAGTGCTCCCAGTGCACCAACAGGCAATGCAGGGGATGACTCCAGCCCTGCTCCCCGCAGGATCCTCACCCACTGGGGAAGCCTGGGAAACACTGATCCCTCCATCCTGTTCAACCTGAACAAACTGAAAAACACTGAAAAGCCTATCGGTAAATCCAAGCCACTCAGTAACACTGCTTTTATCTACTCTTACAAACAGTATTTAAAATAAAGGAGATGCTGCAGATCAATCTCTATTTTAGCATATGCACAGGAAGCTTCTAACCTTCACATTCCCTCAAATCTTCTTCACAGCTTACACCGTGTAGCACATGCTAGTCATTGACTCTTTTGAGATTTCTGGGGGAGTGGGGTGGGGCAGGGAAGATAAAGAAAAAATACAGCTGAGTGTTTCTTTCCCTTTTCCTTCCCCCCCCCCTCCCTTGCTGACAGAAGAGACCCTCATCTAAGCTAAGGACTCAGTAACAGGCTTGAAACACTCCCCTTGATAAACATGAGCACATTTAGAGAATGTACCAGTTCACTCCTCCTACCAACCAATGCTGAAGGACAAAAGAGAAAAAATTGCCATGGGCATCACATCATGTATTTACCATTTCCAGAGAGGGCTTTAAACTGGTACCCACAAAAGGAAGCCTGCTTGAGCTGGGAGCTGCTGCTCAGCTCCATGTTACTCCCCACCAAGGAGCTGCACAGCCTGCCTGCCAGCTACAGACAGATTAGAAATGCTGCTGCCAAGTGTTAAAAATGCTAGGCAACCGGGTTTTATTGAGAGCACAGAAAGACCTTGATCCTCAACCCTCATTTTGGAGCAAATAAAAGCCAAATATGGAAAGCATACAAATTATTAAAATATACTAATTTTACTTTCATTGTCAGAAATGATTATGCTTGTGCATAATAATTGCAATGATCTACAATAAGCAAACACCAAGTTTTGCTAAAAGCCTATTATAAAACAAGGGAAGAAAATCCTACCAGTATTTAGAATTTTAAAGGGAAATCATTAATTTAAAATATATCAAAGAATAATGAAAAGTGATGGAAAATTCAAAATACAATCCTCAATAATCAAATTCAATATGAATGTTATTTCCATATATTACATATAAACTTCTACAGTATTTCACTGCCAGCTGGTTCTGAACTTTTTTTTACCCCCCTCCTTAACTGAGCAATTAAATTCCAGAAGCAAAGCTCTCAGTAATTCTGTCACAGCGGTTCTCATGTTCAAAGCGCTTTCCTGGCATTAAACTCCACAGCAACCCAAGGAAATCAGTAAGGAAATGTCAGCATTCCCATTTTACACAAAGGAAAAAAATGAAACAGATCCTCCAGAGTTTTTATCCAAGATTAGAGAAGCAGTTTTGGTTACACACATACTAAGGGACAGATAATCCAAGCTGCGGTTCAGCAAAACATTTCTATTCAATAAAGCTCTTAATCACTTGTCTAGAGACTTAAATGTTCCTGTATTCAGCTCAAATGAGTGTATACACATTGTCAAATGAATATATTGATGGAGCCCCAACAAACAAAGCATCTCACTAGCACACACCAAGGGAGAAAACTCCCAGTGAGCAGGGTTTTGGGTGAATTGAGGGGCAGATAATCTCAGGAATCATGAAGGGCTGGAGCTAGAAGCTGGACTAGAGCCAGAGTCTTTTAAGTGCAGAATGATGACAAGGAAGGCAGAGACACAACAGCCCTATCTGCACTGGCAAACAAAGAAGAGCTCCAGGATGTTCCTGGGCTTTGCAGTGCTGATTCATACTGTTAAATTGCTAAAGAGAAGACCTTGACAGGCTTTTGGCTATGATAAAATGATTTCCCCTTAACACCACTCCAGCATGGCCCAGGGGCTACAAGGCAGGGACACTGCCCCACAGGCAGCATGTACATGGTCAGTGTGGTTTGGAAGCTGCAGAATCTCACCCTCACAGGCATGGCCCCCTCTGTGCCAGCTGATCCCAGTGCTCTCAAATACCCAGTTTCACCAGGCAGATGAACATGGTGACCGCAGCTCACAGGAGTCAATGTGCCACACAGACCAGGAACAAACTCTGCTACATCAGATTATTTTACGGTTTCTTACTGCAACTGGCCAAGGTTGGGCTTTCCCAGCATACCAGGAGCTCTGGAGCCTGCAGAACTAGTTCAGGGAAAAACTCTGACTACTTTTCTCAGTTGTAATGCATGAGGGCAGACAGCACTATTTAATCTACCCATAAGACACTTTGACTACAGGAAGCAAATAAACTATATCCAAAAGCACAAGCAATATACAGCTCTAACTCACACATCACTAGACATCTCCTCTGTCATTCCCAATAGTGGACCAGCAAGCTAAGGTCACACACAGGGCTTGTTGTCTGTCATGGGAGCTCCATGCCAAGCCATGTAGATATTCATCTAACATTAGCATCCGTTTGCTTGGCAGGCTCCAAAGGCAACTCAGCTGACAACTCTCAGTTTGCCTCTGGGTCTGTCACAAGATCATATAACTGAGACTTCTGGGAGGGCCTAATAGTTCTTTGATGAAGATCATGCACATCATAATATATTAGATTCATTCTAAGCATCCTTTGAAATCAGTGTTTGTGACCTCTCAGAATTATGTAGGTAGTGTGGCTGGTTTAAGCATGTAAACTAAAGACAATCTCAAAGATCATGCAATTAGGTCTTCTTGTTTGCAATAATGATCTCTTCAACAAGTTTACATAATGATGCCAAGGAGAGAAAAATCAGGTTTTTTGGTATTAACATGGGCTGCTGTTACTGAGGGAACACGAGAGACTGCTCCCAAGCTTGTCCAGAAATGAACAGGATAACTGTATCAGCTTCATATCATTCTACTGCTTTAAAGTTTCATATGAGTGTGAAAATTATGTTAAAAAATAGTGGCTTACACAACTTCACATTGTGAAGCTCATTTCATAAGATTCAGTTCATGAAAGGCCAAAGTCTACAGCTTTTACCTACACACATAGATATATACATATATATACACACATTCACACATGTATGTATCCAACTAAAAAAATGTGAGGAAAGTTGGGATTGCTCATACACTTAAAATTAAGAGCATGCTAAATTGTCCTATTACATCAAGAAACAGAAGAACTCCTGGCCCTGAAACACTGAATTCTAGATAGCTGGAGTGTGCAAAACCCACTGTTAAATTTGCCCTCAAGTTTAAAGGCATCGTATTTCTATAATTACTGATTAAAAAAATTACTTAAAGAGCAAAAGACATTAAAAATCAATGCACCTTTCCCCAGACTGTGTCTGATAAAGAAACTTCAAACACTGTTAACAGCCTCAAGAAATAAACATCCCTGTTTTGGGGATATTCCCAATGGACATCAATTACATAACAGGACTAGATCAGCATATATTACCAATGCTATGGGCAATGTCTAAAACAGGAATCGCTTGCTGGTCAGGCAGTTTGCAGTTTTTTTCCTGCATTGGAATGTATCAGCATGCAGGGAATCCAGTCATCATGTAAAACAGCCCTAAAAGCTCTTTCCAGTCTAGTAATACAGTATTACAACTGGGATATCAGACCATTTCCACTGTGTTTACAGCTATGGAACATGGATTTCAAGGCTTCAAACCTATCATGCTTTAACACTAAGCACCATCAATCCTTCTCCATCAGAAGGTTAAATGCAAGATACAGGTTTTGTCAGCCTATTGCTAAAACTGCAAAGTTAAAAACAAAATAATCTGGAAAAATAAACATCAGTTGGTCAGATTTCTGTCTCCCCTACAAAGACAGGCCTAGAGGAATTTTCTTAGGAGCCTCCCCGGAGTCAGGGGAGGGGGCTTCAAAGCATATGGTGATGGCTCGTAAATCTGCAGGCACCTTCCCCAAGGCCATGCCTCCTAAAGCCATATAGTTTGAGGGGTGCTAATTTGCAGCCCACATAGATAACATTTAGACATCTAAGCCCTCGATGAAGTGTGAGGCTTCCAACCTCCCCCATATCCTTGAAACTGTGCCTCGCAATCATGGCTGGTTGTAAAAACACAGTCCACTGTAACTATTGCTGTGCTCTCATAGCAGAGCAGCCTTTGCTGCAGTACAGCAGCTCTGGGACATGAGGCCAACTGAAGCCTCAAGTCTATTTTAATCCCACTATAATTATAAATTATGGATATGTAGTCGAGATGCTTCTGAATTTTTGTTTGCATAAGGGTGTATTTATGCACTGCAGAAGAGCACTGCAGAGCAGTATCTGAGCTTGAACGGACTGCACTGGCACCAGGGCCAATACAACAGCAGAACGCTGTGCCCAAGACATCACTGCCGTCAGGACACACCATCGTGTTCAGAGCTAACAACAAAACATACCTTTTCACCATCCTCCATTAAGCAATGTTGACATATCCATTAAATACAGAATGAAGAGAAAAGGTGTTGACAGGTTTCTCTGAGGCAAAACAGTGGAGAAACACACTGGTTAGTTGTTCAAAGGACCGTGATAAGGGAAGAGTGTTACCCAAGCCAGAACTACAGAGTAGATGATGCAAAATTTGCCAAAGACTGGTTGAGTGAAAAGAGGCATTGCCTTTCCCATGCTTGCACCAGCTTGCACTGCCATCAGGTCTCACACCGCAGTGAAAGGGACAGCTGCAGTCCCTGGCACCATTTCCTAACCCTGGAAGAAACTGGCTCTCTATGACAATACTTTTATTTTACATTGCTATCCCTTAGTGATGCAATATTTATCAGTAAAGTGACACATAAACTCTTTTTACTTCAGAAAGCAACACAACACTGTACTTTGCTAGGAATACCACCTCAGATCAAATACCTGCTGTTTTTAGTTTAATAAGGTCCTATGCACTTGTACAATTAGCAACCACTGCTGGAGAAAGAGGTTTGCTCATATACATGCTTTGCACTAACTGAAGGGTCCACTGTATGGCTTGGCTTTGAAAACAAAGATTTGGGAAGGGCTCTACCCAGGTGGGTGTGCCCTTCCAGCCTGCACAGTGGCATTTTCAGGTGAGGCACAGCATGCGCAGAACTGGTCCCACCCTTTAACTCCTCAGGTTCATCTGCCATGGCCAAGCAAGCTTGGACGGCGACAGTGAAGTCCTCAGGACCAGAACCTACAGCACCTGGTATTCCCAGGAGGTCTCCCATCCAAATACTAACCAGGCCAGACCCTGCTGAGCTTCCCAGATCTGATGGGATCGGATGTCAGGGAGGTATTTAACTGCCCAGGGTCCACTGTAAAGAAGCACCATATTAAGTAGATTGTAGGTACTAAGTCTACTTTCCACTGCAACCACTAAGAAAAATTTCTGTAACTGGCCATGCAGAAGGATCTAGATAGATTGGAGCATTAGGCTGTGATGAATGGGATGGTATCTGAAGAGTCAAAATGTCAGATTCTGTACCTAGGACCAGCTAACATGAGACACAAGTACAAAAGGAAAGAGGAGCAGCTGGAGAGCAGCCCTGCAGAAGAGTCTGGGTGTGCTGGCCAAGAGCAGCTCAGCATGAGCCAGCAGTGGCCTTGGCAGCCCAACCCCTTCCTGGAGCACACCAGACAAAGCACCACCAGCCAGTCAAAAAAGGTGACTGTCCTGCTGTGCTCAGTTCTGGTGTGGCCTCACCTGAAGTGCTGTGTGCTGTGCTGAGCCCCAGGAGGAGGAGTGTAGGAAGAACATTCAGGTCTCTGAGCACATCCAGAGGAGGGCAACAAAGATGGTGTAAGGGATTGAGGGAATGTCCTTCAAGTTGCAGCTGAGGACTCTGTGTTTGTCTAGTTTGGAGAAAAGGAGGCTGAGGGGTGACCTCACTGCTCTCTGGAGCTTCGAGAGGAGGGGAAGCAGAGCAGGAGGTGCCAATCTCTTCTCCCTCCTGTATCCAGCGACAGAACATGCAGGAACAGATCAAAGACGCCCAGGGCAGGTTCAGACTGGACAACAGGTTTTCTTTAGCATTTCTTTACTGAGGGTGGCCAAACACCAGAATAAGCTTCCTGGAGAGGCAGTCGATTCCTGAAGCCTGTCAGTGTTTAAAAGGCATTTGGACAATGCCCTTAACAACATTCTTTAACTTTTGTTTGTCCCTGGATTGGTCTGGCAGTTGCACTGGCTGGCCACTGTAGGTCTCTTCCAACTGAAATAGCCTGTTCTAATTTAATTATTTACACTATGGTCTTCTTCAGAACATGGCTGTCATGTATTATTTTCTTCCCAAACACTAAAAGGAGTGTAGACATGAAGGAAGAGATGTATAGCATTATCATTTTGCTTCAGATAGAAACAAAGATGGGAGAAGGAAAATTATTTCCTCAGGATGCTGTCATTCAGAGAGGATCAAATCAACCTCCTAAATCTTAGTCTTATGCCTTAGAATATAAAACAAATTATTGCCTGTTAGCTGTTCATGAGGGTGTTCTTAAACCTCCTTAATCTTCAAGCAAAATGTGAACCTTACATTATCAGAGTGACCTTCAACTGGAATCAACAAGAAACTGTTTAAACAATACATCATCACAAATTTTGGATGTGCTTCCTGAATATTCAGACAAGATGATCACTGCATGTAAGGGAAAAATATAAATTTCACCTTAAAAAAAAAAAAAAAGAAAAATCATCACGGGTCCTGCCTCAGAGTCTTATCACAAAGAGAAGTAGCTCTCCATGCTCAGAATGGAGGCATGAAGAAAATAGCCATAGCCTGCAAATTCCATACCTCTGCCTCTCTTCTAATGTCCTATAAACTCACAGATTATTTAAGGCAAAAAGAACTTGCAGAAAGACATAAGGACATACAGGGACACTACTTTAGGCTAAGTTAACCTACTAGAGGGAGGTACTTACTTTTTATGAAGGTGCTATCCAACCCTCATTAAGGGCCACAGAATTTGACCTGTACCCAAGTACACTCACACAGGGAAGATGAAACAGGCAGCAAAGCTTTTCCCAGTAATTTTGCACATAATTTTGAGCTCCTTTCAATAGAAGAAACTCTTTTATCTGCCCACTTCCATCCCAGTGTTGATTGTTCTGAGTATAGCCTGGGAAACTGTCTGCCATAAACATCCAACCACCAAGCAGCCACTAAAACATTCCCTTTTTCAGAAAACAGACAAATGAAAATCATTATCATACAGGCCCTTTTTTGAAAAAAGAAATTTATTGTTGTACTAATGTTTCTCATGCTGATGTGAGATAAAGAGTCTTTCAAAAGACGTCAAAGTAGTACCTGGCCTGCGGAAGCTTCAGAAAGTCGGAATCAAACTATACAAAAATCTCTGGTTTTTAGTAAAGGAAAGCAGGACACTATGAACCTCGGAGAAAAATTTCCAACTTCTCATCTGTTTGGTTTTTTTCAGTGACTGGACAACATTTACTAGCCAGCTGGTAAAATAATGGAGGAAAGAGGTCAGTAAAACTACACAAAGCTAAGAGAAACTGCCTAGTACTAATTAGAAACAATGTGCAGCCTGATGACACTTTATAGACTTCAATTACCACACTCAGTAGGAAGGAGCTTTCAAACATCTGTATGATGATTATTCTCCACTGGGATGTCATTTACAGTGCAAAGTATTAAAAACAGGGCCAACAATCAATTATAATCTTTGTAAATGAGCATATTCTTTATCTAAGGGATTTGAACTTGTGTGTGGAAATTGGCTTTAAAGGGAGAGACAGAATCCAATTTGACAATGAAAAACAGGCACTATCCCCCACACCTGATCTGCACAACATTGAACTTAAGGATCATTAAGATAATAATTTGTATATAAAGTGCAAGAACAAAGTATTATTAGAAGTCAAGTCTAACAAAGCAATGAGTAACCACATGTCAGACTCAAGGAGAGGCTTTCTTTATTTAAGTTTTCAGGTGAATATCCGGAAAAACAGTCCACTGACCAGGACTACTTGGATGATTAAAGATATGTACACACTAGGGAGGAATACAAAATCATACTTTTTACTGTTCTAAATGGTTCTAAACAATTATTTTCATATTTACATAGAAAAACACAAATACACAAAACTAATAGGGAGAGCAAGAAGCAACAAATAGCTGGCAAAAAGGATATTTCAGCTGGTCCCTAGATAATACATTAGAGTTGAGAATTAAGGATTTTGGCCTGTAATCAAAGGAAATCAAAATAATGTGGAAAAACATAAATTACCAGAGAAAACTGTAAATATAAAAATAAAAAATTACCACTGTAAAATAAAAAAAGGCAAAATCCACAAACGAATAAAAAAGGTTGTTTGAGCGGATTGAAAGATTTCTTCTCTCATCTACTGATTTTCAGACATGTCTGTTATCTCAGAGGCCCTAAAATGCATGTGAAAGTAAAGTTGAGTTTTATTCAAGAGCAAACAGGAACAGCAATGGTCAACTGCAGAAAATGGCTAGAAAATTTGCCAGTCATTGCATGAGAATCCTTAATCACAGCAGAAAATTTGGCAGCGTTTACCTGACTTTACAAATCACTGATGTGACCAAGCACCATGAATATTTTGAACAGAAAGAAAATGAATATAACTTTATTCTCTTGGAGGCAAAACTTACTTGCCTGGGTAGGGGCAGATTAATGACTTGCTAATACACTGTTGTACTGCAAGAATATTTTAAAGCATGAACTAATGGAGAGTGCACACACTTGCAGACTAATGCCAAAAGCATGCTATACCTGTGCTCTAAAGGCTGTCTCCTAGTAATTAAGGAGGTGCTAACCTAAAGTCTTGGGTTTGACCTTTAAAGCCCTAAGCAATCTGGAAATCTAACGGAGAGACCAGGCTGTCTGTGCACTTTACCCCTTCTTCTTTTTTCCTCTTGCTTTTACAAAAATGATTAGAGAGAACCTGTCAGTCCCCCTCAGCCATTGTGTCATTTGGTCAGATGGGACCTGGACCTATTAAAACTCTCATTAAACTTCACAGCTCATTTCTCCTGGTGCATACCTGGGGAGAAACTAAGAGGATATCCTGGAAGAGCTGTTTTATGAAGCTACCACTCAGTTTTGTAGTAGGTTACTTGGCAGATGAGCAATTTTAAAATGATAGTGGGATTTTTACGGTGAACAGGATGAGACCCCAGTCAGCTGTGTATAATAAAAGTCAGAGGATTGAGGATGCGCCTTGGCCTTTTCCTGGTCATGGAACATCATGGCTGTCACTGGTGTTCTGGAAAAGGGAACTGCATAATGTATTTAATATCATGTACTCTGCAGAATTAAAGTCTGAATTTCACATGAAAATTCAATAAAACTAGGTTAATGCAGGATGTCTGCAGCAGAATTTCAGCTGCACAGCAGTCTCAAGCTATTTTGAGCAGCAGCGACTACTTAAGTAGAATCAGTGAGAGGCCACATTCCCTATTGTTTGGGAATAACAAAGTTGGAACACCTCTAACAGGCTACCTAGGGATTACTTCAACTAAATGCAGCTTTGTTATCAAAAAAGAAAAGGATTTTTTTCAGCCTGACAGCACCATAAAAACTCTTGTTCATAGTGAATGACACATGAACAGAGACTGGTGTTTATAATTTTCTGCTGGTTAAAGACTCATTCTTGCTCCCATTGAACTAAATGAGGCAAAACTGCCATTGATTTCAATCAGATTGTCAGTAGACCTTAAAGATACTAACCATCAGCACTTATTAATATGGAATTATCAGCAGAAAACATATTGACTGGTTGATATAAATACTTTATCTTCATTCATCAAAACACTTAATCCAAATGAACAAAGACAGAAAACTGAACCCAGACCAAAGGTCAGGCTGAACTTACAAATTGCAATGACTGCTGATACACATTACCACCAGCAGCAGCATAATGTGTATTGCACCCAATCAAACCAATGGACAGGATATTAAATTGGAAACACACAGCACACACATACACCCACACCCCTTGGTTTCTCAGCACTTCAAATTCTGCCTCAATCACATACATCCTCCATTTTTTCACATAAAACATGAAAAATCCATTTAAAAAAATCACAAACTGGCTACTTATTTGCTGAAGCTTTTAATAATAAAAGCCAAAATCAACTTTTGTGACTATAAATGCTACGACTCTCATAAAAACCTCTTAATCACAACTGGTATTATTTTTAACTTCAGAGGAGTAATTGATGTACTATAAAAGAGAAAAAGAGGGGTAAAAATTCTGAATTTAATTATATGAATGGTATTCTGTATACACTTAATTGCAAGCAGTAACACAACCACTTTCATTACTCTTTATAGCTTCAGATGCCCATTAGCACAATTCCCAAGGTTCCTTATGAATAATTAGATTAGAAAAGGGGGACTCTGATGAAACGCAATCCGATGCGATGCTTATGAAACAGCACATCTTGAATCCAGATGCTGACATGACAACATCATGAAGAGCTAATTTGCACATCCAAATTAATACCATCATGATGATAACATAAAAGAAAGATATGCATGTAAAATGAGCTACAGAAAATAATGTCAAAAAGAATTGAGGTACTTGTATTACAAAAACACATTTTCTTGACATTTTAACCCAGTTGGAAAGGTGTAAATAGACTAAATGTCATATTCATGAGCATAAAGATACTTAAGTAGACTTACTAGAATTTAAGCCACTATTTGGCAACACATAGGGAAGTTGTTTAATAAATAGTTATGCCCATCAAACATGTGCAGCACTCACACAAACAGGTGAATAAATGTCATTACATCTGTTTCTGGTTTAGACATTGAATGCTTTTGTACTATTTGGTGCTTCTTAGGTATAAAGCATCAACAAAATTGGCAGTGATACATTTTTGAAGGATCTCTACATGGCGTCAAAAAGAATCAATATGGTTTAAAAACATTTTAAAGAGAGCCAGGTATTTCTGCAGCTGTCCTGAGTTGCCTGTCTGCATGTCTGAATAGTTAAGAAACACCCACAAATACACTTAACAAAAATTAATGGCATTTTCATAGAAAGGCAAATAATTTCCTTTCACTTCTGTGTCTCTCCTTCATGTAAAGTTTAAAACATAAATACACGTTACAAGGTACACTCCACTACTCACTACTCGGACACTGATGCCAAAGAAAACGGATCCTCCCTCTGCATTTTACAGCCTGTACTGTACATGGACCCTGCTTGCCCTATGCATTTGAGAATGTGTTCTGCCCAGGTGAGAACATGAGTCTGAAGGATTTTCAACCTTTTTTTTTTAAAAAAAAAAAAAAGCTGATGGGATCCTTTTAGACTGAAGAAACATTATATGTAAACTCAGAAGAAATTATAACACTGCTAAAAAAGGATATGGCAGAAACAGAAGGCTAAAAGTGAATAGATGGGACACAAGCAAGAGACATAGTTTTATAGACATAGATAGACATTTTGAAATAAAATGAGTGAAAATTTCTTATGAAGTAAAGATAAGGAAAATCTCCTTAAATTAAAAATCTCGCACTTAAAGCCAGTAACAACAGTGCACTTCACTAAGCATTTTGGAATCTACTACAAAATATCACCGAGACAAGGAGATCAGTAGGATTCAAGCAAGAAGTGCAGTCATGCACTTATCCACAGCACTGATTTTGACAAAATTTTACTAACTGGGACAGAAAGATGTATTTTAAAAATTTTAAAAAAAAAAACCTAAACTCAAACAATTCCATATCTTCAAAACAATCACCTCAACACTGTGGAAAAGTAAACATACTTCTGGACAAATGATACACACTTAGAAGTGGGATAGTAACAGGGGCAGAACAGCAAATCTTTCCACTTTGTATTTGGGGAGTTATGAGGAAATATGCATTATTTTTGTACATAGTAGTACACCTACGAGATTAACAACACAAATTACAGGATGCTTCATTATTCATTGTAACAAAACGCTTCCTTTTAGAAGTGCCAAGTGCCAGCTTCTTCATTACCACATCCCAACAGTCTTTGCTTACTGAGATTGATCCCACATTGTGTAAATCACTAAGAGTTCCTTCAGGGACTTCAAGGAAAACAGTAGCAGGACTAAAGTCTATGAGTAGAATACATTAACAAAACCAAAAATCAAATAACCAGCAAGACACACAGGCAACATGCAGTGAGGAAACATATGTGAGGCATAAGTGAAAGCTTTTATTGGTATATGAAAGCATTTTCATGAGCCTTTGCTACCATAACCCTCATGCTTCCTGTACTTGTCTGCCTTTTTTTGTCACCTCTTGCTGTGCACTGTCTAAGTTATAAGATTCTGGTGGCATGTTCATTTTAATCACCTATAAGGCATCATACACTCTTGTGGCACTGAAGTGAATAAATAACATCAGGCCTTTCACTTTGAAAAGACACAACCACCTGCTCTTAGTCGTGATGTATGTTCTATTCACCCAAACAACAGACAGCCTCAAATCAACGCAGTCCTTCAATTCAAGGGTGAAATATTAAAAAAATACATATATTTTAAAAACTCCTTTGCCTCATCCCAAAGCTTTTGACAGTCTCCAAATGCATAAGTTCACAAAACACCAAGCCTAAAACCAAAACCGGCATGGTAGTTTGTCCTCCTGACAGTCTGCCTGCCATACAGGTTGTGCTTTGCAGCAGCACTGAGCCCCATGGTGCAAATGGATGAAATCTTATTTCCCTTATTCCCTTCCTTGCTATAATTCTTCATTATCTGCACAAAGGCTGCAAGTTCTGCCCCAGAATACGCTACGCCCGAAACCGTGTCAGATGATTTAGGGTGGGTTTGGCAGACAATGGTTTCTGAAGTTACATCAGCCTAGGCCTATGCAGTAATTTATACACTGCTGAGATCTAATTAAGTCCATGTATTATTTCATACATATTTATTGCTAACTTTTCTTGTGGAATGATGTTACATGAAATGTATGATACAATACTGGAACTCACTAAAATCAGGAGATAGACACGATCTATCAAAACCCCAAAGAACAGAGATATCTAACTTAGGGTGTCATCTATCTCAGAACACTAATTCCTGGCATGAGAGAATTTAGGCAGGCAGTTCCTGTGAAACATTTTAATATTTTCTTTTAGTAGATACCAAAGAATAAAAATAGGTGACAAAGGATAAATCAGCTCTGGAACAGGGCCTAAGCTTTCCAGACTACAGCCAGAGGACTGATGACAGATCACTATCACCATGGCACCTGCCATTGCTTGGCAGAGCTGGGATGCCACATGGCATGGATATAACACTTACTGTTTTAATATAGTAGTTCTAAACATAAATGTTTTAAAGATATTTAAGGATATTGGTAGGACAACAAGAGGACAACAGAAGGTTGGATTTACTACTCTGCTACATCCCTGCTGTATTCTCTTCTTTCATTAGTCTAGCAATTTTGCACAAGAACATTTATGTGGGGTTTTTTTTAATATAAAGAAATCACGTACAGATAAGATTTCCAATAAAGCTCATAATTCATTCCTCCTCACTAGTCTCTTTATTACCCTCATTAATATTGCTTTTCTGTCTATGGACCTGTGCCTCCAAGTGCTTCCTCGATTTCTCGCACCTGAATAGGACCATGAGACTTATCTCAAGGGTAATATTAAGTATGTTCACGTATTTCCAGGATTTTTTTGTATGCACTGAGTCTCTGATTTGCAGAGCTTTACCTTCAGCTTTATCTCTGGCTGGAGCTTAAACTATCCTTCTCTGGGAATCAACAAAATTTGCCTGGACTGGTGATAACACTTCAGCCTATTTAAGTGCATTCAGAGTGCTCATTAGCAGAAGTTGTTATTAAAAGAAACTCTTGGGAATCTATAAAGTTAAATTTTCACTAAAGCCCCCATATCTGCATAGTCCCCTAGATTTTATAGTTGCCTAAACACCATGCACATTAAAGAGAGATGTGTATTAAAGACTGTATCTTTAGGATGTTATAATATCCTGCTCTGAAATGAAAATGAATGAACTCTAACTAAAAAACTACACAGATAAAAAATTAACTACTAGCAGCAGGGAAAGATAATTTTTGTTTCCCTCTGTTTAAAGCAAAAAAATCAACAATAAGGAAAAAAAAAATCATACAAGAAGAGCCATTTCACAACTCTTTAGCTAGATCTGGAATTTGAGAAATAAAGAAGTGTCAGCTGATGAATTACAAGCTTAATTACATCTGGGATAAGATTCTTTAGAACCCAGAGGAAAAATGATTTGCTGAATGTCAGCATGCTCAGATGCCCACCAGCGAGCAGTCCCTCCTCTATTCCAGGGTTTCACTGAAGACAACTTACATGTCAACCACAGTAGAAGAAACACAAACTAATGAAACTGTGTGTAAGCTGTAATTACACTGTCTCAGTGAATGGCACTTGGGGTATTGTGAACAGATTGTACATGTTACTTCACACAGGGCTTAATGAAGCATTCTCTGTTCTACAAACTTCACCCCTTGATTTAATTAACCTTCATACCTATACATGCACTACCTACCAATCATAAATGTTGGAAAACCCTTACATGGACTACAATGCTTTTGAGCTACATTAGAAAAGTAAGAGAGGTTTGGTTTGTGTTCAGTTTGGCAGCTCAAAGGGGATAGCAAGTAAACTGTAAAGTTCTTAGGAGACAAAAACTCACATGGCAAATTTCGCCCTCAATCAGCTCTCCTAAACATAACATTTAATCCTTTAAATGAAATTGCAACAAAGCAGAATCGATTTATTTACAACAATAAAAATGGACTAAGATTTTACTAGAAGAGAAATAAATATGAAAATAATTTAGGAGGGCCTCCCTTACAGAAGACTTTTAGATATTAAAACATGTTCTGTTTTGCAGAACAAATCAGATGTCTAACTCACATCTTAAGTTTGTAGGCATGGCTTTGCAAAATACAAACGTTTATATCACTTTCAACAACTCTTAAAAATGGAAAGAATCCTTATTGTTGTCTCAAATGTAAAAATTGTCATCTCACAGATCATAGCAGAAAATTTTTTGCAAGTTTAGGGCAGAGCAGGCTGCTTACAGCCACCCTGTATGACTCCTGTTAGGCTTCATAGCATCTTCATGTTTCCCAGTACCATTCCATAATTTCCTCCTGTAGGAGTATAAATTCCTGCTCAGACTCCAGCACTCAAGGACAGACCTCCACCATGCAAGGGGAAGCTCTGTCTGCTCTCCTGGTGGAAACAAACTGAAGAGGCAGGAAAACAGTAAACCCTCATTTCACAGTTCTCTGCTAATGAAGGCTGCCCCTGTGCTGTGAAGGAACACAGCAAAAGAACTGCACCTCAGCAAGGCACCCCAGTGGCACAGGAGCTACCGGAGCTGCTCCTGGCAGGAGCAGGGGCAGCTGAAGTTCCTTCATGAAGACTTAGTAGCTGTGTAAACAACAAACGAAATTTACACACTTTCCCTGCTTCCCTTCCCCCAGGATTAAAGTTTGCATAAGATACTTAGTATTTTACTTCATTAAAAAATCAAACTGAAATTACTTAATGCACAGATTAGAAAAACACTCAGGATTGATTTAGAGGCTGCATTGGAGAAATACTAGTAAAATCTACACAACAACAAAGAGCAAGTGAAAGCTGCAGAGATAATTTATGTGAATCTCAAAAGTAATTTTAATAGTACCTCTCATAAAAAATTAATCTGTGAAAGTTAGCAAGCATGACACAGAGGAGGAGAACCAGTGGACTAGATAGAAGTTGGCTGAGGGATAAAAGGGAAAGTTTGCCAGGCACAGAAAATGAGGACTCTGCTTGCATTTTAAAATATTTCATCCAGCTCTAAAGACTTACATTACATGTAAAAACAAGTACAAAGACCTCCCTACAAGCCTATGAAGCAACACGATGGTTACTTGAAAAAGAATAAAACAAAACCCACATAGAATAAAGCAGAAAAAAAAAATCAACAAAACGCAACAGCATTTATGGTTACATTTTTCACTCCAGAAGAGAGATTTCAAGGAGAGAGCAGAAACCTGTGTAATAGAGGCCATAAAGCAGGATTTTAAATTAACTGAGAATTAACCAACCTTGACAACTTAAACAGAAGGTACCAGATCTGTCCTTTTCCCTCACTGGAGCTGTGCTATTCAGTTCGCATGAGAATCTCAACCAATATTAATGTCATTTTGGCATAAAGGATAATAATAATTGTATTTATGATATATCCCTTCAAGGCAGCACATGAGATCACTCAAGCAAGTTAAAATATGCCATAATATATGAAAATACTTAATATACTTTAAACCTCTACTTACTATTTTTCACTTCAGTAGAAAATTTGCAGCTACTGTAAATCAATAAGAGTGTTTTGTCTCATCCCATTTTATTGAATAACTAAACAAATATGTTGCTCAATAACATAACAAGAGGAGTAGCTAAGCACACTTGCTTACCTCACTACACTGCTGCTAGGTACTGAAGGGCCAGCCTTTCCCTTTGTCATTCTGTCCCTAACTCAGTTCTTGGGGCCTGCCTGCCTGCATGGGAGTAACTTGAACTTCAAGATACCAAGACACAAGGAAAAACTGTAATGCCATGAATTGCCACACCCAAATGAGACCAGGGACACAGAGCATGCCAGATGACAGTGCAAGTGGTGTTGAACAGTGGGAGGGAATTTGGTATGGGATACACTTCAAGCTGCTGTGGTGGGACTGCAGACCATACTATGGGCAGAGTGCCCATCACCACCCAGGCTGGGGGCTCAGTGACAGCAGCAATGTCACAGGTCCCAGTCAGGCTTTGCTTCTCACCTAGCAGAAAGCAAAACTGGAACCAGTGTCTTCAAACTTCCCTGGACTAAGCCTGAAACTAAAGTTTCTCAGTTTCCAGAGTGCCTCAAAACAGGTAGGGTGCCCACCTGCCTCCTGCCATTTTCTTCTCTTCTTTGACAGCATTACCAAACAAGGTGGGCACTCACACCTCATCCCCACATAGAGCTCAGCATAAGCTCTGAACAAATCTACAGCTCAGGATGCTCCACACATACAGTCAGCATCTGAGACTGTATCAACGAGAATTAAGTCAGAATTGGCTGACTTTATGCCAAGGCACTTATGACTTAAGCACTCTGGGATCTTCTGTTTCAAAACAGAAGCAGCATCACAATTTTTTAGAAATATGCCATTTGGTAACAGCATTCCCATTCTCTGAGATTTAGACAGCCAGCACAGATCCCTTAACTGGGTATCCACCAAAGAATACTAAAAAGTAATACATTATTGAGGACTTTGCAATCCTGGAAGCCACATGACATCAGCTGATCTTTTGGGGATGTGTCCTTGCACTCTTACCCTCCTGCACACCTGACTCAAAAACTCCCCTCACAGTACTCCACACATGAAGTGAAGTTTGTGCGAAGGTCGCTGTGACCCATTGGGTAAGGCAAGGCTGCTGCCACCACCTTACACTCCAAGATGCATCACCAGATGTTGACAACTGGAAGGGCAACATGAGCAGCCAGGCTGCCATGGCAGGGACCTGGTTGTGTGGCAGAGCTCACCACAGGATCGTTCACTGCTGTAGTCTGTACACTGACACAACTATGAACAGTTCTGGAAGACCTAAAAAATCAAGGAAATAGTCAAAACATGGTGAAAAGCATTCTTGTTCAAACTGTTATTTACAGCACTGAGAAAGTAGCTATAGCTTTTATAAACATCAGCATGGAGATGTAGTTTCATTAGGGTAATCACTTTGAGGGCCTGGAGTTCCTATCTTGGCTGGAAAGGTGATAGAGTAATACACAGGGTAGAATCTCAATTTATAAGAATTTTGAACTGAACAGGAAGAGAATTAAGTTCATGGAAATTTTAACACCCTCAGATTCTGGTAACTGCGAGGAGCTGTCCTGGGCAGCACATGGGGTTTGTTAATGTAAAGGCTGGGTAAATTTTAACAGTGAGGACAGTGGACTCTCTTTCTTGCAAAGCAAAACTCTAGATGAACAACATGCCAGAATTTATGTATCCCTGAGAACACCATGGTCTTCTGGGTTTATAATCAGACTGCTCTTCAAAGTCCAAAGCTGCAAACTAATTTATGGCCCCAGCTCACTTTTACTTGATACTATAGCAAAACTTGAAGCCAATGCAGCTGATCCCTGGCTTCACAGTAAGGGTTTTTCACAGCCCTAACTAAAAAGCCTTTTTTCACCCTTGCTGGTACTATTATAGATCTTATTCAATAGCTAAACATAGGTTCCCTCTTCTTGCTGTTGTTGACAACAATCATGGGTGATAGAAACAACAGGTGTTTTGTTTTTCCTGAGACTCTGAAAAATTAGGGGTTGGTGAATGAAGGAGTCTTCTATTTGCTTGGGTACCATAAAAATAAATAAACCTTGATCTGCTAAAGCCAAATCTGTATTATATGCATTGCTTCAGAGTGTAACTGACTGGAACCATTTTTTCTCTGGTCTGCAATTTGAGAGTACAGTGCAGAGCAGAATAAAGCCATAGACTTGGAAAAGCTATTTATAGTGCACATGCCCCACAGAGATATAGCTAAAAACTAATTCATTTCACATCACACATTTGAATGCAATATGAAAACTTCCCAGTTTCTTATCAGCACAGGAGAAAAGCCCCCACTGTGGCTTTCTTTAAAATAATTAAGGATTCTTTACCAAAACATTTTAATCAAACTAAGTCTCCACAGCAGTATTTTCTTTCCCTGCCTTTTATATCTCTTTCCTGAAGAGGTCCATACCTATTAAGTTTCGATAAAAGCGTTTCACAACACAGCGGTTTCCCAGGCTATTAAGAATGCTGCTCATTTTCCCAGATAACACATTTTTTTATCAAATACTTTTCTACAAACTGGATTAAAATCCAATATATTACTGGTCATAACGGTAGGAAAGAAATAGGAAAATCTGCTAAAGAATTTGGTGAGCAATGCAACTGTAATAGCTGCGTATGATATGTTTTGAGTTCGGTTAGTTTTTTGTTGTAAGGAAAACAGATTAGCTAAGTATTATTCCATAGACTAGATTGCTGAGTATTTTATTACAAATAATTAAGAACCAAATAACAGATAAGGAAGATACAGATTTGCAGCACTTGAAAGACATCAGTAAGCACATTGAGCTCCCACTCTGCTGCAACTGCAGCAGATACAAAGCAGCAAGCTGGCACAATGCTCAGTGCAATGATAGCCTTCTCATTTCTCCATATCAACAATTTTTGTTTTCTTTTGCTTTTCTTCCACATGCTGACAGCAGGTGTTACAACAGCTTGACTCAAGGAGAGTGTCCTAAGAACAGTGTGGTTTCAGCTAATACAGGTGCCAAGGCAGCATCATAACAAGCCGGTAGGGGAGACTGCGAGGAGCCCCAGCTGGTTCTCCACGGGAGCTGCTGCTGCCATGGGACTCTGCTAACTCGAACAGAAGAGTAAGGGCCCTTGTGAACAAAAAAGAATTTAAAAAGTCTGGAAAAAACCACCATCACCATAGACTATCCTTTGGCTCCAAGACTTAGAAAACAATGATCCACCCACTATTTAACATGGACCTTCTGTTACTTCTTTATTAACAGGCAAGTTTTTGTTAATGGGTTTGACGCTTAAATTGGAGGTAACTGCTGCAAGAAACAATGTGAATGAACTCCATCAACCTGTAAATCTGTGTCCCTAGGGCCCCTAGTTTTTTCCTGACTAGCTTTACAAAATTCTAATTTTACTTTTACCACAGCATTAAAATTATTTAGAGCATGTTGAACATAAACTATAACTAGATATTGTGAGCTTACATTTAAATTAAACATATTCTGAATCTCAAATTTTACAGAAAGAATGCAGATTTCCTTCAATAATCTTCTTAGGGCTTGGGGGTTTTCCCCTTCAACAGACTATTCTGACAGCATTAGGAAGCACACCTCAGTGACCTCCAGATCTTTTACAGAGTATAAAAGGGTACACTACTTTGTGTGTGTGCATGGATGTTATTTAGGAAATGGAGAGAAGTCGAATTGAGATTTGCTCAGTTTCAGGTTGAGGGAAGGCTTCTCATTTGTTTTGGGTTTTGTTTTTCTTTTTTATGCTGTTCCCACTTCTGTTGTTTGTTTCATTTCATTATATTTATTACATGTTTATTGACCACGTGTTTTAGTCTGAAGCACTGTATTATTCAGAAAAGAAATATGTCCCCGCTGCAGAGCAATTGAGCAACAATATATTAACTACTAAGATTATTAAAGTAAGCTATCTAAATGATACTGGCAAATAGTAGATAAAAAAAGTTACAAAGTGTAGTTATACCACGGCTTAAAAATAACTACTATGCAAAACAGCTCACTTTTTCAGATTTCACTCTGAGCTAGAGAGTGTCCACATTACATGCTACACAAGAACATGCAAAGACTCTATACAACTTCTAAAGACAGTGTGGCTGCTCAGATTTCCAAATATATTAAGATAAGGGTACAACATCAGCTATTGAAAGTGATTGCTGCTTTTTAATTTTTGCTCACACAGTATTTAAAACTTTGAAGAGCAAATGTGCTACCTCACCATAATATTAACTCTTGAATCATGACTCCTCCCATCAACTAAGTAGCAGATCACCTTCTTTATGCTAGTATTTAAAATAGTCTTTATTGCTTTCTTCCCTGATGTAAAGTCAATAATGGCTCCATTACATAAATACATGAAGAAATAAAACCCAAACACAAAAATGAAATACCTAATGCTATACTGGATACAAGCTTTTCTGTGTTTTCTTCAAAGGTCACAATTCTCTATTTTCCCAAGAAAAGTATTTCACTTTTAACTTTTATAACAAAGGGAAAGTGCAATGTATGTAAGTGGCCAGAAATGTAAATCTAGTAACTATCAAACTTGCCCATTGTAATGGCAAAAAATAACACTGCATAATTAAAAACATGTGACAGCACATTAGGTTTTCGGAATCTTTGAATATACAGTATGACACTGCTCGAGTCAGCACCATCTCCGTAACAAGAAAAGTGAAAATGCCTTTTGCAAGAGCAGGAAGAGCCAAGGCTAAGAAGCGATCTCCTCCTGGGGTGTTTTTATAACCACTGCCCTGGGAGGGAGCATGGTTACTGATCCTCCTGTCTCCCAATGATGCACCAATACAGGATGCTGATGTGCCAGTGCATCACCTTGGCAGGAGCAGCTGGAGCAGCACAAAATAGCAGTGCAGTGAGCAAGTGCTCAGTGATGTTACAGTGCTGAGCACACACAAAGTTCCCATCAGTTTGCTGCTGCTGAAGAACCAATGTTTCAGCTGCTATCCACGTTTGTGATGTTTTCAGTTGGGAGTGTAGGGAGACAACAAAAGCAAACACCATGGAACACCATCACTCACTCCTCATATAGAGAAGGACAGAATCACAAGAAAAAGACTTCTTTCTCCTTTACATTGTAAGGTCTGTCTCAGTGTCTACTTACTACATTAGCACAACCAGTCCCTTCCCAAACCAGCTTAGATTTCTTCTACTGAACATTTAAAATCTGCATACTCTCCTACTTGCTTTCCATGATATTCATTGCCAGCACTTTGTGCTGAAGAGTTGAAGCTAATAACATGATCTGGATATCATCATGTTCTAACTCCAGCTAGATTCTATCTGGAACATCTTGAGTTTCATTTTAAAAGGTTTAGTTTATATATAAAGATCTTTTAAATAAAGGAAAAGCTGTCAAAACCAGTGATACACAAAACTCATTTGCTGCTACCATTTTTCAACATACCTTTCTATACATTTCATTAATTCACTGAGTGACTACCAAGCTAAAGTAAGATCAGTTTGTGATTATAAAGCTCAATGCAAAAGCAGATGACAAAAAAACATGAGCAAATTTCCAACTTTTCATTACCTGACTTCATTAAACATGTTTTTCATTTATTTAGAAGTGTCTGTGGGTCTCAGGTACTTCTAAATTCTGCAGATAGCAACTATTAAATCCTTTTCATTTTTAGCTGGACCTTAAAACTATCTTCGGCATTTTACTACTGTTGTAGTACTACCTATGCTCACAGAAATCTGTCATGCTCTAGCCTTGCTGCAATGTGGGGTTAAGGCAAGCCTAAGCCATCCCTTCTCTCATTTATCAGGGGTTGAAGGGTCCAATCCTGCCTGTTCACATCCTGCACTTCCACAGCAGGCATATGCCAAAGCATATGGTTAGATTTGATTTTCCTTGCCAGCTCCCAGATATTTCCAATGTAGTGTTCACTTTTTCTCTTGAGAAGGAAACCTTCTCAAAGACTTTCCTGTTCAGAAATTACTTTGTGGACAGCCAGAGATTTCTTAAGGATTGTAAATAAAGACAGAAACATGATATTTTATAATCTAAAATCACCATTAAACACCATCAGAATTTCAAAGAACAAAGAAAATGCATTTATCTCACCCACCTTCTAGTAGAAGGTGTCCCTGCCCCCAGCACAGGGATTGGAATGAGATGATCTTTAAGGTTCCTTCCAACCCAAATCATTCTATGATTCTATGTTTCAAATGCTTTGACTTGCCCAGCTGCTGCATAGAAAGATTCACAACAGATATGAAGACTTATCAGTAAACCCTGGCAGAGGGCAAGAAAGGGAACCATTTGATAAAGACCACTACAACCAGCTGCATGTCATCACAGACAGCATCACAACCCAGCAAAAAAACATCTGTTCATCTTCCTGTTCCACTAATGACACACATAGAAAATTACCAAATCTGTTTGCCAAAGGTGTGACCTGTCAATTGAAAAAACAGACACATTCTTAAATTATTTCCTATATTGTACAAATTAAACAGCAGAATTATGGGAACCTTCCATTAACCTCTCAGCAAGTACATATATTTTAGAACAATTACATTCAAAAGGAAAATCATCTATAGATTAATTTTGCAAGGCTGAACACCAGTGGCATCTATTCTCTAAATCTAATATTCTTTTGCCAGACAACAGAAAACAGATGCTATGTAGCAACTTCAAAGCCATATGTAACTCACAAATTGCATGTGACCCACAGACTTCTTTGCTGTGGTCAGCTGGTGTTTTAGCCTATGGCTGGTACGATATGTCACCTGGACATTCATCAGGGGCCAGACATGCCAACCAGTCTGAGCCTGCAACCATTCCCTGCACAACCCACTGCTCTCGCCAGTATTTAGTGCACTGGGGAAAAGCCACTGCAAAGGTTTGCCCCTGGGCATACCACCAAAGCAAGGATAAACCTCAGCATTTGAAGGCGTAGGCAGCAAAAACCTGGAGCCCAGCATGTGGCACGAAGGAACCAAGAAGATACATGCAGAAAGCATTCCTCCCATCTTTGGGCAAAAGAAAAGACAGCTTTGAAGACTTCCAACTCAGTATCTAAACCATGTAAGAATCAAAGTTGTAATAGCCTTTGTGCAATTGGATTAGTATTTAACCACTGTCATGCTCAGATAATACAATTTTAAAAAACCTGCTTAATCATTCTTAATTCTCAGATGTTATGGACCATCCAAGCACAGTAACATATCCTATTGGATACCATAGTCTTTTAAAACATGAACCAACAGCACCATTCCAAAAACATCTTGAAACTGGGAACATCCTGTATTATGAAAGTTATGTCCCCTAAAATTCAGAGAAGGCACAGGCAGGAGACAGAAGATTTTCCCATCTAAAACAAAAAAGCAAAGAGAAGTTCTGACCTCAGAAAGCAGCCAGTTGACACTGAGATTGCTTGCTCATTCCAACAGCTAGCTGAGATACCAGAGCAGATATAAAGAAACCTAATTATTAACTATCATATAGTATAGCACTTTATTGATCTATTTTTTCTTTTAATAACACAGCTGTTATTTTACAGTCAAAATCTACGCTTTGTTAGAAAACAGTCTATTTTCATTTTATGACTGCTGAGCATAAAAATTAAAACGAAAGCATGTGTCAAAAAGGAGGTGGAGTTTTGGTTTAGATTTTCACTTTTTTTCTTTACCAAAGGTAGTAAAAAACTACATAAAGTTGAGCTGCCAACAGTCCCACTGTCTACCTGCCACTGAAGGCAAGCCTGTGAAGTTCAGGAGGGGTTAAGTTTCCCACCAAGCTGCAGATTCATAAGGAGATGTCAACATCAAATGCCAGAGTCAGGCCAGAAGTCTCTTTTCAATTAAGTTTTTTTCAGAGTACTGATGAGAAGATAGTCCACAAGAATGGGGACAAATCATACTGTCACAACTACCCAAAAAGCAACAGAATCAAGAGTGAAATGAGATCAAAAACGGTTAGTATGTATGACTGTACCTTGGTCTATCATTTGGAAGATATAATTTATCAGTGCAAGCAGTGCAGCTTGTCTACTATATTTAGGGCTAAACCCAGATGGATTCAGTCAAGGAAATCTGAGGATTCTAGATGCCACCAGAGTCGCCTTGCGCACAAGCTTCCTTATAGCTTTCCCTAAAAAACAAAGAAATTCAAGACAAAAATGGTGAAAACTTTCCTCATCTAAGGTTAATGTTTCAAGCAGGAACAAAACTGCTGACCCTGTATGCAAGCAAGCACCTTGTTCTCCCAATCACTTTCAGTAACAGAAAAATACTTGCTCGGTGGGCATTCTTAGACTTACAGCAGTGTAAGTCACAAGCTGCAGCCCAGATATTTCCAGCTCCTGTATTCACTTACAGCAGTCTAATTAGCTAAGGCTCAAGAGAGTTTCCTCTCGTATTCCTAATCCCAAAGAAGTAGATACTAACTTTAGAATTACCTGCCCTGATACAAGTCACTGAAATAATTACCTTGAAAATTCCTTATTGTGAAACCCATTGCATAAATGTTAAAGGGATTCAACTCAAATTAATCAATTTACCTTCCATCAACAACAGTTCAACAGAATGCTTGCTGAAGTAGAGTTTGAAGAAGCATTAACTGTTTCAGTCAATAAAATTTAAAATGGAGCCCAGAAAATCAGTCTACAGGATCTAGAGAACAGGTGCTCTTTCCCTTTAAAAGTCAGGCTCTTCCTAATGAAAAAGGCAAAAGTGATAAGGAAAAAAATAAAACACACAAACATACTCATTTCAGAGAAATAAACTATATTTCTGTCATCAGAACATAAGCAGATGAAATTAAGGAACCACATTTCATATTAATATTGGTATTCAAACCAAAGCAGCCCAAACTACCAGCCTTGTTCCGGGTCTGTACAGCATCAGTGAGAAAAACCTCATGGACCCACATAGAAATATATTCTTCATTTTAATTTGCATCTTTCACTTTTCAAAAGCCTTTCTTTTCTAGGGGTTACATAGGAAAGAAAATACATGCAAGCACTGAATACAAAAAAAGATAATCTGTTATACGTTCCAGGATGATTTCAATGCTTATTTACACATGCTTACACTTAAATCTGCAGACCTTTGAAATTCAGAAATATGAAGTGCTGTATCAAAATAGTTCTTTTTATTAAGGCATTTGTCATTGTGCGAATCTAGTCCAGACAGCAGCAATCCATTCCAGTTAGTTACTCAGGTCTGTATTTGTGTGCATCACACTCTCTCATGAGGGAGTTTTGTTTCTACTTATACTTGCACTATTTAAAGCAGAATGTTTAATAAATAGTGAATCTGAATCAAGTCCACAGTATTCTTCTCATGGAAATGGGGCAAGTCCTCTGGGTATGCAGATCATCATATCTCTATTACATAATTTCCAAAAGCAGTGGAGGCACAACATTACACCAGCAGGGGACTGGTGTGTATCACTACTTGCAAAGATTCAGTCTAAGCAGTGAAGAACTATCAGTATGTGTATATAACATGTAAATAGTAACATTTAGCAAGCCATGCCTTTGAACAACTGATCAGTGCAGAGAGTACTCTGTATATAATCAAATTTAAGTACACTTCCCATCCTTACATTGCAAGGATGTAAGTTCCTTAAAAAGGCAGAGCTCTGCTAAATGAAATCCCATTCCTTATCACTTGCCTCACAATCTGGGTGGCATGTCCTGAGTAATTAGTAGCCAAGGGTAATTTCTAGGTGAAGTCATAAAGGTATAAACAGATACTTGAGATGTGACCCAAAAATTACTGAATATCCTGTATAAATGCTCTTGAAAAATTATTAAAAGCTTAGATACTCTTGTCTGCTTTCTGCCTTAATTTTAGATGCTCAACACTTTTAAATGATATAATCAATGACACTGTGCTCAAAACCTCACAGAAGCATTTATTTTCAGCAAGCAACTGGGACAAGTCACATTTCCATCATTTCACTCAGAGCCATTAGTTGAGGCTGTCCATATTTACATTTCAAACCATCATCCCTTAATAAACTCAGTATATCCCCATCACTGAGTGAAAATCCTGATCAAGGACAATAATTGTCACTTAAATACTGGCAATGTGCTTATGGACATTTTGATTTCATAATTACCTTCAGGATATCTTCCACGGTATTTTAATATCCACAATGGTTACAAATTAGAATTACTTTTCACAAGTGCCCTCCATACATTTTAAATGCATGCCACCAAAAGGCCATGCCCAAAAAGAACAAATTTCCATTCTTTGCTCTCCCTCCTGTATTTACAAATTTATTTATAGTTGAAAAATCAATAGAAAATACCCCATATTTGTTATAATGCAAAACTATCTCCCATACTCTAATGCTATAATACCATGATGACTGCTGGTCATTTGTGCGTATCTTGCAACTTACTATATAGTTCTTCTTTAAAATAAAGAACACTAATAAACAACAAAAAGCTCATGTAACAATAAAACGTTTAAGTGAAAACACTAGAAGATAAAACATCAGTGAGTGGTGTCAGTAAAATTGCACTTGTAAAAAGAGGGCATTCTTAAAAATCATATATGTTTTCTATGTACTCACACATCATTGGCAACAAACAAATGTGAAACACCACATGTATTAAATTCAGCCATCTAAACCCATAAACTCCAAAAATATTTCTTAATCTATCCAGATTTTTCTAGGGTTTTCATTTCATTGAAAAGCGTGGGAAATTGTCCCAGGAGTATATGTTTAAAGCATACATTTGACATAAATAAAGATTAATAATTGACCTTAAAAGACTTTTAGTCTGTTTAGCTAAACAGTCAGTGGGCAACACTCCATCTACTTATTAGGGTGCAGGAATCCCGGTGCAATAAAGTAAAACTTGCTCCTTATTATAAGTAAGGAAGAGTTTTACTCTTTCTTTTAGTTTGTTATGACATGTCTTGGTTTTGCTCTGCTGTTTTTTTGTTTGTTTGGTGTTATCTTTTCTTGGTACTATCTTGGCAGGTGGATTTTTCATTCTGTTTGATGAGAGGATGCACATTTCCATCTTGATCTCTTCCGAAGTCACGTACCACGTGTGTTCAGGATCTGTATTTCCTGAACATCACAGCTGACTGCTTTACTATGCTGGTGGCATGTATGCAGCACACTGAGGTTTACCTGGGTGCCCAGTAACAATGAGGAATTCAAACACTGAAATTGAGCTATTTATGGAGGTGGAAAAGCTCAGTTTCTACCAGCACCATCTAAAGCCTCTCCCAGATTCAATTTCATCACTTAGCTACTATTTTTAGTCAAACCCCTGATAACCAAGAGATGATTTTGTTCATAGTAAGAGCAGAGATGCCATTATTCACTGTCAGCATTTTAGCCCACAGTGGAACATTATTACCTGCATACAGAAGAAGAAGGGGCAGCACGTAAGGCTCTGGGACAGCAAACAAAAGCTCTCATGACACTTTGCACAACAAGCAAAGGCTTCTTCAGAAGATCCTGCTATCCACAGGGAAAGGACTGTGCCACTGTATTGTACAGAGCACTCAGACAAAAAGCAATCCTAGAGGAAATCTTTACTTGTTTTGTCTAGTTATTTTCATATTCAAATATGTGCTTCCACGTATGTATTGTTATCAGGCATACTAGGCTTTGATGGACTTCTAGTATGTAGTACTGTCTTCTACAAGAATCATTTCTAAATAAAGTGGGCGTTTTTTGCTAGAGCCATGAGGTCAGAAGTAAGTCTCTTTGTATAAAAGATGCTCTGTCTTTTATTTGCCCTGCTGATACAACTGCAGGCTGGGTGAGTAGAAGAACAACCTTGACTTCAAGCTGATGAACTTCTTAAAATCTGCAGAAGACCCACAAAAGTCTGTCCTCCCTTTTGTCCTCATCTATCAGAATACATCTAATTATCTTGTCTTTCTTTTATCCTTATATCACTGCAGCTACACATCAGCACCATTAGAAGTTTGAAAGCCTTCTACATAATCCAGCAGTCTTCCAGAATTTTCTGATTAGCCAAACAGCAACACTAATATTGAGCAAAGCAGCAGTCTGGTAATCTTCTACGAGCAAATAACATCCTGTCTGTATCTATACAATACCATTTACTAACACAAAGAAGAACAATCAAAAATGGGTACAGAATAAAAACTCCAGAAAATTTATTAGCAACAAATTACTGATACCTTTGAGGTGACAAAATAATAAACTAGTCCAGTCATTCAATTTTTAATCACCATCCTGAAAAAGACTAGGGCCACTACCACCATTACTAACACTTAGTTATGAATTAGAATATGTATCATAAGCATAGACTATGATATTTTGTTGAACTCAAATTCTGCCATTACCAACCTCTCTAGATTCTTCAAGCCAACAGTACATGCTCTTTTGACACAGCTCTAGCCTATGTGACTGATTTCTTATTCTGGGCTGAATCATCACAAAAGCCAGCTGATTGGTTAAAAATAATTTAAAAAATGCTGAATACCATAGCAACTGGCTTGCAGCCTTGCTAACATGTAGGAAGGATTTTTTACTTGAATAAGAGCTACAAGTGAAAACACCAGGCCAAAAGCAGATCTGGCATACTACCAACAAGGCAACCAAACCACAAAAATTGCTTAACCCCTCCCCAGTCTCTTCCCTGTAATACCTTTTGGGCAGCAACAAATCTTTGGGTTATTATTAATATACGGTTCAAAGAAAGAGGAAAAATGTGTGCTATAGTATTGATTCCATGGATGTACATAGACATGGCAAACAAACATAAAGCAAAGTAATAATAGAGCTGGACCCTCAGCGTTAATTAATAATCGCATCACTCCATAACTAAAAGGATTAAAAGCTTCTAAAGAAACATCTCTAAATATACTTAACACTGTATTGCCCAATTTAGTGATCACTTCCAGAAACATATCAAATTAGTCGAGATATTGATAATAAAAACCAATCACTTAAAGAAAAAGCCTCTAAGAATTCCATCAGGCCTATAAGGATTAAATTTGGAAGAGCCTATGGCTCTTCAATTACAGTAAGAGTCTGTGTTGAGTTTATAGGGCAAGGTTTTGACAGAAGATGGGCTCTGTGAGAAAAGACCAGAAGTTGCCCCATCGTGGACAGAGCCAGTTCCAAGGCAGACCCAGCAAGGATCCATCCATACTGGAGCAGTGGAGAATACCCCATGTTGGAAAAGTTTGTGAACTTTTGTGAACAGGACTATCCCTCAGTGGGATCTCATGCTGGAGAACGGGAAGAGCATGAGGAGAAGCAGTAGCAGAGACAGTGTTATGTACTGAAAGTAACTCATTCCCCAATCCCCCGTGCTGCTCAGGGGTGGCAGGAGGTGGCAGAAAAGTTAGGATGGAAGGAGTGAAGTTGAGACAGGGAAGAAAGGGGATGAAGGGAAGGTGGGTTTAGTTTTCAATTATTTTTGTCACTAACCTGTTATATTTTTAATTAGGAATAAATTAATCTTTCTCAAGTCAAGTATGTTTTGCTTGTGACAGTAACTGGTGAGTGATGACCCGTCTGCTTGTTCTTTCATCATAGTTTCTTCACTTGTCCTGTTGAAGTGGGGCAGTGAGAGCAGCTTGGTGGACACCCGGCAGCTGCTGAAGGTCACCCCACCCTGGAGTTCTTGCATTTGAGGAAAGCACAAATTGCTCCTAGGCAACTGAAGCTATGAAGTCTTTGCTCAGAAGCAGAGGTACTCACCTGTTCTAGGTCAGCTGTAATAGGTCTTTACTGCACTACATAGCAAAGAATCACAGTCCTGCCTCTTCTCAATCATGTTTGGCGTGGCTTTCATCTGGCAACTCTATTTGCATGCATAATAAGGACCCTGACTGAGCTTTGTTCCTCTTTGTGCATCACTTAAAAGGCATTCTGTATTTATAATAGTCTGTATTTACACTATATATAGGATGTACACAGACTTTGTTCAACACTACTGAGAACTATGTACTGACTCAGAAAGTATGCGTGCCCTTTATCTTCTGAAAGATACTTCAAACTCACAATTTTATTTACATCACATTCAATAAAACAGTGACAAATCTGCTAATTTGTTCCACAAACAGTAGACATTCAAAGTAGAAATAAGGAAAAGCAGGACAAAGAGAATCCAAGAAACTTAGCAAAGCTGCATTCAAAGTTCTAGTTGCTCTTGATTTTAAAACACAGGCATCTCCAAAACTTCCCTTACTCATCAGATAAGAATGCTTGGTGGGCTGATCATCACAGAGTGCTTATTCTTACCCATTCCTCATACTTTCATAATGGGATTTTATGGTTAGCTTGTTTTGAAAAACCTTTGATTTGTTTATAAAGGAATTTTCTTTTCACTTGAGCAGCTATCCAGGAAGAGAATACAAAGAGAATATAATTTGTTTCTGAAACAATGTGAAATGGTACTCTGTTGTTAGTGTTACTCAAGCAAGCACACTTTGTCCAGAAAACCACCACACATGTACGTACGCTGGAGATGCTGACATGCTCCTGGAAGTACAACCCTGTCAGGTGCAAGACCAGACTTTGTTCTCATGACAGTAGTTCTACTTCACTTATGTCAATGACAATATATTCTGTTCCCCAAGATTTTAAATTCTCCCTGAAGTCCTTACAATCTTAAGTTATAATGTAAAGAAAAGAGAGGAGCACAAGCCAGAAAAGATGGTTACCCATTCTGCATACTTAAATGCACACACTCATTCTTGCCTATATAAATGAGAAAAATGTGGATCAAGGACAGTAACTTATTATAACAGCAAAGGTCAGACCTCAAGGAGGGTTGGGTTACAAACTTGAAACTGACTTCAGCTCTGAAACAATTTTTCCATGCCTTAAGTGCCATGAAATACATGACAAAGCTGCAGTACCACAGGAGACATTTAGTGACTGAAACACAAAATAGTAATGCCAAAACGAGTACTTGAGAGTAAGTCATAACAACGGTTTCAGCTGTTCCAAAACTTTAGGAGAGGGCAGCACAAATGCTCAGAATGTCAAAGAGAATGCTGCTATTTGATTAACCTTCATTCACTTAGCAGAAAGGCATTATTTCACCACAAATACTTATATTGTTCTTATCACAAAAGTTATTGTGAAAAAATTACTATAACAATTATTTCATAAGACAAGATTATAAGGAATTTTAAAGGTAACTTGAACTACCTTGAACTAACTTGAACTACCATTTCTTTTTTTTTGTTAAAACAAGTAAACTGTTTAAGAATATATATCTGCGTAGTAGCCAACTGATGAGTGCCTGGAAGCAACGTATCTATGAGAAGGAAACTCAGTGGTGAGACCATGGAAACTGTTCCTACTACTAAACAGTACTGCTGATACATCTAGGGCCCAGGAAGACAATTACAGAAATATTAAACACAGAAGAGGGCATCTTAGGACAAGCACAGTACATTGAGACAAAAAAATAATCTGCCTGATTACAGTCCAGTCACAGGAAAACATCTAAATCGTTAAACAGATGTGCAGCACATTGAGTCTTATGTTATGACAACCTTTTACTGTAGAACTTCATTCTTTCCCATAATATTTAGATTTCTGAGATCAAAAGAGAGTAGACTTAGGCAGTTCAAGGTGTTCTGCAAACTAAAGATGTTTGACTGGTTAGTCTCAGAACAGGCTGCCTTAAATCAGGAATTTAAAACAGATGGATCAATTCAAACATCCTGTCAGAGATCCCCTGCATTATACCCAGAACCAGGAGCCCTGTAGAAGTGCATAATAGTATTCTCAGAGCTTTTTCACTCCATTATGAAAATTACAAACCACAGCAATGTCCTTAGCTAACTTGCCAAAGGACACCTATAGAATTAGAATAAGAACAAGAAATCTTTTCATTTTAGGTCAATGAAAAGTCTCCATCTACAAGTAGGTTGTTAGTATGAGTCAGTACCATTTCATTCTATTATACGCAGTCCAGTCAAAAAATACAAACAAAAGAGTGTGTGCAGTACAGTTACTGAGTGTGTGAGACACAGAAAAAGGAGAAACAAAGAAAGAGATAAAAGGCTTTACTTTTATTGTAAGTATTTAGGGTTTGCATTCTTTTTGAGACATCTCAGACTCTAAATAACAACATTCAGAGCATGCACTGTCTATGTGTGCCACTTCCTCTAGGACAAAGCTGTTTTGAAAAATTTTTATTCACAGCTTGTAAAGTCACAAAATACAACCAACACACTGTAGACACCTTTATCACATTTGCTTTTTGTGGATTTCAAGGTCCATTGTCATAAGGGATCCCCGTAACCAGCATCGGGGATGGAAACAAAGTAAACGATAGGCATCCCTACCTCCAAGTCCATCTCCAGAATCAACCTCATAGATGCTCTCCCCTTCCATGTTGTCTTAGGATGCAGCAGAAAGCAATCCCTTCATCAAATGATTTGCTCAGGCTCCAGAAGGAAGCTGAATCCACCCACTCTGCAGCCAGCAGGTGATATCTTTCAAACAAAAACATAAAAACAAAGCCATTGATCCACTTCTGCTATACAACAGAGAGGTCATTTAATTTCTCCCTTAAGCTCTCAGCTTTTCAAGACTGTGTGTCAGTTAGTTCTACATCTAATATTGCAGCTCCTTTTATCAATACAGTCTTTTCAGTGGGTATCTGAGCTCCTTTTCCCTTGTAAATTCAGCTGTGATTCACAGCACAAACCCTCCACCCAACATAAAGAGGTTACATCAGTCCAAATTACAAGACTGTTGTTAAGGGAGAAGCCTCAGCACAAGGCCATTCATATTCCTATGGCCTGACAGCACTAGGAATGGGCACTATGGAGCAATACAGTACTCAGCCACAGCATTAGCTCTTCTCTGGCACACTGAGAGGAGAGTACTGTGAAACCAAGTCACATTAAGTTTGCAAACAACACAGATTGAAAGCACACAGACCATGTGGGTTCACTTTCTTAAGACCACTCTTATGGTTACTTTAAGTCTAGGTAGAGACAGCATCTCAGTTTAGCAATGGATTTGATTTGAGGATGAGTGTAAAGAAGAAAAGTGTAAAGACGGGTGTGGACAAAAGAATAAAACCACCTCTACATTTATTTAATAGGACAATAAAGGGAGCAAAATTCTCTTTTCCCTAAATTGAGTCTGAATAGTCAGTAATTTTTTTATTACTGTCCAGTGTAACTAGTTTTTACCAGCACCTTCTCTTGCTGAATAAAAAGAGAAATAACTGTTAAAGAATTAAAAAAAAAGTACTAATGAATTAGGAAACATCCACACATTAGTGCCCTTAAGAGGCAAAAAAAGAAGACAAAAAGCAACCAAACAGCATGGAGTTACTAGAGCAGTTTTGCAGCAAGCAGAGAACTGTTAGGTCAGATGTTCATGATCTAGACAGCAAAGCAAGGATGAGCTCCAACACTCATCCCCCTGTGCAAGATTTGCAATCTGACTGTTTGTAAACCAAAGGAAAACGGAAACGAAAAGGCATCCAAAAGAGCATACAGGCTTCTGTCTGCCAGAAATGAACTCAGACAGGCCAAGAACAGACAACACAATGAGAGAATGATGATCAAGAACATGAAGGATGTGATACATAAAACTCTGTTCAGGTACCATTAGTAACTCAGAGCTAGTCATGGAGCAATGCACTGGCTGTTTCCTTGCCAGTTTCAAAGGAGCAAATAATTTTTTTCTTTGCAAGTCTGTGGCCTTCTCTTTTGCTTTCCATTGCCATTAGAGAGCATCCAAATTGTCCCATGCCAATGCATTTAACTGAGAGGGCGGAAAAGGGAAAAAAGTTCTGTATTAACATGAACTGCCCTTTATGCTTTGTTCAACTCCCTTCTTAAACTTCCTATCAACAAGAAAGCAATAAATATAAACAAATCTATATTCAGACATCAAGTAAAAAAAAAGCAATAGTTCAAGTACTATGTCATTTTGTTGATAAAAAGAAGGGCATACCTAGAAGTCTCACATCAGATGACCTCTATTTCTTCAGCTTCTTCAAGCTTCTCTCTCAGCTTCTGCATGTTTTGGTTGATTTTCTGCTGGTTGAGCCAGTATAGGTGTATGCCATGTAAGAGAGCATGCATGGCACTGCAAAACACTGAACTCACTTCCAGTGCAGTGAAGATTGTCGCGCATCCATGTTTTTCAGAAAGTATGCCACTGCAGTTTGCAAAGAACTGAAGACTGAGAGAGGATCCATGATAATGCTGATTTTCAGTGATGAAGCATCCAATGCAAAAATTTTAGTCCGGTAAAAAAGAAAATCCATACATTTTATTTTAAAAATATGACAATACTTACCAAATAGATAAATGGGACACAACAGATATAATAACAAGCTCTGGATGAATATTTACGCTCCAAAGGCTGATTTAGGATACTCACAAGGACATAGCAATCATGGCTCTTGTTTAGAAAAGCAAATGCCTTCAAGCAATGAATATTGGATTCCCATGATAAAAGAAATTCTATTGTGGATGTCACAGGATTTATTACTATTTTTTCTGGACAAATGGATCAGATAAGTAAATTAAGAAAGTCGGCCGCAGCCCTTCAAACATAAGAACTTTTATTGCAAGTTTCCTTTTGGAAAGGTCTTATTACTCTGCTCAGATTTTGGTTTTTATGATAAATGCTACAGTCCTCCAGCAGAGCAATACAGAAACATGTTTAAAGTAACTGCTGACCAAAGGATATTGTGCACTGTCTAGAAACTAAACAATACCTTTTTATTTGGGTCTTATGCCTGCATATATGGAGAAAAAGTAACTTGTCCCCAGCATAAATACCTACTTCTACATCTACTTAGACACAGTTGCTGCACAGCTTAAAGTGTTCACCTATCTGTAAAAAAACATGTGTGCCCTTATTAAAAATCCATCAAGTGTCTCATTTTGTCTTATAGTGGTGAAATAAATGAAGTTGGCATGCCTTTTATTGAAGCCTGTAAGTGTAGAAAGTACTAAATTTCGTAACAGTCAATGCATTAGGGTTCGTTACTAAAATTAGGTATCAGTATTGAAAAACACTGGCATTTCAGTGCAAGGCTACCAAGACATCAAGTGGAACCAAAGTCTTTGCTGCCTAGTTAAAAATTACCAATATCCTTACGGAAAATTGAGATTAAAAGAAGAGAAACAGAAGAAAACCTAGTTTTAAGTAATTTATTATTTTACATACATTTCACTGTGAAACAAATTAATTGTTCTTTATTACATGCTTGCTGTCTCTTCCCACTTGGCATCTGTACCAATGTTGCTTTTATTGGTATTTCACTCCCAGATGAACCTTTTTTTGGGGGGAGGGGGCTAATAGAAAAAAAACCCTATTGTTCTGTGGCTATGAAAACTTTTTAATTAAAAACTGAAAACAAAATGATGCAACAGTACTGAACTCTAGAGCTATTCAAATGATATCACATCAATGGAGTATCCACAAAGGTAGAATTCTTAGGGCAGAACTGCTTCATGCTTGGCTGTGTGTTTACCCCTTATAGAAGGGTGAGAAATGGTTTCAAGTCAGCCCTATCACAAAAGAAAAATTCTACAGCAGAGCAGCAGTGAATAATGAGGTGTGATTAAAGCTGTTTTAAAACAGAATGAAGTAATAAGCTTGATACTTCTTAAATTATAGAGCATTACAGGACTCCTTTGGTCACATAGTTTCATTGTTTGGCAGCTTCTTGCGCCTACAAATCCTTCCTCCTACTAACATCATACAGTAGGTCCCATTTTCCATCACCACAACAGAAAATAAAGCCACACAGGAGCGAACACCATCATTTGGTGCGGGCATCTGGTCCTTGATGAAAATGCTGTCATGAGAAAAAAAGCCCCAATGAACATGTTAACTTGAGTTTTGTAATCTTAAGTCTTTGTTGGTTATTGGGAAGATGTTTCTGGTGTTAAGCAACAGGACAGAGAAGGAGGCTCAGAAGTCTCAGTAAGACCAGTTGTTCACACCTTGTGCCTGAGTGTAGTTCACAGAACCATCCATGTCAGAGCAAGGCAGCAGGCAGCACAAAGATGAGTCAGGAATGCATAACTAGGTACATCATCTGTATTTTTTCCCCCCTCACAGTGGTTACAGAAACCTCACTGCTGTTTTAACCCATGCCAAGGAGTTATGTTCCCAAACAGATGTGTGAACAAAAGAACAATAGATAATTCCTGTTATTAGTTGCCTTCTTCCGAGCAGTGCCTGGCTCCAAGGGCTGTACAATGAGGTGCACAGAAGTTGCATATGCATCTAAGGAAGTCCAATCAAATGTAAATGACTGCAGTCCCTTGATCTTTCTGAAACAATCTGGTTCCCCCTCTGGCTGCAGATACTGGATTTTGCAGCATTAATCCCCACTAATATAACAGAACACTACCACTGGAGTCTATGTATATTGTAACAACAACATGGGAAAAAAGCAAAAATTGTGTTACCAAAATCCAAAGATGATAAGAATATTTTTATTTACATACTTCAAACCTTTGGAGAACTTGACAAATTTAATTCTTCAATTAAAGCCAGAAAGATCACAGTCTTCCGCATTTCACATCAAGTGCTGAGATAAACAAACATGCCAGAATTAAAATGTAAAGGAAAGACTCAAGTCATAGAATCATAGAATGGTTTGGATTAGAAGGGAGCTTAAAAGATCTTCTATGCGGCATTTTGGGGTAGGAGACGGTTCCCACAGGTCCCTCCAAGCCAGGGAG
>JAWWLZ010000139.1:61749163-61783869 GCA_035041345.1 Poliocrania exsul
GAAGGGAGCTTAAAAGATCTTCTATGCGGCATTTTGGGGTAGGAGACGGTTCCCACAGGTCCCTCCAAGCCAGGGAGCGCAGAGAGAGATTTGTTCTCTCAGAGAGACTGCAGGCAAAAACCTGTTTATCGTGCAATCATGAGAATTTTATAGGATTCTGAGGGGAAGGGGCTGGAACTTGGACAGGATTGGGTAAGGGCTTGGGAGGAAGGAGTGACCTGGGCACTTGGCTAAGCCAAAAGGGGAAATGGAAGGATCAAACCCAATAGGAACTAAGGGATTGATAGGATAGAGGATAGATCTTTTAAACTAGAACTTGTACAGTGAAACATGTAACTTTCAAACTTCCACAACCAAAGTCTTTCATGTTTGTAGCTGGTACAGTCCAGGCTGTTTCCCAGCGCCATTCTCCATGTGAGTCTGTAGCAGGACTTCTTTTTTTCCTATTTCATAGTCCTGTTTGTTTCCAACAATCATCGAGTTCCAGCCCCCTGCCATGGGAAAGGACACCTTCCACTAGACCAGGTTGCTCAGGGCCCAATCCAATGTATCCTTGAACACTTCCAGGGTTGGGCCATCCTGTTGATTCAGTGCCTCACCACCCTCACAGAAAGTAATTTCTTCCTAATACTCAACATACAGCTGCCCTCTTTCAGTTTAAGGCAATCACCCCTTGTCCTGTCCCTACATCCCTATGTAAAAAGCCCCTTCCCAGCTCTCTTGTAGCCCCCTTCAGGTACTGAAGGGCCACAATAAGGTCACTCTGGAGCCTTCTCTTCTCCAGGCTGAATAATCTCCATTTCCCCAGCCTTTCCTCATAGGAGAGGTGCTCCACTCCTCTGATTATCTCAGCCACTTCAACAGCACACTTCTCTGCTAACTCAAAAACCCCAGCAGTCCCAAATACATGTGGGTGCACTTTTCCAAACAGACAGACTTTCCTCAAATGCACACTGTCGACTCGTGCCCATAAACCTCAGAGGGTCTTTTTCAGGTAGCTCATACAATGGATGGTTCATCTGCCTTCACCTCCCTCCACTCTCTCCTCTCTGTGGAATGCATTGTAGAGGGCACCACAGGCGAGACTGCTTCCCTCTACTTGCTCACCAGTCTTTTGTGATCTGTTTGGTGGAAACACTGGGGTTTTAATGGTTTGCACTGAGTGTTATTGGAGAAAGGATCTATGCTGAGAAATACTGTGCATGAGAGTTAGGTGATTGCAGAGATGGCTTTGCAGCTTTTAGGAAAGCATCTAATGTCAAGAAGGATGCAAAAGTAGAATACCAGATCTGTAGCACTCTTCCATTGTTACACTAACCCTGTCACAGGAGCAGAATAAAACTGATGGTCAATCCTTCCCCTGTCGTGGGGCAGGACATGAAAAAAGAAAAAAAATCTGAAAATCTGTACCACTACATCAATACAGAGGAAGCCAGTGCCACATCTGCTTCTGAAAAGGTTCTGTTTCTCAGAGTTTACCAGCAGGTGGATCTACAGTGAATACTCAGTGATCTATCTGTACTAGTCCTGTCTCTCTGCAGGCAGCCAACCTCACACAAGGAGTCCTGCTCAACTAGTTATTTTTGCTTTCTCTTCATTTCCCTCATTTGTCGTAAGAATTTATTCAAAGTTAATGAATCAGTCCAAAATGTCTTCATACATATTTCAGTGTTTTCCAAAAAAAGAAATCTACATTTTAGAAATGGGCATAAATCTTGTATGCAGTCAGGCATAACCACGCTTGAGTTGTCCTGCAGTAATACATTAACAACAAGCCTTCCTGACTACCAGACTTGCTAATCGTAATTCCTTCCTAACAAGGCTTTCAGTGAGACTGTTTTATTATTCAGAGAAAGTCTGAGTTGAATAGATTCGCCCCATTTCGCTGCAAAGCTGCTTTTTTTGATATCTCCATATGGAAATCTCAAGGAAGTCAAAAGGAATTTTGCTATGGACATGGGCATTAAAAATACTGACAAAATCCTCAGTTTTCAGAACACCAAAATAAGCCTGCCACTCACAATCTTGCAAAATAAGGTCAGGTACTAACAAAATAGTTTTCCAGAAACAGTCATGAAAGAAAATCCATGTATTCTAATCCTGCAAAATGCAGTTCAGGGACAGCCTAAGAATCACAACCAACAGACGAATTTCACCACTTCATTTCTTCAAAACATTCATCTGAATTGGGAGCAGGAGCAATTTCTATATCTGAAGTACTTCATTTCTACACACATTTTTTACTCAATAAAATTTATGTTTTAAATCCCTACCTGTTTTACTCACCAAATTATTTCACCACACTTATCACACAGCACTTTGCTTTCCAATTGCTTTTCTTCACATACATATTGTGACTGCTGTAAAGAAAAGGCAATTCAGCCTCTGTTTTAATAGAATGGAGTACCACAAAGCATGTGGCACACTGCTCTCTTCTTGTGGGCCAGTGCAGTGGAGACTGTGCCCCGCAAACCAAGAATTACGATCAAGCCAAGACAACACACTCTGTTACCTTAGAAAAATAATCTTACAATTTGGTTCCTCTGCTAAGAGCAGAAACAGTAACTATGACATGTGCAGAAACAGTAGAGGCCAAGCTAACATTTTTTTAAAGCCACCTGATGATGATGATGATGATGATTGTGATCTGAAAACATGCCCTCCATATTAAGGTTTCTGCTCTAGCCATACTAATTCAAAAAGAGAGGGCAAGAATATCAGAAATATTTTCTTTAAAGATGTGTCTAAGAAGCCAATTTCTGCAACATAACATGTATTAAATAGTTACTGGGAGTCTGTGTATTGCAGCAAAGATTCATCAAAGAAGGAATTTGACATTTACACAAATTGATTGCTGCTCTACTACTGTGAACAACACAAAGCACACCTCAACAGTAAAACCCAACATCACAACCCAGAAAGAACACCGTAAAAACACAACCAGAACATATCTCCTTGATTTAGTGAATTTTCAGTATGCAGTCTAAATATAGACTGCAGTTTAAAAGAATATGTGTTTCACATTATAGACAATGTGAACAAAATGGTAGAATTTTTCTATTTCTAGTAGGACTGGTTTTTTCCAAAGGAAAGAAATTATATTCCACTTTGAAAGCCACATGCCTATTTAAATTAGAAATTACTCTCAAAAAAAAGGACTAACCAAGATATTGATCAAAACATGATTTCAATGAAACTGTACAGAAAATTTGACTTGGAAAAATAAGAAAAAATGTCATAACAAAAAAGAACTAGTGAAATAAAAAATCTTTATTACAAGCACAGTTTTACTTAGTAGTTTGCAGCACAAAATCAATTTGCCTTCCTTAAGATTTAGCTGAAAGCCTAAACGAAGCATGCAATAGACACAGAGTGCTTTCTCATTTGCTTTACCATTAATTTTCAAGACAATGTTGAAAAGCTGAATTTATGCCCAGCTGTACTTTTTATAACCAACCAAGAGAAATTTAGTTTGTATGCTACAGCAACTGTGGAAATCAATTCTTAATCTATGACCTTGCTTACCACAGCTTGAAGCCTTGCAATAAATAAATGCCTTGAGCCACACATAAGAAACATTTGGTGAATCCGAGACAAATAACACAAATCTATATGTGTATATACAGTAATAGAAAGGTCATATGAAATACAATATTGGCTCTTTTCTTGCTCTAACATAATAATGTTTGAAAGGCAGGACCTGGTAATTGCGTGCATTAATACCCAGGTGGTGCAACAGTCACGAGTACCCATTTTCTTTTCAAATTACAATGTTCATCCTTTTAGAGGACTTCTTGTAGTCTGCCTTTTTTTTAGCATGGAAAATGCTAGAATACTTAGAAATAAAGACACTCTGAAAAATAGCTATTTTCTTTGTCCTAGAATATGCAAAGTCTTTCTCTAAAGCACATTTAAGCTTCCTTGTGAAAACTGTGCAGTGTTTCATAGCTAACAATAAGGAAAACAAATGTCACAGCTCATGTGTTAATCTGCACTTAGTCACAATTACCCTCTTTTATATTCTGAATCTCTCAAATCCTCATCCTGTATGTTATTACTTATTTATCACTGGAGTATAAGCTAAAAGAAAGAATCACCTACAGTAATGTCTCCTTATTAATATTTTACAGTTATAGTTCACACAAAAATCCTGTAAACAAACCTGTACTTCCTTAAAAACACACCTTCCATTCCTGACATATTTGCTTGACTGTAGATTTTAAAATTAAGTAATACAAAATATTGCTAGTTCAGCTAATTTCCCTGTCTTGATTGTCTCCTTAAACACTAAAATTCAAATGTGACTGACTGACACTCCTTTTGAGATTAGCATGGCATTATCAGTTTGCACAGCAGGTCACCAAAGTAACTGCTGGAAAGGCTTCACCTATTTAACCCTAAAGAATGTAATCTGAGAAGAATTTGGAGATTCACAATTACCCTTGTATTGGACAAGGGTACATAGAAGCCAAATCAGAAAAAAGGCTTGTTTTCTTTATATAAAAGTTGTAGTTAAAGTAGATCATTAGGTCTTTTCTAATGTTACATTTTCACAGATCCACTAACACTTGACCATCAGAGGAAAAACTGCACTGAAATTCCCAAGCTCATCCTACTTGGTTCTACCTATGAGCCCAGGCATACCCAACTAACATCCAAAACCAGCTTGGGAGACTTCTGAACATCTGTTCTTCCAAGAAAGCATTGCCTTCTGTCCTCATTTATGTCAGTCTAAGAGCAACGCTTACAAAAATCATGCCAAGTACTTATTGGTCAGAACTGATGCCTGGAAATAGAGAAACCATCACATTCCAGATGCACACAATGGTTTCATACTTAAAAGTAAGTTGTGTTTTAGCCTACTTCAGAACAGACTAAATCTTACTTCAGAACAGACTAAATCGTACCAATAGCTAAAACAGAGCAGGAGGAAGTCTAATTTCACGCATCCTTTTCCACAGCTCAAAAGCAGGAATTTTAGCGTGGCAATGACCTGTGTTTTACACCTGGCTGGAAGGAAGAACTCACAATGCAAATTGAAGACCCTCAGGTAACAGTAGTGTTTGGCAGATGTTTTTTAAAAAAAAAAAAAAGTATGCAGTTTTCAAATTCTCCAAGATTTTGTGAATTACATTAGCCAGACCTCTCCACAGTTGTCTGTGGCAATGGGCAGCTCCAAGCACAGCTGCTGCAGAAGTGGGGAAACTCACACAGCCTCCCACAGAGGCAGCCAAGCTGGACTCCCTGAAGCACCCTCACCAACCTTAAGTCCTTCTCCTCAGCATTAAGAGTTACTACAAACTCCCTACCAACTCTACCTGCTATGTCATAGCTGACATTTTAAATTAGTTTCCATGTTACAGTCTTCAAGGCAGTTTGTTCTAACTGCAAGATTATTGCTTAGTGTATTAATTTGCATTGGCAGAAACTACTTCCCCACCAACAAAACAACAAATTTACATTACAATGTGCAGCTCCTTATAACCAATGACCCTTACAAAACAAGTTAAGATTCAGTATTTGTGAAACAAAGCCAAGTATTCACTGCTGGCTCTGTATCAGCATAAATGACTAATTACTTTAATCAGGAAGCTCAAAAGATAACGAACTTGATTTATTATAAACACAGGGGCTTGCCCTCTTGTAAAAAAGACTTGCTCTGCAGTTCAGGACACATATTGATTTATGGCACTACTTGCAATTCTCTTATTTTTATTTTAACATTTAATAATGAGTGAAAAATGAATGAACAGTAAACTGGAGCAAGACACATTCCTAATACACTTCTACTCTATTCCACAGCAATGCTTAAACAGTATCTATATCCTAGTACTTCAATAATAGTAAAAATGCAAAATTATTTTGACAAACACGCAGTGAATGAAAGCTTCATTTGCTCTAGGTTACAGAAACTGCAAATATTCTTGCCTTTCTCCTACATGACCCCCATTATTCAGTGATACGTGACATCTGTTGCTGAGACCAGCTGAACACAATTCAAATCCGGTTTAGCTTGGAATAGCTGAGAGTCATAAAAAGTCTCTGAGGATAGATTATGAATCAATCACAGCCTAGAATTCCATCAGAGAGAGAGACAGCAAGTCTGAACCGGCTTGAAGTCTGGTAGTAAACAAGCAAATATCTTAACACCTTTGCAGAAAAGCCACTTTGGAGAGCACTTTGCTCTGTCCTGACCCCTGCCCCACCAGTCCTTTACCTCACTAAAGAGCCACTTGTGGACATACAGTGCACTTAAGGCACGTCAGGTCCCCATGACAAGGCTTGTAGATTTATTGCACAACATTCAAAGTACACAATACAGTAACAAATTTTTACAGTACAGGTTTTATAAATAAACACAAAAATATCCATGTCAAATCTACTTACACTGAGATTCCAGTGGCTGGGCACTGGAACAGGCTCCTCAAGGCAGGGGTCACAGCACCAAGCCCAAGTTCAAGAAGCATTTGGACAACACTCAGGCACATGGTGTGACTCCAGGGGTGTCCTGTGCAGGGCCAGGAGTTGGAGTCAATGATCTTGATGGGTCCCTTCCTACTCAGCATATTTTTGTGATTCTGCGATTAAATTGCTTAAGACTCTCTCATCCACATCAAATCCTCTAAGTTTGTCCAAACAAGACAACTGCTACGAATTTCTTCTTTCTGCATATTTATGTTGCAGATTTTTGAGGAACCCTCAGGTAGATTTCCATGGGTGAAAGAAGAACCAATATGTCAGAGACCAGAAGAAATGTTTTCCGTAGTTCACCGGTAACCAGTAAAGTTCTTTGACTTTGTTTTTTTTGAAGGCATCACTGGAGTCCCAGGATGTGCAAGACTGTCACACAACTGGGTATGAGTACAGTTGCTCAGTCAGTACCTACAGTGTTAATGATTATCACTGAATTGTTATTTGCAGAAAATAGTGATGAAGGGCAACATGGGAATGTTTTCAATGTGAAGAATGTTATCAGGGACTGGATGATCAGCTTGATCTGACTTCAACTCTGAGCTCAGCTGAAAGAAAAGGTATTTCTCAGAGCACTGCAACCAATGCATTATCCCAAAATGCAAAACTCTCTTAATTGAGCTTATGTTTTGAACAAAAAAAAATATTTTAAAGCTTACGTTCTAAAAGGTACCTCTGTTGTTGCAACATTAAGACTGGAAGCTCACTCTTCCAGGCATTTATTTTGTAACAATCATTTAATTTCATATTTGGTTATGTTTGACAACTCTCATGAGGAGCTAAACTCTATGCTCTGCAGCTACTGTGATTACTGCAAGAAAAAAATTAAATAACTTTGAAAATGATAGATCAGGTCAGTTCTGCTGAGCTCAGCAAGAAGGAAAGCTGCCTGGTATCTGTACCAGTGCAGTCAACCCCAGAGGCTACTTTGACTTGCACTTGCTGGCAAAAGTCCCTAAAGGACCATCTGCCAGCAAGACCAGTGAGGGAAAAACATCATTCATGTACACACTCAGGTAATGCCAAATCCTTCCCAATTCTAAAAAACTTAAAATAGTAGAAGCTACCACACATGATTTAGGATGTCAGTATGCCAGCTTTATCTTCTGTGGAGTCCTCAGTATAGAAGCACTTCACCAAAACAGACGAAGAGAGGCTACACAGAAGGAGGAGGAGGAGGAAACTAAACAGATGAAAGAATTTATCTTTTGTATTCAGAATATTATGGTTATGGTCACAGAACAATGGCCAACACTGCCAAGCACTGCAGGCTAACTATACTGAAAAGATACACCTTGAAAGGCTTATTGGAAGGGTGGGAGGGAGAAGGGGGAGTAGAAAGGCACCAAATATACACAACAGATGTGTCCACACTAAGCCTGCATCTTCAAAATTGCTGCTACAGGTCTATTTATTTAACTTACTACTACAGAAACACATAACAATCCTAAAGCATTCAAAATAGGAAATGCATAGCAGAGCAGCTTATGTTTCAATAACAGAACATGCCGTTTCCCTTTAATCAGATTTGAAAGAGGCAGATCAAAGAGAAAACATTTAAAATTAAATGCAAGACCTTATTCTCATTTGAGAAAAAAAAAACAAGCATATATTGCAAATGCATAAATACCTTTCTTTTTTATATATATATACATATACACACATACATATTGCAAAGTTAAGAGATACACTGGCTCAGCCTGTCCTGTTATGTGTACCCATTCCCATGCTCACAGTTTTATTTTGCTGTAAATGCACCTTTGAAGGCATCAGCTTGTATAGAAGGGCAACAGCTGTTCAGCTCCTGGCATGATAAGGATTTTCTGCCTCTGGTGCCAGACAAGGAGTAAGGTGACCCCAAATGAGTGCACCCTACAGTTTTACTATTACAGTCTTGTCTTCCTTCCCCTTCCCACTATACATCTCTGTCTGTCCCATTATTCATCTCGTATTTTTAAGTGACAAATAATATTTAGATTATACCCAGTCTTAGACACACAGGCCATGGAAATCTTTGCTTTGCTGAAATCAGTAATTCTGACTTCAGTGAAATGTTGGTTTCATACCACAGTGCTCTCTGCCCTCCAGCACAGCACTGGATCTTGGGAAAGAGTGAGCAACAACAGAGGATTTTCTCTATCATCAAACATTCAGTTTAGATTTTACTTGGCTCATGGAAAGAAAGAAAAAGACATACTTTGCTGTCCAGATGAAGCACAGTGTAACTGGTGACACACTCTGCAGATGATGCGAAACATCTCCCGCTCTACAAGGAAAATTCTAAGCTCTAAGCCCCAGTCAGCTGAGAAGTAGATCTGCTTGCTGTCCCTATTTAAAAATCTTTCCAGGATGGGAGAGGTTTTGGTTTTGTTTTACAGTGTCTTTTGTAGACTTGTTGGTATCAATCACTCCTCCACTCTTTTTCCACTCAGTTCTACGTCCAGCTGCCTGAAAGAAGCAGTTCAGCTGTTTCTTTTGCACAGTGATACTACAAAACTGATTCTGTGAACAGAGAAGACTTTTTCTGTACCTAACATTAAAAGAGCAGCATTTTGTTTGGTCATGTTCTGATCCTGTGAAGGGAAGTCAATAGCAGGGTCAATGAGCGGAATAGATCTCTGCAACACAGCCTCATTTCTAGGCAGTTTCAGCACACAGACCATGTAACCAAGCTAACAGCATAAGCAAAAGAGTATAAATATTAGAAAGAAAAATACCATTATGAGGAAAATACTATAGAAAATAATTATCTCTATCAGTGTAAAACCACCAGCACTGTGGATTAAAAAGTTTTATTACTTGCAGGCTCTGTATGTCTTCCAGCTTTCTTGTGTTTCTCAAAAGTGCTCAGCTCAAAACCAGCATGAGATCTGCTCAGGACTTGTGTCTGATTCCCAGCACAAGTTACAAGAAAACACACACCTGTACCATTCCCAGCAACAGGGACCATTTCAAACAAGAAATCCCTACACATCCATGAGGAAGTTTAAGGGTCTCAAGTTCCCAGTGAGAGTTACAGTGATTGTACTCTCAGCTGTTAAAAGCAGGGCAGGCCAAGGACACAGCCCACAATGCCAGTTTCCTTCTGCACAAGCATTTGGCTGAGAAGACATTTCATGGGGATAGGGATGCAAAAGAAAGGAGGGGAAGAGAAGGGAAGGAAGAAGCAGCAGCATCTTTAATGTAGCAGCACCACCCCACAGGGCCCTTGAAGGTCTTCCAGTGTCCTCTGCCCCACCAGGGACAGGACAAGCCATCAGCCACTAGGCAGGAGTGGCGCAGGACACAACAGTGAATCAAATACTGCCCATCAGTCCTCCAAACTACTCCTAACCATTCAGAACTGGGCAGCCAAGCCTCAGTTTAAAACAAAACCCCCAAAATAAAACCAACCCAAAATACTGCCAAAAACACAACCAAAAAAATGCTTTACATTTAAAGTTTCCTTTTCAATTGCACATCAATTCCTTTGAACGTTTTTTTGTAGTTCTGGAGGTTGAAGAATATTGTCCCATTGTGCTTTGATTTAAATGGGCAGCCTTTGCTCTAGCTCTCCTAGAAAATTAAGTAAGCTAGTACAGAGATTCTTTTCTCATAAAACAACAATGTTGGTGTAAAAACTAATAAAAATACCTTGGAATAAAAAAAAAAAACCAAACCAACAACTGCTATCGAGAATAAATATTGTGCTTCTGAATTTATCTCTATTCTTTCCATTCCGGAGAACAAACCGGAACAAACAGCTCTCCCAACCTGGTCACAAACTTCCAGAATATTCTCTTCTACTTAATTACAAATAAGACTTTGTTTCTTCTCACATACTACAGAGCACTAGAATTGACACTAGGTCATACAGCACTTAACACACATATCCACAGCAAAACCTCCAAATTCCAGACATCTTTCCCCTAAGATTCCAGCTACCAACTTGAATTTTTTCGTCTGTAAGTTCAGATGAATTTCCTCGAATTTTAATCATTGTTTTTCTTCATTACAGATTAATAAAATTAAAGGATTGATTAAAATTTAAGTTTTTATTAAGATGCATTTGTCCCTTAGAACAAATTAAGTTTTCTTTTTCCTGAAGCATATTCTTAAGCATTTTTTTAAGAAGAACATATTTGCTAATTTGCTCCATCTCCCTGGAAGAGCCTAAAGTATTTGATCAAGCAAAAGAAAATCTACGAAAATCCACAGCCCCCTGGCACAACAACGAATTGCAAGAGAAATTCTCTATCAACTCCAAATGTAGAGTAGATGAGCCTAAGAAAGAAACTGCAAACAGTATTTATGTCCAAATAAACCTTACTTTCACCCCATAATATCTCACAATTCTAGGGTCTCAGTATTTATTCTGCTATTTTTTCATTTGCTGCATACCGAAGTAGAAAAAAACTTACTGAAAATTTAGTTTTCATCAACCTCAATACTTTTGAGCTGTTAGTTCTCACTAGCCTTCCTAGGAACGGGAGAATGACAAAAAACAAACACTTCACATGGGGTTTTGTAGTGGATCTGATAGTTTGACTTGATGAAAACAATTCATTTATGAGTCACGATTTTTTGGAATGCAGAGGATTATGGTTACCTGCATTATATTTGTCATGATGATAATCAGATGGCATCCTCATAAGGGCCCTGAAAGAAGATTTTCATTCTCTATCACATTTTCATTTTTGCCTGCATATCTCACCCTCTGTATGCAGTATTATTTCTGTTAAACTGCTTTCAGTTCAAACACTCTCAAATACTCAAATGTCTGAGTTCAAATACTCTGATACAAGATTAAAGGTGACAGTCTCAAAAGCAATTTCAATGGGCCTCAATTTGCTAAGCACTCAAATTAAATGGGTGAAGTTATTGTGGGATTTGGGGGACTATTTGCTTGTTTGTTCCCTGCACAGAGTCTGTGATAAGCTATAAATATGTATTTCTTTATTATCCACATTATAGGAATAGCCAAAGTCTCAGGGAAGGTTGGCTTTATGCATGCAAACAGAAAAACATATTTCCTGCCCTGTAAGAGTCCACAGCTCTGGCAATGGTCCTGCAATGATTTCCATGTGTGGCAACACTTGAACCTTTACAGATGCCATTGTGTTGCTGTAGACTAAATAAATATAAAATCACATATTTTTCATACACACTGTTACACAGCTGTTGATTGATAATGGTATCCTGGTCACAAAACTGCTGGACTAAAACTGCCAATCTGAAGATTAATGGAGGGTAAAAACTTAGTCCCTCATGAAACCCAGAGAGACAGGTGACAAATTCCTTTCTACAATCCCAATAATTCTAAACAGTAGCATGTTAGAAGCCTATGACAACTACCTGGTAAATCTACAAAATCAGTTGCACAGTCTGAGAGCTGAGCAATGAGTTTCATTTCCGAGAGCTTTGGTACTTTATTCTCCCTTTTACTTACAGATGCCAGTGGCATGAAGTTTGGATTAGAAGGAATTTCCTTCTGCTGCATCTTGGCAATTTATTTTTAGAAGTCCATTGCTAACATATGAAACATTTCTAAGCACATCAAATAAACACTTCCTTTTGAACAATCTAACACTACACACAGTTCCTTCCAGATCATCACACAGAGATTGATATACTCCATCCCAGCTCCATTCTGGATCACCCACATACAAGCACAGATCTCTGTTATTTTCACAGACAGGAAGATAAAAAGGAAAGAATGTTTTAGCATGAGGGGTTCCTTACTGTGGCCATTCTAAGTCCACATATTATTTACTGTGAGCCTAAAGTGTTTCCTATTCCTTGTTTGCAACCTCTGCTCTGACACTTGACCCAAAATTCTGACTATATTCCTTAAACTCTGTTATCTACTGGTTGGTGAAAAAAAAAATTAGTTTGTAAATTGAGCCTGAAGCCCTGAACGAACTCACTGTAATTCAGGAAAGGTATCTATAAACCCTCTCTGAAGACTGGTTTAACTTTCTTCTACTCCCAGTCCCCAGACATGACACAGAAAAAAGTTTATTAAGTGGAACTTCTTAAGACAGGGATCTATAAACATGAACCCAACGCCAAAACCTTTCGTCTTGTGATCAGAGCAGAAGCAACAGCCTTATCCAAGTTAGGACTCCAGGATGGAGGTTGTGAGGATTATGCTGCTCTGGGTCATATGCTGGTTTACAAGCATGTTCCTTAGGATCAGCATTATTCAATGTAAATACACAGAAAAATCAGACTGTACTAATTAGTATTCACAGAAAGCAGACACAGACAGAAAGATGAATGTGGTATGAATAAAACACAGTGTGAAGAAAACAGTCTCCAAGACCATTCTTTTGTGTTTGCACTGACAATGATTTAACTGTATTTTTGTACTTGAATTTAAAATGAAGTCTATCATGAAAAAGGCTTAAATGTGAAAAGGTCTGTAATTATCTTCAAGGGTTTACACAGCACAGAGGGAGGTCTGAGCTGAAATTCTGGAGTCAGTTCACACAGGTGTGTGGAAGAACTTTGGACCTCTCTCCATCTTTGTCTATGTCAGTAAGAGATTAGCAATCTGCACTGAATTCAAAAGAGCTGGAAAAAAATCAAATGCATGTGATTTACTGGCACCCTACAAATGTTAAGTGAGGTGACCTAATAGCTAATATGCCTAATATTATACTTCCTAATGCCATGTATTGTCATGACAAGGATCCTCAAACTGTTCTCCACTTAAAATGAACTTATGGATCAGTCACAAGTGACTTCCCAAAAGCACTTTGTCACTAATTTTAATTTTGAACTAAACCCTGTATTCCTTGCTACCCTGACAAAATAAAAAAATAATAGTAAAAAAAAAAAAAGAGTCCGGAACTGTTTCAGCTGTATATGGAATGAATACTATTCTGATTAACATCCTTTAAAGTAAAAAAATTAAGAAATCTTAGGGGAAGTCTGTTTTGGCTAGGAAAATTAACTCTTCTTATTCTTTGATCTTGGGGGAAACAGACAGGAATAATGCTAAATTTATACAATTATTGAATTGTACTATGATCTCTTGTTATCATACCTGTTTACAAACACCACAGAAGCAGTTAGAGAGACTTACAGGCCTCAAATACAAATGACAATCTAGGCATTACAAATCCTTCACACAGGACTTGAAGCTACAAAAGTAATTCACCATGACCTAACAGACTTACTAAGCCTTTGTTTCCATTTTCTCAATTATATAAATTCTACATTTAGGAGATGTAAATTTGGTTGAAAACAGAATACTCCTCACTGTATTTGAAGTACATAGTACTTAAGTAACTCCATAAAAGTATATGAGAATTCATTTCCCAAACTTTAAGCACCCATTTTTGTTCTGAAAACTTGCATCAGTCATTAATTCCTCACATAATTTATCATATATTTCTGGTTTGGATGACAACTATCTATTGTAACTGCAATGCATACTCATTATTTTCATATAGTGTGGAATGTCACATGTCTATCTTCAGATAGGCAGATTTCATTAACTGCAAAATAATTTAAAAAGGAACATTAGTTTACCAGCTTAATTGGTGTTAATAGCTAAATTACACAGTAATTATGAAAAAAGAAAATGTTAAGATATGGCTTTGCAACAGAAACCTAACAGTTCATCTAGATACTGAAAAGCAACATACAGTTCCTTATCAATTTTGGTGCATTTGAAAGCATGCCTCCTGGTCTAGTGCTCTGCAGCTCCTCCTGCACACATGGCTGCCACCAGTAACTACTTCTCTGTACCACATTTACAACCAGGCTGCCTTCAGTTGTTCACATGCCATTTTGTAGACATGTACATAAAGCATTGATAAAGTTTCTGGGAACAAAACAGTGCAAAAATCAAAAATGCAAAGATGCCACCCAACCACAAAGAGCTATCAAAATGTGACAGCAACCAGGCAGAACAATGCAACCTCAAGGAATCCAGCCCGTGTCACTGCAGCACACACAAACTGATTATCTGCTAGAGACTGGTGATTCACTCCAGACAAGGGTTCAGCCTCCATCCAACAGCCCGTCCTGCAGGAACCACCGCCCGGCAGCACAGAGAGGCTCTTCACCCACTCACCTCCAGAGGTGATCTCTTCAGAACTGGGCTGAGGAACACTGGCAGGACAATGTGGGGAAGCTGGCATTGCTGCCACCCTGGCTATACCTGCCCTGTGGAGAAATAGAGGACTTAATTTCCAGGGCTGCCAGTCAGCACCTTCCACATTACACATGAAGGAGAAAGAAATGAATTTGACCATGCCTGCTCTGAGTGAGTACATTTTGGAGTGTAAAGAACCCCACCTCCTACTGAAGTACTGGATTACTCTGTTGTGTTCTGTGGAGCTCAATATGTTTGCCTGGCCAGCAAGCTGAATGCTTTGGTTCAGGAGCTGATGATGCTCTTGCCAGCTACCTTTGTAGCAAGCTGAGATACGGCCAGAGAATCAACATAACTAGACAGTCTAAACAAAAAAACTAAGGAAATCATGTTTAAAGTAATTTCTTGACTCTGACATGAACAAGTAACCATTAAGTAGCTCTCCCTTCTACTTCCCCTTCAAAATGGCAATTTTCTGCTCTTTACACATTTCCTTTACCAAAGCCATTCCTACATGAATTATGTAACAGAGAAATAGGCATTTTGCTCCTCCTGTCCAACCAATTCCATGGAGGCATTTACTTCCACATTAATTTAAATAGGGTTACCACAAGAATCGATCCTAAGAAAGACCTTTTTCTTTTAAAAAGGAATGTAGAAAACTTTCCACTTTTCCCATGGTTTCCAGCTAGGTCAGTGGTTTTCAGCCACCAGTATTCAGTGTGACACATGCAAGTGATTTGTTTATACCAAAGTGCAGTCCACTGGAGAGAGAAAGAGACACAAATAACTCCGTCTGAAATAAATGAATAAATCATTCTTCTGAGTGTGATGACGAATGCAACATTTTACAATTTCAAAAACAATTCTCTAAAGCCCTACTAAAACAAGTGTTTGTTCCAAAAGTGATCTCTGTGTATCTTTCAGGAGTACCATCATGTTTTTTGTTGGAGGAAATACCAAGTTTAGACATCAAGGACTGGAAGCTAATGACTGTTTCATTCTGGCATGAGTGTGCACTGAATATTGATGTTCACAGGCAGGAACAATTTCCAATAATTAATTGGAAATGTATCAGCCTTCATTTCATTTGCTTAACTTTGGTCAACAGTAATGTTAATCATGCAAGTGAACTGAGAGACAAGTCAAGGCCTATATATGTGAGGTTTATATATAATTCAGAACTGCTGAAAATCATGAAGAGCGACCCATAAAAACTGTAATATTAATATGGCAGAGCAACACCATTAAGGAAAAAAATCCCAACAAAAACCCTCGCACTTGTTTTGCATCAATTACTTGATCTAAAAAGTAAACATAGCAGTAAATAGAAATGTTCCCTTATTTAGGCAAACCAAACTTACACATCACTCACTTCCTTAACAAAGATGCCAGACAATATGTTTTCATTTTTACTTTTACTTTTTAATTTGCCACTGTATGGTGTTTTCATAAAGTTTCTAGTTTCCAACATATTAATCCCTTCAAAGCAACAAAACAGTTTGTGTCTCTGAGTATCTGCTACCTTGGTGTATGATTATGGCTGACCATGGGTTAGGATTATAAAGAGACTTTGGCATAGATATTTGGATGAGGTATCTCCAAGAGAAATAATAACAACTGGTCACATACTATAATACCATACTTAGCAAATCCAGGTTTAAATTTAAATTAAGATACAGCATGTTGGCTCAAATAAATAGGACAAAGATTAATTCTGTGCCGGGCATTCCAGATCAGTGTTCTGTTCATCTTCTAAGGCAGTGATTATTTTAAGCATTAACAGGAATTTAGCAAATCTGCTCCTTTTCTTCATGTGACAAATACAATGAGAATCAGAAAGAAACAAAATGAAAGGAACCTGACAGCCTTAGGTTTTACACACTGACTAAAGCCCTCCCAGCATCACCAAAAAGCTGCCCAAAAGACCATGACACATGGACAAACAAGATATTGCAGTAACAATACACAGGCATGACTCATACTTTTCAGAGAAAAGAAATTCAAATACTTCAAAATACTTGGGGATATTTTCTAATAATTACTGACAGGAATAGGACTTCTAATGTGTTTACTCTCACTCAAATGCAAACTCATAAAAGCTAAAACTGGGGAGGACAGCCCTACAACTGAAAGCAAGAGCTGAAATGGTCACACTGAGGATTTCTGTTTGTTTGCTTTAGTAATCTACAAAAACATCAAATGCCAAGGGTCACACTTTGAGGGTAACAGACACTGATTTCAAAAAGAAGTTTTAAATGCTCAAAACCAGCACCTTACACATTAAATGCTTCAAAGAGCCTTTCCTTTCCTTAAATCTCCCTGATTTTCTCCTCACAAATTGTTGTTCTTAAACATCCCCTACAGTCTACATTGATCTATGTATCTCAAGCACTTCAAGAGGTACTTTAAGCATATGGGATATCTCTAAAATGTAAGATCCCTTTTACTGTCTGGGAGAGTAATTCATGAAATAAAAAAAAAAGAAACTAATTTTGCCTCAGGAGGAAGATAAATGTTCCAGAGATTAATTCAATTCAGACAGAAAGCTCTTCTGTGATAGAAAGCACATGCTATTTTTAGGATGAATCCGCATCCTGGCATGATATCCAAGCTAGAATATCCTCCCTTCCTGCTTGTTTAAATATTGTGTACAATCTATTGTGTACATAAGGACTGCAATATGGCTCCCGGACTCAGTTCTCAGATCCACCAGAAATTTTCCTGTGAGTCTTATGGCAATCATTGGTTTTTTCTACAGTTCATTTTCCCTTTGAGAAATGGAGAAAACCCACCTTTCAGGCTCCTTAAGTGGAAACAGAAATGGTGAAAGTACATTGTGTGATCCATTGGCTGAATGAATCCATGCTTGCATGGCTACAGCAGTGGATTCCCCAGGGACAACACTCTGGTGGTGCTTGAGCATAACCCTTCCCATTCCCTGCAGGTGTGAGATGACTGTAGTTCTGCCTGAGTCTCTTCAACCAACATACAGCTGGTGAAATAAAATAAGACTGACAAGTGGTACCTACACCTGAAACATGTTAGTCATCACTGTTAGGGAGCCCATATTTGCATTCCAGCATTCAAAAATGCTGCCAGTACCTGAACTTGAATGGATAGTCTCTACAGAAAAAGGAACAATGGCAGTTTCAATATATTACATGTTACGACTTTGCCAAGAACCTATGAGGATTTTTTATTCAAGCTAAAAAGAATATTGATTCCTTTCAAGTCCACTATACACTAAATACAATTTTCACTGTTGCTATTTGAGGTATCAGATAAAAATGCCATGTTTCTCACTAAGAAAACGCTCAGCAAGTCTTTCTTGAAGCAGAAATGTCTAAGGCTCCTTGGTATATCTGAAACAATCTGGAGGTAGCCAAAAATGTACACTGATTTACGAAAAAACATGCAGAAAATTCACTTTGGTACCAGCCAAGCTTAGAGTATATTCACCATGCACTGCAGACTGCAAGACATTGCCAATCTAACACATCCATAGTGATATAGCCAACAATACAAACTCAGTGCTTCCCCTCCAAGTACTAAGGGAAGATAAGAAATTACTATAAACCAGAAGAAAAAAAAATCTAGACAGACCCTGAGTAACTTCAGGAGGTTCAAAAATAAATGCAAAATTCTGCACTTGGAGCAGAACAGCTACACACATTTGGCTGAAAAGCAGCTGGCTGGAAAGGACTGGGGTCAATCCTGGATGCCAGGCCAAATATGTGGGCCCACATCCAGAAGAAAGACAGAAATCACTCTGCTCATCACTGATGAAGCCACACTTGGAACACTATGTCACAAGAGCTCAGTACACTTCCACAACAGACCAAATCAGATTAAGATGAAGTTAACCACTATTTTTAAGACTGATTAACTGAAGCTACTAATTCCACACTTGGCACACAATTTTTCTTCCAAAAAATGCAACCATGCTAATTCTTCAGCCGCAGTCTATGCCTTAATAGTGGGTTAATCCTTCAGGTAATGACTGTCAAAGAACTCTGGGAATGCTCTTAATAGGAATCCCCAGCTACAGGAAGAGTCCTCATCAGCTGAAGTATCTACCTGAATGTTCTACACATAGCTCAAAAACCCACAGTGTCATTATAATACTACCACTATATTAATTTTTGGAATCTGTGAAAGCATCATCCAGGAGGACAATATGAACCTAAGAAAACCCCACAACTCCAAAAATATCTGAACAGGCAGATGAAGGGGAAGAATTACTGTTTTCCTAAGATGTACATTTTTTAAGGTTCTGGTACAGATAACCTTGAAAAGTATCTATAAAAAAGAAAAACTATTTAAGAGCTAAAACTGTGTTACTGACATTCACGAAATATCCTGTAATTTTTTTCAGGGAGATTTAATTATACCTTTCATGCTATTCATGCATTAAAAGATCTTCTGGTTAGCATTTAATTTGAATTCTATTGCAACATAAATTAATACAACTTAGACACATTTATCAGCCCTTTAAATAATAAACTGATGTGTCCAGGCAGCATATTCTTGAAAAGAAGAAAAAGACATGCAATTAAAACCTGAACCACAACTACTTTGCATTTCAGAAAGTTAAAAAGTAGCCTGAAGCAAATTACCTCAAAGAGAAAATCTGGAGAGCAGTTTTGCTTCAAGCAAAGACTTAACAGTATTTTAAAAAAAACAATGTGCAGCATGGGTAAATCATACAGCAGGCAAAAGCAGCAGAGAAAGATAAATGGGTTGTACTCAAGTTAGTATAAATACTTAGCATTAAGCTGCTAAGGAAACTTGCAAAGATAGTACTTACAGTCATAGTATTCAATAGAATAATTTTAAGCCTAATTTTAACCTTAAATTTTAAAAAAATCATACGATATATGAGAATTTCCAAGGAAATTTCCTAACTTCTTATGCAAAGGAACAAAATTATAATTCTAAAAAGTTTTAGTTGCTACAGAAAATCTGTTCTTTTGGTTAAAGAATATCATATGAATTGCTGCTGAACAGGGTTGCAGTAAACCCTAAGAAAATCAACTAACAAATCCATATGCTTTTATCTCCCATATATTTTTGTGTGAAACTCCTGGAAGTACTTAAAATTCCTGACAGTATGTAGAAAGCTCTAAGCTTTGTAGATTCTAAGATTTATGAATACAATGGAGTTCTGCCACATTTTCACCTTTCCCTATTTTTGTCCTAAAGAACAAAACCAATAATAGTATTGAGCCTCTGAAGACTCAGCACACTGAGACCTCCAGAGAGGTTTTGGGTAAGCAATTACTTCTTCTATTCCTGCACTGAGTCAGATAAACTCTTCCAAAAAATGCTCTTCCAGTATCAATCAAGGGTTATAAACTACATCTCCACACTGTATACAATGTAGTACTGAAGACAAAAGTGCCTACGGTTACTGTACAAAGCAGTTAGAACAAACAGCTGGAGAGATTAAGACAGCTGAATAGACGTACAGATGAAGAACAGATGTAGAGGTGAGGCACTGGAACAAGTTGTCCAGAGAAGCTGGGGATGCCCCATCCTTGGAAATGTTCAAGGTCAGGCTGGATGGGGCTTGGAGCAAACCGGTCTCATGGAAGGCGTCTTTAAGGCCCCTTCCAACACAAGCCATTCTATGGTTCTATGAAATCAAAATCATTTGGTTTTTTTCAATATTTATCAATCAATTAATCAAGTCCAAGATGATTCTGAGTCACATCTGTGTCCTTCAATGACAGTAAAAGAATGGTACCGAGTGGCACTTCCAGGTCTCATACTCACAAGTTTCAATGGATTTAAGAAGAGAGAGAGAGAGAGAGCAGAAAGAACTTGGCCAAATGAGTTACATTTTTGGCTGGACTTCCATTTGGTTTTTTTCAATAAAGGTTGTTGAATCTTGAAGAGTAGCAAGTACTGCAGATAAAAGCCAAGTATCACTACAATCTAATCAAGCAGCAAATGGAAAGAAAACAGTTGTAATGAAGGAAGGAATTCTGTCTCCTTGTTTCTCTCCCCAGCAGTGCTTGGATCTACGCACTCCTGATGTCTCCAAAGCCTAAGCAGGGAGTATTGCTTCCAGAGAGAAATGTTGAGAATTTAAAGCTTTGGGATCCTGCTTGAGCAAAGATGGAAGAGTTGCCATCTGGCAGGAATTAAAGCTGGTATGGAAATTTCTTAAAAGGAATTAAAAGATGGTCTGGGAAGTGGCCAAAAGGAGATCAAAGGAACTTTAGAAGCAGGAAGATAAATACCAGAAGCACACAAAAAGCATCTTCAAGGCAAACCATTAGGTTTAAGAACGTATCTGCTGCCTGGCTGTGTGAACCAGGGGAAAAATGTGAATTATTCTTGTGAGATATTTAGTCCAAAAATATCTATGCTATCTTGTATAACTTCCAGTCTTGACCACATGTCAGACATCTAGGAGAACAGACATATTTTAGATTCAGCCAAAATTCTGAACTCTAGTGTAGGGGCTGAGGGGGTGTGTGTGGATCTCCTAAGGTCTGAGGTAATTAATGAATGCACTCTTAAGGACCAGAGAACCACTTGTAGAAAGTGTGATTCCTTGTAACCAGTAGGATGTTTCCATGTATGTTAGGTGAACTGACTAACCAACAGTGTCATGACATATTGGATACAGGAGTATATAAAATGTGATGCTATAACTAAAATTAAACTCTTAGTTGTAAGCCTTCTGATGTTGCTGTGCCCGATCTCTTCTGACCATCATTAACGCACCCCCCTTAACCCTACCAAGGGTGACCCCAATACTCAAAGAACTGACCAACATATCTTTCTTCCCTTTCTTCAAGTGTGGCATGTTACTGGATCTGAGATTCAGATTGGGTAAAAAGTCAAACTGATAGCTATCTGTGAGTTAAAACATCTTAAGTACAGATGAACTATAGCTCATGCCTTACATTGATTGTGGTAAGTATATAAAACAGACATGAGTACTCAGTTATTTTACAGAAACACAATGTCAAAAGTGGACGGTATTTTAAGCAGTTACCTTCAAAAACAGAAATGGGCCATCCATGGATGTGACCTGGGAAGCCCCAAACTTGAAAAGAGGAGCTCTCGGGATTCTGAATTGGATAAATGGTAAAGGGAACTGTTGGGTTATTGCTTTTAAGTGCTATTATGACAAACAGGTGTTTTAACTTGTGTCTATTTCTGCCCAGTATAACTATTGGAACTCTGTCAGTAAACTCTGTTCACGCTTTCAGAAGCAGTTTTTGAAAAACAAAATAAAAACAAAGGAAAATCTTTCTGTGCTCCAGCAGAAGGTTTCTCAGTAGGCCAGAGAAAAACGAACAGAAAAAACAGTGACTCCTTACATAAACTCCTGAAAACTAGCACTTAGAAGCTAAAGCACAGACTTCAACAAATTCCTTAGCCAGGATGAGCAAACTGGTGCAGTTAGTACTTTTAGCTGAAAAAACTGCTCAAGTTTGCCAGAACTGTGCAGCAGCTCCTCTAGGGTCAGGTTCCACCCATGATGGCAGATCCTTGTTAAAATATTTAGGCATCTCTTGTTGTCACATGTAGTCAAATCTCATTTAGCTCCCTGTTACATGTTGAGGATGCAGGTATTAGCACTATTTAACTAATATATCCTGCCTTGCAAACTCCTATGGCAATTGTACAATAAAATCTCAGATTTTGGAGTCACGATTTCTGGACTGCAGTGCAAAACTGCAAAAGGCAAAGAACAGGAGCACCTCCATTGTTCAGCTCTGAAAGCAGACTCTGGTGGGTTCCTTTACTCCTTTCCTCAAGCTCAATTATTTGGATTCTATTATTGTGATAGAGCTATCTGTGCTCATATGCAGAAATAAATTTCTGAATGGACATTTCTACATCAAGGGTGACTTAGCAAGAGGGACAATAAGAGTTTAGAAATATTTGCAAAATTTCAGGAAAGGAAACTCCCAAACTGAGTATTTTTTAAAGAAAACTGTGTGCATTCAACTGCTAACAATAATAGTACTGAATTCAGCCATTCAAATGTCAAATACAGGAATAGCTTCCTGTGCTAACCACAATTACAACTACATCCATCAAGTCTCATCTGTAATAACCAGACCGGTGTTTGCTCTGTGGAGTCCAGATTGCTAATTCCTTCCATTTACAACAACTTCCTGGCTTTCAGGAACAAAAATCATTTTCTGTCTAAATATACTTACACTTAACAATCAGAAATGAATCCCTCGGCAAACAATTCTCCACACTGGCAATCGTCTTTGTCAGTAATTATTTATAGCGCAGAAGCATCAAAGCTTTCTGCTTTCAGATGTAACATTACTACTATTTCCAATTTTTCCCATATATCCAGGATAGTTGTCAAACATTTTTCCAACAATACTTCTAGCTTGTATTTCCTCTTTTCCCTATATATGCACAGTAGTGCATAAATATTGCAAAAGCCTCATAACCCTGTGGTTTTGAAGGACCATTACAGTAAATCTTCCCTACTCTGAGACTTCACCACAGTGACTGAACAGGTTGGAGGAGCAGCAGTGGGACCCTGATGACAGATGAGAACACTGTACCTGCAGAAGACAGCACTGCCACATCAACCTGTGCTCTTAGGAGCAAGCAAGTGTGGTGTTTTCCTCCCTGCTGGCAAGGGACAAATTTGAGACCAGGCCAAGTTTGCTGACATTTCTGGAAGAAGCTTAAGTTAGTGGGCTAACCAGTGCCTCTTTAACTCTGTTCCCGTATTTCCTCTGGGATGGGACAGGCTCCAATAGGGGCAGAGAAGGCAAGATCGACAACCCAGGCTACAGCTTCCCCTGGAGAATGGACAATAATGGCATCTATATCAATTTCAAAACAAATCCCAAATTTTAAATACCTTGAAGTTAATTTTAAGGTATGAAAAAGTATAAGGAACATTTTCAGTGTTATCATCTAACCAAAAAAACTGGGAAAGATCAATGCAACAAAAAGCTGTTTGTACTCCCTACAAATGACATTCAGCAGTAATTTCTGCAGGACAGTTCAAAGTTAGAGCAACTAATACCCTTCACTTGGACACTACAAAATCTTGCAGCAAGTAAATCTTGAAGTTTTAATATTTGATTTGCAGTATCATTGCTGCTAAGAGAGGCAACTTACCTGTTTTAAATCTAGAACCTTTGTAACATTTACAGTGTAACACAAAGGGCCTCTACGCTATATGGCCCATTTTTCTGAAATGCATGTGGAAGCACAGAAATGTTTAATCTAGCACATCTAAACCCTGAAAATAAAATCCATATTCAGGCAATGAGTTTTTTCAGCTCATCACCACCACAGAGGAAAATCAGAAATGCAAGGACACCGATTATCACACCATGGGATAAAGAAAGTATCACTACAGTCACAGTGAAGTCTCACTCCTCTGTCCAGCCAACACTGACATACATAGAACAAGAGTCTGTGAATCACTTGGGACTTGAAAGGCATACAGTGCCCTACATATGAGCTCCTACTGTCCCATCTCCCAATGCTGAAACTTCTCCATAGCCATTCTAATACCAGATTCACACTTCAAGCATAGCAACTGGAAGGAAAACAGACACAGTAGAAAAAAATGTAGTAGCAGTGATCCACAAGGCTTGTGTGAGAGGAACACATAACAAAAACACAAGTGCACACACTATGCACAAAATCCTATTTATACTACACTTAGTAGATCAGAATAACCACCATCCATGAGAATAACCACCATCCATATGAACACTACTCGACTCTCAGCATCAGGCATTCCAGGAATTTCTGTAAGATGTAATGATTCACATCTACCCATTTCAAAGAGATTGTGTATGTGAATTCTGCTTTGAGCTTCACTGCTGATTAAAGAGAATCTACTTGACCTAAATCTTCTATTCAAAAGAAGACTACACAATACACATCTGACTTCATCTCATACTGGTTATTCCCATATCACAGCTCTGCATGCAGAAATAAAAAGTATCAAATCAAGTAAGGTGACAAATTAACATGCAGCATGACAAGAGTCTCGTGTGCTACCTTTGCAGCCAATTTTGCCCTGCACTTACCAGTCCACTGTGCCTATTTGTTGAATTTTTCTAATTAATTATTATTACTGAAATTTATAGTGCAATTTTTCTTTTTAACATAGCACAGTGTAGAAATAAAAATATTCTATCAGAAATTATTTATGAAATAATGACAGACAGATCCTGATTTACAGCTATACATTTGACAATCCTGGAAAGATTTATTAAAGACGCCGTGCCAGGTTCTATCATAAATTGAAACCTCTCAAATAATAGAACATGAGGTCATGTTGACTGGATAAAAGTTTAGAAATAAATTATTGTAAATTTGTGACCAGCTCACTGCTTGAGAAATATTTTTAGTTTCTATTTGAAATGCTCATTTAACATCTTAGATTGAGAAGAAATAATATGGAGCCATTAAAAACTCAGAGAAGAAAATAACCAATCATTTACTTTTAATACACTCTAATGATCTTTATTTCTACTAGAAACTGGCCCAACAGGTAGACTATGCTATGGTTGTCTTTAATGTAAACTACTATCACAGGCAGCATTAACCTCCGAATTTACACAAAAGGTGTTTTTTCAGTATGGTCATAGACTACTTGCAATGCCTGAGTCACACAAACAACAAAAGCACTGCAAAACAGGAAAAAGTAAGGTGATCATAGTAAGTTCTAATCAGTCTTGAGCTGAACTGAACTAGAGGGTAATAAACCAACTCTCAAGTCTTCTACTTTCTTCTGCATCTTTTCTAATTAAAACACACAAATGTCATTATTTTTAACATTGATGTTTGCATCCTTTTTAAAAAAACAAAAAACAAAAAACAGGTAGATCAGTGAATACAAAAGAAAAAAACACTGTATTTAACAGTACAGATCCCAAACCATTGTCATAGTAATAATTCACAGAAGTCACTGAACTGCATGACACTGTGCTGGGAGATTTTGTTAGGAATTGAGTGTCTTAATGTACATTTTTATTACTTCTCTTTGCACTGGCAAAATACAGTCTGTTCTCATTTGCATTGAAGCAATAACAAAAATGGGTACAAGAACTTTTCAGCAAGGAAACATTCCCAGGGAAAGGAACTCTCTTACCTATATAAGGCTGCTTTGACAGGTGGAGGTTTTATTCCTGGTAAAGCATTGGGGAACTTTCACCAGGAACCAGCAATACAGACAACATTAATGACTAAGGGCAAGCTTAGCAGTAACCTAAGAACTACATAGTTGATCAAGAAACTGCCTCAACATGGCTAGATATTAATTCAAAACCCTTTCTGGTTTTGAACAAAAATCACCATAATAGCCTATCTAATTTTCTGGGACTATTACTTACTTTACCATCCTTTCCCTGGCCAAAGCAACTACACTGAGAATAGCCAGCAAATACCTTGTCTTGTCTTAGCATACCCTCCCCAATACAAATCCTTACTATAGTGGATGAAATAAACTGTGCGAGGAAAGCCTCAAAGATAGTGAAATACTAGTAATGATGTAGTAACACAACATAAGCAGTAATGATTGATTACCTTTTGTGGCTATAGTAAAAGACAGTCAGCTCTTCTATTATAAAATATTCAGGGTTAATGTATTGTGTTTCACATTTTAAACTGATGCTAGAACCACATCTATTATTCTCTAAACTCACCATTTAAATATATGATACTCTGCTGAAATGTCGAGGGTCTATGTAGAAAACAAAATATACTGCAAAGTACAGTTTTCTTTTCCTAATGACAAGTACACTAAACAAACTGCTCATGAGGTAAGCAATACCTGCACAGTGTTGCTCAGCTTTATGTTATTCAATACTTTTGAATCATCAGTTTCAAGCAGAAAAAAATCTGGCACAGATGCTGAGTTTTCATGGATCAAGTTTTATGCCTGCATTTTATTACACATATATCACACTGCTAACCTCCTCAACTTCCATTTTCAAGGTTTATATGTAGCTAAATCTACATATAGCAGTCATAGAGTTAAATATACTATAAACATTTCTATTTATCATGTTTCTAGTTTGATGGCACCTGAGAAAAGCTCTAGATTGGTAGAAGCAGATTCTTTCTCAGTTCTGTGTTCTCACTGCCAGGGAAGGAGCTTGGCTTGTCTGTCATGGAGCTAATATGCTAGGTTGCTCTTGTCTTTTGTTAATACATCTTACTCATTTCTCCAGGACCTCTACAACTATAAAGAAACCAAATCCATTTATTATTTAGTCAGTGAGTGCAAGATCATCTGTTGATTATACATACATGCGAAGAGACCCCCAAGGTTGCCATCGGCCCTAAAGGCAACCCACCAAAACCAGTGAGCCAACATTCGAGATTTACACTTTGCAAATGAGGAAGATTGCAGGCCAGCTTAATCACACTGGGTGACATCTTACAGGGTACATGTGACATTGCTGAATGACGCCATGTGGAGAACAGGACATGAAATGAAGATAAACCAAGTTAACTGCACGCCTTTGAAGCGAGTCCTGCAGTTCACAGGAGGTTCAAGTGCTCTCTTAGGAGGATCCAGGCCTCAAAGGAAACACATCCCTGAAGAGGAAGGTCTTTTGAGGATGCAGTAACAAGTTTTAACACTGACATGTCCCTGCTCTCTGGGAATGCTCAGAACAGCAAACTAAGAAACTCAAGTCCCAGTCTAGATCAACCGCCCTAATCTCACTCCTGATTTATGATTTCTTCATAAAGTACGTTTGGCAAGTAAAACAGAGACAATATTATGAGTGCCTAACAGATGCAGTATGAAAATTATGTCAGTGGAGTACTTTGAATGTGTAGCTGGTACTGCATCATGACAAGTGTTTCTGATAGCGTAATTCACTCTGGCTTAATTTATTCTGCTTTTTCTGGGCTTGTCGGAATAAATTGCTGCCCCATGTCACTCATACAGATGTTGCCTTAAATGTCTTTGCCTTAAAATGTCTGTGCTATGCAGATTCAAGCTTTTAGCAGCACCAATGTTTGGATTTCCTGGATGCTGAATTGCACATCCAGCTGCAGGTTTGAGTGGGTGAGCAAATGGATTGGCCTTCAATGCAAGCCAGTGTGCCAGCAATGTTCCAGCCCCGCCTCCATGGCTCCTCCCAGCTAAGCTGCACAAATAAAGATTACACAGTCAGCAACATCTCTTGGATGGAATAAACCTTATTAATCCAAATCTTCCAGGCTACCCACAACAATCACATGAATATCACTGTGAATAAAAGAACTAAATCCATGCACAAAAAGTCGTAACTATACCCTGTTTAACAAGGGGCAAAGTTATGCTTTAGCAAGGTTTACCCGTACTCACACTTGACTTGAGGAAAAAAACAACACAAGTGACTTAGAACAAGCAATAATTTCTAGGGTCATTCTAAAATGGTTTCTAAATTAATTCTGTAAAAATATAAAAATCAATATTCACAACATAAATCCTGAATTGCTGGAGGTTAAGAGAGAAAGAGTTACCTCTTGCACTTTTCTTAATAAGCAAGAATCAGTGAACTAGACTGACTGATGGTGAGCCTGAGCCAGCAGAGTGGTTGGTACCTGTTCACTCTATTAATCCAATACTCTCAGGTATTAAGCTCATATTCATGTTTATGAAAGAAAAGTTCATAATTAAATTTATTTTTGGCAGATGAAAACAGCATTCCCCTTAACTTTGATTACTGGAGAGACACTACTTCCCTTAGTTAAGATAGAAAAAACACCCCAAAATCTGGTTTTATTATCGGCAGACGATTTTTCTTTCTTTTTTCTTTTTTCATCCTCTGTAATAAATGTTTCACATGGTTTTGATTCAGTATGTTTTACACTACATTGGTAATTCTCATTATTCTTCAAGTACCATATTTGAGGAGGTTAATACACCATTAACACGATTAACTTTTTCATAGAAGTTAAGCCATATGGAACCAATCGGCACAATTTGGCCGTATAAATGACTGGAGAGAGCAGGTCGGCTTCTGCCCCACTGCACCTCCACTGGCTTCATGTGCATCTGGCAGGCCTAGACCCAGAGAAGAAGCTGTGCCTCCCTGGAAACTGGAAGTATAAATGACTTTTTATTTCTTCCCAAAACAGGTATCTTCCAGAAAAAGGCAGGGATCAATTCATATGCTAAACTTGTCTGCAACCTGCAACATGCCCTCACCACCAGAGAAGCAATTCCCCAAATACATTTGGAATGATGGAGGTGAAGCACATCCTTTAATACAATTTGACAAGATCAGTGAATTTTGTTCATTATTTCTCTGTAATAATGAAATCAGTAAAATACAGAGTAACTGAAGTAAAGTGGCAGTTGAGCAAAAGGGTGGCACCATTAATTCCTACAACTTTTTGCCCCTGCCAGGAATAATGGAACCATCCCACGCAATTCACTGTTCTGTATCAGATCTGATTCTTTCCTGATCCCCCGGCCCAGAGACAGCAAAGCACACTAGCAGTCCTGTGAGTTTTACCATTAATCTTAAGCACAGGTAACATCAAGGGAACTCTGGGGCAGTGAAGGACATTCTCTGCCCTCTAAAGCACAGAAGTCTCCTTTATCCCCCTTCCCCCAACTGACTGCCCAGAATTTTCCTGCCCTCTCCGCTGACAGACACTGTCTGTAAGTAACGAAGGATCATGTTTCTCCCATCCAGCCCATCTTCTTTTCCCGTGCCTCTCCTCTCTCCCCAGTGCTCTACAGTTGCTGTGGAAATAACACATTGTACTGACCCAACACCTCCTGGGCAGCTGGTTCCCACAGCTGTGGTGGTGCAAAAGGCAATTAAGATAAAACACAGCTCAGCAATGAATCACAAGCCTGAACAGATCTCAGAGGTCATCTAGTCCATTCCTCTGCCCCACGGGAGGCTCAGCTATCCCCATGTCATTTCTTACAGACATCTATGTCACCTGCTTTTAGAAACTTCAGTGATAAAAATTACACAACCTCCCTAGGCAATATAGCCCAGTGTTTCACCACCTTTGCAAAGAAGTTCAATCTTTCCGCACAGGTCACATTTTCTAGACATCTCATCTTTCTCCTCTCTTTCTTTACAAGTCTCATAAGGTCTTTTCAGTTTTTCCCCCACAAACAATTCCAATTAAAGCAGTCTGCTTCAAAAACCACTTTTGAAAGAGATCATTGTAAAACTTACTGTATATTGCTGCTAGAATTAAATCCCCTTTTTCCATTGTGCAACTGTAAGACTTTAAATCACAAAATTATTCAAGTTCTGTTGTTGCAATTCCATTTGGTTTATTGCAGTTGTGCATATGTAACAGGAGAAACAGGTCTAGGTAGTCACTGTTGTCATACGTGTGTCTATAATGCCTATTACCAAAAACAGTAACATCAACAGTATGACATCAAATCAAGGAATTGTTGAGATTTAAAAAACAGTTCCATTGCCCCTAGTCAAGATAAAGCTGTTTCATACAGATGACCCCAATGTTACAAAATAACGACCTATCAAAGAGATGAAATTTGACTTTTGCTTAAGCAGCAGTTTTGTTAGAACACACTCAGCCCACTGGTGAGAGCAGAGCAAATCAGATTTGGCTCACAGCTTTCCTATACCCTTAATTCATATGTCATCTGATTATTTATGCTTTTTTAAGTCACTGAAGAAGTACAAGAGGAAGAGAAGTAAAGTAATACCACAGTTAACCCACATCTTTATTATTCCTGGCTTTATTTTCCTCAGGGAATAGAGGAAGAAAGTGCATGTAATGGTTAGAAATACCTCCTTTTGTAAAGAACTTGGTCTGCTAAGCTGGAGCAGAAAAGGACAGAGGACAACACTTACCAAGATTTTAATACTCTGAAAACAAGATAAAATTGTAGTTATTCACAGATAACAATGAATTGGTAACTCCTCTAATATACTGGACGCAATATAAAGTATTTCTGAGTATTAAATAGGGGATTACAAAAGCCAAAGACTCCAAAGGAAAGACTGATTTGCCCCCAAAGCAGTGTAATATGTTGATACATGCAGCACTTAACATGTCACAGGACCAAATGCAAGGACTGTGATAGGACTACAGAAGTGTTAAAGATTGCCTCATGGAGCCAAATCTTTAAACAATTAAAAAAAGAGAAACAAAACCCTACAACAGAACAAACAAAGCACATTTTAAGCATCAGTTTAACTTACGTATTCATTATACATTTTGAACAAAGTAGATCAATGAGAAATTAAATTTGTGATGTTTCTCTTTGAGCTGAAGGTGTCCCTGGAAAAATTTCAGATAAATCCATTCCCTCACAATTTTAAAAGGCGTGGCAATTTCAGATATAATAATGTGAAGAATATTACACCTGACCAACTAAGCATTCCCAACAAGCTGAAGAACTAGCACTGCTACTGCAGGTTTCAAAAACAGATGCAAACATATTTCATGATGACTTCTGATCACAAGGAAAATATAATACAGGCCAACATGGATATTCAAGGTATATTTTGACCCATTTCAGACAAGCCACTTCATGTGCTACCATGGAAGAACATCCAGACCTCCTGATCCAAATATCAGGAGAACACAAAACATGAGAAAAAACTAACACCTGAATCAGCAGCGTCACAAACAATATTAAAAATCTCCATGTAATGTTTATAACACCCATAACATATAAAACAGGAGAATACAGATTTGCAAAATCCAAATGTGATTATTCAAATTAAAAACCTGAGAGACTTGAACATTCAATTTTTAACATAGCTGCACATGTACATTAAATTTATATCTGAATTTCACCATATACCAGGTACACTGCAGTCATTATACTGTGCATTTTGCAGAATCTGAGGTGTAAGTTTATAAATTTAAGACAAAGTTTCCTCAAATTTTATTACAGGTGACTACATCTCAAAACATAAGTCATCATTCTGACAAAAAGCATTAACCAAAATTTCAAAACAGATCTAAAAATTACTGAAACATGAACCAGAGTGCAAAGAATGTCCTTGAGGCAAGATTAGCAAGCAATTACACCAGTCACTGGTAACAGTTACAGTACACGGTATTTTTCATTTTTTTTCTAAAAACCTGACTTGGTTTCCCAGTATGGCAAAATCATTCTGCTGTTTTCTACATCCTAAAAAAATTCAAATCATCAATAATCAAGGGAGCATCAGCTGATCACATTTGAGGATGCAGCATGGGAGTATTAAGTGACTGAGCATTGATCAAATGACGACAGAATCTGGAGACTGAGTCTCAAGTAGTATTGGGTGACCCTGATGTTAAGTATGTTCATATTATATAAGCCTACACTGAAGTACAGTTTCTGCTGCTGAAAAGTGCTATTAAAACTGCACATACAAATATATTTGCAAAGTCAAACACCTACTAACACATTTCTCCTGTTCAATCAATCTTAAAATGGCCTACTCTTAAACCAACTTTCTGGCTAGGAAATACAGACAGTAGCCGACCCAACCATTTCACTGTTCTCAAGGTAAATTCTCTCAGCATTTAATGTGTGTCACCTGCAGGAAAATTCCTTTTTATGTAATAACCTATGAGCCACTGAATGATTTTAAATGAAGGTGCCTTTTCTTTTCTCATGTACCTTGCACATATACAGGGGAAGGAAAGAAGGCAGCAGTATTTCAAAAGATGATGCCTACATATCCCTTCTAAATGTATACAGTTCTCCAGGGAACAATCAACTCAGCAATGTCTGTAATGCTCAGGCTATAATTACCAAAATGAGATGCATAACCTTTATTACACCAGCAAACAGTTAACTTCGCAGATTATTTCTCTTACTTTGGTGCTCTCAAATATTTCACCTTTTTTTTTAGGTAATCAACTGCTCCCTTCCACATTGCAGCTCCTGTGCATTCAGTGCCAGGTGCTCTAACACCTCACGGGCAGAAACTCAGCACAATGCAAGACCTTCTCCAGCCCGTATAGTTAATATACTGCCATAGCATGACAGAATGGCTTTGGGATTTGGCAAATTCAAACAGATTCTGTTGCTACATCCCACAGAAAAACGCCCTGAAACTCCCCCTGTTTGAAAGAGGGAAAAAAAGGAACAGCCTACATCTCCAAAGATGACAGTGCATTCCCGGCAGAGAATATACAGTGCAAGAAGAGAATAACGACAGTATTCATGTTACCTTCAGTCACATAGTTGTGGTCTCGCAGAAAGCTGTGGTTAATTTTCCGTGTGTCCGTGTCCTCGCCCATTTACAGCAGGATTACTCAGCATGCCTATCCGCAGTGGACTGATCGCATCAGCAGAGGTCGTCACAAGAGCACCATCCATGCTGCCACTGCCTAGCAGAGGCGGGGAACACACCGGGCCACTGAGCACAGCATAATGAGAGCTACTGAGGCAGCACAGACTGGGGGGGCGAATAACAATCGGGGAATAAAAAAAAAAAAAAAAAAAAAAAAAAAGGATGGGGGAGAAGGAAAAATAAGTAGCGGGAGAAAGGCGGAGGGAGAAACCGGCTCGGACTGCAGACAGCCAAAGGGAGCTTGCGTGAAGGCAGAACACTTCTCTCGCAGTTGAAGAATAACCCAGCTGTTTGGGCAGGTACTCCTCGCACAGGTGCCGGGCAGCGAGTGCTCGGCGCGGCGGGACCGGGGGCTGCGGCAGGACCCGCCCCGAGCGGAGCCCGAGCCGGAGCCGAGCCCGACCCGCCGCTGTCACACGGCGCTGCCGCAGCGCCGCTGGCCCCTCCCCGCAACGCCGCTGCACGGGGCGGCTGCGAATGCGGCTGCAGGTGATGATCCCCCACCCTCCCCCGGCAGCAGCGGCAGCACCGCGGCAGGGCAGGGCGAAAGAACTTCCCACTGCACAGGCGGGTTTGCATCCGCACGCACCGCACACCGACCTGCGGCCGCGGTCTGTGCCAGTCGCGCTGACATCTGCAGCAAAAGCAACAGTCGCTCAGTGTCAGCCTGTATAAATATTACTGAAATTGCCAAATATCTGCCCAGTATTTGTCCCAGGCACATCTACCATTCAGGAAAAGTAAGATAAAGTAACTGTATATATGTTCGCCTCCAGTTTTGTAGATAAATGACAAATTACAAAGTATTAAAAAAGGAGGGGCAGAAAACAACCTCCTTCCCATATAGGAAAGAAAAGCTGGACAAAGGCAATGTTTGCAGGTCATGGGGTTTTCTTAAACCTGCTGCTCTCTTTCACTGCATTATCCCCTATCATCTTGAAAAAGCAATGTTGAAATATGTATACTGAGAAATAGAAATGTAAGTAGATGAGGAAGATTACTCACTTGCATTATAAAATAAAGCTTGCACTTGAGTCCAAATGTTTAATGGCTTATATTACAGCAAAATTCTTTCAAATGAAGAGACAAGCAGTGTCCTCAAGCCTTCAGTATCTGTTCAAGAAACCACAAAGTGTTTGCTGCAGAAAGCGCCACTGAACTTTAGATATTGGGACAGAAAGCAAATGGCTGTGTACCAAAAAGCACCGCTACAGCATGATAAGGGAGTCCACAATCACAAAACCAATTTAGGGGAGAGCAGGACAGTCCTGTGGCCCTGGAATTGACCACAAAAAATACAATTCAGTTGTCAGCATTACTACAGTATTTTGTGTAACCCTGAATGAAACTTGAATTTTTTCTTTCTTTTTAAAGAAGCCAGGACACACAGTTCTTGATGGAAAATTCAACTAGTCTGCTATTATTATAAACAGGCACGTGACATTGGAAAAAGTAGAGAACTATGTAAAAACCTACCCAGGGATAAACATCTAATTTCAGGATGAGGTAAGGCTGGGAGGGAAAGAAAAACAGCAAGAGAATGACCTTCTTCCTCCTTGCATGAATAAAGCAAAATAAAACAGAACTATTTCCAACCTGACAAGTAAATATTATAAAGTCTTCACATTTGAGCAGGTGGGAAAATAAAAGAAGTTATATAATACTTGCACCTGTATAAATCACATTTTATTTATATGCAGGTTTTGTGGGTGACAATACTAGAAATGTTATTTCTGCATTGAGAGCATCAATCAATACTGTGGCAGTACCAGCAACTCTCCAGTGTCTGCCCCATCCTCTTCAGAAATAAGGAAGGAGGCCTTGCAAACACTGGTAGTATTTGTTTTGTATTAAATGGTTCTAATCTATGTGACGGGGCTGGT
>JAWWLZ010000139.1:61792869-61809886 GCA_035041345.1 Poliocrania exsul
TTGGAGATCAGAAAAAAATTCTTTCCAGAGAGAGTAATCAGGCATTGGAATGGCCTGTCCAGAGAGGTGGTGGATTCCTCATCCCTGGAGGTTTTTAAACTGAGATTGGCTGTGGCACTGAGTGCCATGATCTGGTAAAGGGACTGGAATTGGACCAAGGGTTGGACTTGATGATCTCGGAGGTCTTTTCCAACCCAATTGATTCTATGATTCTATGATTCTATGATTTGGGAGCACCTGCAGACCCCAGCCATCCAGGCCAGGGAAAAGGAACTGCTGGAAAAGAAAAAAGCTGTCCTAGAAAATCATACAGTCCCAATTTCTTTTCTTGTACATAGTATTTAATGCAATATTGTTGAAACCGCCTCAAGAGAGGAAATCTCTTAAAAAACTAATTGTCTGTATAAACAAGGATTTTGCTGTTATAGCCTTTCCTCCAGATCATCCAAATATTTAAATTACTGTAGCATCTGAAGTACAGCAAAATATGCTACACCTGCTGCAAGAGCTACAATTTCTGAAATAATATTCACTTGAGAAAACAGAAGCTAAAAATAAACTCAAGCTATTAAAAAAAAAGAAAATAAACCACTACTCAACAGAAAACAAACACATAAACATTCAGTGGTGTGAGGGGAAAAAAACGTAATTTGTATGCAGAAATGTAGAAAGAAAGATAGTACTGAATGACAATAGAAGTTTGCAGGACACATTAAACACCAAATTTTGAGGAGGATGAAACCCACACTATATTGCAGTAAACAGCAAATGCACAGAAATGTTCCATTCCATTTCTGGCCACCCTCATGCCAACAGCAGCAATCAAAATTCAGAACAACAACAAATCACAGAGGTGATTTGACACTGGAATCTGAGAATTCCAAGGTAAACAAAGGCTGAAAAGACTCCTGGTAGGAATAAGTTGAAAGGCATGGAAGCATGAACATCAAATAAAATAATTGTTATTGTGGCTCAAGACATAGTAACTGTAAATTAAATTAAAGGAAAACATGCAGCTCATTTTGAACTATACTTACAGGGAGAGTACAAGTAGGAAGTTACTAACTGATTTTGCAGCCTAAGAAAGGACTAAGCACTTACAAATTAAGTGTGGCAATGAAAACAACAGAGTTGCCTGGCCCCAAGGAGAATGTGGAAACAAGAGGGTGAAATGCTCAGCCTGCCCAGTGTGGAAACTGCCCAGTAAGAGGGAAGCCATCAAGAACCAGCATCTGAAGATGCACAGCAGAAACACACATCCACTCCTTTCTAGAGCTAACAGATCTCAAATGAGGTCACAAAGGAGATATGCCTGCTGATGCAAGATCTAGAGCCTGACTATGAATACAGCCCTTATAGCTGGTGACACTGACTATTCCCTTAAAAAAACTGGGGGACAGCCTTACCTTATTATATAACTGTGTGCTCATAACTCATATGGGAAATTCAGTAACATTTCATTTCATTCAAGAGAAAAAAATCTAGGTATGGACTTTTACCATATCTCCTGCTGAAGCTACACCTGGTATTAACAAGAAAATGCTGTATTTGTAGAATCACAAATTATCTCAACTGAAAAGAACACAAATCTGTCTTTGTGATGGAGATGTTTACCACAGCGAGGAAATTTGGGGCTTTTTAAGCCATACCTGAGGTCAGCTCCAAGTTTTTGCACTGGCAATTACTTTGTGTAACAGAGAAACAGTCATCCAGACAGGATCTAGAACCAGAGCTACGTGCAACTGTGTGCAGGAAGGAAACTCACCCTGGCTAAGGAGGGAACAGGAGCCCTCACCCAACAGAGGCCAAAATGCCCCAGCACAAACTGCTGATAGGGAAGAAAGGCCTGCTAAGCAAAATCAAGCCCCAGTGTGTCAGTAATCACTTTAACAAAAAAGAAGGGGATAGGTGGCTACTTAATTTTTGCTAAACTATGCAAAACTATATTTAACCTCACTTACAGCTAGACAGGGACTAACGCAGTTGCTGAGCAAGCATAAACGTTAGGTCTTAACATATCTGTAAGCCTGTTAACAGAACGAACTAATTTCAACTAATGAACTGCCAAGCCAGCACAATGAAAAGACCAAAGCATGGGAAAAGTAATGCACTAATGGTAATGCTTAAGACAATTATAAATCAAAGAAAAGAGAATGGTATCTCTAAGCTTCAAGGAACAACTCTCCGGGGAGGGATGAGGAAGACTAACTGAGAAACCATGCCTAAGGGCACAGTGACCAGTGACCTGAGGACTGGAACAGAAGCAGTAAACAAGTGAGCAGTCTAGGAAAGCAGGGAAGTGAGCTATGGTTACAGCAGTTTGGACAGAATAAAGGAAAATTCAAAAGTCAACATGATGGCCACAGCAGAAGAGGATCAACACTGCAAACACCAGCAGCAGGAAACTGACCTTTGTAGAGGCAAAGTACTTCTCTCAAAAATCTGAATGCAGCAGGAGGGATGTCCTTCAATACCTCATGTGTGGTCTGTAACACAGAGGGTTTGCTTATCTTAGGGCTTGGGAGGGCACAAGCATTTGGAAGTAAAGGTAACCACCCTAATCACAAAATCCCAGAATAAAAGAATGGTTAAGGTCAGAAGGGAGCACTGGAGGTCATCTGATCCAACCTCCCTGCTTGAGTAGGGTCCCCAGGAGCACATTACTCAGGGTTGTGTCCCGACAGATTGAGTATCTCCAGAGAAGGAAATGAAATTCCATATGCTAATGACTATAGGCTGTTCCTCATACCCATTGTCATTTATGTAATCTCTTTAGTTACAGAATTCTTCTGTCAACAACCCCACTGCCATTCTTATAACCTGCCTCATAGTCTGATTGCTGACACTGCCTGTGATCCCAGCTTGCTCTGATTATCCCATAGTAAGTGCCACTGATTTTTAGCTGTCATTGCTCTGCTTTGTCCATAAACACTGTCAACCTGTATAAGCTTATAAAAATCCTATCTCCTAGTAAAATGAGTCTTCCTCCTTGCCAGACCCCCTCCACCAAATCTAACCTGCATTAACACTGCATCAAAAATGTAACAAAAAGGAAATAAAGTTGCATTTTTGGTTGAACTAAATGTATGCATGTAGGAAATACTCTAAACTCAGCTTGAGCTTTCAGGATAATTTCCTGCTTCATTTCAGAAACTCAGTGGAGCGATGGGAACAACCTAGTAAATTTAGCCATTTCCACAAATAAGCATCTAATAAGCTTGATTACATATATTAGTATTTAAGCATATACCTAAGCCCTGTTTAGTATCTAACCATTAATCTCATCCTCACATCAGTCAAGCATTTTTAAGATTTTAAATGCAGTTAGATTATAAAAAATTCTTTCACACAAGATATGGCAGAAACCTCTGGTAGTATGTACTTTGCATAATGCTATTTAAGGAAATTTAATCTAAAGAGTTCCTTGGTAACAGAACTGTAATTTCTGTAACTCCTTGGGACAGTAATTAAGAGTGGCTTCTTAATTATTAAATTAATCTATACTAAACCAGGAAGATTTATCTTTTGTTTCTGCCAATGTAAGTGTGAGCATTTCAAGATCACCAGAAAACACAGGAATAAACCAGTAAATTAACACAGTATTATTTCACAGGAAACACAGGAAACTATCTATTTATAAGATCACACTGTTGCAGGCAAAGCTCAATAATAAACAAGAAGGTCAACAGATGGTGGCAGTAGTTGAAATAGTAACAAAGTAATAAAAAGAGAACCTAAACATTTCAATTCTACATCACATTTAGCAACCAAATTCTCCATCTGACACCCCAACATCTCACACACAATTTGTGAAGATGGTAAATTTGCCCCAGCCTCCAGTCTGCCACAGAGTTATCCTACAGGGCGTGAGGATCAGCACTGCTGTGTCCTGTAAGGCAGCTCTGGCCACCACAGGTACCAGGCCAGTAAGGGCTTTCAGACCCCCTGTTCCCACCCTCAGCACGGAGGATGCCCAGGGATGTCACATAAGCTCCAGAAGATGAACAATCATTCTCATGCCTTCCCTTCTCTTCCCCAGCTTTGAGTGTCCTGAACTAGAATGTTCTTTCAGATTCAAGGTAATTTTTCTTGCTTCTTTCTTTTAATACCATCAAAGCTCTTGAAAACTTACAGTCACATATGAGAAATACTTGTTGCAACAGCCATTCTAAATTCTAATGCTGCCACCACTGGAAGAGGTTCTGCTATTAACAAGAGCCTAACTCACCTCTACTACATTTTATGGCCAAGAGCTGATGCTATTGCATTGCCTATTTTGTGTTTGGAAAAAAAAAAAATCCAATCAGAATGGATTCAGGACAAGTTAGACTCTGACCTTTAGTTTTGACTTTGGCTGCCTTTTGTTTGTTTGTGAAGCCCTGTAATTGTTTACACACACAAACTGAATCTGTGGCATGCGAAATCCAAGCTCTGCAGCCTCTGTGGGTAACCTGGGGTTATAGGTTAAAAAACATTGACATCATGACAAATTGCTGTAATTTGAAGAATAATCTGAAATCCTGCTGGGACACAATTGAGTCTGTGAGCCTAGTTGTTAATGATAATAAAAGCTGACACAGTAAAAATGATAAAATTAAAGAGAACACCCAGTAATGTAAGGACCTCCAACGTATGACATTGACAATCCAGTTAAGGGGGCCGGTAAAAATCTCATTGGTGAGTAACTTAATGCTCCATTTCCAGTTACAGAACTCTCCACTCATTTCTGGAAATGTAACCACTAAGCGCTTTTGTCTTTCCTTGCTTACAAGTTGTTTTTCATAATTTTTAGAACATGCAGTTTTCATCGTCTCTTCAGTAATGCAAGGTCATAATTCCACTTTGTGATTAGTTTGTAACTATGTACCAGTAGATAAAATCTGTATTTTGCATGTAGTACACCCATGATACCTTTCTCTGTCTCTCTGACATATCATAAACCAGCTGGCAACATAAAATATAAATTGGCTAGCTATAAGAACAGCTGAATCATTAATTACTTATTCTGTACCAAAATAAGAGACAGCAATTGTACAGTATCAAATAGCATGCTAATGCATAGCTGCTAATTAAAATTGTATTAAAAAAAACCAAAATGCAATGAATATTATTTAAAACACTAATCATAGACTAGACTGCATTGGAAATAACTTTTACAGGTCATCTTGTTCAACCCCATATACACATTGCTATTTTAAAATATTTATATTTCTCATAATTTAAAAATAGGGGTATTGAATTTTACTGGTTTTGATTCTTTATTTTTATTCTCTAACAATACCTAGATATTATGGATTAGTTTATATCATTATAAGAAGCATACCAAACTGTATCTTTCACAAGCCTCACACCTCAGATCATCATTCTCAGGTTTGCAGGAGAGGGGATAATGTCTTCTCACAAATACAATTTACAAGGTGTAAACTACATGCTGGTAATGTGAAAAATCACGTAAGTCCTAAAGCTAAAGGTAACAGGTTTCTGACATCTCTTCCTTCTGATAATACAGTCAACTGGGAGTCCAGAGTTTTCCATCAAAAATTGTCTGAATAATGAAAAAAAAAATACAACAAGGGACTAGGTAGATTGGCAAAGCTTAAAAAGGCACTTGAATTTGCTTTAGAAGTGCAGGAAGACTTGAATCCATCCTTTGGACTGGATGATGTGATAATGTCTAAAACAGGAACACCACTGACAATTGGCTTGCTTCCAAACCTTTTCCAGCTTAATCCCTAAAATAAACACTCAAAATTGAAGATTGCAAGGTTAAAAAGATGCTGTGTCTTTAGTCATAATTAGCAGCCAACTGCTACACTTCCTTATCATATAGAAAATGAATGCAATTGATCTGCCTTTGAATGGCAAAGTGCAGTTGCAATTATTCCCAGGGATTTTTTTTTACATCCCTGAAAGCCATGTGTGAGGATCCAAAGCTGCACACACAGCCTGAAGTCTTCACACAGTGGATTCTGAAGATAGTGACTGTTACACAGAATATCCAGTGTCTTTTAGCACCCTTCTATGCCACACGGCATGTAGGTGTCCAAAGTTTCATACTGCTCCTTATCAAAACATTATGAAATTTCTACATTTTCATACACTATTTATCTTATTCTTCTACTAATTTATTTCTCATAAGATGTTGTATTTCTTCTACTCCTCTCCACATCCACCAGCTACTCACTCACACCTGCCAAAGCGAGCATCAGGGATGGGCCAATCAATTCTCCTCTGTAGGATTTTCCTGTGTTGAGGTGGGAGCCCTGCCAAAGGAAAGGGCTTCCAGAGCGCATCCACAGAACAGGAAACACAGTCCAAACAAAAATATGTGCAAGATCAGGTTTTCATTCAGGGCACGTGATTTAACCACTCAACTGATAAGGAAAAGCAGCATGAAGCCCTTCAGTGGTGTGAAGCACATTGAAGAAACTGTTCTAAGACAACTTCATCAAAAGCCACGGGTGCCCAGGATAAGCTTATTGATCTGGTCATTTCATCGCCCAAAGTGCTGTCTCTGATCTTTGTGTGGCTTCTGTCAAGTTCTGCACACTCTTCATAAAGCTATTAGAGGTCTCCAGATCAAACAGTTTAAAAGTTCTAAGTTCATATTTTGAAGTAATATTCCAAGAGGAATATTTCCTATCTAAGAAAACTGCATAAGAATTTCTACATATAAGTGTTGTGAACTGTAATCAAGCACACAACTCATTAGAATGAGAATGAGAACTGGTATATGGGAAATAGCCCTAATTATTTGGTTTGTCAAATAAAAGGTGAACCACTTCATTTTAATTTTCAGTAAGAATAAAATATTCAAAATATAAATGTATTTTAAAACGGTACCATTACAAAACAACTGGAATTATACAAAGCTGATGAGCATCTTGTCCCACTTTTTACACCAGATTTTTGCAGCATTCTGCAACCAGGCTTTTATCCTTTTTCGGTAACAACAAAGCAGCACCACACAAACAAATCAAGGCTCCAAAATACGGGCTGATCCCATTATCGATTTTACAAGGACCTTCACTGATTTCACAAAGGGCTCCCTCCTGAAGCAGCCTGATTTTGTAAGAACTGGATTATGCAAGACTGGGGCCCTTTTTGCTTTGTTCTTGTATGAATGAGTATCTGCTTTGGCACACTTGGCACTAACCCCGTATTTCTAAAATTCAAGTGCTTTTCTGGGCGCATGCCCAGCCCTAGAAGAGAACCAAGGATGGACTAGAACTATATTCTTATTTTGACAGTATCATTTTGAAAATTCTTACACATCATAAGGTGTAAAATTTGCAATTTCACTCCCTGTAAAAACAACAAACAAAACCCACAACAAACTCTGAAACACAAACTATGTGCAATCCAGTTACACATGTTAAAGGAGAATATCCAGTACACAAATGAAAGAACTTTACCAAGGTCTTCTAAGCATCAAATCAAAATTTATGATGAAAGACAGAAAAGAAATTCTAGTAGAGTTGCACTGTATTTCTACAGAAAAAAATGACAAGTCTGAAAAATAATGCTAAAAATGGACATCACAAATGTGCAATAAAAGGTCTCATATGCATCTTTATATATTTGCCAGGAAGACATTAGGCTATCTAAAGAAGCAGCTGATCTTTACCACATAAACAGATACTCTCAAATCTCACCTTCCCAGCTTTTAAATCCATTTCCAGATACTAGAGAAATATCTATATTGAAGAAAATAGAGAATAATATAATAGAAATATATAATAACATAAAAATATAAACATAGTAATGACAACATTACAAAATACAATTGCTTTTAAAGCTTTGTTAAAAGTTGCAGAAAGAACAGCTTAATGTATCTGATAGTTTCCAAAGACAATTTAGAATGAGCAACAGAAACCTGACTCTTTCTTAGGGAAAGGTAAAGAACATCAGATATGTTTAGATTTTATAATTACCTCAATAACAATTCCTTACTGGGAACTTAAAGAATGAAAAAGAAGCAGAGCAAACTGTGACATGGTTGTGTGACTATAAAATGTTAACACCTAAACAGAAATAAAAAGTTGTATAAGTTATTTTGCCTTTTTAATGCAAGAACCACAGTTTAAGAAAGTTGCTGCCTCTAAGTTTCCAAGTAAGTCTAAGGACTCACAGCCTTGGGGGCAGCCTCCATAGCAACACCCCTTGCATGAAGAAATTTCAAAGGGCAAAAGATGCAGAATTTAAATAAATTAATATATTGGCTAGACAGGCCACTGGCTTTATTAATAGTGTTTATATATCATCTTTAATAAACTTACTACATTTAAAACATGCAATTGTATCTCTGAAGTTATCAAATTACTCAAAATCATCTACACTTTTGGAAGGTTATGGAGAATTCATTTGAACAGCACCATCAATGTTAAACACTACATGGAATGTTATCTTGAAGTAGCATTTAAGCCAGGTATCTAAAATTGTACCTATTACATAATTGAACATATAGTAGAAAAGTCTGAGCTCTTTACTCTAGGCACAGATTTGGGACCTGGCTTTTATGTCACATCAACTACATAACAGCTAGCAAAATTACTTGAAAAAGCAGTTTTAGGGAGAAAGCAGAAAGGAGAGACCTTCAATTAACTGTCGTGACTTTAAAAATATTTTTATACAATTTGTGAACTGGCAATGCAGTTATAGGAGAATTTCTCACTTTCATATCATACTGTGATGCTTTTATCTCTCATTTTTAAAAATACACTGAACTTCAAGTAAACTTTAGTCGAGATTTCAGGACATGACCCATTTTGAAGATGCGCCTTACTTTCTACTGAAGATATGTATTATCTAACACAATACAAATAGGTCAGTGCTTCTGTTCTAGTTCTTTTTGTTATAGGTAAAATCAGTACAGACTAAAATTAATACACACAGCAGATAAAGAAAATAGAAGTTATTACCATAGCAATACTCAAGAGATACAATCAGGTCACAAAAACTGGGGAGGGGGGAAAGCAGAAGCATCACTTTAAAATCAACATGTACTATGAAAGGATGAGTTTAGCAACTGCAAAAACAATTGTGCATTAAGCAAATAACCACTCTACAAAGAAAGGAAAACGTGTACATCAAAGGTTCAAAAATACAAGATCATTAATTCACATCATCATAGCACTACCAAAGCATAAAGTGGTATGCCAGCAAGCCTTGGACTTTTAAGCAGAAAATCATTTCAGCAGAAAATTGGTAACTTATATTCATAAAATTCCAGTAATGGAATGGCAAGGGGCTGTCAAAGCAGTTTATATTTAAGCCCACAAATGTAACTCAAATGCCATTTCCTTCTAGAGTTACAATATGCCCAATAAGGCATAAAGCGTTTTTGATCATATCTATGATACAGCACAAGTCAGAGAACAAGGTTTTGCCACAGTTCTCAATTTTCTTGTAATTACATCTGATAGTCAAAGAAAAATATCAAAAAATATAGTGAAACTTATGAACAACTGCAATTAGAAGCCAGAATTACTGTCCCTATCATTGGCATCAGGTAGAAAGCTAGCACGTGGATGTTGGTAGCCATGGAATGTCTTTTCTCTCCCTGACAAACAATTCCTACGGTTTCTTGTGCTGGCCCCTTCCCCCTCCCATCTCCATCCTATCTTACTCTGGACACAGATTCTCTGGTTTAAACAGCCAATATATCAAATGTGTAACTTAACATTATAATAATCCCTTACCTATAGTTTTATGTAAAAAAACATGCAAAAAGAATAAAATACCAATACCACCACTTGCATACAACCAATCTGTGCCAATTATTTAACACACTTTTTTCTCTATTATATTCTCATTCCACAGTCATCTTCTGTTTGTGTCTTTCAGAAGATCAGCCCTAAGGGACAAGGGTACAATACCTGTATGATGCACCACCATTGCCTTACATAATACTGCTGTGGTATGACAAAGTCTCCAGCCCTGTAAAGGACAATGCCAACAAGATACAAACTCAAAATCTACTCTTCATTTTCAGCAGTTTCTTTTTTATGAAAATGAGATGGAATATGTTTGAGCACAAAGAAGAGTGAAAATCCAACACTTGCAAAAGCAAGTATTATTAGGAACTGCAAATAAGAGCATAAAATCAGCAGTATGTGCTCAGAGATCCCTGTATCTCAGTATCCTGACAGGAAGAACAGTCTCAGGAGGAATATAAAGAACAGAGGCAGCATAGAGAGACCCCTCCTGGGCTCCACCAATTTGTAGATCAGGGACTACTTCAGAACACAGCTTTCAGATTTCTGTCAGTCTCTCCCAGGTCTTACTTCCATGAATTGTTCTTGAGCATATGAAAACTATGGATGTCCTACCCTGTAGCAAGAAGTTCTGTCAGGACACTTTTAATAGTGCATGGGGATACCTATGCATGAGCAGTTACAGCCTAACTTAAAATTACATATATTTTTATCAGAAAATGAAAAATGGAAAATAGAAAATTGGGGGGGTTGCATTTTTGGAAATTAGAGTATCTCAGCTTAATGTAGTGCGTTTTAAATGCAAGATCACCTAGGGCTTTTAGGTCTAAATATTAGCATATTGCAACTTTTGGTAAGAAATGGCAACATTTGGAACAGCTGCTGGCTATTAACAAGAACAGCCTCCTACAGAAACAGGTATGACCAGCAGCACCCTTCTATTGTGTCTGTGGACCAGAAACAGTCTTGTGCCCTACTCCAGTTAAAGCAGACTGGTTCACATCCACACTGCTGTGGACAAGCACCTTTCGGACCAGCTCCATTTGTGTCCACACTGCACAGCACGTGGCTTGTAACTCCTCTGGGCTACATAAGGTGCCCTAATGCAATGACTGTTGTTCTGCTGCGTATTTTTTTCAGTTCAAATTGCACAAGATGATGAGAAAGTTGTGCTGTATAACCCCAGAATTAGAGCAAGTTGCCAAAGGCACATGCATAGAAGTAGGTCACGGTAGGGCATACAAAGGTGCAAGTGCTGCTGGGGCAGTGCTGAAGTGGAGTGAGACTTGGCATGGTTCACATCTGTACTGCCTGGAACAGATCTTGAACACGCTACACCTCTTACTGTGACTGCATTTCCTCTTGAAGGCAACTACTTCAGAAGGAAGTGCAGGAGCTAAATTATCACATCAAGTGAGCCAAGTGTGGGGTTGAACCAAACTGGCACCGTGGAGACACTGTAGCTCAATCTACATTTGCTAAGCTAGAGACAGAGTATAGGGCTGGGTGCTGGCATACAGTTTCTGTCCCATTAAGCTGTTACAACAGCTCCCAGAATGGCTTTTGTCTGTGTCAGCTATTACTCTCCTCCACACTGTCTGGGAATGGCTCGAGGGCAGCACAGGCCAGGGACTCAACAAGTGGGCAGTGCAGAAGTCTCATCCAACTTTGCTCCAGAGAGCAAAAGAGTCTAACTATTAAAATGCAGATCCTTATATTTCTTGGCTTTAGACCAAAGCAGAAATCCTGGTCCCTTGTATTTGTCAGTACTGTCCCTTAACCACAGCTCCACCTGCATTCTTAGCTCAGCTTGAGCTGGGAGCTCAAGGTAAGCTCATACCCTTTCCTATACCTCCCTTCCTTTCTTTCACAGAAGTAAGGTCAAAGCATACCCACCACATTGATAATAACTCAGTTAGAAACACAGAAACACAAGACCTCTATTATCTACACCAATGAATTTATTATATGAAGAAAAAAACCCATTATGCTTTCGCATAGAGCACCACAAAATTCTGCTTCCTCTGGCTCTAAACTCCTGATGTCCTAAGACACCTCTCAAACTGAGAACATATTTTATTGTACATAAAATAGGCAACAAGTAAAAAGCAAGTAGTATCTGTAATTAATACCTCTCCTTATACGCAGATGGCAGGGAAACTACACTGTGGGTAGTTGCAAGGATCTTGTCAGCAGAGATCCATTAAGGAAAATGCTGCTGTACCTACAGGAAAGCAGGTTTGTTTCCCCAGGGACTACAAAACAGTAATGAAGGACAGATTCAACACTACTTGCAGTTAATCAAAAACATCTTATCTGTCTTAAACAAGACTGAATCATTTTTCAGGAAATTGGTGAATAAGTAATCTCTCAATATTAAAGGATGTTCACTTTCCTGGCAAATCCATATAGAATTTCCTTTTAATTAAAAAAAAAAATTCCTCACTGCTTTTAAATTCATCCCTAACCTCTGGTTGGTCTTGTTGCTCCTTTGGTTATTATTATTTTTCTCATTTTGCCATGGCACTATCTAAAGGGTCGCTCAGATTGATGTCTGAACTTGTATTTTCTGAAGCATAAATAACATTAGCATTTACCAAATCCAATCACATACCAAAGTCATAATAAAAGATATAGAAAATGATAAAAATAGACAGACCAAAGTGTTAAAATGAACAGGCTCACTTCACACCAGATACTACTCCGGGATCTTGATCAATGCAATGTATCAAAATAATACAGAAAATGTATTGGGTGATTAATCTTGGAAGGTTTACTATGTTATTGAGAAACACTCTTCTAATACATTTTCAATTCTTGTATTTTAGCACATACAGATTAAAAAGGCTAACATGGAACCTCTTCTCACAACAGAGAAATTACCAGCTGTGACATTTGAAACCAAATCCTGAATAGTTTCAGAAAACAACTATCAAATTAAGGTCTGAAAATGTAGGCCTGTAAAACTTTAGATTAGAAAAACTTGGTAAGGAAGTATCTCCAAGCTGAAAATCTACTCTCTTGTACTACACGGGTTTTTTATTAGTTTTAAAAGTCAAAAAATAACAATGGAGGCAGGAATACAAGTAAAAAATGAAACAGCTGTAAATCAAAGAAAGGTAGCACAAGGTATTCACAAAGGGATATTCACGTCTAGATCTGGACCACACCAGTAAAAATCAACAATATTTGAGAACTGACAACTGATATGTAAACAGTGGAAAATGAATTCACAAACTCAGATCACCTGCTGACTGAACCACTTGTACCTAACACACAAACCATCAGAGGAGTGGGCATCTCAACCCATCAAAGGCAGAAAAGCCAAAGACTGCAAGGGTGAGCAGACTGACAAGGCATGTAAACTGTACAGACCTCCAGAGACATACCCATGTGCCTGGTCATATCAGCTGAGCAATGCTATACTGTGTTAATTCCTTGGCTCTGGTTGGAAAGATTTAATAGGCTCAGACTGGAAATGTATTCACTCCAGCTCTGTCCTCCCAGTTCAGTTTGTTTCTCACATCCCTGTTAGTCTATATTTCTTCATATTACAGTACGGTGCTGTCTCACACTCACTGTTAAGCTTGTTTTCTTCTTTTGCACTATCAGGTGCAAGCTGACAATCAAACAACATGCTTGTTAATGAATGCTTGCCATGAATCCTAACATGGAAATTCTTGAATTACTATCAGACAAGGAGACCCACTGTTGAAAATCATGATTAACGCAAATACTATGGTAAGTCTTCAGAATCTCTTTGGAGCTGGCTTTGTAGTTTCACAGAGCTCTTTATAGAAATTTGCTGCAATTCACAAAACAGGGGCTGTGGGAGACTTTAGGAGTCCACAGAACCTTTGCATTGCCATTACTAATTCACAGAATGGTTTGGAACACCTAGTTCCAACCCCCAACCAGGGGCAGGGATATCTTCCACTAGACCAGGTTGTGAAAGCCCCATCCATCCCAGCCTTGAACACTTCCTCAGATGGAAGAGCCACAGCTTCTCCAGGAAAACTGTGAAATGTAACCAGGTCTCAGACAGGGACAAGTCATTTTCCAGAATTATTTTCCCCACTGTAGCCCATAGGTTGAGATAGGTAGAATGGTAACAGATAGTTGTGATCTTCTGCAGGAAGCCTTAATTGAAGTACATTATCTGTGGTGAAATCCTATTCAGCATAGAAAACTTCTTGTTAAAATGGCAGTGAACAAGGCAGGAAGATACGCACTACTGTTATTGTAGATGAAAATCTCTGCTGTTACAGAAGCAAAACAAAATGAATGGCTATACACGAAATTCCCAGAGCTCTGCTTTGTTTTGCAGTGTATGCAAGACAATAGACTACTACCTTTGCCTTAATTTTTTTTATGATATCTGCAAAAACTACACCATTTCACTGCAGCTGTTTACATACAGACACAGCAACTGGAAACATTTTGATTTTAACCATTTATGAAAACTGAAGCTTGTTAACAAATACTTCCCAAAAATCTCTCCTTTTTCTCAACCATGTACTCCAAAACTTTTTTAACCATTTTGGTACTGATCTTTTCAGTAGGAAGAGCTGTGGGGAGCTGCAATAGAAAGAACAGGAAGGTCAAGAGAAGGACAGACTCACAGAAAAAAGAGATGATGAAGATGTAAAGAACATGAATTACAAACCACTTTAAAAAATTAAAAAATAAAAGCTCACACAGATAAAGAAAAAATAATATACATTTGACCCAATGTAAACACTGCAGCTGGGTTCTGCAAGTGTAAAAATGTCACAATTGGAATAAAATTAATCACATCTTAAGTTGAATCCAGGAGGCTGAAGCTGAAGTTGAGTAAGTTCACTTAAAAATGAGTAACAGTAGCAAAAAAGTGTTTCTGCAGAAAAATCTCTAATTTTCTTTAATGCTCTCTGTTCATATTCTCTGCAAAAGAACAAGAACATGTCAAACACAAAGGCCTCCTGTTTCAGTTTGTCTACAGGTGATGGTAAAAGAAATATGGAGTAGGAAACTGTTTCGGTTCTCATCAACCTGGACTCAGCCCTAGATACTCATAATTCAATGCACAGGCTGAATAATCAACCTTTATTTTCTGTCAGTATTCTCAGCTCTTCAGGTTCAGGTTGTCTTTTGCAATCTCTCAACTTCCTCCTCTCCCACCAGCACCACTCGTTACAGCTGATGGCATAAATTGCTATGCTAATGCTTACTGTAAAAGCTGTAAAGATGGCTTCTCTCCAAAGCAGCAAGAGGGAAGATTATAAAGTCATAATTTCTGATCTTCTCATAAAAAAAACTGTGCAGGCATTCTGTGCTCCATCTGCTCTCTGGTTCTCAGTCTGTGGTTACACCACCCTGTAGCAAGGACTCAAGCTGTGAGGGAGGTGCCGTGACAGATGAAAACAGAAAGACCTCTTACCTGTGCAGGGCAGTGAGACTGAAACGTGTTGCTAATGGTTTTGTAAACTTTTTCAAACAGAGACAACTACATTTGAAGTAAAAGGATGGAAATAAATGCAATTTCAATTACTTTACAATAATAATATTTAAGAACTGTATTCCCTGCATGCTTAACCTAAATTACATTAGAATATTTCATTTTTCTGATTGTATCTCCATTCAACACAATAGGTGAAGCAGATGTTATCATATTAGCTCTCACTCTTTTACATTGCCCTCAGCTTCCAAACATGGTGCACACCAACATTTTTGTTTTAAAAAGACTTTTTGTGACTCCATGCATCTCATGTTGCCTCAGTTAAATTCTTCATTCTTCTCATTCTTCTGTTTCAGCTGGCAAGGTAAAGACATAGCTGTTGTTTGTTCCATTATACAGGCTGAAGCCTTGCAGGTTGGGCTTTTGTTTTGTAATCACCAAGACAGGAGAATCAGAGGACAGATTTCATTATAAATATCAGAAAAATGCTTCAATTTGCGTTTTCAAAGCTAAATAGGCCATAAAAAATAAAGACCCCAGTTAGTCCCCATTTCCTCCAGAACCTTCTAATTAATTTTCCATAATAAAAGGAAGGTTACAGATAGGGTAATTGGCAAGAAAAAAACTTTACCACTGTAAGACAGAGTGGTCTATTAAGCCCCAAGAAAACACACCTTGCATGACCCCTTTCCAGGAGGGGGAAAAAAAAATAAAAATATCTATGAACAACTCCTAGTGATTTCCTTTGAATTAAAGCTTTGTATGGAACACTGCCTTGCTCATCTTAGTTTTGTGTTGTCAAGCTTTGGAAAAAACCAATTCTAATAAGCAATACCATCACCAGTCAGCATTCCTCTGAGTCCTGAATTCAGTGTTTTCAGCCAGGTATTGCAGCTCATTCACAGCAATGCTCACATTTTGTTCTGCTTTGGAGTTTTTTTCCCAGTGATTTAAAACTAACCTCTCATACAAAAATAAAAAGTCTAAATACAGATTTAAAAAACTTCGACAAAAGGACTTTCAAAAGTATCTGAACCAGACATATCTAACACCTGTCATCAGTATACACATGTGAAAGACATCCATTTCAGAAGTTTCCATAAACACCACAAGACACTGGAAAACGTGGCTAACTGTGCTGTGCCTACTTACCACAGTTACTCTTTTGCTTCTATAAAGATCAATGGAAGAAAAATACAGACTGATGAGTTTCAGAGATTCCAAGATTCATAACCAAGCCCCCAGGTGACTTGGCCTGACCTGAGCACACCACACAATTTCGAGCCCAGTGAACTAGATTGGGCAGGGCAGCAGGTTAATGCATCCCTTCAGCTCCCAGTGTCTTCACAACACTCTTACATGTAATCTTGCTAACAAGGTGCTTTTCCATCACCCAATTACCTGAAGAAACAAACCATCCATCATCCACTTCCCAATTACAAAATACTTTTGTTGTTGCTGTTTTCCCGTTAAAACTGTCACAGATAAGCTTTGTTTAGACCCACTTCTCTCACCTCTGTATTAGCTTAGTCATCTGGCTCTACTGAACCTACTTCATAGAGGTTTCCTCTTTTTTATTTTATGCCTTATGATCACATTTAACTAAAACTTTTCCTCAGCAACACTAATGTAAAGATTTTTTTTCTTTTATTAAGGAACTGAGGCTGACCCTATCTTATTTAGTCATGCTAATTTTTGAAACCAATTATGCCTGCTAAAATATCATCTCACATTTTTAAAGTCCTGTGTCAACTCCTTTCATACAGAAATTGTGAACACCATTTTATTTTGAAAGAAAGAAAGAAAGAAAGAAAGAAAGAAAGAAAGAAAGAAAGAAAGAAAGAAAGAAAGAAAGAAAGAAAGA
>JAWWLZ010000139.1:61811435-61828937 GCA_035041345.1 Poliocrania exsul
GTTATAGAGAATGATGATGTCACCTCTAAGATGACTGAGCTGAGGACATGGAGAAAGAGGTAATCAACAGAGTAAGGAGATTTTACAAGTGCAGATTTAGATTGACTCAAGAGAACAGCTGGGTAAAATCCAAGGGGAACAGACATAAGGCTGAAGAGTTCCCAGGAGAGCTTCTTGATTTTTGAGAATTCAGCCAGGGAGAAGCCCCTGTGTAAAGGCTATGAGTTTTGGCAGAAGGCCCACTTGACTTAGGAAGAAGCTGTTTGATGAGCTAAAACTTAAAAATTAAGGGAGATGAAAACTGGGACAGGCAAAATAGAGTACAAAAGAACTGTTCAGAAACTTGGGGACAAAATCAGAGAGGCCAGAGCTCACCTGAAGACAGGCTTAGGGAGGGACATTTTGGGAATGCAGGGAAGCCATGGGCGTGACAGCTGCACAAGGAAGTTCAGAAAATGTGTGGGTGACAGACAGGGGAGAGAACTCAGTGACAGACGACAAGAGAAAAAATTCAATGTCTTTTTTGTCCTGATCTTTACACAAAAAGCTTCATGTGAGAGGCTTGACTATGGAATGTTAATGAATATCCCTTCAAGCTGCCATTCCTGGGACTGAACCAGAAAGTCAAGTAATCAAGATACTGGAGAACTGAAATACAATAAAGGATTTATTTTGTAATCCCAGTGCACTCCCTGTCTGTCTTATACTGCCTCTCTATACTTGAAGCCTTAAAGAAATATTCTTGGGGTATTTAAAACATGTAATTTAATTGCTCCAATTACAGCTGTGTATCAGTGTGAGCAAGTAATTTTGAAACAGTTTTGAGTTTGTTATTCTCTGCAAATTACAACCAGATATATCCAGACTGTCTCATCAATCAAGGCAAGATGGAAGAAACATGTTTCCAGCAGCCTTTAACTGCTCATAAACACTGATTATTTTATCCTGTTGAATTGCTTAGTACTTTTTATCTGTAAAGGACAATCAAACAAGCTAGAGCCACAGCCAGAAAGAACTGGGGAAATGAGGTGGAAAGCACTCGTTCCTTTAACTTGCACAGGTCATCATCTACCCTCCCCACCAAAGCATCTGAAACACCTCCCTGCAGTGTTTTTCTAGATCCTTTGTCATGTCAGGTGATGTTTGCTCTTACTCTCTCCCCTGGCTATGCAATGTTTCAGGAGAAAGTGTTTTTAAGATTTATGCAATTGTCTGTAACTGGAAAACATAAGTATTCTTTATGTAAGGAACAAGCAGAAACTTTCCAAGAATAAAAGGTGTTTTTATTGTGTTTAGATGGAATAGTAATTCTTTTTTCTTTTAAAAATGAGATGTTGTAAAACATTCTCATGCTACATGAAAACATGAGATCACCTAAAATGATCTTTTTAACTTCTCACGGTTGCCAAGATATCAAATGTGTAAGAACTTACCTACAATATACTTAACTGTTTCTGTCCTCACCTAAACTGAACCCTGGAAGAGGCCTCATCCCTTCCCCCAAACAAGTGTCCTGCGACACTTGTTTCACACAATCTTGAACAGAATGGTGAGCACCACAGCTGACAACACTGTTCCTTTAGCTTGACAGTTACTTTCTAAAATTACCGTTTCATATTTAGTTACTTAATCTTCCTACAGTTCAATTATTACGGCATTTCTCATTGAACACAGTATTAACTTATAAATATTAATGAAATCAAAAGCCTTGTCTATTGAACATGGTATTGACCTGGTTATCCTGATTATCATTTAAATCTATATAAAGAAAATTTAAACTCCCAATTAAACAGTCAAAGTCTTGAAAAAACTCCTATGTCTCTTTTATAAATTGGAGAGCATAGGAACAAGAAAGTATGTAATACTAAATTGTATTAGGAAAAATTTCTTCACTGAAGGCGTTATCAAGCACTGGAACAGTCTGCCCAGGGAAGTGGTTGAGTCACCATACCTGGAGGTATTTGAAAGACGTGTAGATATGGTGCTTTGGGACATGGTTTAGCAATGGACTTGGAAGTGTAAGGTTGGACTCAATGATCTAAAGGGTCATTTTTAACTTTAACTATTATATATTTTCTTTTACCTTCAAGGCAAGATATATCTGCTATAGCTTGGAATTAAATTGTATAAGGAAGAAACTATTTTGGAGATTAAATTTCTTTTCCACTTGGATTTAAAGTTTGATTTTATATTTCCCACTACTTTGTATTTTTCTAAGTTACTAAGGTTGATAAAGTTTGATATATTCTCAGTTTCTTAAAGAAAAAATCATATTTAAAATCTCACAGTAGAATAAATGAATGAAAGCAAACAAACATACACCGTGATTTCTGTGAGGAAATCCAACAAACACAGACAATAATGAAGACATCTGCTTCCAAATATTCAAACTAACTCAATACTCCAAATAAAAACAAGATTTCTCCTTTTATGAACATTGTACAAACTCTAAGGCAGCTGTGAACAACAGTCCTCCAGAAACCTACATCCAAATCTGGTTAAAAATAGACCTTTTTCCCCTCAAACAAAAAGGAATCAGCCCTCTACCCTGTGTGACCCACAAACCAAATCTTCATTGCAAAACCTCACATTAGTGAACGTCTGTGAAGCTCAGCAATCATCAGGCAGACAGACCCTTGAGGTCCCAGGTTGCACTGGACTTTACTGCGTCACACAATAAACACAGAGGTCCAGGAAACACTGTAAACTGCCAAGGCATATTGTGGGATAATGAAAATCACTTCCCATAACCACACCAAAAAACCAGTAACTTCTGATGGTCTAGTACTAAGGGATACAATTTTTAAAGTTTTTGTTACTTTTTTGAACTTTGGTGCCAAAAAGACAGGTCTTTCAAGTGCTTTAAAAAAATTAACATCTCACTATGCTTTAATTCCCAATGAAATTTAAAAAAATAGAAGAATCACCGAAAATACAGCTTTTAAGAATGTAATCATGGCTGCAGTAAAATACAGTTCTGACCAGTGCAGAGATGTGAATCAGAGGCAAAATGAGAATACAGGACAGTCTTACCCTAACCCAGCTCCCCAGTACAGCCACACAGCTTCAGAGCACCTAAGGGACAACTACAGGGTCTGATCCATATGACAGGAGGAAGAGATGATGCAGAAACCTTCTTCCATGGTACCTCAGTTCTGAGTCCCTAGGAAGAAGGCAGCCTCAAAGATCTAATCAGGGACCAATTCAGGCACAGGCAGAAACACAACTGTGGCATATTTTTTCAACAGGCTTCATTTTTCTCATCCACTGAATTATCCTTCATGTATTTTGATGTTTATAAGCCAGGAGGCTCCTGGTACAGTGGCTCAATCAAACAAGGCTCAATCACACAAAGTGGGCAGCCAGGAAGCAGCCAAGGGCTCCGCAGTCACTGAAGGGCACAAAAAACACTCACCACAGAACTGAGGCACAGCTACACAGCTATGCAAAACAGCAGCATTTTTTCCACCACTAATTAGAAAAGGAATCTAGGACTTCCAGCAATGTGCATGTCTGTCCTAAATAAGTGCTTTACAGATGGCCAGGATACGAGGAGACTGTTGTGTGCACAGTCTGAGACAGAAAAGCCTCAGGAAAATCCCAGCCTGCTCATTCCCTTCAGCCCCATTGCTGTGGACCGTGCCAGCATCCCCAGCCCAGCGAGCAGGAGCAACGCAGCGTCTGCAGCCAGCAAAGCTGGTTTATGGTGTGCACTGCAAGAGTCCCAGGCAGAATCTTAGCAGCAAGGAAGTTCTGGGGCTCACAGGCCCAGCACAGAAATGTCTTCTAAAAGACATTCGGAATGCAGTACCAGCTCTCTGAAATCAACTACAGCTCCTCTCTTTGCTGATAAAGTGAGACCTAACTGACATAAAGTTTTATATTTATATAGGGCATCACTACTCGCCAACAAATTGCTTGTGCTACCTGTTTGATTACCAGGAGCCACAGGAAATTTTAGGGCTTTCTCCCCTCCTTCCTAGCTCTAAACCCTCATCCTTCAAAAGCAGTAGTTGATTGCAATTACATAGTTCCTGGGGCAGTCCCGTGGCATAACGGAGAGCACTCTGGACTCTGAATCCCAAGGTCGTGAGTTTGAGTCTCAGTGGGGACCATTCCCTGGCAGTAAATGTCTCCCTGCCATCCCATCCTGTCAGATCTCGGATGCTCAGCAGGGTCAGCCCCGGTTAGTACCAGGTGCTGTGACAGTCCCGAGGACTTCACTGTCACTGTCCAAGCTCGCTCAGCTGTGGCAGATGGACCTTAGGACTTAAACAGTGGGGCCAGTTCTGCGCACGCTGTGCCTCACCTAAAAAATCCACTGCACAGGCTGGAAGGGCACACCCACGTGGGGAGAGCCCTTTCCGAATCTTCATTCGCGAAGTCTGGCCATATATACATACACAGTTCCTACAGAATGAAGAATTACTGATTATTTTTAAATGGCATATACAATTGAACAGAGGGGTACCCAATAAACCAATGAAAAAGAACAGTTGTACTTCAGTAACATTTTTGCTAGTACTTTAGATTTTATTTATAGCTCCCTGCCTTTCTTTTACTATTAATAGAATTGTAACACTAATGCCACCAGCTGCCAAACTGAAACAGAAATCTCCTTAGTATCCTAATATGTCAGGCAATGTCATAGCTGGGATAATAGATTGTTTCTTTCCTTTAAGAAAAATTCTTTAGTTTGCCAGAATAGTTTCTAAACCTGTGATTTTTTGTTCAAACACACAGAAGCATTTTATCTCTACCATGAAGAGTTATTGATTATTCCTTTAAAACCTTGAATGTACTATCAAAAAAGCAATACTTGTGAGAGGACACAGCTAGAAATTGAGTTTTCATATGTAATTTATAAAAAATTTCACTTGCGATAAATGAAATAGCCATATTTTAATTAAACTTTAATTAAATCATCTGAGTAAAACAGTAATTACTTCCCATACATGGTACATTTAGATTATTTCATTTTCCTTCAAGCTTTTATCACCTTTTTTATCAGCTTGACCATCTATACTCTGAAACAAAACAAAAAAGCCTAGAAAAAACACCAAACTCTTCATTCTTTATGTGAAAGTAATGATCAACACAACCCTTTCCTAATGCAAAACAGGTGCTCTACCTATCTAAACTTATTCATAACTTAGTGGAGAGTAACTTCAGACTTCCCTTAATATCTATGAGGTAAATTATTTAACAACTAGAGATCCAATTCAGTGAACAAAGGTCTTGAGAATTCAGTGAAGCCAGACCCCTGGACTGGAGATCTTCACATAAACCAGAGTTTAACATTTCTATTTAATACTTATTCTGAAGGAGTAATTCACAGCTTCAACTTGAGAACTTAACTAGGCATTGCAAAAACATAAGCTTTCTGCAAAGGGAACATGGTACAAGTTAATTTTAAACTAGTTAAAAGCTAGTCTCAGATACAAAATTAGGGCTTCAGAGAAAGCAAAAAGGCTTGATGGATTGTATCGATACACTTATCACAAGTCTGAATCCTGCACTACATTTAAATAGACAGCATTTGAATACTTAGCTAAATGGAAAGCACTCAAATTATGAGCTACAGCTGTAAAAATAACAGCTGCTCTACTTATTCTTGAGGATCTGGTTAGATTAACACATATGTAACACTTATGATTTATTCATTGGCTTCTGAGTAGAAACCTAAAGAAGCTAGACTGAACTATAAAAAATAGGTTAGTATAATTTCTCCTTTTAACACACTTGAGAAATAGCAATATGAACCCTGTCAGATTGTACAAAGCTTTTTTTTCCTGTTTTAGAACAGCTAATTTAAGCATATGATTCAGTTATCACAGCACTGATATATTAGGCCAGGAAAATACAGTCAACACTACTTTAAAAACATCTTGATTCCCAGATTCTAAAATTCAAACACAGAACTGGAAGCTCTAAATACAAACCAACATACAGTTATAGAAACACAGCAGGGAGCTTTGGGCTTCTCTAGGCACACATCCTTTAAGCTGTTAATTAAAAAAAAATCATTTAGGAGTCTGATGACTGATACCTAATGCCTCAAAGTGGTTACTATGAGGAAAACAGCACAGCTCTCTCTTAATGCCCTACTGGCCCACTATGGGCAAGTCTGAAATCATCGTGTGGCTTTAATATCAGCGAGGTTAGCGAGACTTTGATAGATCCTGACAGGTGTTGCATTCATGTGGTATTTCTCAAATTTTTATACTAATGCATGGAATTGGAACCAGAGGTGATAGGCTTCTGCAGCAGAGATGAGACTGGCAAAGGCATTTTCCATGAAATAAACCACCATCCCCCACATCAGTAAGCTGCTCTAAAGCAAGTGCAAAGGGCTTCACTGCACAGTAATTAAATCTCTCTTTCATTTAATGTAGAAGTTCATTTGGTGAGGAAAAAAATAAATAAATCAGGACTCATTTATAGAAGCACTAAGGCTGTGGGCAAAGGCTGAAAAAGAAAAGGAGTTCCCTGACCTTCCTAGCAAAGACATGATGATTTCAGTTGATAATTGGAGATACCTGGCAGAAGCACCAGGGTCATTTGGTCTTTTCTTGGAAGATGATGATTTGCAGCTCCATGATTTATTGAATGAGATCAGACAGAATTTGCAAATAAACATGTACGATCTACAAACTAGGTTGTTTTACAAATTGGCCTCAAATATATTTAAAAATCACATGAATTTGTCCCCACACCCTTCAACATGCATTCCAAATTTCAACAATCCGTATGGAACTGAAACACACTTTTTATTAGGTTTTACTGGAACAACATTTCAAATAAACTTCATGATCACAACATAGTTGTTTGAGTTACCTATTTAATTTTTTAAGCCTATAAGAAAAGAGCAACGGGGCAAAGAAGAGTAGGCAATCACAATGCAGCCAGGCTATGTCCACAAAGATATGGTGTGCATTAAGTAGAATAAGAGTGTGGCATATGGGAACTTTCCTTCACCAGTTACACACTGTACCAGTTGGCATTATAGCAGCAGAATTTTTTAAGAATGGATTTTAAAATCTGTAGTATCCTAATTTATGAAGCACAGAACTGGATTTTTCCTTTTATGGATGAAAACTTTTCATTCAAGTAAAAGACCACTGAATGTGAGCAACAGGTGTTAAATCAAGCTCAGTTAAGCATCCAGGATGTGCAATTATACAGAACAGATGTACATGGAATAAAAAGAAAGGATAAAAGCAAAATGAAACATCATAAAGCATTGTAATACACTAAAAATGATGTCTATATACCTAAGTATTTGAAAGTAAATGAGCCAAATCCATTCTAGTTTCACTCAAGCAAATTCCCAATTAAGTCAGTGTTTGCCCATTAGGGCCCTTGGTTATTAAACTTAAAACTTGCAGGACTACTGTGCCCCACAGAGGCCTCCTCAGAAAATTAAGATCCCTATTTCCTACTGAAAGCAGAATGAACAAATAGAGTTTTGGGCCTAAAAGCTGTCTTCCTAAAAAGATAATTATTCTCTAGCTCTGCCAAAAATTACTCATTTCATGCTATAATCACTGTGTGGCGATCCAGTTTGTGTTACAAAACAGGTCAGACTACACTGCTAAAATCACCTCCCTTTTCTGATCATCAGTGTCTCTGAATGCTCAGTGCTGTGACATCAAAGCAACAAGTGACAACTTTCAACAACAGCTTTCATACATGAAATTATGAAACAAAATTAATAAATATTTCAAATATTAAGTATTTTTAAACTATCTTTGTAGCATCTTAATATTAGAGATCACATAGATCAAACGCACACCAACTTTCATCAAAATGGCCCAGCCATAGTCTCTTATTTATCAAAGGTCCCTCACTGCACATACGCCAACAATGTCAGCAACACTTTACACAGAACTCCCGTACTTCCTAACTGTGTACTTTCTCTACCTTAAAGTTATTCAATACCTCCCTTCAACGAGTTACTATCAATTTCATGCTGTTTTTTTTAACTTTTCCAACAAAAACATTAACTTTCAAGTTGTGACAATATGCAATTACACTCAGTACTCCAACTCTTTTAATTTTATACGCATCTCCCCCAGGTAGAACAAAAATGTTTTCCTAAATTACACACAAACAGAACTGTAAAATCTGCACCTATTTTTCTCATACTCTACATTTGATCTACAATTAGACCATATTTTCTGAATGTTACCCATGAATATCCCTATGGAAAAACTGCAATCAATGCAGTAAAATAATGCATTTGTCTAGTCAAGCAACTAATGACAGAACTAAAAAAACCAAATAGACTGCACAATTAAATATACATCCTGTGGCATGTTTATCCGTAGAAGATTACTATGCTATATGAAAGGACTAAAAAAAGAGCAACAAAAAACCATTTTACAAACTAATCTAAGACTTGGATAATGCTTACAGAGAATTATATTTACTGCTATAAAGACTGTTAGCCCTGAGAGAGAAACTATTTTGCTTTTTATATGTCAACAAATGTACAGACCCACAAAGGGATGGGGGTTTTGTTGATATTGTCATCTGCCTGATCTCTGATGATTCTGTCAGACATTTCAGTACCAAGGCAAGGCACAGCGAGCACAACAAATAAGCAGACCTAAAGGACTCTTCAAGATAGACATGGCTCGAGTTATCCCCAAGGAATAAATAGTTCACATTCTTCTTTTTACCAGCATAAAAGGCAAACATTCCTTTTATTCTGTGTCAAACCAAGGAAAGCTGAAGTCAAATGCCACTTCTTCAAACAAACCACAGTGTGGGTGCAGAGGTGCACAGTATGTATAGAAAAAGCTGTAGAATAAGAGCTGTTACTTCCTTTTAAAACCAGTTATTTTTAAAAATCTATTAAAGGTTGTTCCTGAATATTTAAGACACTTTGAGTGTGAAAAGAGACAATTGCCCTTGAAATCCAGGGCACTCAGAAATGTTTGGAGACTTACGCCCCGCGTCTTTGCATAAAAATCTAGTCTGTATATTGACACAGTATCATGCTGAGAGGAAAATTTTAAATAATGTCAGAATAGTGCTCATTAAAGTTATAATTAGACTAGACTTCTCAGGACATGATTCCATCAGGAATTTGAATCCCACTGAGCAGCTGGAGGTGACTGGGGCAGTGGGTGAGCACAGCTGCTCATCACCTCTGCAGCTCTGTGTGCACCAAGCCCATCTCAGCTGGGCACAGCCACCACTGTCTGACAAAAACTGAACTCTGTCGCTAACTGGATCCAAAGACTGATGGGATTCACAGAGCTGGATGAATTTTCTATGTGTGCTACCTGCACTCAACATACATGTTTCTAATCATCCTATCTTCCTGCAAAAAAAATCATGTCCTCAAGAAAAGATTAAATATTTTTATAGCCAGTGAAAATGTATAATAATTGTAGCCTTAGGTCAGCAGTTTCCATCTTCTGGACATATCACAAGATCAGTGATAGCCTCTACCATTTCAAGTATCCTTCCACAGCTCTTGGAATAAAGAAAAGAAACCACGTTGACTGTTAAGCAGAAGGAAGCACTCAAGAAAATATAACATCCTCTACATGCCAACATGGAAAAAGAAGGTGCTACAGGCACAGTTCTAACCACTGTAAAGAATAAAGAAGATTGAGAAATAAAAAAAAAAAAAATAAAGCTTAAAGATTCTAAACAAATATTTATGTAACTCAGGAAAGAAAATGCCTCAAGGAATACAAAAATCCAACAACATATATGAACAAAATCCAAATACAGTATCAAAACATATTTGTATAAGATCAAACTCATTGCTGGTCAAGACATTGTAAAAATGACATTTTAATTATTTGTGTGTATCTACAGCAGTGGAATAATAACCAGTTTAAATCCTGCGTATCTGTTGCTGTATTTTCAAAGTATTTCAAGGACCCAAAGCTTAAATTTTACCCCATAGTCACCAACCACCAGTAAGATTTTCCTTCTATACATGACATAATGTTACTTTGCTAAAAGCCAAATCACTGTGCCTGATTTGAAAACAACAGACAGAAAATTTCCCATTAGCTGAGCAACTGCACCAGAAAAGGCTGGTGAAGGAACCCAGGGGTCGGCACCAGAGTTTGTAAGAGCAAGAACTGGCTGTGCGGTATTACACTCCTGCCACCCCACCTTCTCCCATCAGCACATCCAGTAATTAAATACATGACATGCCTGTCACGTTTTAAGTCATCTGAGCTGCAGCAACCAGAATCCCTGTTTGAATAACGCAAATCATCATAATGCAACCTAAGTCCCCTCCCTATAATCAGCAGCACAAACAGCCATTCCACAGTGTTCAGATGTTGACCTCAGACTTCAGGCAGTGCTGACTGTCCACTGACAAGTCTGAAAATACAATATGACAGACTCAACCATAAAAATACAACAAATAACCTCTCTGATTTTGTTACTTGTCATCTACTACATGTATTTAAAAGAAATCCTAAGCAAATCTCCTCTGGGAAGATTTGAAAAGCTGTGATTTAACAGATACTTCAGTATTTTCAGAAAGGAGAGGTATCTATGTTCTTTATCCCCAAGTCACACCAGAAAAAGGGGAATAAAGCAGCTACCACTTCATGGTTTCAAGCAATACTTTACACCTGTTCCCTATAGAAAAACAGCCATCACCTCATCAGTAAGAATTTCTATGAAAAGGCAGATTCCTCCTACTACTGAAGTCTGTGAAAGTTCTACTGTAGCATTCAGTAGGTTCTAAATTGAGACCCACTAGGACAGAATTCTTTTCTAAAAGACTCTCTCCTTCTTTAAAAAAGAGCAAAGTAACTACGCATTTTTAAAATATTATTATCAACTACAGACAATTATAATAGAACCTTGTGACTTTGTAACGAAGACAGAGATACTCAAAGAGATTTAATGAATTTTGCAAATGAACCATCAAGTGAAAAAAACAGAAATGAGAGCAAAACAAATTTACTAAGTTTAGTTTGAGTTGTTTATGCCACTTCATGACATATTATTCAATCTGTTATGTTGCATCTTAGTTTTCAGATTCTTCACTTGCATTCCTAGATGTATCATTACTGCAGAATGATACCTAACACTAGGAATACAAAGGTGTGCCAGCCTCCTGAACCCAGTAATAAGTTTTTTATTTCTCATCTAAATCCAAAGATTCATCAATCACATCATTTCCATTTTGCAGTTTGTTAGATATGAGTCCAAAGCCACAAGACTGGAACAGAAGCTAAACCTTTATAGATTTGCTTTTCTAAACTTCAAATATTATTAGTCTACAGTGAAACATGATCTCCGAATTTTACTTTATTTTTCACAACAATAAGGTTAATACCCCATAAAATTATGACATACCATTATTACATTTGAAATATAACTGAAAATGACATGCCTTTCATTTACTTGTCTTCTACAACAATTTGTGGATATTTATTCAAAACCTCAAGTACCTTTCATTTTTATTTTCAGTGTTCATGCAGTTGTTTTTCTGGATTTGTACAGACCCCTGAAGCAGCTAAAGTCAATTGGAAAAAAGCTAGTATGTTAAAATAGTATGCTTTTTAATTAGCAAGAGACTACATGGGAAGATACTTCAACTATTTTAACTTATTTCTTTAATGTACTCTTTTTCGTGCTAAATATTTCTGTAAAGCAAACCATTTTCATCCAAAACTATTTTTTATTTCTGTAATTATGTGAAGTCTCTCTATTTCTCTCATACACACAATTCTTAAGAAGTTATTTGCCAGCAATGAAAACACAAATAAGCAAAAATTAAAAACTTCAGAATGTGTGTAACTCCACAACTGGTACGTGCTGGCATCTTCAATCTTTTAGCCTTACTTTATTCAACACACACAAAGGATATGGCTCACTCAACCTGCACTTACCTTTTCTCTATACTACTGAATCTGTGGTCCAATCCCTTATATATTTTATGTTGTTCATACCTTTCTGTATAGACAGATTTCCACTGACTAAGAGCGTCTACTCAGCAATTCAGTATCCCAAGCTAGAATCTAAAAAGCAAAACCACATGATTAGGGACAACACACTTCAATGTGCACTGCTTCTCACCTTGCACAGAAACCTTGCTAGGGAGAAAGATATTCCAGCTCTCCAAAATGCTGACAACATGTCTTCCAGCTTTTGCAATAGATCAGACAGGGCTTCTACAGAACAGTCTTCTGCTTTTCACTACTCTGATTCATCTGCTCAACAGGGTGAAAATTAAAGCACCACTCCCTGTATAATTATTATACTACAACACATACACATCAGGCATTTAAATGAGGCTGCACAGGCAATTGCACACTTGATATGCCAATTCTGAAGTGTTCTTTAGAAGGCATTCAAAGGTATGAAATTTCCAAGTTCTTAAAAAAAGGAAACACTTTCCATTAGATGACAGGAAACTTAATACTTTCACAGAACACCTGCAACTTTGCAGTCATAAGGTCTATTGGAAAATTCCCCATGACTTGAACCAAAGAGCTCACTGTTAGCTATAGAAACTTATCAGTCCTTGCTCTTAAGGAAGAACTGGATCAAAAATACATACCAAGCACATACATGAGTACTGCTTCACTTCTCATGCCAGCAATGATGCCATGCAGATTTCTAGTACCAGAAGTGAAGCAGCACTCAAGCAAGTTGTGTTGCACTCCAGGCTCTGCAGGAGATTGACCTCAGTCTCTCCTCCCCTGCCAGTAATGCCACTTTCCACGGTTCCACTGCATTTCCAGCCTCTGTTCAGGCAGCACCAGTGCATAACCACAGTGACCAGTTGGACACGTCTCCTCCAAACAGTCAGAGTTCTGCTTTCCTTTCCACCTGAGCTCCACAGTGCCAGTCCATTCCTCCTTCCCCATTATCCTTTTCCATGGTACTCCTGACAGCCAGTTCCTGCTCTATGTCAAATCAAACAGCGGTTCTTCCTTTACTCTGCCCCCTTCCAGCAGACAGAGAGCTTCAATGCCATTCAAAAGAGAATACAGAAAGCTGTAGGACTTCCATACCAAAAAACATCTCTGATCTAAATCAGATCAGAATTGCAATTAGAGAAAGGTCATTTCAGTTCTGCATCAGGGAACATTTGCTGTATGCCAAATTGTCAGAAAAAGTTTAAAAATAAGGGGAAAAAAGCCTATCTACTCACTTCTAGCAACACTGAAATGAGATTATTTGAACCGTCATTTTTCAGAGGTTTATAAATTGGTCAAAGCAGAGTGGGTATTCACAGAGATAGTGAAATACACTCTTGAATATAGTCAAACTGATTACATTCACCTTGTCAAATTGAAGTTCCTCCTTCAGAGCCTGCAAGTACTGGAGCTTTTTCAAAGAAAGGTTGATGGAATTCTTTCTTTTCTTAAGAGGCAAAAGGATACCAGGCATTTTCTTGTAAGGCTTATAGTCAAAGTTAAGTTGGTAGTTTTGACCAGAATTTTCCGGGAAAAAACTGCCCGAGGCGAACCACAGGGAAAAAAAAGTATTGTTAGCCTCAATAGCTCAGAGCTGGTCAAAGTTGGAAACTGGAAATACAATCCTGGAAAAGGAAGTGTATTGTCTTCAATAACAGAGCACTACCAACTCCACTACAAAACTTCTATCACAGTTAACAAATACAATTCAAACATCTTTGTGGTAATTTTGGCTGGATGACAGAACAAATGATTGACGGTAAAAGTCTGAAAAACGGAAAAAAAAATATAATTCTTCCCCGGTTCATTGTAATGGGAAAAATTACCTATTTTCAAATGTAGACAAATGACAAAATTCTTTAACAGATGGGACATTATATTCTACATAGCAACCCTCCATCTACTAATAGTGACTAACAAATTGAAGTCAAATCCTATCTCATACCTAACAGCCCATGACGCAGGCAGATGGTTTTAATCCCACCAAGGAAATTTTCTTCTCCACTGAGAACTGTGAGGTGACATGGCCATCCACTTTCATCAAAGTCCTACGTTCCATTAGGAAATCTGTATCTCTGGGGACATAGAGAAAGATATATGTTTGAGGAAAAATACATCCATTAGTAGGGTTACACCAACTTTCCCCTTTGACTGCAGTGTTGAAACTATGACCTTGTTCACAACACCAGGCACTTCTACCACTACTCAGAAAGCAGTTTCCCATATAGACATTTTCTCCCACAAGGCCCCATCACCTCAAAGCAAAATGAGGTCACCAAGATCACCAGCAATCCCTGGCAGCATCAACTGCACATTCTCTTCCCTGGGCCTATACAGAGAGATTAATTGTATAAAATAACTGCATCAGATCATCCAATAATAGTTATGAATAAACTTATAATGAATGTGAATGTAAACTTAGTGTTTTCTAGACCCTGTGTCTTGTTATGTATTACTATTTAGTAGCAATAGGACAACCTCAAGGGGAATGTTTTGCTGTTTTCCAGTTATCTCTAATCATCCCTATGCAGCTCTTAGTTTCCACTGAAGTTTGTCCTTATTTATTTTAGTTCAAATAGTAACATCCCAACTACAACATGGAAGAGCATAGACAGAAGAAAACAGAAACACCTTTCTAACCATTCACATTTCAGGGAAGGCCCAAAATATTAGTCAGATGCACCAAAAAAAGAAATCCTGTCAGGATGTTGATGGAAGCTTATGACCACAACACAGGTCTCACGAAAAACCCTATAGCCTAAGTATTCCCTTCTTGTTTCAGCAGGATATAGAGCCTTATGAATCAAGTTTTACCCAGGATTCTACTCAAACTCCAGCACACTACCTACTCCTTGAAGAACTGCTATGACTCACAATTCCTTTTCCTCATTTCGTAGGATTCAGACATAGTCAAACCCCTGTGGAAAGACTAGACCAACTCTTGATCAGATAGCGGCCAGAATTTAACTAATCCTTCTGGGTTTATCTATTAACAAATTGTTGAGCCAATGTGAATGTTTTAATTTTCAGATGGAGTTCCAGCTTCAGGTTATAAATTCTTACACAAGGAAACCTGCATTTCATTAACATCTTTATTTTATTAGACACATGTACAGTCATATATGTGCAGTTCATAACTAGCTTTTGAACACAAATAACAATAAAGCTTTGGGAAGGCAGTGGCTGCAGAGCCAATTCCCCTAACCCTGGCTTTGAGGTAGGCAATGATGGTCCCTACAGGACCCTGCCAAGCAGAGATAACAGGCACTGTCAAAACAGGTTTCCTAGAGCAGATTGCCTAACAATCTGGGAAGGGCAGGATCCAAAGTTTTCCCAAGGAGAACATTTTCACATCCAATCAGTCTTCCAGCTCTGCCCAGACTGTCCATAAAAGGGCTCATATAGCAGCCTAAGACATGATGAAGGGCTAAGAAAAATCAGTCTGGTAGAAACTAGATGGAGTCTAAATTAAATTTTTTGTAATTTATTGAAGAGAAACTCTTATCATGAACCTTCTTTATTCTGAGTCACTTCCTTTTTTCTTCTGTTTTCAGTAACTGGTGAGATACAGTTATATGGTGATTTTTTTTCCAAGTAAATTATGAGGTATTAGCATATGCCTCAGTCCAAGGGATTTTTTTTAAATAATCATGAATGCTCAATCCAGCCTACAGACATAATCATCACCCGTGGGAATGGGACTTAATATACCAATCTTCAAACATCACAGTCTCTCTCTCCACTGGCCATATCTGGAAGGCTAAGAAATATCATACAAGTACTTCAGCCAACCAACTTCTGGAAATCCTGTAGATATTACTTAAAAAACATTTTCTGGACTATATTTTAAATACTTACATATTTCTAAATAAAAAAATATAAATTCAAAATAAGGATACTTCACCCTTTTCACTAACCATGACAATAATTAAACACATCTAACATGACCAAATCAGCAGAATTAGCCAACAAACAAAGAAACTAAAAGTATCGTATGAGATACTGAAAAGAAATACATTCCATATGCTTTAGAATATTTTATAATGGAACCTTAGCTATGGATGCAGTTGAATAACAAGGTGCATGATTACATGCAGATAAGTATCTCGTTCATTTATCCTTGGTAGGTAAACAAGTAGACCTCAGAGTTGCAGTTCATGAAGAGGGGTAAACAAAGAGAAGATATAGGGTCAGATAAGGAAGCAGAATAGATTATATTTCACATTCAATATTACTCAAAAATAAAGGAAAAGTCAACAGAAAGGCAGAGATAGTAATATAATCAATTGTACATTACAAGAAAGTAAAAAGATACACTACTCTGAATGGCCTCTTTCCCTCAGTTTTTCATTACAGCACTGTTAAAATAAAATACAAATACTAATAAATATAAAATGGGAATGTAAATACCTCTAGAAATGAAAATTTATGGCTCTCCTAGCAACTGTGTCTCACACACTTGCCTATATGCAGTATTCTGCATGGTATTTGGTGCAGGCTTTTGTGCTTTCACAGCAACGAGGTTGAATTATGGTTGCTGTGGGAACTATATCTGAATTTCTTGACTTGTGCTATCATCTGAACTCAAATGTTACATTAACATAGGTAAGCATTTGCTGGTTTTCTCCACAAAAAGGAAAAAGGAATCTGTGTGGATGGTTACATATTTAACTATTCCTACCAAAGAAACAACACACAGCTCCATGTCTGGAGAAGCACAGAGTTCTAATTACTGTCACACTGCATACACAAAAAGTAAAATAGAGCCACATAAAACCTGGGAGTCAAAGGCAGGAGGGTACCTCCAGAAACAGCAGTATGTGATGATGCCATTAAACGTTTGCAGGTTGCAATCCTCCTTCATTTGTTCAGCCTTTTAACCGCAGGGTTTGAATGCATCTTTTCTCTGAGGCATTGGATGAGAGAAGATATATATAGAGACACATATACACGCACATTTGTCAGATGCTTTGCTGCCTCTTTGTAGGTGAGTGCTCTTTGCAAGTGTGACAGCGCTGTCAAAGTCAGTATTGCCCAGTCCCAGTCAGCACAGGCATTGCTCCGGGTCCTTCATGAACTTGCAGTAAAATAAAGTGATTTCTGCCATATGAGTATTGAGGTCTGACATGTAGGTCACAAGCTGCTGTACAGACTCACCTCAGCACAGGAAAGAGAGACAGCCTCTCACTGCTACTAGAGATCTCCTCTAGCAGAGGTGTTTTGTTTCATGTTAGAATCAAGCTCAAGCTTTGTTAACTCAGTTTCCTTGACACCCAATAATCTATTTTCTGTTTCTCCACTGGTATATTTCATGTTTTGACATCATCAGGAAAAGGCAAGCCAAGTCCTTTAGCAAACCTCTGTGTATTTTATTATTACTGAACAACTATGCCTCTAAAAATCATCAGATTCGATACTGGAAATACCAAGTTAATATTGCAGTGGTTTTAAGTAAATTTCAATGTACAATTTCTACTTCCAGAGGTCAACATAGGTATTGCATTTTAAGTAAGTTTTTTAATTAATGCGGAGGAGCATGACAGAGGGAGAAATCAGAAGGCAACACAAAGTCAAAGTTCCTGAG
>JAWWLZ010000139.1:61831392-61849779 GCA_035041345.1 Poliocrania exsul
TCTGGATCACCAAACCCTGACAATTCAACTGAAATGGCAAGATGCAGAATTTGGCTAGTAAATAACACCTTTCACTACTTGAGGGTCTTGTCAGACATCACACCCTTAGGCAACCTCATAGAGACTTACAGAGACGTGAACTACTGTCCATTCTTTTGAATAAGGAGTTGATATCCGAGTAGAATACTGTGAGAGAAAGGTAGTTGAAATACCAGAATAGTTGGAAATCATTTTGGAATTTTCTCAACAAGTAGTACAAACATGCAAAAAAAGGATACTGATTTCTGCTTTAAATTTCTTGTCATTTTACTGAAAAAGAAAATGCATTTTACTGCATTATACAGAAAAGAATTGATTAATAACAATATTAAAAACAGGTCACTCTCCCACCTATGGAGCCTGCAGTATGACTTCTGAATTTGTATTTGCAGAAGATAAGCTTCTGGGTTGCAATTCTTGAAACAGAAGAATCTTATCTCCTTGAAATTTTTTCAGCTTTGAAAAGTTCATACAGACAAAAAAAGTCTGCATGGAAGAAAAAACTTCTCTGTGCATCAGCTGTTCAGACATTCTCCAAGACAGTTTGGGCAATTTCTGCAAACATTTATAAACTAGAAAGATCAGAAAATGAATACTCTCCATGCCTGCACAAAACCCAGCTCCTCAAAGGAACCCTGGCTTTCTGACTTGGCCTATAATGAAGGTGAGGCTTTATGAAGACCTGGTCTGTATCTCAGCTGGAACCACAGGCAATTCTATACTCTCTAAATTCTCCATTACTGAATGTTTGACTTCAATTAAAAAAAAAAAAATCAGTCTAATTGCCAAATGTAGGGCCCAAAGAATCATTGTTTACTTCATCAGTGTAATTACTGATAAAATCATTACCTAAATTAAATTATTGCATATTTAATGATAAAGAAGGCGTAGAAGATGTCCCTGTAAAATTCTGGACTAGGTAATTTGAAAGCATGATTTTTGACTTGCTAATAATTGCATGATCAAGCATACAACAGAGCGATTTCACCTTTCATGGTAAGTATACCAAGTGCCTGCTTAAGGATGTGGCCAACTGAACACCCAAGGAAATTTTCATCATTTGAGTATGAATAAAATCAAAATTCCCAGGAGTTATTTGGATGGAACTGAAAGGATCATGCAAAATGGTAAGCCTTGTAGACCTTGGAATAGTGATGGAGCCATGGAGAGAGACAAGGAGGCAGGAAGGGATGAAGGAAGGGAGGGATGGAGGGAAGGAGAAGAGAGCTAAGATTTGCTGAGCGGGCACCTGCTGCAAATGGCAGACTTTCAATGACATAGAGGACAGACATGTTTGCCAAACTCTGCATCAGTCAGTGGACTGAGGCCACCCACAACCCCCTTTGCAAAGAGAAGAGTTACAGAGGTCAAAAGGGAAACTAAAACCAACGCTGAGGAAACCAACAGAAACCAGAAAACTTGAGTATGTAAAGGGGCAGACTGGAAGGTGGTGCCCTGCCCTCTGTTTACAAGCAGAGGCGGGTTGGTGATATGGTGGCCAGAGACCACCTTAAGCGTAACGACCACAAAATGAATGTTTTCGATTCTTGGTGAAGTAAGGAAGGGGGTCAACAAACCCTCTGCTTTGGATTCCAGAGGGCAGACTTTGGTCTGTGCAGGACACGGGTTCGGAGAGTCCCTTGGGAAACAGGCCTTAACAATGCAGGGGTCCAAGAAGGCTGGGCATACTTTAAGAAGGAAATCTTAAAGGTGACCAAGCAGGCTGTCCCTGTGTGCTGAAACATGAGCAGGTGGGGAAGAAGACTGGCCTGGCTGAACTTTCAGCCTGATCTTTTGCAGAACATGAAGGAAAAACCAGAGAGTTTATGACCTTTGGAAGTGGGGGCAGGACACTCAGGAGGAGTACAAGGATGTCATTAGGTCACATAGAGAGAAAATCAGAAAGGCTCAACTAGAACTCAATCTGGCCACTGCTGTGAAAGATAGAAAAAAGTGGGTTTATAAATACATTAACAACAGAGTGCCAAGGAAAATCTCCATCATTTAATTTGATTTGGGGCAGGGGAGGGAGAAGGGAATATTGCCACCATGGATGAGGAAAAGGCTAAGGTATTTACTGCTTTCTTTGTCTCAGTCTCCAACAAAAAGACCAGGTATCCTCAAGGCAACCAGCCCTTCTGAGCTGGTAGACAGGAACAGGGAGCAGAATAAATCCCCTGCAATGCAGAGGAAGTTGCTAGTGACCTGCTGAGCCACTTAAACACTCACACGTCTATGGGACTGGATGTGATCCATGCAAGGGAGTTGGCTGAAGAGTTCAGCAGGACACTCCATCATTTATCAGCAGCCCTGGCTAACCAGAGGGGTCCCAGTTGACTGGAGGCTGGCCAATATGATGTCCATCTACAAGAAGAGCCAGAAGGAGTATTTAGGAAACTATAAGCCTGGCAGTGTGACCTCAGTGCCAGGAAAGGGAATGGACAGATCATCTTGAGTGACATCATGCAGCAAATACAGGACAACCAGATCAGGCCCAGTCAGCATGGATTTAGGAAAGGCAGGTCCTCCCTTACCAACCTCATCCTCTTTTGTGACCAGGTGACCCATCTAGTGGAGGAGGAAAAGGCTGTGGATGTGTCTATGTGGACTTCAGTAAAGGATTTGACACCCTTTCCCCCACATCCTCCTGGCTGCTCATGGCTTAGACAGATGCACTCTTTGCTGGGTAAAAATTGTCCGATGTCCAGGCCTACAGAGTGGTGGTAAATGGAGTCAAATCCAGGCAGTGGTTGGTCGCCAGTGGTGTCCCCCAGGGCCCAGTACTGGGGCCAGTCCTGTTTTATGTCTTTATTAATGATCTGGATGCAGGGATTGAGTGCACCATCTGTCAGTTCACAAATGACACCAAGTTGGGTGGGAGTGTTGATGTACTGGGGGGAGGGCAGGAAGGCTCTGCAGAGGTTATCTGGACAGGCTGGACTGACAGGCCAACACTACTTTTATGAGGTTCAACAAGGCCAAGTACCAGGTCACAACAACCCCCTGTAGCACTACAGGCTGGGGGCAGAATGGCTGAAAAGCAGCTCAGCAGAAAAAGGACCTGGGCGTGCTGGTCAACAGTCCCAGAACATCAGCCAGAGTGTGCCCAGATGGCTGAGGCAGCCATGGCACCCCGGCTTGTTTCAGGAACAGTGTAACAGTAACTAGGTACAGGAGAAGAAGAAATGCCTCAACCCGCACCAGGGAAAGTCCAGGTTGGACATCAGGAAGAAATTCTTTACTGAAAGGATGGTTAAGCATTGGAATGCCCAGAAATGGTGGAATCACCATCCCTGGAGGTGTTTAAGAACCAACTGGATATGGCACTTAATGTTACAGTTTAGTTGACACGGTGATGTACGGTCGAATGTAGGACTCGATGATCTCAGAGGTCTTTTCCAACCTAAATGATTCTGTGACTAAAAAGTAAAAAGGCAACTGGCTGAAGACCATATCCGGGAAACTGAGATGATGAAAGTCACAACTGCTGGCATTAAAGATCCAGAGAGTTAGTTAAATAAGTACAGCATGTTAAAACAATGTGTGAAGTCCTTGGAAAGGGCAGGAAGATATGAAAATCTGGTTAAAAAAATACTGTTTTTCAACTGTCAACCAAAGAGCAACATCACTTTTCAGATTACTGAAAAGGAGCTAACATCTTCAGTCAGATATTTACAATGTAAAATAATTAGCATAGTGTTAAACAGTATTTGTTTAATGATAAAATGACATTTAATGACTCCAGGAGAAAGCAACCATATTAATTTTCAATGGAAACACTATGTAAGTAGGACTTTTATGAATCATTGAAACTAAATCATCTTAATGTACCTAGTGAAATTAATTTATTCCATAAATTCAAGTGAACTCTTAACCAAAACACAAAATGAGGAAACAAAAAACAAGAAATGTAAAAAAGCCACTCACCTTTTCCTTTTCATAACAAGTCCATAAACTTTACTTGTCATTAAATACGTCTTTTTTATAGCAATCTACAGAAATATTTGAATGAAAGATTCTTGCAAAACCCATGCCATGTATAAACAAAGACTCCAAAAGCAATAGATAAAAACATCACAAAATGGAATACTGTAGATAAGTATCACTAGAATTAAAGCTATCACATGAATAAATATAATTTCAGTATGCTCTAACCTTTCCTCTTTGCCTATCATGCTGAACTTTCCATATTGAAACAATGTCAGACAGTGCAGCAACAAATAGAAATATAATCAAATATACACAATTTCTTCCAGCGAGTCATTTACTGGATCTGGTCTTACACAGCCACATACAATGTTATAATGGGAGCAAAGCACAATTATAAGACTTTTCAGACAGAAGCCCTTTCCCTATGCTGCAGCAGCTCTCAAGCCTCAGTGACAGTAAATCAACCAAACACCAACATAAGGGACTGCAAAATAAAGGAGGGATGAAATACAGGGAGTTGCTGAATACATAAACAGGGGTGTATGACAAAGGACTGGAATAATGGTATTATCCGCACACATGGGTGTATCAGGGTGATGTACACAGCAAGCCCTGTGGCACACCTTACAGGGCTGTATGCAAGCTGGCAGTGTCCCAAATGTACAATGGGGTGACACAAGGGGTGTATCACCCCCCTGCCCCAAGCATTTCGGTTTCCTTTGAATAAACACAGAACTGTGGTCTGCAGAAGAGGCACTGCTCAGTACAACACTACTGGACAACTGGCAGCCCAGAACTGTAAAGCACACTGCCCAACTAAGATGTCATGGAAAAACAACATCTATTCATGGTGATGATCCTTCAAAAGAAATGGTGGTAAATCGTGAAGTGTTACGAGAAGAGTTGCTACCATGCCTCTTTTAAAAAGACCAAGGAAAAATCCATTGTTTGGTTCAGCCACAAAAGGACTGGGATGTGAAAGCATCTACAGATGGAGGTTTCCTATTTAATTAGACCTTACTAATGAAGGCATGACTAATAAGGACATTACTTCAGCTCAAAGCTTGTGCAATCACATTGCTTTCTATGGAATTAGTGAAATAATGGAAAAGACAGTGTAGAACCAAATCCAGATTTACTGTCTTTGATTGAAAAATACAGTAAACAAAAAGCGACTAGAGGTAAATCTCACAGTGATTAAATTCATATCAATCAGTTCACAAGTCTTCTAGTTCCTTAAAATGCCACACTGTACAAATTTACTTTTAAAACAAAACAGTATATTACCAATCTTATAGTTTCAATAAGTTTCTCTTCAAATTACTCAGAAATAAAAGAAAACATTAGAGCAGCATAAAGCAGGTGAACAGGAAGGTTCACATCACAATTCACAAGGCACTGATGCTAACAGAGCTTTCAATCACTCAAGACCATAAAGTTACAAAATAGATGAAAAGAAAATTTACACTTTAAACCAATCTCAAGTCCTTGATGAAATAATTTTAAGAGTGAAAACTAAAAATATTATTTTTAACTCAATCTTTTCATTATCCATATAATCATTACTGAATATAAGGCTATCTAGAATAACATAATGCCAGCTTAGAATTCATAGCATAAAATATTTCAAACATGCTTTAACTTACACAAAGTTTGAGAGAAGTTAATGTGATTTGGAACTTAAAGAAAGAGTCTGGAATAAGCAGTCCTATTAACAATTCAATAGATCATTTGGGCAAACAGCAAAAGATTTTACTTTTCAGAAGTGCCAAGGTACTATCTGCTTAATAGTTGACATTCAGCTTCTATAAAAATCACATTCTTAACTTTTTTATTTCATTCTTCTAGCCTGTAAATGGATAGTCTAATACTGTACTCCATACAGCTTTTGTGAGGCTGCACTTAACGTGAGCAAAGTGCTTTGAGATCTTTAGCATGAATAAAAGATATTTTGCACTTAGATGTTAATTATAGAAGTAGCAATATTTGAGATAGGATTTTGTTTCAGGGCAGTAAGTCTAAATCAAACATTATTATCTTGGCTTTGATTGTGGTATTTTACTTACTATGCTCTATTTTTCCTTGCATTTGAAATATGCAATTTTGCTTTTCTGTTATGTAAATGAATGTTTTTCATCTAACACATTTATTTTTGGAAAAAGAATAATTTTCTTTCCTAGGCTAAGACAGAAATGTTGCAGAACACAATACTGAAGTCTAACTGAGAGAGTACCGCAAGGTCATTGCATGCATTCAATAGCAAAGGCAGCAAGAGATGCTCAGAAGACTCACTGAACTTAGAATATTAATATGTGAATGTTTATCCACACAGACATATGTCTAGAGATATAAACAACACAAAAATATTTAATACAGATTAACTAGTCTTTGCCCTTCAATTAGGTGATCACAACCAATGCAGCTAGAATTACAAGTTGTGGCCTTTCTGAAAAGTAAGAAAGAACTGGGGTAAGGATAGGAAAAAAAGTCTCCATTCGAAGTCAAAGGAACAATAAATTTTAAGCTAAGGATTCTGTTTGGCTTTGTGTAGTTTAAGGTATTTTAGAGGAAAACTTCAGCAAAGGAAAAGGTTTAGACTTTATCCAAAAACTCTGGTATGCAAAAGAGGTCAAGTCACCTGCCACCATGGACCTTTCTTTGAAATGTTTTTCCCTTCTGTAAAGTGTGTTGATTATATTGCTGCATGTGTTTCCACATACTGGTGGCATTTAATGGACAACAGTATTCTGGAAAATATATGTCATAATTATATATAATCCTCTTAAAATAAACAGGATTTACTACCTGCAGATGACTTTGATTATACAATTTGTGTGATCAAATTATATTGCTTGTTCTCTGAATTTCACCTATTCCCATGCTGAGTAAAGAGAAAACACGTAATATTTACATTTAAGCCATGGAGGAAAATTGGGAACCCAAATATTCCCAGAGTTAAAGAGAATTGAAGTTAGGGCTAGCTAAGTAATTTAAAAAATTATGCCCTGTGATAAAAGATGACCCAATAAATCATAGGAATAAAGCACCTGCTGAAAAGAAATCATTATCATCTCAAAGTAGTACTGAAGCACTGGTATTTACCCAGACAAATGAGGTTAAGCAGCATATTCTATTCATTCAGATCTTTAAATGAAAGTAAATGCCAACCTAAAGCTTGTTTTCAGCTTTCTGTAATGCCTAAAAAATGCTGTCACTCACTCATTACACTCCCTCACACGGATGTAATTTCCACCCCCACCTATCGTCATCACATCTGGTTCGGTATGCAGTTTCACAAAAAAAAAAAAAAGTCATGTAGGCACAAAATAACATCTTTTGAGAATTGCTTTAGAATGCAAGTCTGTGTAATTACACACACTATTAAGTACACCTTGAAATATAAATCACCATGGACTAATTGGGAGGAAAATCTTAGTTCAAAGCCTTGATCAAGCCACAGCTTATTACTAGTACACTGGGCTTTAAATCACTTCTCCAAAACAACAAAACACAAGACATAACACAAAACTTCACATCCCAAAGAGTCACAAGCAAAGCTAAGAAAACTCCAGTTGCTAGTCTTTCTACCTGCCCCAAGGCAAGGTCTGTAGCTTCATCCCTTCAATCTGTATTTGAAAAAAAAAAAACCTTAAAAAACCCCCAAATGAGTGAGATTTCATTGTCTACCCACCTCATATATTCCAGTGCTTCACTGTTGAAAAGCTTTCCCTAATGATGAACCTGAAGCCAATCTATTACAGTGTGTCACTTTCCTCAGCACTAGAAAGTTTTCCAGCCTACCCAAACTTCTGATGCATTAAGCCCTTACAAACAGTAAATATACTCTTCTCAGGAATACATAGCACCAGCAGACCAGAAACATTGAGATGAGGTCTTAGCTCCACTTAACTCACTGAAAACAGACACTGAAAGATGCTCACGGCACTGCACATTACACTTCTGGCATCACGGAAAATACACAGGTTTGCACCCAAGTCTAAATGCTCTGCATGTTTAGAGCCACACATGGTTCAAAGACACGGGAAACTGTCTTCCCTGGCAACCAAAGACTGTTCATTTTCTGACCACAGAATATTAAACAAATAAAACTTTCCAATTTTCCTCTTTCTTCAAAGTTAAGGGAGCGAAAAAGAGACAGAAAACCTTCAGGCAGATGCTGCACAGACCACCTTGCACCTGCACCCACCGACGCCAGGGCCAAGGGGGCTGATGCCAACCCCCTGGGCCGCCAGATGAGGAACACTACTCCTCCCCACTTCCAAAAAAAAAGGCAAAACAAACCCAACCAAAGCACTTGCACAAGGCCCAGAACATGCAAACCCCGAGAGGGTACCCCATGCCAGCCCCGCTCCAGTCCTGGGCACACTGGCACCTTCGCCGCCCTGCAGCGCCGGGACACCTGCCACGGTGTCCTTCCACCTGGAGCTCCGTTCCCGTGACACCTGCCACGGTGCCCTTCCCACCTGGAGCTCCGTTCCCGGGATACCTACCACGGTACCCTTCCCACCTGGAGCTCCGTTCCCGTGACACCTGCCACGGTGCCCTTCCCACCTGGAGCTCCGTTCCCACTCGCTGCCGGCCGGGACAGCGGGACAGGGAACGCGCCCCCTCCGCACGCCCGGACTCACCTTCCGACACCTCGAACTCTGCCGCTCCATTGAGCTGGTAGAGGCACCATTCAGCCGCGCTGTCGCCCGCGGGGCCGCCGGCTGGGCAGGAGGAAAGGCACAGTCAGTTGGGGCACCGCGGGGGGACTGGGCTGAGCGGGAGAGGGGAAAGTGGGCGACGGGAGGGAGAGGCGGCGAGTGGGGAGGAGAGATGGAGGGGGCTGAGGAGGTAACGGAGGGGCGAGAGAGGACAGAGAGTGCCGGGGGAGGGAGCGCGTTTCCGGATACCCTGCTTGTGGGACATGAGTGTTGCCCTCCGGATGGCGCCCACCGCTCTGAACTATTATTTGCTTTGCTCCCCGCGCCCGCAGCTCGGGCCGCCTCCTCCTTCTCCCAGCGGAGCGGGCGCGGGCAGGAGGCTGCCTCGGGGCGCTCCGGGATCCGGGGGAGGGAGAACGGGAAGGAGGGAAGGCTCCGCCCGGAGCTCCCGGCGGAGGCGGCGCAGCCTCGCCAGGACCCGCCGCGCCCGCAGCGCCGGCCCCGCCGTGGCCACAACAGGTGCGAGCGGCCCCGGCCCCGCCGTGGCATCGTCAGGTGTGAGCAGCTTTCCTGCCGCCCCACTGGGAGAATGCCTCCCTGCCTCCCGGCCGGGAGAATCCCTTCCCTGCCGCCTCGCTGGGAGAATCCCTCCCTGCATCCTGGCCAGGAGAATCCTTCCCTGCCTCCCGGACAGGACAATCCCTCCTTGCCGCCGGGCCCGGAGAATCCCTCCCTGCCGCCCGCTGCCGTCGTGAGCCCCCCCATCCGCCGCCCCCGTGCCCGCGGTGCGGGCAGCCTGGCGGGTACGGGTGCGCATCCCGGTGCTCCAGAAACCTGGACACACATCCCAGGGATGGGAAGACTGGAACACCACCCACCAGGGCCTCGCCAGGGTCACCCGTGCGTGTGGCCCTGCTGCTGCTCTCGCCTTGCAACGCAAAGCGCCGGCGGCTGCGTTTGGCCCATGGCACTGAGCTCAGTTCACTTACCAGCACTGGACCGTGTGGGTTTTCTTACGGATAAGGGCTACAAATGCCATGTAAGTTGTCAGGGTTTATATACACTGAAATCACTGCCAGGCTGGACAGTGTTTTTCACCTGGTCTGCAAGCCCCACGGATTCCACACACTGTCTTTACAGCATTCCTGAGAGGTTGGTAAGAAAGCAAAATTGTTACCAAGTAATTCCAAGTGCTCTGTGCAGTGACCTTTGTTTCCACTGGGAAATGGTTGGGGAAGAGCAAATTTTAAAACCCTAAAAGAGTCAGCTGGAGTTAATATATGTTAATAAACACCTTTATTCTTATAGATATCCACCCCAAAAACATGACGGGGGAAATGTAAAGCTACAGTAATCTGTTCAGCAGATGACTTTTTTGATATTTAATTTAAGACAACTACCACTGCTTAGCTTGTAGTTGGCAGGATCCTGCCTACATTTTCTGTCTTTTGGAGGTGACAGTGTCAGAGGCCCACATAGCACAGCTCATGTCAAAGAGAGCAAACACACCTTGTAAAGGCAAATGAGAAAAGCTTAAGAAAGAGTATAAGACTGCTCTAATCGATCCATACTGTGAGATCGGGAGCCAATAAGAGGATAAAGTATCAATACAGGCAGCTGTCATGGCACAGTTTCACTGGCTCCTCCATCTAGCTTTTGCTGTTTGTGAAATGATATGTAAATGAGGAGGAAGAATTATTTTGGAGATAAATTCTGCTTGACATACCTACATCTGGCCCATGAGCCCGTATGGATCCACAAACTCTGCAGCATCCCTGAGAGGTTAGTAAGAAAGAAAACCTGTTATCAAGTAAGCCTAAGTGCTCTTTGTCATGACATTTGCTACATTCATCCTTTTTTGCAGCAAGTGGAGACCCTCCTGATACCTTTAGGTGTGTAAACTCTGCGCAGTTTGATTAATTTTTTCCTCATAAAAGCATGCTGTTCAGATATTTACATTCTTTTCTCCACTGTATCCAAGACTGTCAACACTGTGGCCTTTGTGAAACAGTAAGTAGGACAATTACAGTTTCTGAAGGAAATAGGTTTTAAACAGGAGTAACATTCTGCAAACATTCTTAGCTATTTTAGAAACAAAGCAAAACACCAACACTTAAGCTTTCCTGGGAACTTCACCTAAATTACAAAGACCATAAAGCCTTTTGAGGTAAAAGAACATGAATTCATTTAGACAGTGTGTGTATATATATCCCCAAGCCATATGTTTGCTGGATGTGCACTAGCATTCTTGGAACTGAAACAGTTTAAGCCAATGATTTGAGGGGGAAAAAGTATCATAGAGCTGTATTAAAGTAAAGCTTCATCCAGCTGCTTACAGTGGTACTAATTCCCCCTAAAAATTACCTGTAGACCTTGATTGCTCTTCATGACAAGGAATTATCACTAATAAAATTAATTTTAACATTCCAGTGTTAGTCTCTTTTTTTTGCAGAAAACTCTACTTTCCCACATTAGTTAGCAATCAAGGGCCCTGTTCTGGGAGAATCCATTCATATTAGAATTAATTTTTATGAAATGTGGCAACTTTATGCTGTTCAACGCAGTATGACCCAATATGACTTACATAGCACTTTTCATTCTGCACTTCAATGATTTACAAACTTTATATGTTGAAATAATCACTGACTTTGACATGTAATACAGCACATGGGATTTTTTCTTTGTAAAATGAGGGGATTGATACAAATTGCATTTACAGTGTGTGATCAGTTTCTACAGGTATCTTGAATATTGAGAGAGGCTAACTTTCACTCAAGGGCCAGGTAGTTCAGTGTCAACTAATCTTTCATCTATGTCTGTAGATGGACACTTAAGCTATTTGTGATTGCTTCCTTCAGTCATAAAAAGATGACTGGTTTAACTAGGATTGGAATCTAAATCCACGAACTTGAAGGTGGGAGCAGTTACCCTCCTTCATCTGATGCCCTTTACTTTTGCACTGTTGGAAGTGAACTATGAGTTTGGTTTGATATTTTTGTCATTTCAGGATTGTGAGGTTGTTAAAAGCATGTAATTTACTCAAACCAGAAGTTAAGCAAGGTAGTTGCTTTATACCATAATGTATTTTAAAGAATCAAAGTTTTAAAAAATAGTTTAATCTATTTGGGTGTTCAATATCACAATGACTTACTGGGCAGGAACTGGTGCAATTGCAGAGAAAACTTCTGAGGAGGCTGGGCTACATTATAAAACAACGTTTTTTTAATTTTTGGTTGGATTTTTTTTCCTTTTCACTAGAACTTTATGCAGAGAGAAGGGTCTACCTTTTCAGTTCTCAGCACAGGGTCCGCCTGTTGCTAGCAGCGATAAAACAGGTGATAAAACCAATTCAAATAGGATCAGAAGGTCAACCACATAAAATTTAATCCTGCTACAACTTCAAAACTTCGAAGATGCAGCCAGTAAACCATAATGAACTATTATACCATGAAATAAAGAACTTGAGCTCAAGTCAAAGGAATTTTCTAAGAGAAAAAACAAGAAAGGATTTAGAGATTTCCAAGATGCAGAACTCGGCCTCTCCTTAAGCAAATCCAGTGCTCAGAAAAACAGCTCGAGTCAGAGCGCCGGAATTATCACAGGGGGCTGCGGTTTCTCCAGCCCCCGCCCCGTGGATCTCTGACCACCTCTCCGTGCATCTCCCCCTCCCGCAGCGGATCCGCCCCCTGGGTTCGCAGGGCTCTCCCTCCGTGCCTATTTCTCCATCCCTCCCGGGTGGATCTCCCTCTCCCGCAGCGGATCCACCCCCGGGTTCGCAGGGCAATCCCGCCGTGCCTGTTTCCCCATCCCTCCCGCAGCGGATCCACCCCCGGGCTCGCAGGGCTCTCCCGCCGTGCCTGTCCCTCCATCCCTCTCGTGCGGGAGGCGGCGCCGCGGGACGCGGAAGTGCGGCGGGAGCTGCCATGGCCGCCCCGCGAGTGCCGCTCCTGCTCCCGCTCCTCATCCTCGCCCTCCTCCTCCTCCCGCGGGCCGGCGGCGACCTGCGGGCCTTCGTGGTAGCCCACAGCCACATGGACGTCGGCTGGGTGTACACGGTGCAGGTCGGCCGGGCGGGGCACGGGCTCGGTGGGTGTGCTGGGGCTGCGGCTGAGGCTGCCAGGGCGCCGGGCAGCGCTGCCCGGGCTGTGTCAGGGTTCTCCTCCTCGCTTTGCACCCCGCGGGGGAGCGCGACAATCCCTGTACGGTGCAGCTCCTGCCCCAGGGTGGCCTAGAGCGTTCTCCGGCCCCTGGTGTTCCAGGATCCTCCTTTGGAGCAGGCATGGTTAGACTGGGAGCCGTGCCCTGGATTGTGGGTTTGCCTGTGCCTGTGCTCTGCAGCATCCTCATGTTTGGATTTTTTTTTATTTTGAGGAAAATCTTCAGTCTAATGGCGCTTTGATTACGTGGCAGGTTTTCACGGCGCTTGTGTTTATATTGTTCCTAAGCCCCAGGAAAACTTTCTGTCTTTCCTTGGGAGGGCAGGTCCCAGGTCCCCGAGGGGGAGGTGGGTTGGGGTCTGGTACCACCCAGTATAGTGGCAAACTAATCTTTGCTATGCACATGAGATGCAGAGCAAAATTAATCCTGTGGGGCGCTGATACCTTTGATATTTCTTAGTCAAAATCCTGTATACTGAATCCTTCTTCATTAGTATGGATTTCTTTATGTGTGAAAGATGCTGTGGATACATCACATGATACACTGAAGTGGCAAGAGGCCTAACTAATAAAAACCAGCTGATGGCTCACCCAGGAATCTCTGCTGTGCATGTGTTTTGTCTCCCCTATCTAGGAAAGATTAGTGTATTTCTCCTTGAATACTTCAAACTCTACTCAGAAGTTGTGTAAGAGAACATAAATTTTTGAGTCAGGTAGTGGGCAAAGATCTCCAAGAGAAATGAATTTTTTTTTTTTTTTTTACAATATACAGCTACTTGAAGGCTCAGTTCTTCTGCTGTTATATCACAAGCATCAGCAATTCTGTAGTCAGAACCCACAGAGGTTACTTGTGGATCATTTCAAATGCTTCTGTATTAAAGAGAAACTTGAAGGTAACTCTGGAATACTAATGTGATCCCAGCCTAGTTAGTCGTTTTGGTTTGCTTAGTCATTATGAGTGACAGCATACTGTTTTTTTTAGTGTTTCATTTCTCCATTTATAATATGAAAAACAAGCATTGTATTGATGATCTCAGAATCACAGTCTTCATTGTATGCTGGAAATTATAGTATTGATGAAGAATTCCAGCACTGGATGGATAATACAAGTTTTTATGTTCCTCTCAAAGAGAGCTATCTGTTGCAATTTGTTTGAAACAGTGGTACCATCACTTACATGTGGAGTGTCCACTCACTGACAGGTCTGAACCATACGTGTGAAAGACATCTCACCATTGTCTAGGATGCAGTACAGAACAATTTTTGCATTTTGGTATATATTTAAATAAGTAAAATCTGGATCACTGCAAATTGTTTCAGAATACCTCATTAGCTTATAAAGGATATGAATTGGAAAGAAATTTTTATTGTCGTTTGCAAGTACCTGGTTGGTGAGAAAAATTATTTCTGTTCCCACCCAGACAACTGAGATTTGTAAACTTTGTAGGACTGGGTGATGTTTTACTGCTTAATTCTAGTGTAGTTTGAGTCATAGATAAGACTGACTTTAATCTCTGAAATACCTCAGGAAAATATTTTCAGGAGGTTACCATACAGAATATTTTAGTATTGAATTCAATTTGGAAGGTCCTTGTTCAGGTCTTAATCTAGTGTACTCCATTCAGCTACTGAGAACTAAAATTGAGCCTGCTGTTGTAATCATTGTACATATACTTGCATTTTAGGACATATTGTTTGTAGCCAATTGCTAGTGAAAAATAAAACTTCATAAGCAATCATTTGAGTGTTTTGTGTTTAAGTATTGCTAAAATTTAAAATCCTTAGTTAAAATGTCACATTGTATTAAGCAACTAATCATAATCTTGAGTTTAAAAAACTCTTACAAACTGATAAAGTAATCATTGAGGGAGTAATTTAGATAAGCATGGCAATATTTTAAGCCATTCCTCCTGCACTCAAATGTTTTTCTTCATCTAATGACATGAGTATTTTTACAAAGATGGCTGAATTTCTGTTATGGAAAGCAAGAGGTTAGGAAAAGTTCATTTCTGATTTGTGTTACCTCATCTCCTTCCTATTTCAAAGGGTGATTTTTGTGTAGGAAATCTGCCTAAATTTAAAGTGTGGATTCATGTTGTACTTTTCATGCCCATTAGTTTTTAGAGGAGTGAGCGATCTGTGTGTCAACCACTTTAAGTATTATGCTGTGTGTACTTAAGTACCAGTAGTTTATGTAGAAAAGTGTTATTATTAGTATAAAACAAGTGTGCTCTAACATGCAGATTAATTCCTTATAAGAAAAGACAGACATTTCTGAAAATCCTATGATTTTGGCTGTTGTCTTTATGGATACTCTGTATCACTCTAGAAATTAGGTAAAAGGTGGAAGTCTGTGTCTGGTCAGCAGAAGTTGTTCTGGCCAAGGTTAAGTGTATATAAAATATCTTGGTGTGAAAAACTTCAAAATTAACTTGATGTCATTAATTTGATACCATATCATAAAACGTAACAGTGTGATAGGTTGTTTGATGGATGCAGCTGTCACATTTCCATTTCAGTAAAAGTCCATAGGCCTTGTTCTGCAATAGAAGTATCTTTAGAAAGGACATAGACAGGAAAGATGCACAAAATCTCTCACTGGGTGTTTCTGCGTCAACAGTCAAACTCATTCTAAGATTGCTTTACCAGCTTGATTTTACACTATCCTGAAACATCAAGCACAATAGTTATTTTTCATAACAGTATAATTTCCAGTAGATGTGTCACTGTATTGTACTGGCAATGCACACCCACAGCACAGAGTCATACTCGCTCTGAAGAAGCAATTCGGATAATTCAGGCCGTCAAAAGAGGAGGAGGGATGGGAGAATTAAGTGCGCATGTGGGGTTTTTAACTATGTTGGTGCAGACCATTCATGACAGTGACTTAAGGTGAGCAGTGAGGAACTGGATAAACTGTTCCCAGTATCTCAAAAAGAAATTTATTGTATTAGTGTCTGGTGATCTGCTGGGAGGCTTCACCATGATCTAGTCAGCTCCGCAGTCAAGAGGATCTATCTGGAACAGAAGGGGTAAAGGGCTGTCTGTAATCCTAACAGTCTTTCTGAGATACAAAGGAAGAGACTGGATGTGGCACTGAGTGCCATGATCTTGTAAACGGACTGGAGTTGGACCAAGGGTTTGACTTGATGATCTCAGAGGTCTTTTCCAACCCAATCAATTCTATGATTCTATGAAGTGTGCAGCAAATGTGTGTTTTCAATCTCTCTTTTCAAGCCCAGTGAGTGTTTAAAACAGCCCTTTTAATATAGGCCAAACAGAGCTAACTGACCTTTTTTTTGCAGGAAAGTATGCATGCTTACGCAGCAAATGTCTACACAACTGCTGTAGAAGAGCTAATGAAAGGAAAGCAGCGCAAATTTATCGCAGTGGAGCAGGAGTTCTTTCGACTCTGGTGGGATGTGGTAGCCACAGATACACAGAAGCAGCAGGTAAATTTCACTAGAGACATGCTTCCTCCCAACAAGGAATCCCTGCTCTTTTCAGGGGACAAACAGGGGCAAAGTACTTCACCATTTGCTATTTACCAAGGTCGTGTGCAAGCTGTCTCTGAATCTGATACTTCATATGAAAGGACCTTAATTCTAAAAGCAGTTGCAAGAGGTTAAGCCGCAGCTATAGATTAGAGCACTAGGAGGTAGTAACCTTTGCACTGAAGTCTTTTTACACTTTACAGTTCTTGTTTCACTGGTGAGTTACTTATCTGGGGGCAAGCTAGTATAAGATGTGGGTGATTCTGAAAGACACTGCACCAATATCTGTTAAAACATCTGGAGCCTAACACTGCTGACAAGAAAGAACCCTTTTTCTTTTCAGTTAAGTACTTCTCAAAAACCTGCCATTTGTAAACAAGGATGCTACAGCAAAGAGGTGACTGGATTCAATGGCAGTATGTTTTTTTCTAGTGAAGACATCATGAGGTTTTGTCATTTTTTCTTTTTTCTGGCTTGGAACAAACATACTGAAATCCAAGACTGGGCTGGTAGCCTGGATTCTGGTTATGTGTTGCTCTGCAGTGCAGATATTTGTTTTGGATCCCAAAACCAAAGGGTATACAGGTGCAGCTTCCCATAGGAACTTACTCAGAACTCTATTTTGTTGCCAGGGTCCAGTCAATAGTAACAGGTTACTTGTAGTACTTTACATTTCAGTTTGTTTAAAGTTCTACATTCTTACAGCATCATGTAAAATAGACCTCTCTTGTCTGGCTTTGTGTTTTTCTGACATAGTCCTTCACTAAATTCTGAATCTTCTGTAATGTTCATTATTTAAATAACAGTTTACAGTCTGTGTGCAGCTGATCTTTGCATGGTAGGTTTTACTGGGTTTAGGCACTTTGCTGGTTTTGTGTGGGCACTTGCCTGTTGCAGGACAATTTTCTTGTCTCTTTTTAAATTAGAAAACTGTACTGTAAGTCTGGGGTGGAGAAGAAAATAGCGTAGGAACAGCTTTCTACAGGGATAGAAGAGTCTGCTAACTCTCTAAGGCAAGTTGATCTTACTTCAGATCTGTTATGCTGCTATAACCGAAATAGAAGGTCAGGGCCCATGTTTCTAGTATCTGTTCTTGCTATTATGTGGAATCCAGAAGAATAAATGTTTCACATTTGACCTCAGTAGTGCAAAAGTAATACTTATGATTCAGCCCTTAATTTCCTAGCCTAATTATTTTTAATTGCTGCTTTCATGCATTTTATAGTCAGTTCTTTAATTTTATAGTTACTTCTCTGAAAATTAAAGTGGTTAAAAACAAATTCCTCTAAAACCTGTGTGTCTAACATTGAATCTCTAATTTAGAAGCTGTGATGCTTGCAGATAAATGACATGTTTTTAACATTAACAAGTTGCAAATATTGGTCCCTGAAATTAGGTCACTGGTTGCTGTCCTGCTTTTTCCACTTGAACTAGCATTCATGATTTTGTGTAGAACTAGCACTCTGGTTTTAATTTTCCCATTTTATTTCTCAACTTAGTGGCTTACTTGGAATACAGGATTTAATTCTGGTTTCTTTTGAAGTGTCTGCTTTGGATTGGAACAATAGCATTAAAAACTAAGAAAAGGTACGGCCTGGGGACAGAAGCTGGTTTTGCAATTCAGACAAGAGAATATGTAGGAGTGAAACGTACTGCAGCAGAATGCAGCCAGATATGGACCTTGTAGCTATCAGTACATGTTATTTCCCCAGCGTTTTCTTGTGTAAACCATTCCTACCTCCTTACCCAGCCTTGGTATCTGAGTGCTTTAACTAGGGGAAAACAGAGATGTGTAGCCACTTCTGTCTGGTTTGTAGACATGAGTTGATGTCAGGTCTGTAATACTGTCCCAAGGATCACAGATAACGTTCTAACACCATAGCAACCTGCTGGTTAGAGTACTTACAGTGCTTCTAGTACTGTTTCCTCCATTCCTTGTTCATTTTGCCCTGTTCTGGTCAGAAATGTGCTTGCCCTTATAGATACTCCTCTTTCTTTCCTTTTTCTTTTTCTTTTCCTTTTCCTTTTCCTTTTTCTTTTTCTTTTTCTTTTTCTTTTTCTTTTTCTTTTTCTTTTTCTTTTTCTTTTTCTTTTTCTTTT
>JAWWLZ010000139.1:61849871-61862909 GCA_035041345.1 Poliocrania exsul
TTTTTCTTTTTCTTCTATTTTATTTTCTTTTTTCTTTTCTTTCCTTTCTTTTTTTTCTATTTTTTTAATTTTTTTTTTTTTTTAATTTTTGAAAGGGGATTATATATTATTTAAATTTCTTGAAGTATTTTTCTTGTGTCTTCATCCTCTCAGTGTTTCCACAAAATTGACATTAAAAACCGTTTCCGTGGCCCAAAGTTTGGGTCAGGTGTGTATTCTGGACATCCATTTAAATGGGGAATAACAATCACAGATTCTTTTCATGTAGGTCAGGGCCAGTTCTGTGCTGACACCAGATACCAGTTATCTGGTCTCCCAGCAGGCTAATCAGTCACCACAGTCAGCTGGAACTAATTTAGGAATGCTGAGCCCTGAAGCGTTTTTGCAACATTGTGAACGAGAGAAATGATTATAATCAAAATTGACAATCTGTCTTAGCAGACACTGAAGGTTCCTGGGGAAATAAACATAATAGCTCTGGAACTGGCATCCTATGACAGATTAAAAAAAAAAAGATGGGGATTAAAATACATATTTATATGAACTTTATTTGTTGAAAGTTTGAGATACCTCTCAATTTGTAGTGAAGTAACCATAATAAAAACAGAGGATTCCCTAAGATTTTCAGAAAGAGACACAGAATACTCCTCCCTCCCTCCCTCCAAACACCGAACACCAAACACCACTCTGTACTTCATCCAGCATTTGTTGAAAGTTATACTTGTCAGCTTACCTGTTGTTTCTAGTAGCTGAAATTAAGAAGAAAACAAAAACATTGCAAAAGACAAACAAACAAGCAAACAAACAGAAACAAAACAAAAATCCAAAACAACCCATGCAAAAAAACCACCCAAAGTCGAAGAGGTAATATATTGACAGTTTTTAAACTAGAAAAAAAGAGACCAGAAATGCAGGTTAGCAGTGGGGTTATCAGGCAGGCAAGCCTGTGGAGTAAGTATTTCTTCATAAAGCATTCTGTCTGTCACAAGTTGAGCAACTTGTCTGTGCTCCAAAGGCAGATAGATACATACAGAGTAGAAGAGATATGTTTGTGATGACACACTGTCTCGTGGATCCCACAGATCTCAGTCTCCAACTGAAGGAAACCCTGGGAGCCTGAATACTCTGCTTGCCTGGGGTTCTGTTGCTGCTTCTGGGGGTTGCCTATTGCTCCCTCATCCAGCCACCCAATACCTTCCCTAAGCCAAGATGGATGCAGCAGGAGGGAGACACTGGGAGAAGCACTAGGATCTTCTGTTTTAATCCTGTGGCTCTTGCCTTGAGCCAGGATCATGGGCTGCTGCCACCGCAGTGTATGGGGACAGGTCTGGTGTTTAGACAGTTTAAAAAGGCACAGTAACAGCCCTACTGAGAAACACCAAAAGGTCAGTGTGTACCTGGCAGTGCATCCTTTGTGCCTAACAGTTTTTTCTGTAAGCTGGGTAAATCACCCCACTGTGCAGCACATTAATATGCATTTCCCCGCCTTATTCTCTTTTTGATATCACTCAGTACTGACAGCCTTTTATCCCACTTTTTGTCCTGGATGCCATCTTGACAAGTGTTGTGTCTGGGTAATGTGCTGTGATCTGAAATGAATTTGCAGACTTTCTGGATAAGACTCAAATTATGTTTACGTTCCGTGTCTTAATTTCAATCTTACAGGTCCATCAGTTGCTTCAGGAGGGACGACTGGAATTTGTCATTGGAGGACAAGTGATGCATGATGAAGCTGTGACACTAATTGATGATCAGATTTTACAGTTGACGGGTATCATATTTGCATTTAACTTCTATTTTTCATTGTTATGACCTTGAAGGTTTTATTTTTAATTTTTTCCACTACAGAAATTGCTATTATTTTCTTACTCTATAAGAACTGATGAAAGATCTTGCTAAAGGATTGTTTATATAAAAATCCTTGCTTTAAAAAAAATAAAACCCATGACAGTTCTGCAGCAAGCAGAAGGGTTACCAAAAGCTGACTTGTATATATATAAACTCATTTGGAGCAGAGGCATTTTGTGTGTTTGTGTGTGTTTGAGAGCTCCTGGGAAGATAGTTTTGGTGAAATTGAGGGTATGAAATGCTCTGCAAGAAAATACATGGTAGCAATTCAGACTGTGGGAAGGTTGTATTGTTTAGGCTAAGTTGTCTGCAGAGGGGGAGCCATGGAATGTCATCTGAAATGAGCTGAAGGGCTTGCTCGATGAAGAAACCCCCATTTGTAGTTGTGATCATCAGCTTCTGTTAGACATAGGTGCATATTTCCAAGAGTTGTGCTATATCCCATTTTAATCTCTCAGCTTCTGTATCCAGTCATGTGTATGTTACACCTGTCCCTCTGATGGTTTAAAGAGTCTTTTAGCACATAGTTTTATCTGGGTAATGAAAAACAAACAGGATAAATCATGGCATGCCTGTGCTATGGAGGTCAATAATATGCCATGAGGGAGTAGCAGTGAGGGGATATGTGAGCACCCCCTGCCATGGCTGATACAAACCCTGCCCGTCTCAGGGCCACATTCTGGGCTGCTTTCTACATGGGAGAGTGAAGGGCCAGAAAACCCTTTCATTATTTGCTGAATCTGCACAGCACCACTGGCCTTGTTCCTTGCTTTATCTTCTGGAACACAAGATTAGCAGCTGCTTTTGCATCTCAGTGAGTCACAACATCACACTGGCTGAGAGGAGGAGAGGAGATGAACTTTTTTTTTCCTCTCATCCAACTTCCATGTTTAAAGGTTATTTTATGGGCTTAGAACATAAATCCAGGACCTATCCAAAGAAAATACTAATAATGACTGAAGAGTCACTTTGTTAACTGCAAACACAACTTTCTCTTCCATTGGAGGTAGCTGAAAAAGACATTATTTCTAATTTAATATTTAATTTGGTGTATAAACATATGTTTAAAAAAAAAAAAAATTCAAGTTTGGCAATTTATTTATTAGAAAGAGAAGTATTAATATATTTTAAAATTCTTATTTATTTTTCATTAAAGCACTCTACTCAGTTTGAGTACATACAAACAAGAAAGGTATCCTTGCATGGTGTGGAGTTCAAGTTGAGAAGACAGAGCCAGTGCATGTATTTGGGGTCTACATTTCATGTCTTCTCCTGTCTGTCCAGCCAGCTGTGTTTTGGAAGAGCCTGGCAAATTCTGCTTCAAGTGCACTTCCATTAGAAGAGTTAAAATAAACACATTGGGAATTTTTTCACCAGAGAAGACATGAGCCATGGGAAAGATGAACTGAAAAGAGGCCTTACAATCTTGCTTATTCAAATGCGATAGTAAAATTTGGACTGGAATTAGTCCAAAATGGGGAAAGATATGATTGTGTTTTAAAATAATCCTGAGAACACTTCTGTATGAAATTAGAATCTACAAGGGGTTTTTTGTGGTTTTTGTTTGTTTGATTGATTGGTTTGGATTTTGGTTTTGCGAGAAGTCGTTGGATTTTGGGGGTTTTTTTTGGTTGGTTGGTTTGGTTTTGGTTTTTTTTAACGTTGAGGGTTCTAGTCCAAAGTACTGGGGTTCCAAATAAAATCTACTTCTTCGTTGCTTCATTGTGTTTATTTACATTTAAGTGATTTTTTTTCTGAGTTTATTGTATTATCTGGTCCTTCTAGTTTGGGGGTTTCTTTTTTTCAAAACTCATTTCTATACAAAATTAATAACATTAGTTGTAAATAACATCTTGTATCAGGATTGCGGTTAATGTTTGGCTTTTTTCTTTTTATATGACTGATGATTGTATTCTTCCTACTTTTGCTTACTGGGTGATTTGCTTCCTTCTCCCTTTGTCATTGATGAGACTGAAATTTTATGAGAATGGGTTTTATGATTTGAGCAAACATAAATTGAACCCAACTTGTTGTTTTCATACAGACTTCAACCTGGCTATTGGCCTTAACCTAATTAGGAGCTAAGTACTTTTTCCCAGGCTTATCTCTGATCATAATTATTTTTTTAAATTCATCTTTTATAATGTTGATGAGTTATACTAGACATAGCAAAATAAATATTGTCAGTGTGAAACTTTTTGCTGTGAATCACTAAAGTCCTGAAGCTTTGAATGCTTTGGGAAACAGCATCAAAGAGCTATCCTTTAAGTGCTTGTCTGTAACACTATATGCCTATTGAATTTATAAAATTAACTTTTAAAAGTATTCCTAACCTAAATAAATTTTGCTTTGCAGAAGGCCATGGATTTTTGTATGAAACCTTTGGGTTCAGGCCTCAGTTTTCTTGGCATGTTGATCCTTTTGGAGCTTCAGCTACAACACCAACTCTTTTTGCCCTTTCTGGTTTTAATGCCCACCTTATTTCTCGGATTGATTATGATCTGAAGGCTGACATGCAGAAAAACAAGGTAAAAATACTCTTAGGAATTAAACCATTGCCAGCCTCTACTTGCAGTAATCTAAACCATGGCATTAAGATAAAGATCTCTCAGGTCTATGCAAGAAAATGCAGGTATTTCTTCTCTGAAAGTCACATGCTGATTGCATGTGGTTATGGTGAAACATACTTAGTGGCCAAGTAATGTCTTCATGACTTCTGGTCACCAATAAAAGGAGACTTTAAATATGGGCAGTTGGGCAAGTCTAAGCGGACATTGAATTAGGAGTGTTGTAACCAGAGGTATCTAGAGTAAGTTCAATTTCCCTGAGAAGATCTTGCATCTGTCAGTTTTTATGTGGACTGTTTTTAAATGTAGTGTGTATTTTTGGGCATGGTGTTGTCATGCTTGGAACATTTATTTGTACCTGTAGAATTAATAATACTGGATCAGTTAGAGTTGCAGATGTTCGTGGTTTTGCTAAATTAATTTATTGTTTCATATTCTGCCTTCTCTCACACAGTGTCCCTTAGACAGTAAATGCTTTTCATATCTCACTGTTGAACCCTGATCTGTCATCAGTTTTGCTCACTACATTGTGTGAAAATAGCGGGCTTTCATTACTGTCATCTGGGCATTAGGCAGTTTTTATGAATCTTGAGTAAAACTCAAGTGTCTCTGAAGAAGACAACAGAGTTCCTGTTAAATTGGTGAAGCAGAGACCTAGCACTCTATGTTTGCAGTGAATTGCAATACTTCCTTTCTGTTCAAGTCTTTTATGTGCATTTGACAGTCTTTGCCCAGCTAATTTTTTTCCAGTCTTTTCCCAGCTAATTTTTTTTTTCTGAAGGCTTCCAAAACTGTAAAAACTGTTTCAATTGATTAAACATTGATTCCCACTGACTACAGTGCAATCAGGGCTACATCTGGATCTCCCCTCACTTATAGGTGTTCACCTTCCACTGAAACAAGTGGAGTGTAATAGTTGTGATAAGCCAGGCTTACATCTGGATTTTAGGATGCTGGCAGTGTGCTGCCTCCACTCCTTTTCCAACAATTATAATAGAAGGAGGCAATGCTGTAGCCTTCTATGTGAAGTGTGTGACCTCACCTGGGATACCATTGACTGTCCTTAAGAAGAAGCGCTTAAGAGTAAAGCACTGTCCTCAAGAAAAAGAACTTAAGTGGTGGAAGGGAAGATATCTTGAGTTGTTTATGGTGTTTTTCTGTGCTTGTCATCAAGGGTAATGGTTTCTTATCTTTTTTGTTTTCCAGAAGCTTCAGTTTGTATGGCAGGGCTCTCCATCCTTATCTGAAAGAGAGGAGATCTTCACCCATGTTATGGATCAGTACAGCTACTGTACTCCATCGCAGTTACCTTTTTCGAACAGGTCTGAAGATTTCCCAAATAAGCAGAATTGTTGTCCACTTCTAAGAGTTTATATTGTTGGGGTTTAAGCATTTTCTTTGACTATTTTCTTTCAACAGTATTCCACTGCTTTCTTCTGACATGTGGTAGGTCAAGGAGCTGTCTAAACTCTAGATCTGAGTAAGGATTATTAAGCACCCCCAGCTACCCACCATAATAAATGAAGTTTGCTCAGTACCTAACAATTGAATTCTCAAAAGTGACACTTACTACTGACAGGCATTAAAAATACTTCCAAGTATTGACAGACTTGAAAAATACTGTTTTCTAGCACCAGGAAGCTTGGAACACAGGTATGGCTTTCATACATATGTATGTATGTATACATATATATAAAAATATATATAGATATGTGTATGTGTATATATGTGTAAAATGTCAGTCCTTGTCAGGAACATCTAGAATAAAAATGTGAACCAAATTAATTGCTGTAAATAGATAATGTCCAAAGCAGGACTGGGGCCTTGTTTCTGTGCCTGGAATTTAAGATTTAAAAACTCCAGGAAGCTCTCTGGAGGGAGATTTTCACTGTTATTGTGAGCTGAGGTTGTGTATATTATCTGTGAATAAAGTAAAAGGGATTAAAATTTTCCATTTACTTGTGAAGAAATCTGAAAGCTTTTGAAAACTTTATTTTGCTCACTGGCTTATCCAGTAAAATACTCTGTGTAAATGAAGTCTACCTGGGGGAACATCCTCGTTGTTAAAAAGCTTTCTGGTGTGTCCTGTGGTTTCTTTGTTCTATGCCAGCAAGCAGCAGGGACTTGAAAAGTTGCACAGTGTTGAAAGAAAATGGGAAATCTTCCCACTACCTCCACTCCCAAATAAATACTAAAACCTAAATGAATATAAACTGATTTTTTGCCTCTAATTCCCTGTGTGTCTGCATTTTATACCAGCACCATTTGATGTGGCTTTATCAGTTGAATAAATCTTGTTTATAACCTGTTGCTTTCTGTTTCTACTTAGGTCAGGATTTTATTGGAATGGGCTTGCAACTTTCCCAGATCCACCAAAAGATGGTGTTTATCCAAACATGAGTCTCCCTGTTACAGACGGTAACCTCCATCAGTATGCACAGACCATGGTGGCAAACATCAAGGAGAGAGCAGCCTGGTTCCGAACAAGTGACGTGTTGTGGCCGTGGGTAAGTGCCTGATCAGCATTTGCTTTAGGTGTGGTGAGTACACTGTGGGCAGTGGTGGTGCTTTGCTGCAGTGTGTACTACAGAAATAATGCACATACAAACCATGGGACACAAAGGGGTTTTCTAATAAGTGTGGCCCAAATGTCTGACTGGTAATGATTTTTGTAACTTCCTTGTACAGTCTGTTGCCTGTCTAGCAAGTCATTCACCCTACTTAATATAGAAAGAAATGTGACAAAACTGTAAAGATAATCTCTTGCAACACTATATATTGCAATATTACTTCCTTTTGTCCCTCTATTTTGTCTATTTAAATGATGTCTTTATATAACTGCTTAACACAACATAACTCTGTGTTAACAAGACTTACAGCATTACAAGAACATGTATGGCACATTAGGTAGGCAAGGTCTTTTCTAACATAAGCATAATCATTTTTTATACAACCTTTGTATTTTACTTAGAAACCTAAGCATAGCCCAACTTGGTCATCCGAATTCTTTTTTTTGGCAGTGTGCTGTGTTAATTGTATCCTGCATGTACACATAGCACTGATATATTCATGCTGTTTGAAGTCCTTAGGAAAGAATAACTGCCTAAACTGAATGTACAGTCTGTTTTTTTTAACTTTGATGGATGCTGTAGGTCTCACTGTGTTAAAGAATGATGTGTCCTCTTAAGGTGGCAATTTTACCACCATATCTGTTGTTGCAGAGAAAACTGACTGGTGCAGCTTTGAGTCACTAATTTGTTTTTCTCCTGTTTGTGACACTATTGCTTGTATTGAATTTATTATTTTTTGCAGAGAGCGAGAAGAGAAGGTAGGATATAACAGTCTGTAATAGTGCTATAATGAAAGTTATGCTGGAATGGTGAGGAAGTTTCCAAATGTCTGCATCCAAACCTGCTGTTTTGCAGTAATATAAGAAAACTTAAGTCTCTCACTTTGTGCTTGTGATAATGAGTTTTAAGCGTAATAGAAGTTTGTTGCTCATTCATGGGACTATGTAAAGAAGCAGAGAGAAATAGATATACTGTGATCTTTACCTCTATGGTTAAGCCTAGCTATTTTTTCCTGATGACAAATACTTTGAAGTACTTGTATTTCTTTCTTTCCTTTAATTAAAAAAAAAGAGGAAATATACACCTTCTTGTTTAAGCTCAGACATCACATCTACACTATTGTCACTTCTGTGATGAGTCATGTGGCCAAACAAGTGTTCATTCATGAATGATCGGATGCACCCAGTTGTGCTGGAGGAGGCATTGGGCTGTGGGGTAGTGTAAAAGTCCAAACTTGCCTTTTTCAAGGCCATAGCAGCAGATATATTGTCTTAGGGACTGGAACTGATCCATAAGGTGTTTTTTGGCCAGTGTGATTGAACTAACTGTATAGTAATGTACAGTGTTTCTGTGCAAAGTTTTGTTCAGGTGGTGAGTGGATGTGTTGGCTCTCTACAGCAGCCTTGTTCTACAGAGCTGCGCTGCTCCTTGTTCTGAGTGGCATCTGTCAGCCCAGCACATCCCCTTCTGTAGTGCAAAGTGTCTACTTTTCATAAGGGTGTCTTCTTGAATCATGGATTGAAAGTAGTGCTCTGTAAATATGAAGTAGTTCTAATTGGAAAAACGTAGTACTTTCTCATCATTTTAATTGGAGTCAGCATTAGGAAGTCTGCTCCTCACTGACTGTGGGACTTCTCAGGTTTGTTAGGGGGTTTTTTACGTCTTCGTAGCTCATTCCAGTTTGAAGTTGTTTTCGGGTTTGTGCTTCCTGCATGTGGGAGATCTTTAGGTACCGCAGAAGAACTTTCCTGGTTTAGAAGTAGAATTTCCACTTTTCTTTTCAGTGCCTTAACCTGTTATGTCTGAAGGACAGGCCTGTGCACCTACAGTTCATAAGGCATGTGACAGTAACTTTACTTGAAACATCTGGTAAATGGGGAAGGAGTTTGGGAAAGAGAAGGAGAAGAGTGTTTGCCTCTAAATTCAGTTGAACTCATCAGATTCAACTCATATATGAGTTGAATGAGTTCAGCTCGTGCAGTTAAACCCATTGAGCACATCAGGTATAGGTTGAGGTGTAAGAAGGGATTGAGAAGAAAATAGAGCCTCCTTGCCATTTCTGCAAAATATATTTTTTACACTTGGGAAGCAAATTGGTGAAAGTATCTTTATTTTGAACATGAGGTCAGAATTTTATGTGACTTTCATGATAACAAAGTGTTGGCTTCTTGTGCAGTGTTTTCTATCTCAAGCACAGGGACATAAAGTTGGGTATCCATTAGGCTGGTGTCAGTGTTGGCCTTCTTATGTAAAGGAGGTACTTCAGCATGTTATTCTGCTTCACATGAATGTCTGTACTATAATACTGATAACTGAAGAACACATGCAGTGCCATGGCTTAGTAACTCTTATTTTCCTGTTCGGCTACTGTAGTTGAACAGAATTGTGCTTAGTTATGTTTTTCTGAATGTTTGTACATGCAAACAGTCTGTGTTGAGGTGCCTTCAACAGAGGGCAGAAGTTGTGCAAGCACAGTCAAAAAGAGAGGGACTTTAATGTGCAGTGCATCACCTCTCTAACTACTTGGATGAGTATCAGAAGTACTAAAGCCTGTTCTTGTGAGAAAGGATCAGCAACACATTGTGTGACATTGATGCTGCAGTGATCTCCGTCCGGATTGTTTGGTTTCACATCATGTCCTCAGCACTTCCTAAAGCTGTAAGAATTCTTAACAGAACATAAGAACTTCGTTATTTTCTGCTGAGTGGGAGAAATACAGTTTGAAAAGAAACAAAGGTCATCTTTGCAGGCATGTGTGTATGCATTTTTCAGTTGGTACCATGAAATTTCATGTTCTTGCATAATATGGTGTGTCAACACACTTCTCCCTGTCTGTAATTCTGGTTAACCCTACCCAGTCTTGACATTTTTGTAAAAAAAAATACCTTTCATAGGGGCAGTCAAGACCAAAAGGAATACCACTTTAATATAGACTGGTGTTAAAAAAGATCCTTCTAAATTACATGACCCAAAGTCATTTGGTTGTTCTATTTTTGGAATTTCAGGGCTGTGACAAACAGTTCTTTAATGCATCTGTTCAGTACCGTAACATGGACTTGTTGTTGGATTATATTAACAAGCATTCTGCTGAGTTTGGGGTGACTGTCCAGTATGCCACTGTTGGGGATTACTTCCGAGCGGTTTATAGCAGGAATCTAACATGGGAAATCCGGAACTCTCAAGACTTTCTCCCATATTCAACAGGTAATTAAGTTCACAGCTGCCTAATGTCTGCCTCGAATGTGTGTGTGTAAAAAAGATGATAGGGCCACAGTTGGACTATTTCTTTGGGAATGTAGGAAGCAATAGATAGAGGAAGAGACACAGAAAGAAAGAGTCCAGAAATAGGCAGACAACAAGAAACCCAGCTTGAGGTTTTTGTTTTGCTGTCTATGAGTAACAATAGAGTGCAAAAAAAAGCTAAGCATAAGGTATCTTCGTAAGTGTGAAAGGTTATCCAATTTCTTCTTTTTTTTTTAGTGACCTGAAGAAATGGATAAATACTGCCCTAATCAAATTCTGTTACAGTGAAAACAGTGAGCAATAAGCCAAACCTGTAGGCCTAGACCACCTGCCTGAAGTTCAGTAGGGTATTTCAGTGGATGGAGGAAGGAAACATCATGGATATCACTGGAATACCTTTCTGTATAGTTGCAGCTACTGCTTCATCACATTTTTTGTCACTGTGGATATATATTTCAGACTGTTCTGTAATGTGTCTGTTAACTTTTCAATGAGTAAAAATAACCATTGCTTCCTGTGAATCATTGTGTGGACTGATCCCTGGCTCCCTCACGTCCCTCTAGGGATCATGTCATATCTAACAACTTGCTGAGAACTGCAGTGCCAGTTCTAACTGCTAATATCCTTCTGCATCTGGGCTCTTGTCTTTTGGTGTAATGTACCGGCAGGAGTCAGTTGCTATTAACTTGCATAATAGCAGCCCCTTTAATGTTCCAGGTGGGTGCCCACACATAGATGCAGTTTTTTCCCCAAATGACTTTCTGTGCCTTGAAATTGCAGTATAGATTTGAGTGCACTTTCTCCCACGTACTGTTTTGCTTCTTGATGATTAATCTTCTTTCATTCTTGCTACACCGTTTTTTCTGTGAGTCACTTACTGAGCTCAGTGTCACTTCTGACACATGGAAACTCAAGTTTTAAGTCCCAGATAAGTATTTCCTTCTACTCTACGTTCATTGTACTGTGGTGGTGTGTATGTGTGACTGTTCTACTAATAACCTTGAAAACAAATGGAATTTGTTCTGTTGAAACTTACAGCATCCTTCAGGCCAAAAAGAGTTTGTCCTGGAGTTTTTTGAGCATAAGGTCCTGTTTTCTAGTTGTTCCCTTTGATCTTAGGCTGGTAGCAATTTATTAGGGTTGCATATATTCATTTTAGAAAGCACTTTCTGCAACTTCCTTTTGGAAAAGCTATTTATCACTGGTTTATTTTTTAAAAATACCCCCAAAACAAACAAAAATCCCACATACACTAAGTAGAGATTTGGAGGTTTTAAAAGCAAATATTTGTTTTCCTATTTCACTCTGTAGGGTACTGAAACATCAGCACAAATGGGCTGTTGAAATACTTTCCAGTGACCACTTGAGGGCATCTTTTGATGTAGTTTGAAGTGCTGGAGTAGTTTGGAATCCTCACATCACTGTTTCTACTCGATTTTGAGGAAATAAAATTTAAGCTAAATCCCTTTGACTAAAGGGTTAAAATGTAGAGAGCTTTTATCAAGCAGGAACCAAGGATTATAATCTACTTTATTAATGACTAATAATAGTACATGCTTTAGTGAAACTTTGAAGTTTTCTTGTGCAGGTCCACGAGGAGGAAGTTCCCGCAAACACAGGTTAACTTTATCAGCCAGCCTGTTAGTAGGTCTGTAGGAAAGATGGTAGTTTTCCAAAGAATATGTTGATGGCTGAGGTTCTTTGTAGGCCTTGTGGCTGTTCTGCTTGATGGTTGATCAATCCCCAGTAGCATTGATAGAAGAAGCTCTACCCTAGTAGTCTATTAAGTAACCTGTAAGTGAGAACTGAAGTGGTGTTTGATGTGCATCGTATCTGTTCGACTCCTAACAGAGCCGTTCCAAGCATGGACTGGGTTTTACACTTCTCGGAGCACATTAAAAGGAATTGCAAGGAGAGCAAGTTCACTGCTTTATGCTGGAGAGTCCTTTTTCATGCAGTATGTCCGGAAACATCCAGAAGGTTCTATTTGCAAATGTAAAGCCTTAAAACAACTTCAGAGTCTTAGATGGGCAGTTTCCGAGGTAAATATTGATTTATTTTTAAATTTGAATGAAAATGTTTATTGTCCAAATGTAAAACTTTGCATAAGCATTTCAGCTGTAGTGTCTCAAAGTTGCTTTTATGATTTTAGAAATAACTTTACCCTTTTACAAGTCATAAGTAAAAATAAAGCAATTTTTCAAGAAACTGTCTTGAAACATGACTTCAGCCCCTTAGCCATTAGTTCAAGATATGGTTACTGGCAAATGTTTTCTTTAACCAATGAAAGAGTATGTGGTTTCAAACTTTGCATATGAAATTCCTTTCCTTAATTTTAGCTTTATTATTTAAAAAATGGTTCTTTTAAAAATAAACTAAAAAAAACCCCAAAATCTGAATTAACTGAAAACTACTGATAATCTGCAAGTTGGAAGAGGAAGGACAGATTTGTTTCTTTAAAGTTCAATAGCTAAGTGATCAGCCTCATACCATAGTTATTTATAGTCCTCAGTGCTTTTGCTGGTAATAATTATTTTGTCAGCTAAGTTAATGACCAGATCTTAGTAGGAAATTAAAAACCTGTCTTGTTAGGGTATTTTTGCTGCATTCTTGGTTTTGGTAGCTTGGTTTTTTTTGCTTTAAGTGTGTCACTTAAGTAATTTCTCAATATTAAAAGAGGAATATGTATAGAGGGAAATCTGCATGCATCTTGTCTTTGACCATTTCCTGCAGTATATAGGAACTTGGAGTAGGCAATATGTGAATCTGTGATTATAGCTGCAATACCTTATTAAGTTATATGTTTGAAG
>JAWWLZ010000139.1:61863009-61875110 GCA_035041345.1 Poliocrania exsul
TATATAGGAACTTGGAGTAGGCAATATGTGAATCTGTGATTATAGCTGCAATACCTTATTAAGTTATATGTTTGAAGTTTAGTGGACCATGTTAGTACAAATGCAAACCTGAAGCTGTCATCCTGTTGCCCCTTTCAAACTACTCTTACCTGTAAGGTCCAGCACCACGATGGCATAACAGGCACAGAGTCCCCCAAGGTGACGGACATGTACCTGACCAATCTGATGTATGGAGTGTTCAACGTAAAGAAACTGATGGCTTCCATAATCTTTGACATGAACAATGCAAAGAAGAATGGAGAGGTCTATTCTTCTGTTTACCCTAAGGACTCAGGAATATCAGGTACTTTTTACACAGCTTTTCCAGCTTTCAGGCTACTTTGTGAAAACTGTCATGTTTTCCTTCAAAATGGTCATCATGCCATATACACTGAAGTTCTGTGAACCACGGCTAGAAGATCCTGCTAGACCTGAGACAAACTCAGATGAATGATGAGCTCTCTGATCAGAAGCATCTGAAACCAGGTGCTTTAAACTGATGTTAGACAGAATCCTCCCCCAGTGCATATATTCCACCTGGCTCCCAGATTGAGACCTCAACTCTAAAACAGAGGGGAGGAAGAGGTGCTGATCAGGGTAATTACTAAACTAACCTTACTCTGCAACATAACGTTGCACAATAAGAAGCACAGTCAGAGTTAAGAAATGTTCTTGCTATAATGTGCTGCCAGTTTGTGTAAAAAATGTAAAAGGATTTTTAAGGAGTCTGTTCTAAAGACTGTATGTTCCCTTTCATCTTTACTTTGGAAACTTTTTAAACTGTCGAATGTAAGCAGTGCTGTGGGCTGCACAGCAGACTGATTTGGATTTTTACAGGGCTGTTTTTAGATTGGGCTTCTCAGTTGATCTTCTGTATAACTCTGATAAAGTTAATACTGCATGACAATGACTTTTGGTAAGCAGCTTATTTTCACTAAATGCATTTACATTCAACTCAGGTGTCATTTTCTGCATACATGGTTTCTTTTGATTGGGTAAAGAATAGAAGAATACAGAAGAGGTTTTATGAAGTACTATAAAATGTTTTCCTTTTTTCAGTTGTGAAGTTTTACTGCAGGCTTTTATGTTAAAATCTTGTAATATGGTTGTACCTAGACAGATTTCTCAAATACTTTTTAATATCACATTTTTAAAATATTAGTAACTGATAGTTTTGTTTTCACGCATTCACAAAGGTGCTACAGATGTTGACCAGTATGTTGTTGTCTATAATCCACTGGCATGGAACATCACTACCTTTGTCTCAGTTTCTGTCAGTAACTTGGCAGTGAATGTATATGATGAACTGGGACATCCTGTACCTGCACAGGTATTTTAACTTTCTTCTCTTTATGCTACTTTTCTCTCATTTGTCAGTTTTCATTGACCTGATCCTACCTCCTGTCAAAGTGGGATTTTCCTAGTCACCCTTGAAGGGTTTTTTGTTTGCTTGTTTGGTTGGTTTTTTACTTGCCTGTTCTCTCAACAGAGGGACTTCTTTTTACTGTACAAAAAGACTTGCTGCTCTTGTAGTGTGTTAAGTTTGTCCTTTACATGCCTGCTGTGTGGGACATGGCACTTCTTGTCTTTCTATAAAAAACACTGTTTCCAGTTTTCATTGAAGCCCTTAAAATTGACAGCCCTGTTTGTACAATTGACAGATTGCCTTGGGGAGGGAGAAGAGATTTAAGAAATGTAGGTCTTCGTTGCAAGCCCAAAAGAAACTGGTGTCAGTCAGCTGCCTGACAGCTCATTCTGTCATAGCCAACATCCAAGACACATCCAGCTGTTCCCTGGGAGGGAAGAAAGTGGCCTCAACTGAAAGCTAGCACTGGCCTTTCTCAGTAACATCTGCTGCAGAGAGTGCCTTGTTTTCAAAGGCTTGGTAAACTCTAGGAATGCTTCCTGCACTTGAGGCCTGAAGAGGTCTGATGCAATTCCAGTTGCTCCCCTCTGTCCCTGAGATGCCAGATAGCTCAGCAAGTTCTGCCAGCTGGACAGAGTTTCTGTTGCCTGTGGCTTATCACGGTGCATCAAGGCACATTGTGGTCAGGTGGTGATACACAACAGCTGTGTCCTGTTCCTCTGTATGTGATGATGGCGTGAGACCACACTGCCTTTATCTGGAGACCATCAGTCTCTGGGGTTAGCACGTGGTCACATTTATCAGTCAGTCACCTCCCAGAAGCCCTTCTGACTGAATTACTTCAGCCTTTTAAGATACAAGAAAGAGATTGACATGTATTTAAAGCATTTATTCAGGATTTAGGATGCCCTGAAGTAAAGCTGTCATTCTTTATTTCAGAAAGATGAAGATCTCTGTTCCAGTGTTGCGCTATATTCTTTTGCTAGAAGTTACTCATATGTGCTTATGGATAGTTAGTTGAGGCTAAGTGAAATCTTTTTATCAGTAATGACAAGGTGGTTTGAGGTCTTTTTTCTTCCTGTATGTGCAGTTCAAAAGTGTGTTCATATCACACACTCCTTCCTTTTGAGGGAAAGAAAACTTTAGCTCATAACATTGATACAAGTATGTGGCTGAGAGGAACTGAGGCCTGGCAAGTGCTCTGTTGCCTTCTGCACCACATGCATGAGTTGTATAGTGTATGGAGGGAATGGGAGTAGACCTTTTTGGTGCCCCTGCAGTTAGGTTTTCTGTGGTATGAATAACTGGACATACGCCAGTCCACAGTGTGAAGGTACAGACAACTTGGTTCGGTTTCTCGATAGTCATAACTAGTGTTTTTGTCCATATAATCTGTTCAGTATTTATCTAGTCCCATTTTCTTGCCCCAAACCAAAAGTAGTAATATATTATGTAACATTAATGGGCAGGATACATGTAATTGAAAGACAATTAAAAACTCTTGTTTAAGGTATTTCAGTATTAAGTAACATTGGTGTTCTGTTTACTGTTCATAAGTATGTTACATGTTTCTGTTTCTTTTCCATGTGCCTTCATTAAGGTGAGTGTGCAGCTGGATGCTTCTTCCTCTTGCCATGAGTTTTTCTTGCACTAATCATGTCCCTTATGTGTCATTGTCTTCTTTTGTCATTTGACTGATTATTTCTGCTCACATAGGAGTTTGGCAATGTGATCTTAAATCAGGATCTACGACTCCATGCTCACATTAAAATAATCTTGAACCTTTTAATTTGCTTAGTGACCTTCTTTTCTTCACTAGAAAGGTTCAGCTTAATCCAAGTTCACCAGACTCCCAATTAAAAGCAGCATGAATCTATATTATAATTTAGAGTTATAGGAATAGCATGTTTAGAAACTTGTTATTAAAGTAGTAGCTAATTTATGTCATTTAAGGCTTATGGCGTGTGAAGGTAGTTGCCTTGCTAATTAATTTTCTGCAGTGAAGCATTGTTGTGTATGTTCATGTACAGGTTCAAAGCTCGGCAGAGTCCCCATCTACCTACGATCTGTATATTCTAGTTGCAATAAATGGTCTGAGCTACAGAAAATACAGTGTTAAACCCTTGGATGGTAAGCAGTCTGCATTTATTGGAAGATCAATCAAGTACAAGCGAAGAGACAAAACTCGTGCAGGTCAACATGGTCGACAGTTGTTTCCTGTGGTTAACAACTGCTACCAGGTCCTGTTTGACCAAAACACGAATCTAATGCACAGCATTACTGAGAGGTGAGATTGCCTGCTGGGTTTTAGTAGTGTTTCAGAGTCTGTAAAACACTTTGTAGAAACAAGTCTGGGTACTGTATTATGTGTCTTAATTCCGAGACTGAACGGACAAAATGTTCTTTACAGTCTTTACAGTTCGGTTTTATTTCCAGTTCACATATCCTCTTTTTTACAGGAAACTGCAACACTAGTATAGGTGTGATTCCATACTATTTCTGTGATGTTGCCCTGTTTAATTATGTAGTTGGTCTGAGATGACATGCCTCAGTAATAACTGGTAGGTCAGCAGAATCTGAGTGTACTTAGAATGAAAGAGGGTTATTAATGTGGGTTTGTATTAAAAATTACTAAGTAAGTACATGCACTGTGGCTTCACAATGAGCCTTAAGTGATAAAGCAAGAACTTACTTACACTAATGCACTGTTTTGCAAGACCTCTATCACTCTTTCCTGTGGCAGAAAGCTACAAAACTGTTTGAAAGGAAACATTTAACTGTGGAATTTCCATGTAATCAGACCGATAAAATGGAAGAATAATCAAGATTTAGATGAGATTAAGGGGTTGCAAATGGTTTTTCTCAGCTGATGCGAGCTGGCCCAATTTCTTCAGCTTCTATGGAGTGTTCTGCTTTTTGCCTGCTCAGGCTTCAGGTTGTCAGCTGTATACTGATGGAAGATTTGACCCCTTTGTCACGGGCCTGGTAACAACTGGACCTCTCTCTCCTTTGTGGTTTTGTTCATAATTCTGCCTCCCTTGTCCAGTATAGTTAAAATCAGTTTTAAAAGTATGGATGGGCATTAACTAAGAGCCCTGGAGTATTTTCTCAAAGTGCTTCCAGGTCATAACTGTCTCCACATTCTGTGAGAAAATATAATGAGACAGAACAAAAATCTAAATTCAGATTCCATTTTTCTCCATCCGGTTCTGGAAGGCAGCAAGAGCTGGAATTTAGCACGTAGGAGAAATGAGATACATTCACTTTCTTCACAAGCTTTCAGACAAGCTCAAAATGTTTGAGTTTCAGCAAGTTTGCTGTGGGATGATGGGAAAGAATGAGGTGTCAGGTCACAATGGAAGGCAAGGTTAAAAAAACCTGGGCTCTTAAACTATGAAGCTTTTTAATTTCAGCTGCAACAGTTAGAACTTCCAGATCCTGTCCCTGCTCTGGAAGTGCCTCATAACAGGAGTAGTTGGATATGGATATGTTTTCTCCTCAGTCATTGCAAATTGTGAGTAGCTATATTAACATGAGCTAAAATATTTGGCAGTTTAAATTTATTTGCCAGATGAAGTGATTTTTCCAGTTTTCACAGCAAATTGCCAAAGGCAGAGCAGGTAGCTGAGAGCAAAATCTTAAATTGCCTCCATATGAGTTTGCAGAAATTGTGATAATAAGTCATGAATAGCTAAACTGTAAGCTTCAGGGGAGAGAGGAGAAGGCAAAGTAGGTACTAAATGAGCGTAAATTCGTTACCGGTGTTAAACGTGGGAACCTGCATCATGCTGATTTGCCCAGCTACAAAGTTAAATGAACCTAATTATTCATTAATACAGTGCAATGTACCTCATTTTTTGTGGAATGAGTAGTTTTGTTCCTGTAGCAATTCTCACCCCAAAATAATGAGCTAAACATGATGTTTGGTCTTAAGATGTTTCTCTTTTACCGAAGTATAAAAGAACATAGAAACTCCATTTATTTACATGCTAACGCGTATCTTAATGGGAAGCACTTTAATTCTCAGCTATCCTCATTTCCTTGATACAAAATTAATTATCCACTGTGAGGAAACAGATATTTTTTTTCTTACATTTCCAGCCTCATTCCAGCTTTGCATCTATTATGTACGAAATATGTTTGTAATTGATACAATTTTTCTCTTCTGTGGATTCAAAGGGAGACTAACCGGACTGTCGAGTTGACCCAGGAGTTCCTTGAATACCATGTGAATGGAGACACGATGAAAGGGCCAATTTCAGATAACTACTTATTTGGCCCAAATGCTTCAGCTCTTCCAGTATCAAAAGCAGTGGGGTTGGAATTGATTTCTGGACACTTGATGACAGAGATACGGCAGTATTTCTACAGGTACAACACCATTACAGCTTCACTTCACTGGAATGTTTAATTCTCTAGATATCTCTGTGTAGTTACTCCTAAGCAGTGAGCTCTGTGGACTGTTTAGGATTTAGACAAAAAGCTAGCATGCATCTGCTAAATGTGCTGCTAAGGAAGGACCTTGTTTAAATCATAGAACCATAGATTTGTTTGGGTTAGAAGAGACCATAAAGATCATCTGGTTTCAATGCCCCTGCCATGGGCATGGACAACTTCCAACCAGGTTGCTCAGAGCTCCATCCAACCTGGCCATGAGCACTTCCAGGGATGGTGCATCCACAGTTTCTCTGGGCAACCTGTGCCACTGTCTCACCACCCTCAGAGTAAAGAATTTCTTCGAATATCTAATCTAAACCTACTCTTTTTCAGTCCAAAGCCATTCCCCCTTGTCCTATCACTTCATGCTATTGTCCAAAGTCCCTTTCCAGCTTTTTGTAAGCCCCTTTTAGGTACTGGAAGGCTGCTGTAAGGTGTCCCTGGAGCCTCCTCTTCTCCAGGCTCCCAGTTCTCTCAGCTTGTTTTCATAGGAGAGGTGCCCCGTCCCTCTGATCATCTTCATGGCCCCTCCTCTGGACTCCCTCAAACAGATCCTGTGTTTCTTATGTTGGGTACCCCAGAGCTGGACACAGTGCTCCAGGTGGAGTCTCATGAGAGTGGAGTAGGGGGGCAGAATCACCTCCTTCAACCTGCTGGCTACGCTGCTTCTGATGCAGCCCAGGATGTGGTTGGCTTTCTGGGCTGTGAGCACACATTGTCAGTTCATGTTGAGCTGCTCATCAACCAACACTCCCAAGTCCTTCTGCTCAGGGCTACTCTCAATCCTTTCTATGCCCAGCTTGGGTTTGTACATGGGATTGCTCTGAGTGCAGGACCTTGCACTTGGCCTTGCTGAACTTCATGAGGGTCACATGGCCCCACTTTTGAAGCACATATTGCTGCAGGGACGGAGGTGAAGATTGTTCAGAGTGATCTTCTATGAGTTTGTAATGCAGCTTCTGTGGTGAAACTGGTTCTGTACAACTAATGAAAACTGCAGCTAACATCTTACTTGGGTGGAATTTGGACATAATGATTCATTGTTATAACTGTGAATATCTTCTTAGAAGCAAATTGGAAAAAGGAGAGATGAATGCTCTAGAAGGTCACTCTAATCCCTGATGAACTGCCTGCTTCTGTGTGTTACTGGTCTATAAACCCTTCACCCTCTTTTAAATCTGGTTATTCGGTTGAAGCCTTTTGCTTTATGTGGCACGGTACAAGCATTGTAGTTCAAAAGGAGCTTTGGAAAACAGTGTGGAATTCTTGCATCAAGGTTAATGTTACCCAGATTGAAAAAATGCATATATTCTCCACAATATAAATATTTTGCTTAGGGAATAATTTTTTAATTTGTTGTTAATTTTGAGAAAAATAGCCTTTGCAGTCAAGTGGAGTCCTCTTTACACTTGCAACACTAAGGAAAATTGTAGGATATTACTTACTGTAGTTGAATATCTGTATATTTGAAAATGAAATTGAAATTAAAAATAATTGCACACGTGCATGAAATATATAGAAAACAGTCAAGAAAGTTGTCTATGTTTAGGATGACATCATGAATGCCTTGCAAGTTTTGTCATAGCCAGTTAAGTGCTCTATTGTATAAACTTCATCTTTCCTCTCATTTTTATAGTAATGTTACTTCTCAGGATTATATACATGCAGTGTACACCAGGATTTATACAGTTCCAGAAGGCTACGATGGGAAGCTGCTTTGCCATAGGATAGAGCAAGAATACAGTGTTGGGCCTTTGGAATTGAATCGTGAAGCAGTTCTGAGAACAAGCACAAATTTGAACACTAAACAGCTTCTCTACACTGACAATAATGGATATCAGATGCAGAAAAGACCGTTCAAGGCATATGTGAATAACACGGTGGCTCGGGTAGGCAGAGGTGTAACCCAAAGTCAGTTGTCTCTTATGTTTATTCTCCATTGCTGATTCCCAGGTTAATGTTATCTCTGCATGATTTGCTGTGTGTTTACAGAACTATTATCCTATGGTCCAGACTGCCTACATTGAAGATGATACCACAAGGCTGATGCTGCTTGCAGAAAGAGCTCATGGGGTATCAAGTCAGGGAAATGGACAAGTGGAGGTAATGTATAAATTTACTTCTTTTTCTAGGAGAGGATGATTTCATGGCTGCTGATAATATAGGTAAAGCCTGATGGCTGATCACTGTTGTGACATTTACCTTTCCAATACAGGTGATGCTACACAGGAGACTATGGAACAACCTTGAGTGGAACCTGAGTAACAATCTCACTTTGAATGACTCTTCAGTGGTTCGCCCTGTAATTTGGCTTATTTTAGGAACCAAGGCTGTCACCAATACTTTGTATCGGACAAGTGGACTGGCATTAGAACATAGGCCAGTAGTAATGTTTGGAGCATTGTCAGGTAACTCACTCCATTTCCTATGCTATCTTAAGCATCTGAATGGCTCATTTATGGTGCTTTGATTTATGCTGTTAAGTTTGGAAATGCAGATTTGAAGCCTCCTGTGTGGTAAGGTTAGTATACAGTGAGTTAGGAGGCAGATTTAGAACCTGCTAATTACTTTGCATTAATTTCAAACATGGATATTGTCCAAGTATATGAAATGTTTCTCTTGTTATGTAATTATCTCTACTTTCGGAGGAGAGTAAATTTGAAAGCTTCTAATAGGAACAAAATGTTCACACAGGGAATTAATGGAAAGTAGCTGGTGCACCATATATCAGCTTCCTGGATGCTGAGTCCTTAAAAATACTTGTTTGGCTTATTAACTAAAACTGAAGCCTGGTAGTGAAATAGCAATTTCAAACTGCAGTGAGATTTGTTCTATGGAAAGCTCTAGCTCTGTGCTACTTTCTGCTTTGTATCTTGGAAGGCCTTGTAGGAGAAAGCATAGCATTTGCCTTTCCTCTGCCTTAGCAGAATAAGCAAAAATCCCTTTACCCTTCCACAGTACCTTAGCAAGGCTTGTGTGTTGGATGGATGTTTAGTGTGTGCTTTGTTTCACTTTGCATGGAGGAGATAAACCAAAGCTACCTGGACAACTTCAGCAGAATTCAGTTCATGATTCATCTATAACTGTGCCACCTAATCTTCATCTCCAGACTCTGAGCATTCCAGGGTGGAGGTACAGCTCTAATCATGCGGAGCAGGTCCACAGTGTCCGCATGGGTAGGTGCCTTCAAAAGGATTGCTGGATGTTACCTTAAATAAGCTGGTTTACTTTTTTCCCTATCTTCTGTAGCTAGTACTTTTATTTACTGAAACTGTTAAATTGCTCAATCATGAATGTTAATCATGCTGTACAATTGCTCTACTAAAACAGTAAAATATTTCTCCTGCATGAGTTTGTCATGCCTATTAGTGACATTCCTGTCAACAGTGGGAGCTGGGTATTTCTTGATGTTAGTCTTCTTGCTAACCTTAAAAAATGGGAATTAAGTTGAGATGATGAGAGTGTAAAGTTAAAAAGTTGGGTTTATTTTTCAAGCAAGAAAATGTTTCCATTTTGATTGCTCTTAAAGGTAAATGGAAGCAAGGTGATGCAGATTTCAGTCGTGTCCTCCTAAGAATTAGACATTTGTATGAAGTGGGAGAGGATCCTGTGCTGTCTAAACCTGTGATGGTAGATCTGAAGGTAAATGTAACACTTCAAGAAAGAATACTAACTGAGATGCTTTTATTTCAGAGAGAACTGGTTCTGGAATGACACATCCTGTGTGCTATAAACTCCACAAAAGACAGATACAAAAATATTAGTATAACTTTAGCCTCCGAGTAAAGTGGGCCTCTTTTCTTTTTTAACCCAGCTTTACAGCACAGAAAGCATTACTTCAGATGAAGTTGTGTAGGCACAGCATGAAGATCTGGTTGTGTTGAGCTCTTGGTTGTGGAACACTTCAGTACCACAACCAATGTAAAGAGTAGGATTCTGTTTTGTTGGTTTTTTGGTTATTGCAAGTTGTACCTGTAATTAATGAAATGTGGACAGGATTAAAGGAAACAAACAGTTTTTTCTCTGTAGTTTATTTCAGCTATTTGTTGAAACTTTGGTTACTTCCATCATTTACTTGCATTTTCAGTTTCTTGTTTATTTCATCTTTCATATGGAATTCTTTTATAATCCATAGCAGGAGGTTATTATTTTCAAATATGAAATTTTGATTGTGATGACAGAAACATGGGGAGCAAGGTGTAGGATTCTCTGTTTCGTTTAAAAAAGGGCATTATGAGTATCAGCCCTTTAATGGAGAGATTGATAGGCTCTTTACTACAACACAGAGGAAGCTTTCAGCACCTCAGCTTCTTAGTTTCAAGCCTGGTGAATCTATATTTGCCCTTGTGTTGCATGACCTGGCTGATTTTTGAAGTCTCTCTGCTCTGTTTAACAGGTCAATGCTAGAGTTAAAAATTCTACTCTGCTCTAACTGTGTGCTAGACTGGTGAGTGAGACACTATTCTCAATAAACTCTGGTCTGATTCCTGTTTTTTCTTTACTCACAGTCTTTGCTTAAGGAATTAGGATCAGTGATAGTAGTGGAAGAGCGATCACTCACAGGCACCTGGGATGTGAACACTTTGAAGCGGTGGAAGTGGAAGACTGCACAATATCCAAGCAAAGGTGGGTGGAATAAGGTGATTGGTGTCCATATTGTTGTTGACTGTTGAAGCATGATCAATAGTGTAATGAAAAATATAAAAAAATTTGCAATATTAGGAATGTATTATTGTTCTGTACGACAGAGCTGGTACCTATCACCACCCTGCAGGCAGGACCATTAAGCTAAGATTCCCTGCAAGTACCAGACTGTTGTATTTCTCTGATGGCTGGTTTTGCTTGGAAGTGTTAAAAACTGTGAAATCCTCCTGAAGTTGTCTTTGTCCAGGTAGAAGTGGCTACTTTATGAATTCACACTTGTGACACAGATTGATTTTTGTTAGATGTTGATGGGTTGTGTTTGTCTAAGATTAAGCTTGTGCTGCAGAAAAACAGACAGCTGCACTGAAAAATCTCTGCTGGAATCAGCTTAAAGGACTCTGGATATGATTCAAGTTAGGGCTGACACTGAAGTCAAATGCTGTGGGTGACCTCATTTCATTTGTCATTCCAGTTGGTTGCTTGGACGTTGGTTGTCCTTACTGGCATCCATATATGTGCCTTGTAAAAAGCTTGCAGAGCATTTGGGATGGGCTAGGTGAGAGTTTAGAGCTCTGCTTGACTTGAATCTAGGAACTTGCTCGCTGTTTATTCATGATGAAGAAAAGGTACATGACTGGGAAGTCACTTAACTCACACTGTGTGAGTCAGTGTGTTAAAAGAAGATAAATTTTTATATATTTGAGCATTATGAATGGGTGCATCTTAGGCTCTGTACTACTTGTAGTTTGAAGGAGAATCTGCTTAAGCACTAGCTTTTAGGGAAGGAGTGGGTTAAAACTGTTGTGGCAGAATAATGTGTCCATTTGAGTAAAGCTGCTTTAATAAATTACCAACATTTTTGTGTTTTACAGGATTCTTCAACAGCACGAAGACCTCAGAAGACTTTATAGTAACTGTTCACCCAAAGGAAATAAGGACATTCTTCATATACTTCCAGAGTAAATAAAGTTTGGCAGTGTATTTCAGGAATAAATAAATAATGGCTTCTAATTTTTGTGTCAAGATACGAGTGAAGATCTTGAAAAACATTCTACTATTAATGAATGAAAAAATAATTTTTGAATAAATTCTAAATTTAATTTATGGCCTGAGTTGTGGTTATTTTGTTGCTTAATTATTTACAACTCTTTTTTTTTTCCTTGAAACTTGTTCAATGCGAAAAATGACCTTGATATTGCAGAGTGAGCATATTGGACATCTTTGTGCTTGCTGTGCATGGTTTTAAAGTGATTGATTCTATAATGTTTCACTGTGGAGCACTAACAGTCATATTAGTCCTGCAGTTTTGAGTTGCCATTCATATTAGCAGTGATATCAAGAGTTTTCTATTAAGGTTTTAATTGTTAGAGGAGATGACTTTGAAATCACAGAATAGTGATTTACCAAATGGTGTTATGTTCCTGCACACAAGGAGAAATGCCAGTTGTGTTTCAGCTGATTTGTTTTTTTGGACAACAACTGCAAAGTTTCTGCTGTGCTGTAAACTGTGAACTGTTTGTATTCCTTTGCCCTAAGTTCATTTAAACTATGTCTCTTAAGACACAGAACTGATGGACTTTGCCTGACAGAATCCTGGTCCTGGATGCTCATTCTT
>JAWWLZ010000139.1:61875210-61886106 GCA_035041345.1 Poliocrania exsul
CATTTAAACTATGTCTCTTAAGACACAGAACTGATGGACTTTGCCTGACAGAATCCTGGTCCTGGATGCTCATTCTTGTGCTCTGGGTAAAGTGGAGCTGGTTTGTTGACAGAAGGTGTCTTGCCCTATGGCCAGTAACTACCTCATCCTGAAGGAGGACCATTATTCTTAGGACACTGTGAACTTTCTTACTTCTCAGCTGAGAGAATGTGCACAGTGGTAGCAGGAAATGTTTCACTCAGAGCAATTATGGAGTACTGTGTGCAGAGGTTAAATGGGCAGTGAGTGCAGATCTGATTGAGCAGCAGCAAAAGGAAACTTGGACAGCAAGCAGCTTTCCTAATAGCTGGTATGTATTTATGTCCAAAATAAAAACGGCATTTTTCTCTTTTTCTTCTTAGTCCTGAACAATGTGGAGCTGTAGAATCTTATTCTTTTCACATGCCATTGAGCATCTCTATTTATTTTACTTATTCACCATGAAAATGCACATAGCTAAGATGAGAATCAAGTCAGTCACTTCACTGCAGTGATAATGATGAATTATGCTTAGTGCAACACGGTACAAAACTGCATTTCTGGTGAGTGAAACACAGAACTGAAAGAGGGAATAGAGATGAAAATAGGTGCCTTTTCAGCCAGTTAATAATCCTAGATCTAAAATCACATAAAAATGACATTTTACTGTGGCAATTGTTCTAATTTACTTCAGCTGTTCAGCAATAATTTCCTCCACATGGAGACACTGTTCAAGAACAAAAGAAAAAGAGTGAAAAGGGCTCTTCCAGAATAGCTATTGGGAAACAGTTATGCTGAAGAGCTATGCTGGTGGTCAGTTTTTCATGAAGACAACCTCTGTCTACTCACTGGTTGCATCTCATTAAATCACTGCAGAAACTGCCACATTCAGTTATGGGACAAACAAAGGTAGTTTTGCATGTTCTAATGGTTATTTTTTGTACTTGGGTATAAATACTTGGTGATGTGCCAATCTAACTTGCCCTGCTGCAGAGAAAGACATTTTCCTGCAACATTAGGCCCAACAGGGAAGCCTGTAGCGCTTTAACTAGGATGCAGTAAAGCAATGGCAGCTGTTTATCATTTTGTTTTGTATCTACTTGGGAAATTAAATGTGTTCAAGTAAGTTGCTTTCTTTGCTTGTACATCTCTCATTCCCTACTTGGTTCCACCATGTAGTATAATAGATATAATCCATAGGTTACATAGGGGGATGATTACAATCCATATTTTCATGACTGAAGTGGTGTTCAATGATACATGTGGTGGTAACAGCAAGTCATGTTGGTACAAAAGTTGAATTGTATCTTCAGTGAGCAACTGCATGGTCAGTCATGGCCCAGCAGCAAAGGGTCCTACAGCTGCTTACTCTGGGCACTGCCCTCCCAGATGGCAGGTTGATAAGTTTCTTACAGGATGTGTTAGAACAAATCCTACAAAACCCTTCTTGTATGGGATAATATAAACAGGAATACCTCGTTACCACCTGATTTCTCTGTTTCAGGGAGTTTCTACTTTGATTTGTGGAGATTTTCTGATTAAAAAAAAGTAAAAAGGAATATTTTATCTAGAGTTACTTCAATGCAGTTGACCATCAGAGAATACTTTGCTAGAATCAAAACCTGCAGGCACTCAAATCTCTGTAGAGGAATCATTTACTATTCATCCTTTTTTTCCCTCCCATGTGAGAAGATAGTGAGGTAGTGTGGTGCTACTGGTCTGGTCATAGTAATAAAAATACTAATAAAATATTCTAATTACTAGCTATAAAGGGATAACTCTTCTACTTGTTTAATATTTAATGAAGATGTAGGAAAATGAGGTTGAGAATGACAAAACAAGAATCCAAGGGGGTGCAGAGTGAAAAGTTCATTAGGAGCCATTAACTGCTCAGGGTTTGTATGGACAAGACTCTTCCAGGGGATGTGTGAATGCAATTATAAAACATCTTTTGTGGTTGCTTTATAATTTAGCAGCTACCAGCCACAGTGACATGTCATGATATAGGTTTAGTGTTTCCTTCATATAACAGACCTTTTTGCTATTTTAGTAAAAGCAGAAGGAGTGATTTCATAGTGGTATAATTTTAAATGTTAAAGCGTAATTGGATCCTATAAATCACTCAAGAGATCCAGTAGGTTAGTAATGCCAGTACATAAAAAGTGTATGGACACTATATTTCAAACAAATTATGCCAATAGTGATGGGCAAATATTATGGTGTCTCTGGAACTGCACTCATTCCTTTCAGTTGTGTTGCAGAATATGATTAGCTTAGTTTAAACTTTTTTTCTAATTGTGCACAAGAAAATCTCTAAAGGTTTGCAGTTTTTACATGGCTCAAACTTTCTTTTAAGTTTGGAAATTTGCTGAACATTCTGGGTGGGCTTGGGCATCATTTCTAGAACAGTGAAAGTGAAGGTTCTACCTGCCCCTGCAAGGCCATTTACGGTCTCATGCTTTTGTTCCAGTTCCTGGGGTTGTGAAGGCAATCTGGTATCGCAGAAATTGAACCAAGGCGTGATTTTATTCTCACCTGTATCATATGTCACAACAACACTGAGCAACTAGGTCAGGTGACAATACATAGCTCTGAGTACTGAAGGTAACAACCTGAGAGTGAACATCTTCATGGCAAGGCTGGCTGCTGTAGCTGTGCTTTGACTGCACGGCACATGTCTCTGTCTCTCAAGAATCATCCCGTATTTCCTCAGCTGAGATGTTTCCCAAACAATTCTGCCAGCTGTATGGGAATTTGGCCCTTGAGGGAATTCCTATAGCAGATGATGATTTTTTTTTCATCAAGTTATATAGGTGTGAGCCCAAATTTAAAGACTGTTGTAGCATTGATACAAACTTCCAACTGAGGGAAGCACACTTATTGCTCATTGTTGAGGGGGGCTGTCATTGTGCAAAATGCATGAAATCTTGATCCAGACTAGTTGGCTGTCCCTGCCATTGCTGCTCTTTGGCATTCAGCCAACGGATACCTCTCTGTGCTGACCACAGAGCCTCAAAACAGAGACAGTAAACCCCCACAGCTGAGTGTAAGAGTGAAGACAAGGAGCTACTGCTTTATGACCTCCACCTTTTTATTGGTTTGTGCCATGTCAGCTTGAGAATGTGATGTCATATGGCTGTGAGCACAGATCTTTGTGCACATTTCAGGCAGATCTTTAACACTCAGATTTTGCTCAAGGACTTACCTGCACATGTTTAGGAGAGGAAAACAGGATGATATTTACACAGTCCAGAACAGAATGTTAATACACAGGAATGTGCTAGTTTACTGCATCAAGAAAGCGTCCAGCCAGAAGGAAGAGTATGGTAAAGCTTCTTGGAAATACCAGAGTTAAAAGACTGAGGGAATAAAAAAACCTTTCCATTTCAGATTTTGTGGAAGTTGACATCTTTGATATTTTAAATAAGTATTTTGTGCCTGGTACCTAATTAACTAAGAATTGAATACAAACCTAGGAATGTTTTGCCTTTCAGTGTTAGTACTGAGACACATTTCTCTCTGGAATTATAGCTCTATGGCCTGTGTCTTGTTCTGTTCCCTGGGGTTAGATGCTGTATCTTGGATAGAAGTTCATTTTACATATACTTTATGGGTAAAAGTTTTGACTGGAGTTTTCTGTGCTTTTTAAGGCTGTGTCTACGCTTTATGAATCACATGAATTTTTTTGCAGTGAATCAAGAGGAAAAGATGACAAATCCACAGCAACTATTGTAACCAATGCAGCAGATGAGCAAATCCCACAAATTAGGGCAGCTGAAAAGTCTAGAATGAGACAAGGATCTGCCAGATTTTGATATTCAAAACTAAATCATAAACAAAATACGGCAAATAATTATGAAACTGAAAAACACAATAATTTGCTGCTGCAAGATGGATTGTGCGAGTTTCCTGTCAGAAGCTTGTCAGTGGGACAATATACAAGAAAAAAGGTTGGTTCCAAGCAGTTTTTGAATGTTTTATTGCTGACAAAACATTCTAAGGAGTCTGTGAATTTGGAAGATATGTAATTTAGAATACTGTCTTCAACTTTTCCTGCAGTGTCCAGAAAAAATGACATATATGTTATCATACTTGAAAAAATCTTCTGGACTGACCAACATTCTCCAACAAAAGCATTTCTTCAGGAAGCCCATGTATGAATAGCAGAAGGTAGAGAAAAAGTGCTCATGATGGTAATCATTTGACCAAACAGACAACACTACACATAGGATGGAGTCTGATCTCTGAAACTGTCATCACTACTGACCACATCACAGCCAGAGTGGTGTGACAGAGAAATGATATTCCTGTGGAAAGGGATGGTTAGTGTTAATTCATTCACACACTAGGAAAAGTCTTCCAGAGAAAGTCTCCTACGCACAATGAAATACTAGATTTAAATGAAGCTATGTATATAATATTATGTATAATTATCGTCTAACTGGTGGAGGAGGGATGCTTGGAGGAGATGGGGGTGTTAACACTTGTTCCACTTCTGCCAGCTCTAAAACTTAAAAAAAAAAAAAAAGGCTGAAGACAAATCAAAGTTGAAAAAGTTAAGGAGAACCTGGTTCCAGGTCTGAGCAGAGGTGAAGAGCATTGACAGCAGAGCTAAGGGCAGTTGTCCAAGAGCTGTTGAATACCACAAGTGGATATATGAAATGCCAATGTATTTACGTGCCAGGGTTATCTCATCTTCTGTTAATGTTTTTTCAGAGCTTAGCTGGAGATTAGAGTGGAGAATTCACTGCTCAAGAGATTTGTACAGCTTGTACCTGGGTAGTGCAGGAGATACAAACTCGGTTTCCCAGAACCTTAAAAGCAGTTTGTGGAGTCTAAATGTGGCACTGACTTGCTCCTAAATATTTGGTGATGAAATCTTTGTGGCCATACAGCATTGCTCATGGCCTGGCTCTGTCTGTGCTGTAGTGACTGCAGGTCACAAAGATACCTCTCAAATTACTGTAGCTCAGCCATGGCTCACTCTGTGGGGTGGATCCCCTTTCCTGGGTTGTTCTGTAGCCTGTCCTGGATCCCCTTCTGCAGTAAATGTGCTGCTGTCCCAACTAGACTGTAATGACTGTACTGTGAATATATCTTATGATAGAAACTGTTTGCTACAATACATCTCATGGTATTTATGTACAAAATAAATAAAGCCAGAGAATATTCTTCCTGTTGAAGTTCAGTTACTTTAAAGTCTTGGTGGATTTTGTCCTGAAACTCATTATTACAGACCTGTTTCCTTTGCTGCATGATGAAACAGTGTCATGTATCATATTCCTCTCACAAACGGGACTCTGGATTTTCACAAACACTGTAACTGTGTCCCCTACACAGGAAAGTCATAATCAGTAAAAGGATGGTGACCTTCAGCCCAGGTGCCTGTTCAAGGAAGCTCTCTGTTATGCACCAGAGCTGGAAGTGGGTGCAGTGAATTTTGGTCTTTCTCTATATTGCCTGTTATTTCTGTATTTAATCATGGTGAGATGTACAGTGTTCAGAAAACTGTTAAAGAAAACCACTGAATTAAGAGTTTGCCACTAACCCACAGTTTAATAGTCTCCAAATCATATTTTCATTACACTGTTGATTAAATGTGATTCCTAACAGCAAAGAATGCTGCCTTCGTAACACCTGCTCACATTTTGTGGGTTAACATGGTCATTTCCAACATCTGGCAGTTGAAGACTACACTCAATTTATCATAACCTATTTTTATCTATGGCTGACAGTGGCTATGAGCCAGTAGAGTATTTTTAGAGCTCCTTTTTCTGGCACCTATGCATCAAATATATTATCTTCTCTGCTTCTGTACCACTTGGGAAGCAATAAATCATTCTTTTTTTCTTCTTCTTCTTGGTTGCTTTGTTATCTTTAAAGCAAAAGAGAGCTCTGTAATTAACCTCAGTGTCATATTCTAGCATGCAGTATGATCTCAGTTTTAACTGTCTGTTTAACTGATGAGTATATAATGAGCACATCTGTCCAATAATGGTACTTGAAGAGAGTCCTGGGACTTCGCTTTTAGCTGATTTTGTTGGTTTTTCCCTTTTGAACAAGCTGATGCAAAAATGATGGTTCCATTACAGTTTAATTTGAGGTTCGAAGTCCTGTGTAAAGCACAGGCTAAAACACACAGATTTAGGAGGAAGACTGACACAATGAATTTGAAAGCCTTGTATGTATTCTGTGCTTTTAATGTCTCATTAATGTACTTGGCTTAGTCACAGTCCTACAAATGAGGCTCCCTCTCTGTCACGCTCACGACCCTGGTTTGCAAAGCTGGTATAGTCAGCTTGAGCCTACAGCCCTGAACTCTCTCTCTTCCCAAACCATTCCAAAATCATCCCAGGAGCTGCAGCTTATTCCATCTACCTGGCACTTGGGCAGTGAGTCTTAGCAACTGGGTGCAGTCCAGCTTGAACCACACTTTTTTTTTTCAAGCCCTGGATTGGGTTTCTTTCCTCTCGCAGTATCTGTGGAAGAAGAATATGGAGAAGTTATTCTTGGCCTTATTACACCAAGGATCCTCGGTAGGAGGCAGGATGATGAGGTGCCCCAACCAATGCACTGACAGAATAGTCATGTTTGTGTGTGATGCTGTGAGGAATGTTCCTGTGCCTGATAAGGCTGCAGCGGAACAGCAGTGACTTTGCTGGAGCTCCACAGAGACAGACACTCACTCCTGCTGCTCTGGGGTACTCACAGCGAGGGTGGCTGTACAGGGGACTTCATTATCATTGCTTTTACTGAGTGACCTTCTGTCAGCGCTTTGTAAACAGGAAACTGTAAATGCAAGTGACAAACACGAAGATCCAAAAAGCATTAAGCAGTTTCACTAACCAAGAGAAAGGACAGGTGATTATGTGTAAATGCTTCTTCTTTTCTACAGAATGTGAAATACTGAGACAGGAGGAAGGATTTTGATGGACTGCTACAGTCTAGTAACAGGGCTTTGGCTAAATTGCTGTGGTCTGGTGGTGGGTGCTGGTGGATTTTGTTGGTTGATAGGATGTGACAACTAATTCTTGGTACTTTTGCCAGAGAGGAACCTGTTGGCAAGGCTTGACAGCATCTTACACAGCCAAAGCTGCTCTTTTCAAAGTTAGTTCATAATTTTGTCCCAGGAAGTATTCAGCTCCACAGACGTGAAGAGTATGAAAAAGGTAAGGCAAAGAGGGAGCAAGTGCAGCATCTGTCTTAAGTATTATTAATGATCTTAAACCAGCCAGAGATTAGAGGTATAACTAAACAATTTAAGGGTTCAAAATCAGGGAACTGGACCTGTCAGGTACATTTGCTCTGAAATGCTGTATGTTCCTGCTGAGGTACTTGTCCTAAACTTGAATGCCCAGTTCCACAAACCAGGAATGCTGTACCTGTATGTTCCCTGGCCCAACACAGTTGTGGTCCATGGTTAGGGCTTCTGATACTGCTGTGGAAATAAATTGTAAAAGCAGGTAATAGCTGTTGCTCCCTTTTTTACTTTATGACTTTTTATTCTGGAGAAAGGAAGAAAGCTTCTCTAAGACAGCAGAAAAAGGCCACATAATATGGTGACAGACACTCTGCTTTCTCAGTTTATCAGCTGTACAATATAATAATTTATCATTTCAAGTTTCTTTTAAAATCTCAAACAGAGGCTGCTATCAAGAAAGAAAGGAAATGGAAAGAGTAGTTGCCATTTCATTGAAACTGGTTGCCTTTGGGTAGAAGAAATTGCCACTGCTTTCTCACCTGGCCCTCAGATGTACAGCGTGGTTGCAGAGTTGTGTGAGCAGTGAGCCTGGGCACTGAGCAGGAGCACTCAGACAGATGCAGGTTGTTGCTAGGACACCATTACCAGTGTCCTGTCACACCAATGGCTCCTCAATTAAACACACATAGTAGGTAGTCCATCTGGATACATATAAGCACACTTAAAAGAAAATTCTGGCCAAAGTAATGCAACTTCTGTATTTGTATTCATGACCACGTTTCCTGAACACAGTCAAGCATCCTCTTTTCTAGGTGAGAGTCCAAGGCAAGGACTCTCTGAGATCTGTGTGTGACATTTTTTATTTCCCTGTTTGTTGAAGGCCTTCTCTTTTTCTGATAAGTGAAGTCTGAAGTCAAATGATCTGTTAGAAAAGCATGCTCTGGTTCCCATCCCCTGCCCCTCCTTTCAGTGTGTCTGAGGCCAGTGTTAGAGCAGCGTTGCTGCCCCATTACAGTGACAGAACAATGTCTCTGTTTGCCTGCTGAAAAAGCCCCATTTCTTATTAGTGGCTCTGCACCCTATGAAGCTCTGTGAAATGTGTGTGCCTGGGCAACTTCCACTCCATCAAATTGCCTTGTAAATCTTCCTGGTGGCACGTGTGGCTCTCACCTCACTTTACACAATGTTCTGTGACAGCAGCCCAGCCTGTCTTCAATATACACATAAATTAATATTTCAGAATGAAAAAGAAAGGTTTTTTAATGGTGCATGCAGAGGGGTCTTTCCTGATGTTTTGTCTGCATGGACACTCAACACAAGACAACTTCTCTTAGGGATTCCTTCCCTCTGAGAAAATGCTTTTGTACAATAAAGGAAAAAGTATTGCTTCGTTCATGACAGCTTAACATGGCCAAAATTTTACTTTCTGCACACAGAAGTCTCTTGAAAGCTTTCTTGGAATTGGCTTAGTCAATTTTGCATGTCTTTACCTTTCTCTAACAAAGAGGAACTTACTTCAAAAGGTTCAATCAGTCTGTTTTAAAGATTACAAAACAACCATCCTCCTCACAGCTCTACAGCTCTTTCTGATCCTTTCTGATTTTTTGGCTCTTTTGGTTTGATTTGAGGTTTGCTGCTTTGTTTGGGTTTGATTGAGGGTTTTTTTGGGGGGGAGGGGGAGTTGTTCGTTTTGTTGGTTTGGTTTGGTTGGTTGTTTTTAAGGGGGTTGGGGGGAGTGTTTTTTTAGGGTATTTTTTCTTTTTCTCTTTATTTTGCTTTCTAATTTCTTTTTTCTATTCTTTCTGACCATGCCATAGACCAACTTTTTACTATGCTCCCCACAGCTCAGCATGATTGGCTGATAGCTGAGTGGGATTTTATGGAAGTGTTAAAGTAGAGCAAATGGCAATTAGGCTGCTTGTGTAAGGCTGGATGAGGAATCACATGCTTAGAAATCCAGGCTACAGTGCAACATTCAGTTACCTTGGATTGTGACTTCTTTTTATGCCATTATATTTAAAAGAAAGCCTCAATATCAAGAACCTTAAACCTGAAGTATGTAAAACCCTCTACAGAATAACATCCAGAAAATTATTCAATCAAGGATTGAAAACTAGACCTAGGTATTTACACTGCAAATATTAATTTATTGGCTGTAAAATATTCATTGGTTTCACAGTCTAATATGACTATGTCTCATGCACTAATAAATGTGTTTGGTCTGAGTCAGTATGCAATGATGAAAATGTGTTTCCTGGGGCACAGCTTTGCCAGATGACACTGTTATTGCCTCAGCTTTCAGCTCAGAAAGTCACACAGCCAGTTAGCTGGCCTTGGTCTTCTCCACTCTACCTGCCTTTAAACTTCACTTAAACAGCATGTCAGCTTATTAAGCACATTTTTAAAACGTATCTTAAGGATATTTTGAGAAATAAGTGATAATAAAGCAATGAAAACCTGTATGTCTCTAATGAACAGAACCTATGCACTGTGTCACCAAACACCACACTGTGCTTGTTCAAACTCCTCTTCTGCCTCCCCAGTGCCTGTTTAGGGCTGATCTTTCTTACTCTGCTTTGCAAAGCAATATAGTAAATGCATGAGAGGTAAATAAATTCATTGTGTACTGCAGAAATAAAATGAGCCTTAAAACCCTTTAACCAGACTTAGAGCAAGTTTTCAGAAAGTAAATAAAGTGTGTTGATATTCTAAGTTCAACAAATTATCCAAGACACTGGAGGAGTTTGATAATTTTATCTCAATATGGAACATGCAATATGTTTTTATGGTTCAGATGTTGCCCTCTTGCTAAGAGAAGAATGAAGTGTTTTCATACTGATGCCAACAAGCAAGAGAAATAGTGAATTCATCATTTCGGGTTGTATTTTCTTCCTCCTGTGCTTTTTTCCATCCAGATACATAATACATGTGTGGAAATTCTCAAAAAGTCCCTTTTTAGGAATTGCAGCTATCCCATTTCAGCCATTGAGCTGGCTGTGACACAAATGGCTCTTTGCAGTAGAGCTGATAAATCTATTTATTCAGACTTTCGCAAAACAGGCACTGCTGCAAAGAGCATGGGATAAAATTTATTCTCTAAGAGAACATCAGCAATGTCACACAAATCTCATGTAAGCCTGAATATCTGACCAAATGCCATAGAATTTGAGTATATCTGAATGGATTTGGAAAATCATGTGTGTGATAGTACACATTAGTATCATGTAAATAATTTAAACTTTTGGTCCAAGTTAGGAATAGCAAGACCTAATTCTGTATAAACCCTCAATAAATACTCATCCAAGCTGTTGCCTATACCATTCTTCAAAGAAATAAACCAGAAAGAAGCAAATAATGGGTATTGTTTACATTAAAATAATAATATAATATTTAAACAAGCCACAGAAAATGGCTTATCTCACTAGGGAGCTGGACAGATGGGTTGGCATCAAAACACTGCCTGCCTGCTCTCCTGTGTGGGCCTCCTATTTGTACTCTTTGGTTTTGCAAACAGTTGTAATAGTCTGTGTTGTGTGCACAGAGCTGCTATTTTTAATAACAAATCATGAGAAAATATTTAAACAATACAGAAAGTGTGAACTGAAAACTCTGAGCACACTGATGTGTGTGCATGTGCATGAATACAAACATGACACACTGACAATACAAAAGCCAAC
>JAWWLZ010000139.1:61886206-61911933 GCA_035041345.1 Poliocrania exsul
CTGAAAACTCTGAGCACACTGATGTGTGTGCATGTGCATGAATACAAACATGACACACTGACAATACAAAAGCCAACTGGGCAGTGCTACCATAGGGAATCTCAGTCAGTAGAAATCCAGGCCCTGTGGGTAATTTGTGTTCTAGCACTTTCACAGCCATATTCTCAAAACTTGTGCCTCACCTGTGTTTGCAGAGGGAAAAGGGTCAAGAATAAGGACACCTTTTTTGCCAGGTTATGTGGCAAAGGTGTGGACATACTGACACATCCTGTTGGCTGAGCCTGTTCTCCCTCTCTGCATTTTCAGGGCACATTTCCTCCCGTGTAACTTACACTGATCTCCATGATTCAAAGTCATGAAAATCTGTGAAGTAAACATAGTATTTTGTTAGCTTTTCCTTTAGAGGCAGGAATTGATGACTGGTTGTGTGTAAGACTCATTTGACAGATACATGTCAGAAAAGGACAAAGTTAAGTTTCTGGCACTTGACACCTGGTGCAAATACCAGATGATGTTCATAGTTAACAAGGGCCAGTTGTTTCTTCTCTTCCTGTTCCTTCTTCTAAAGAAATCCCAAAGTTTTCAAGATGCACTTTAATGTAAGAACTTTAAAGTTTACTTAAAACCCTTGTTCCTTCTTCTAAAGAAATCCCACAGGTTTCAAGATGCACTTTAATGTACAAACTTAAAATTTACCTAAAACCCTTAGCCCTGTAATGGAAATCAGTTGCAACTATGTCATGAGGTTGAAGTCACAGGAAAAAATAGTTCTCATGAACTGTTTGAATAAAGCACACAGCCTAGGATGCTGTTGTGATATTTTTGGAAATGGAAAATCCCTTGTTGGAAAAGTAAGACAGAAAATCATGGGGGGGTTGTTTCAGATTCGCTCTAGGTTGCCATGTACATGTGAAGCATAGTCTTGCTCTGAGATGTTATTACAGGACAGATTTTGCCTGGGGAACAGGTGGGTATAAGCATTTGGGAGAGGAGTTTAACTTTTAAAATGTTTCTTAATTAAAACCCAATTTTTGCTAATTTGTCTATAGTATATCGTGAGTGGAAAGTTATCTTCAGGCATGCAGAGGTATGTCCAAAGACATCCAAACTCGGGGTTATTTTTGGGAATCCACAGCTGGAGTCTTCTACAGAGAACACTGCACCCAGGGTCCATCAGCATTATTCATACATGTGCCCTCGTTTTGGTAGCTTCCTCCAGATAATTTGCTGAGAGTTTGCCTTGCATTGACTAGTGCAGATATAACTCACCTCAAATGAGCTCCCCCAGGTCTGCTGTAGGCACCCAAAATTTGACAGAGGCCAAGTTACCCTGTGCTTGGCCAGAAATGGTAACTTGTTCAAAGCTTGATGTGGCTGGAGCTGATCAGCCCCCACCACCTGAGCTCACACTGCCCAGGTCCTGCCCAGCTCCCAGGGCAGCCCCTCACACAGCTCTGGTCTGTGTGGATGTGAGTCCAGAGTGTTTAGGGTCTGATGATGGGGGACCATGGGTTACGAGCAAATCATGAAGTTCAGGAGAATTCACAGAGACTTGAGAGTGACTTTTTTTTTCAGTCCAAGATATTTTATTGTAAAAATTAATGCTGCATAGGGTAAATAACAAGTCATTTTACTGCAAATGAAGATGGATTTTGATATTGGTTGTTTGTTCAAGTATCAGATTTATTGCTTCAGATACCTCCACCTTAGCAAGTTCTTTGTGGAGGGGCTCTGCAAAGCTCCCTTTGTTGGCCCTGGGGAGATGCTGGTTCATGAGACCTGTTTGAGACATCCACTATGGACTGAGTGTAGGCCCAGGGGGACTATGTTACCTGTCTGCATGGCAGACATCTACTTCTGATCCAGAGAATGTCATTCCAAGTGTGTGCTGGTGAGCCATCTGGTCTATAACAAGGTCCTCTGCGTGGCAGAGGGGACAGTTTGTGCCTGCAGCCCCTCACAGAGCCCCCGACTATGGTGGTGAAGGAGAGGTGAGATGCTCCTCTTCCTCCTGGGCAGGCTGGCACACACTGTGCTGAGACTGGGCTACCAACCCTCTGCTCCCATGGGCATATCTGAAGGGACAGATCTTGAGCAAACAGGCAGTAACAAAATCTGATTTTCGTTTGTTAGTCACTCTGTGTATCTTGAAGGAGAGGCTGGTTTGTACTGGTGAGCAACTGGTTGTACCAGTCACACCAGGGTGATACAGCTGGAGTTCTGAATAGCTGTGAGCACTGAGGTGTGCACTGCAGGCCGTGCTCTGATTCAGTGTTTGCCAAGGGATAACTGTCCCTCTGTGTGCAACCGTTCATTGGATGGGACAGTTCCATAAAGAACCCCAGACTGAGATAAAGAAACCCAGACTCAGACCAGACTCCATCCTCTGAGAGAGCCCTGAGGCTGTGCCTGCTCAGGACAAAGCCAGACTCCAGCAGCAACATGTCTCATCTGGAAACTGCCATGGGAATGACCATTGCTGTCTTTGACAAGTATGCAAAGACTGATGGCAACAGGCAAACCCTCAGCAAAGCAGAACTAAAGACCCTCCTGGAAAAAGAGCTCCCAAACTTCCTCAAGGTAAGAGAACAGCACGGCATCGCTTCTGTGTAGCAGCTGCAAAAGCTGTTTGCAGGCACAGTTTTTAGTGTATTATCAGGGAAATTACAACCAGAAATATGCAGTGGTTTGTAGGAAAATGTAAAATGAAAAAAGGTTTTGCACATACTCTGTAAAATTGACTCTAATATTCAGGGCCATTCCCTGTTTGCTAAATTCATCATTCAAGTTATCAGAACAATGGCTTTGAAATAGGTTGGATTTCAACTTCAGAATTCGCCTACTACTTCTGTTTATCACTGGATTTATCAGCTCACATCATGTCACAACTGCTGTGAAGGTAGTTGTGTTGTCAGCAATTGAAGATCTTGATTGCAGGTGAGGAATTTCTCTAAATATTTATACACTCACCTTCTCTAGGTATTTATCCTGTATACTCAGTATGCTCCTCCAAATGATGCATAAACCAGAACAACAGATGAACTCAGGGCAGAGTGTTTGGCATTTGTCTTTAATAGCAAAAGAAAGACCTGACAAAAGAAAGACACTTGCTTGTAATCATCAGGTGCATTTAAGCACATATTCAAGATACTTAATACATTATAGTAAAAGCTTTAACTGTCAGGAAGACAAAATGCTTTCCATTTTCAATTGTTTTCTGTTTGCTTCCCTTCACTAAAAATCCAGAACACACTTTTAATGATCTTGTTCTTTCCACATCAGAGTAATGTTGCTCTGTCTGTACATTTGTTGTTCTTAATGGCCAAAATCTAGAACCAAGTGGTCCATGTGTGGCTCCCACTTTTTGTATCCAGCATAATTCAGTTTTTAATAACTATTTGAGAGCACTGCAGCCAGGGGACTTATATAGTTTAGTATCTTTCCATGTAAAGTCTGTAAATTCACCACAGGAAATCCATGCCTGCTGGATTTATTTCACACAAAACAGAGATGGAATATTCAGAATAAGGTCCTGGGTGGCTCAAGGGAAGTAGATTAAAGTGTTTCTGGAAAAGCTGTATAAAACAGATCAGTGCTTGTGACCCAACAGCATCATGGAATGGTCCTACTCCTGAGCACACAGCTGTGTTCTGTTACCCTGTAACACTTACATGTAAAGAGGAACAAAACCAGCAATAAAACCACAGTCCTAAGAGGGCATGGAAATTCCCCAGACACTCAATATTTGATCTAAATAAAGTTGGGGAGCGGCTGCACTAGATAGGATTTTTCCAGGAAGGTAATTAGCTAGAGGTCCCCTTACATTCCAGTTTCCATCTTCCTTTCTTTTCCTATTCTAGGGGGAAAAAAGAAAAAAAACACCACTTCTATGCCAGTATTTTATATAAATTTAAACCAACAATGTCCTGCCTTGTTGTTGTCCTACCAGACTAGTAACTGAAAGAAAGAAATGGAGAACATAAGTCTGACTTCACAAAAAAAAGTTTTGCCTGCGTTTTCCTGCCATTTCTATCTGTATTTTTTATTTGCAAGAAATTCTGTGCAACAGTGTTTTTCAAATATTCATGTGTGCTTTTGGCCTTAGAATTGGTTATAGCTGGCACAGCCCACAACTGTCTGGGAAAGTCTTGAATCAATCAGAGGCAGAAATACCACAGGACTGAAGGACTGGTCTCAGTTATAAAGAGTTTCCAAAAAGCAATTCCCACTTGTGCATTTCAGAAGTAATTCAGAGGCTAAAACTAGTTCATATATTTCACTTATAAAATTAAAACCCATTGTAATTTACAAAGTGAAAAGGAATAAAAACTTCCAGACACATTCATCAGCCCAATCTCAAGAACTGGTTCAATTTTTTGTGATTTTAAAGGTGCATGTATTTAAAGTGAAACATGAAATTATAGAATGAGGAATTTAGTTGGTTAGATGCTAATCAAGAATTGCCTTCAGATTTAAATAAAAATATTAATTATTTTTAATCGTTGCAATTTCCCCAAAATTTTACATAATTTTTCCTAGTATATCAGATTGTTTCTGTTTTGTAGATTAGATAGGTCTGTGCTGCCACCTCCTGTTTATTTTTAAAATTGCACGTTCTAAAAATCCCTGGAGATACTCATTGCCAGGACTCGGCAAAAATCATCGAATTGTAAAGATGGGTTGGAAGAGACCTCCGAGATGATCAAGTCAAACCCTTGATCAAATGCTCTCCTGTAAGCTACTTTACTTTTTATTAAAATTTTTAATAGCATTTTTTTGTAAAATAAAAATAAAAACCCCCAAACCTCTCTTTTTACTTAGACATTGCCTTGCATACTATCAGTGTTGACATGTGCTGGTTCCGTCAGCCCATCAGAATTACAATAACTTAGATTATTTTTTGCTGTGGTCACTCAAGCTCAGCATCCCAGTGGTGTCCCAGCTCCTTGAGCAGCTTCTGCTGGGCCAGTGGCAGCACCTGAAGCCCTTTTGAGGCTGTTTGCACCTTATCTCAGGTGGATGTGTTTCGTGAAGTTGAAATTGCACATTTGCCCCAGGAAAGCATCATTTTTCGCAGCACAAACCACCCAAGCTCCCGCCGAGCCTCTGCAGGGGCGGGAGGGGAAGGAGCGGCATAAACTCATCTGGGTAATGTCCCCAGGCTCTGTGTCACACAGCCTTAATCATGATGGATGTTGGTTTAAATGCTGGAAATGTGCTCTCCGTGACTGCAGCTCTCAGGTGTAATGAGCGCAGGAGCACACGCTGTGGGGGGGCTGTTCCCTGCCTCTGGGAGAGGGTAGGAAGACTAGGATGCCATGCAGGTGGTGGGACTCACGGCTGGTCCTGCTGTCCCCAAAAGCCCCCAGCCTGGCTCCGAGGGCAGCAGTGCCCACAGTTCCCACGGGGAGGGTGTGTTTTGGGCAGCCAGAGGAGGAGATGTGCGGCTTCCCCAGGATGGGTACGCAGAGGTGGAGCTGTCCCAGTGTTCTCACCTCCCCTGCTGGGTTCTGAGCAGCTGCCTCAGCCAAGCGCAGTGTGAAGGAACTCACGGCTTTTTACCCAGAGACATAATGCACAAAGTGAGCAAAGAGAAGGAAATAAAAGGTCTCACTAGCAGAAAACATGATATCCTGATGTTGTGGGCAGGCCGATAGCAGGGCTGCAGGAGGAGCCGTTGCACCTCCAGCACACCCCATCACACACCACCTCCCGGGCAACTCTATCACGATTCCCAACAGAAAGATACCATGTGTCTGAGCAGGGCCCAGCCTCAGGATCCCTGGGTGCCCCTCCACACCTCAGCAGGGGCCTGGAGCCCACCAGGGACCTTGTTACGGAGATGCTGCTGCACTGGGGTTGTGCCTCCTCTCACCTCAGCCTGTTTTTTTCTTTTCCAGTCAGGGAAGGACAAGGATGCTATTGATAGAGTCTTCAAGGACCTGGATGAAAATGGAGATGCCCAAGTGGACTTCAAAGAATTTGTCATCTTTGTGGCAGCCCTGACTTGCTGTTGTCACAAATATTTTGAGCAGAATGCAGCCAAATAGTTGTCAAACTGCTCACAGAAGCTGTCTTTGCCTGTGCTCCATATGCTAGTGGTATGGATCCCTTCACTCCTTCCATGTACTGCCATGAGGTTTGCAAGCATGCTGGGTTGTAAAAATAAACCCTACTGTGCCTACTTCCTTGTCCTGAATGTTAATTTCTCCTCATTTGTGGAACAGCCTGGGTTTAGTGGCTCTCCCCTATCTCACATTGAGCAGTTTCTCTCTTTCTCTGATTTTAAAATTCTATTCTTTGCCAAAAGACTCAATATTCATCTCAGTATAGAGGCTGCACAAGGGTAAATACTGCTGGAACCGTGAATCAGCTGGCAGACTGCAGCCCAAACTCACACATGTGCCACCACAGCTGTATGGGATGGGTCTCACTGGTGCTGCCTTTGAACCTGCTTGGTACCCTCAGCTGTGTGGTTGTTGCAGGGCTGAGTCAGGGACAAAAAAAGATTCTGTGCAGTTTTGTGTGCTGGTGAACCATGTCATCCAGCTCATAGAGATTTACTTCCTATGACTCTGTAAGACTTTCACACCAATATACTGATATTACTTAAACTATTGACAATGTAGGTGGGTTTGTACAGGATAACCACTTTATTTTAGATAAGTTTAAATACTCTCCCAAACAGCATACCATATTATTTTTAACTGAGACAAGACTAATGTCAGCAATTACTGCTTTTTTACCTGAAAATATCAGTGTTGAGAAGTGTAAGACTTTGCTTTCAGGGGACCAGGCAAGAGATATCGGCTGGAGCTCTGCAGCTGGAACAAGACTGATTCAGTCTGTATTTTGAAACACTTTGCAAGTGAGCATCCCAGTGCAAACTGCAAACCCATCAAATTTAGTTCTGTTATCTCCAGAACAGTCCTGTTTGGTGTTATTCCTGTCCTATACCAAAAGTCAAGTCCTTTCCTGTCCTACTGCATGTACAAACATGCTGTGCAGGTAGAGGGGTTGCAGCTCCTTGTGCAGCCACACTGATTTTGTGCAGGGTTCCAGCTCTGGCTGGAGGTCCTGTGAGGTCATGCAGCACAGAAAAGAGAGGCAAAACAGTTCTGTAAGTGTAGAGCACTGCTTTAACTGCAAAAACATCTTCCTCTTCCTGCTGGTGCCCGGTACAGTGTGCTGACTGACCGCAGTTGTGTGCCTGGGACAAGAGCTCAGTTTCTCTGTGTTTCCTGAATCTGAAGCTAAGCCACAGGTTTGACCTTTTCATGACCTCATATAAACATACATTTGTTTAGGTGTATTTATCTTTTAGCGAACTTGCTGGGAAAAGTTTGGACTTGTTAGTTTATTTCAGCCTGTTTTAAGCATTACAGGTGTCATTTCCTCTTCCTTGCTCTGGTTCCTGAGTTTGGCTCTTTACTGGATGTGACTGCTGCTTTGGGAAAGGCTCAGCTGTTGGGTGAGATCAAGTATTTGTGATCCATAGGCCAGGTTTCCCTAGGTGAATGTGGCTTGTCCCTACCAGAGCTGTCCAACCCTGGTAAGACCTCGGGATCCTCCTCATGCTACACGTAGCTGGCGTACACACCTGCACTGTACCTGGCACAAACACCTGCAGAGGGTTCCCCCTCCCAAAGAGCACTGGAACCATGACTGCTGTGAGAGGGAGCAGCCACAGGTGCAGCTGCAAACAGCACTGCAGTGGGAGCTGTTAGCTGGTCGTGGTTGGATCAGACAATGAGCATACTTACTGCGCAACAAAACCCAGTGAGTGCTGCCCACACTCACACCTTGTCTTGTCAGCTTGACGTTCCCAGCTCAGCATGAACATGCAACAAAAGCCCGATGATCAGTTATTCCTCATTCTCAAACAGACTAGTATAAGCTCATAAGTTAGTATCAGAGTGTGCAAGAAATTGCTTAAGAAAGGAAGCCTGTATGTGTGTCTGTCTGCCTGTGTGAGCATGTCTGCCCTCTGCTGAAAGGGGCAGCAGGGGTTTGTCCCCATTCCAGTGCTGCTACAGACTGAGCTCTGGCAACCAACCACTTTGAGCAGGGCTCTGCCTCCTAATCCCCAAATCCTTGTGGCACGCAATCATGCTGGGCAACACTCAGAGGGTTGCTGGAGGTCCTGGCTGGCCAAAGATGAACTGCATTGCATACATTACAGAATGCATCACAATTGCAGAAGTATCATTACTTGTGTTATTGACAACAGTAAGATTTCTCTGCACTGCCTGAGCAAGAAAACTACTCATCACCAAAATGCACAAAATTCTTCCCAATCCAGGGATCCCAAATTAGCCTTTCTTTCAGAGACTACTCCATATTATTTCCATTGTTTGAGTTGTCTTTACAGCTCTAATCCAGCATGGCTCTGCCCAGTGGTGCTGTGCAGCTCACCACTTGCAGAGGCTGTCAGACTCCAGTGTCACATCCCTCGCTATTTTGTCAAGGCTATAAATGAATGAAGTGCTCTGCTTATTGCAAAGCAAGTTGATTATAAATTCCAGAGTCACATTTCCTATATTGCACAGGTAGCTAGCTAGTGGTATAAACTATCTCTGCGGTGAGGAAATCTTCGTGATACCTATCACCAATTGACTAGTGTACTCTAAGTTTTTTTAAATATATTTTTCCTTTTTTTAAGTGTGGCATTAACATCTAATATTCTGCATTACTTCAGAATATCCATCCTCACTAAAATTATTTTTTTACCAGTGTGTGGCGCTAAACGCAGCCTTTTCATTACTGAGCCCAAAATTGCATGTATCATTGTCGAAACAGAATGTAAAGAATCTGCGTTAGGCATAAAAAAATCAGAATTGTTCTTAACGTCGTGGCAATTTTATGTCTGCACAAATAGTGGATGTCCCATCGAAAGCGTTTCACTGATTGCAGTGGAAAAAACAGGAGCTGAGGCCAGACAAAGGCTCAATTTCTTGAGCTTTCAGAAGGGCTGCACCAGCCCAGTCTCTCCCTTGTGAAAGTTTCCCCTTATTTATAACTCCCCTGTGCAATTTATTGTAGTGTTGTTCTCCACACCATTGAAATCACTTTTGAATCATATTTCTTAAGGAGAACATTGATGAAAAGCAACCCCCTCTTGTTAGCCAAGGGCTTCACCTTGTTACTCATTTTATGTGTTGGATTTTTAAAACCACAGTACTGAGCAGCGAGAGCTGTGACATACCCCACGTTTCACTCCTATTTCCTACAGTACCTGTCCCTGGTGTCCAGTATCCACACTGTTTCACTCACTCTTTAATGCCATCTTGCCCATTCTCCTGATATTCCACAGGGGGTTTTCCTGTGCCTGGGGACTCCCCTGCCCCCGCTTGCCCACAGCTCTGCTCACAGAGCCGGAGCTGCTTTGTACCTGCTCCACCTCCCGAGAGGGCTCGGACCCACCGCGATGAGCTCCAGCACCTTCACCTCCCTGAGTGAGCACCTGACTCCCTCGAGTGTGCTCTACAATGTGTGGGATCTTATTTTTCCTGCAGCTCCCAAGCCTGCAAACCCTTCCACTTGTGCTGAGCCCTCCTTAGGTCCCCTGGTCCCACCGGTTCGTGGGGGACACCTGAAAGCTCAGAGCCGGTGCCCAGGAGCACAGGATGCTGTGAGATGCTTTGCTAACCAGAAGGAGCTGTGCACATTTGGGGCTGCAGAAAGAGGGGAAAGAAAAGGGATTTGGTTGTGGGTTTTTTTCTTTTCTTTTTCCCTGCAGATTCTTCAAAAGCTGTAACTCTGCAATGAATATTCATTTCAATGTAGTACTGAAAATTCAACTGATGACACCTGAGAGAGAAAATGATCCAGGAATAAAAGAAATTAACATATAGCTCCCACCTCCCCATAGAACAAAAGTGAATTTTCAGAATATATTATTTAACCTAAAAGCCTCAGAACAAAGTCACTTTAGTATTTTTCAATCCATTAATTTTTTTTTCACAGTATTATTAATTTTCACTATGAACCTGCAGTTTACCCTAAATATACTGTGTATTTCCTTCCCTCGGTAAACTTTTGTTATTCAAGGTTCAGGCTACAGAGATGCTAGACCTGGTTTTATACCTACCATTTAATCTCAGCTTTTAAGCCTAAATGTGTTATGTAGGATGAGATAGTTTAAGAAACAGCACAGGCAGCTGTAAGAGAAAGGAAAAGACAACATCAAGAGCAGCTTGGCCTATACAAGCTAATGGTTGTGGCTTGTGCACATTTGACTTAATTATCTTAATAGAAAATGAAATACATGGGACAATATATTACCTGCAAATGACAATATATGAAATCATCATCTGCGATGAGTTCCAAATTAAGCAAGGCTTAAAGGGAGAAATCAGCAAACCAGCCAATAAGTAATTCTATTAACTTATACAGAAAAAAGTATAAATTCATATTAACAGTAAATCAGTTCTCTAGATCAAGATACTGCAGTATTTATAGGTGCCATTTTGAAATCTGGTGACTCTTCAGTTTTAAAAATGACATACTGAAATCTGATTTCTGAGTGTGTATACAGGAGAAAATAGGCATAATGTTACTGAAGCCACTCCTGGTCACTTATGCTGTGGTTTTGCCTGGGAACATTCCTCATTATTTTACCTTCAAGTTCCCTGATGCCCAAACCCATCAGATCTTGCAAGCTAAGCGGGCTCAGGCCCGGCCAGTACTTGGATGGGAGACTTCCTTGGAATACCAGGGGCTGTAGGTTCTAGTCCCAAGGACTTCATTGTCACTGTCCAAGCTCGCTCGGCCATGACAGATGAACCTTAGGAGTTAAAGGGTGGGGCCAGTTCCACGCATGCTGTGCCTCACCTACAAAATCCACTGCACAGGCTGGAAGGGCACACCCACGTGGGTCCAGCCCTTCCCAAATCTTCATTCATGAAACTGAGTCATACATACACACAATACCAAATACACAGCCAGCATAACTGAAAAGATATTCCTTGCCGGGCAAGTTCCCAAGCCATTGAACAGTAGAACTATGGTGGCTGCTCTGGTCCTCTCCATGTTCTCTGCAACAGGCTGAAAAGGTGTCAGCAGAGGAGGACAGGGAACATTTTCTCCATCTCCTCCTCCTTCTCCTCCTGCTCCTCCTCCTTCTTCCCCTCACCTTCTTCCCTGAGGGAGCGTTTCCTGCTCCTGCCCTGTAAAACATCGGGTGATGCTCATCCCACCACCAGCAGAGTCAAAGTCCTGCTGGCACATCTCCCCTGCCCTAACCACTCAGCAGAGCTCAACAAAGGTCTTAAATGAAAAAAAAAAGAAGCTGACTCCTGCTCAGGTACCTGGAAGGAAGGATTTAGGTCTCTATTTTGCTAAAGAGGGTTCATGACTATAGTCCAGGTGAGTTTGAGGCTTGCCTGGCCTCCTCTGGGCCACCCCCTCTTGCCTGTGTCATGAAGCTCCCCAGCAGATGTGCTAATGCTTTTGGGTCCCTTTCTGAGATACCTCTCTCACGTGCTGGGAGCAGAGCCTTGGGGCTTAACACAGGTTTCTGCAGGCTGCTCAGATACACCCACCTGGAAATTAGTCATTCCAGCAGCTAATTGACTATGCTTTTGTACAGCTTTTTTGGGCTGTTTTCTTCCCCAGACTCATTCCTTTCTTTTTTTCTACCTAGTCGATAATTTTCTTAATCCTGTACCAACCTACAAACCTCTGGGTCACAGCTCTATTCTACAAACTGCTCATTATCTGAAGGGAGAAAAAATTTCATTGTTTAAGGGTACAGCTCTGCTACTCTCTAGCAGGTGATCATACATCATACTATGCTGCAGGACTAGGCACCAGAATATTCTATAAATAGATTTGAGTTTACCTTTTAAACCTTTCCATTATACCCAAACACATACTTTTTTCTCCCTCCTGATTTTATAACTTTCTATTTAGATGCAATTGCCAATAATATTTTCTTTTGTTTTATGACAAGAAGTAGGTCTCTGCAGCATTAGGTAGCTATTGGCTGTAGCCTTCAGAAAGAACAAAAGGTTCCTGAAAAGAAATGGGTAAGAAAGCTGAGCAGAAATTTGCTGCAAGAGCCAGGAACTTCCTCTCCAGGATGTAAGAACAAGAACAGAGAAATTGAAGCAACCTGCAGGTCACTGCTACAGTTTCAGCCGTCCTACCTATGGGGGTTTAAACCTGATGAAGGCTTGAAATTCCAGGATTGTGGGTTTGCTTTGGAGGCATTTTAATGTTCAAATGTTTATTTTCCTTAGAGCTGCAAAATCCTTATTGTAGTGACTATAACTCCTTTCTTTCTCCTCATTTCTGAACCCTACTCTGTCATTTAAGTCTGTGGTGCTTTGACCAAGCAGTTTCAGATGGAGATGTTGTGGAAGCCACCAATATATCAAAAAAGTCAATTTTGTGTTTCTGAATCAGCTTCCTCACCTGTGCTGACCTCAGTCCTCCATCCTCTCTGCGAGATTTCCTATCTGTCAGTACCAAGTTAATAGGTTTAAAAGACCAAACAGCCAAGTCTGCAGGACAGGTAAAAGGTCAAAGACCCAGTGCCCTCTGCTGTTCTTTCTGTAGGTATTAAGAGTGTTGTCTGAAATGAATATTTAATCTCCCATGACAAAACCAACTCCTTTCTTCCCATCGCTGGCTTCCCAGATGAAACAGGTGAGAGAAATTAAAAACTGCAGCTGTAGGAAGGGATCTCAAGTAAATTAAAAGTCCAAAGTAAAGCAGGAATGGTGCTAGGTTTGTCTTGGAGGGCTCTAGCTGGAGGCAAAGGCAAGTGCCTTGCCTGTGGCTCAGCCTGGGACTCACCCTGTGGCTGGGCCTGGGACAGAGGGAAAGCATAAGCTGCAGATTTAGGGTGCTGGAAAGCATCTTCCACAGCTGCTTGGGGCTGCTGCTTGAATATGTGGTCTGAGCCTGGAGCTGGGTGCCTGGCCATGTACCACCTTACGTTCCACACAGAGATGCTGAAAGCCACACAATCCCTAGGCTGGGATTGTTGCAGCCTCAGGGGCAGGAGGATTTTAGCCTGGTTTGGGCAGAGATAAGGGCAATTCCTGCAGACCCAGCTGCTGCTGTGCTGGTCTTCTGACAGGGAGACTGTCGGCTTTTCCCAGGCCATGAGGCAGCAGCAGCCCCTCACCAACAGCCTGCCCCTGCTAACAGACTCTGCAGGCACATCCCCTCAGCTCCTCCAGCTGGAGAGGAAGGGGAGGTAATAGAGGGCAGGATAAAGCCAGGACAGCAGAGTGGGCTGAGGCAGACCTGCAGCACAGGACACTTACCCTGTATCCTTGTTTCTCCCTGCCTTCCATGGTTTTCTCCTTCTTTTCCTTCCTATTTTCTTGCAGCCTAGATATGAAGGAGCCTTTCAGCAGAAGGCCACTCTGTGGTTTATTCTGTAAATAAAAAACCAAAGCATTTCTGTCCCACAAAGTCCCCCAAACACAAGCAAATGAACTATCCCCTTCTCTGCAGAGGCTGCTATTCTGGCTCACAGTGCAGCCTGCACAACGTAGTCCTTTCTGGCGAGTCTCACCCTGCTGCATGGCAGCTCAGCCTTTCAGCCCTCAGAGAATGAGCACATTAGGGGCTGAATATAAGCAATGTTTGATTCCAGTTGCTTGGGCTATGCCCAATTACTTTATTAATGGACTGGTTTGAAGCAGGGTTCAGATAACACAAAGTTGTGTTTTAGGTTGGATTCTCCAGCCCCCCCAGTTTTAGAGCAATAAAAGCAAAGCAATGTTAACCTTCTTTCTGGGATATTGTCTAGGGAAGCATGAACCAAAGATCTCCACATGGGCAGCCTGTCCTCTGCAGAGCTCATTACTAACGACAGCAGAAGGACAAATAACTTTATTTTCCTGATACCCTTGATTATGAAAGGATGGCTTCTCAAGAGGGAGCTCACAGTTCTAAATAACTATTTAATCATTCTTTTGGGATAATAAGCATGGTGCTTTCCTCCATGAAGCAAGTCAGGAGTCCATTTGGGTGTCCTCCTACAATCCCACTTTAAAATTAAGTTCCCCTTCACAGGAGTGTTTCAGGTACTTGGGAAAGCTGGGGAAAAGCTTTTTAGCAGGATCCAGGGAACCTCTGGAACAGTTCCCTGGGGTGTCAGGGACACAGCTGCTGACAGCAGCATGCAGGTGGTGATAACTGTGTGCTTCAGAACAAGCTGAGAGAGGCTGCTAACCCTTGATGGGACAGGGAGACAAGTACCACCCACCTCTCAGCAGAGGCCTTGAGAGTCCGGACAAAATGACAGTAAGAGGAAGTAGCTTTCCATAGGTTTCTGCTATTGTAAAGCACAATTTTGGTCACATTAATGCTTTGCCTCTCAGAGATTAAAATATTCAATACATGGACTTGGAAATACTTTCTGTAGAAGGAATGAGCACAGGCAGAGCCATCTCTTATGGAGCAGCACAAGGCATAGAATCACAGACAGGCTGGAAAGTGCTGTCCCATGAGATGATGTCTGGAGCCTGCTAGGAACTGTCCCCAAGCCTGGACCAGGACTCAGCAGTGCTGCCCACTGTCCCATCCACTGAATCTATAACTCAAGGAGGTCATCTCTGAAACAAAGGTTTTAATGGTGGCTACTCCCTGCTGTGCTCTGTAACTGCTGGTGTGGCCTCTGCGTCTTTTCTACATCCACCTATTCTTTGAAAGGATCATCTTCAAAGATAATAAATCAATTATTAGTATATTTACTGTCCCGTAGAGTCTATTAGTGTATTTTTTAAGGTTTTTTTAATTTCAGACTTTTACAAATTAAAAAATACTATTTTTTTAAAGACTTAGGCTTCATTAAGCATTTTAAATAAATAAAATTAAAAAACCCCAAAAAACATAGAAGATTTGGGGTTTTTTATATACTGTCTGGGATAGCTTATTAGTCTAACTGTTTTCTAATAAATACTCACCTCCTCTTGAAATTTTTTTTTATCTTTGAAAATGTACATAGTACTAAAGCACAGCTGGAAAAGAATATAAGAAGAAAAGGAGAAGTATAAGCCTGCTAAGTGTGTCACAATTTATAACCATATGATCTTTCCAAACAGCATCAAAAGTCACCTATGCTTGCACCAGAAGTGGTGGCCCTCCTCCTGCCTGGCTATAGCAATGCTGATATGTAGCCATCAAGCCTCGGACCTTGGCATAAAGATGTGGGGATTAAGATTTTTGCTTGGAAAAGCCCTCAAAGTGATTCAAAAAACTGCTGGGTCCCCAAATCCAGTGGATAGCAGAGAGTACTAAGTTTCACAATTAGTCAACAATATGGGGTGATAGAAGACAATTCATGATAACAGACAAAAGGGCCTTAAATGCTTTGTTATAGGACATTGTTTGTTCTCTGTTTGCATAGTGCCTTTGTTTCAAAGCACAAGTGAAGGATAACAGCAGCGAAACGGAAAGCAATACTTGACAATGAAAGCAAACAAGCCATCAGCTCTGGATCTCAAGTGAGAACAATAGATTCGGCTTACAGAGGAAAAGAAAAGATCAAGACAGTGGGAGAAGCAGCATAAAATCAAGAAAATAGATTTCTATGGCTGTGTTTAGAGCTGAAATTGTGAATGGTAAGGAAGAACGTTTTTGCTGCATCTCCTTGGGGTGAACTGCAGACACCACATATACTTTTATTTTAGACTTTGTGTCCTTCTTTGCTCATGATGGTGCCTAAGTCTGCTATACCCCATTGCAATGGATGCTGCAATTTTTGAATCATCTACAGAGTCTGCCTGCCTTGCACTGGTGTGCCTGACCTTCTGAGAAGCACGGCAGTACTTAGCAAAATCATTTGGTTTTGTCCCTCAAATAGCTGCATTGCCCATGCCCTTTGCCCTCTCCTTCCACAAAGAGATTCTGCCTCACCTTTGTCATTATCTGCCCTTCACCAGAAGAACTGGTGCCCCTGTTGTCCCCTCCATGCTTTCCTTTGTGTCATCTGGTGCCTCCCTGCCTCAGCCCCAGGGCTGGGAATCACAGCAGCCCCCGCGAAGACAGCAGATGATGAGGGAGAAAAATAAGGACTCTTCTTAAAAGAGTTGTGGGCATGAGATGGGGTTGGAGATGTCACCTTTCAGGGCATTAAACCAAGACAGCAGTTACACTTTTAGAGCAGGAAGGATCAAACCCTTTCATTGTCGTCCAAATAAAACCAGATGTATTGATTTCCATCGGCCATAGGAGAGGAAGTGCTGTGCACACCCAGCCCTGAGGGACTGACAGTGTGGCTGTGCTGGCCTGCAATCAGTTGATGCACTGGACAGAAGCAGACTGTCCTCCCAGTCCACCCTGGAAAATCTTGAAAGCAAACATTTTGGAGTAATTTGGGGCCTGGAGGTAAGTGAAGATGCTGCAAAAGACAGGCAATGTCAGCAGACATGTCTCAGGCTTTGACCTTCTAAAAGCCCAGGATTTAAATTATAATTAATAGCTGTGCCAACAGGTTTTGGCTCCACTTAACATGACCCCTCCAACAAAGTCTTGAGCCTTCATTTTCTTTTCAGGCTGGCTTCTGCAAGATCAAGGACTCTTTGCTCCAACAGGCTGGCCACTGACCTACATAGAGCAGCAAAGCTCAATGCAATAAAAGGCAAAGATAAACTTCCTTTTAAAAAATAATCTAAGTTTAGAAACAATTTAGATTCTGGTGTAGCTGTGTGACTCCAGAAGCTGCAGAGCCTAAAGACGGTGGTTTAATCTGTACCTGGCTCTTGGCAGATCCTGTTCTGCTGCTGATTTTGCAGCTACAAAATCCCTGTTTAAGGTGTTAGTAGTTTTGAATGGCAGATACATAGACAGAGACACAAAGAAACTATATTTCTTAATATTTAACAGTTTCTAAACACAGTATTTTATATTAATCTAAAGAGATCTGCTCTAATTTTTGCATGCTGCCCAACTCAAAGGAGCTCAAATTCCTGACCTAAGCGTTCAGGCAGCATGGCAAGATAAGTAAGAAATGTTAATAATATTCCTGTTTATGGCTCTAGTTGCTTACAAGTCTTTCAACAGTTCTCAAGGCTGGGATTTTCCAAAGTGCTCAGTGTTGGTCTAGGTCCAGCTTTGTTGCTTCCAGTGATTGAGGCATTCAGTCAAAATAGATCCCAATATGAATATATAATATGGGAAATGGAAGTGAATTTTTCTCTACTCTTATGAAGTGATATTTTGATTGCTAAATCACATTAACTCAGTCTTCTGTCAGCTCTGATACCATTTATCCTGGCAGATCCTATGTTCATCTTGCTACTCTTGAAAGTCGTTGATGTTTGATGACCCAACCACACAGTCCATTGTATAATTTCTTAATTTGTAACAGGAGGTTTTAAAGGGCAACTCATAACATACCTAAGCAAAAGAGCCCTTACATGTGAGAAATTACTGGCCAACCATTTTGTGATCAAACACATACAGCAAGATTAGTGATCATCTGTAGCTCAGCTGGTATTTTTACTGGGTTATCAAAGCCCTGGGGAGGATTTTGTAAAGCTATTTAGCCTGAAGGAAGGGATTAAAGAGGTTTCTCCCCATGAAACATCTGTTGCAAATGTACTTTCCAATATTCGGAGCAGAATGTTAAAATGAATCAGCAAGGGGGAGAGCTGTGCTCTCTGCTCAGCCACCCCACTTCTGTCCCAGCCCAAACCAGAAGCTGCCCCAACGCTACAGACCAGAGACTTCTCTGGATGCTCTGCCCCTCAATGCCTTGATGGGATATTCAATTTTTTCCTCAAGCTCTCTTTCCTTTAGTCAATTAATAAGAAAATAGGACTTGAAGTGACTGTTAGAGCCAGGAAGTCCAGCTATCCATGAGTTCCTTCCCTTCTTGCCCTAATTCCCAGACTCAGGTGTTTGTGGCATATGCACCTGCACACACATTTTCCCCTCCAAAGAGATACCTGCTGGCACAGTACATAATCATGCCTAATTTGGGCAATAGCTGATTGTTTTCCCAGTGGAGTCCATCTACAATCTCCCTACCTGTGTGGTTTTAAACCAAAACCAAACAGTAGAAAGAAAAAAAAAATAGATAGTTAAACTAACTTGGGTGCTAGCAGTTCTGACATTGATATGGCCCAAGAGCTGTTCTCTGTACCTCTGTACCTTTCTGTACCTTTCAAGCCTTTCAAGCTTTCAAGCCCACTTATCCCAGCTCTGGGGTAAAGCTTGCACTGCAAGGGCAAGGATAATTTTTTTCTCCAGTAGCAAATAGGAGTGGATTGTGCTGTGCTTTTCCAGCTCATAGGATTGCTTTCTGTAACATGTAGGGGGAAAAGAAATATCCAGAAATGAGCAAACACATTCACTACAGAGCAATTTATACTGAGCAAACTTTAATGCTAGAAGAAATTGGATAAAAACGAAATTCCCAGTTTATTATCCTGGTTCATGCAGAAGAGATTTCCAGAGAAATTGAGGAGACCAAACTTGGTCTTAGTGCTTTTTTTCATTATTGAGTATAATAAAACACTCTGGTTTGGCTTGTTTGTTTTTTTGTTTTTTCAGTATAAGTGGGGGAAGAATTACACACTCATAGATGCTGGGCTTCATAAACTGAAGCTTCAGGATAGTGGGGAAAGGGCTTACTGGTTGCATCACAGCAGTATCCTAGTCAGAGCCATCAGTGACACTGATCACACTGCATTTCTGTCCTCAGTTCATCCACACAAGGGACAGAACTCTTAAAAACCTGCCATTGTTGCTGCTGCTGCTGATCCCTCATCAAACACAACACAAGGAACACCACAGCTATGGGTGGCTGCTGAATGCTTAGCAGGACATCCCTGTCCTTGCCACTCCACGGTTCCAGCTCAGAGGAAAGGGACTGAAGTGCCTCACACCCCTAGGCCAAGTTCACCTGAGCCAGGTGAGCTGCTGCCAGCAGATGTGGGTGCAGAAACAGTGGTGAAGAAATGATGATGTACCTGCTATGTATGTGCTAAGAAATCAAGCAGGAATACTGAGGCAAAAAACTCCTGCAGCTGGATGCCTGGCAGCTCCCAGGAGGGCCCAGGACCTACACTCTCTAGTCATCCAGAAATGGAAGAGGTTTCTTCTTGCAGAACCAGCTTGTGGGAACAGAAAGTAGAACAGACATTTTTAATAGACTTGTTTCATGCTGATATATGGAAGAGTCAGAGAGAGAATTTCTAGTGCTGAGTATGAGGACAAGGTCATAAATAAGAAGGCAAAGAGTAAAGCTCCAGCAAATGCCTGTACCTACAGCTAGAACTTGCAACTCAAAGATTAACTGGTGTAGGTGGACCAGCCAAGATTCTCTGCTATGGCATGGACTTCAAATAAAGTCCTTAAGCACATCACCTGTTTGAGGTTGTACCAGAAATCCTGAAGAATACATCCTGAAATCTGAGAAGATACATTAATCAACTGACCAGGATTTCTTTCCAAGACAACGAAAAAGGGATGATCAGCCTTTTCCCATCACTGGTAGGCACAGGCTGTGCTGTGGTAATTTGAGAATCCACCTTCAATGCCTTTTCAGGCCTTTTAGTTGAGAATAACAAAATACTGAAACATGTGAGTTCTTGTCTACTAAAACCTGGAGTAAATCCAGAGTCATGTCATGGGGAGTCACAAACCAGCCTGTAAATAACCACTGAAAACCTGGGCTGTATTAAAACTGGTGATCTGTGATTAAAAAAAGCTCTCATTCTCCTCAGCCTCTGTGCCTGCAACCAGGTAACACACTGTCCCCTCCATGGGGATGGCTGGGGCACACCAGTTGACTTGGCAACTGCTGCTGTAATAAATTATTTTCCCTCTGGATCAGAAAGTAATAAAAACACTGTGACAAAATGCACCCTGCATTTTTCTCATGTAATAAATCTACTTTTATATTTAAAGAACATACTTTTTCTCCAGGGAGAACACGACTGTGGAATATTTTTTTCCTTAGAATACACTGTACCAGCCCAGTTTCTGTGTGAGGGGGAAATGTAGAAGCACAAAAGAGGAGTTTTGTGCAGATTGGTACTAGTGGAGTCACAGGAGGTGTTTAAGGGATATGCACAGGCTTTGCTGAAGATACTGCAGGGAGCAAGCCATTGTACAGCTCACAAACTCAGCTGGCTAATGCAGGACAGAGGTCTGCCAAAGCCTTCCCTACCTTGGGAGAACTGTCAAAGTCTCCCACTCTATCATGTTTCGGAGCACAGCCCAAGGCAGGTGAGACCATTTACTCAAGCTGTAAGACCCCTACAGAATCTGAACGGGCTGTTGTGACCTGCTCTTGAAGCCACTTTGACTTAAGATATTGAGATAATACCTCTGTTAAGGGGTAGGTGTATAAGAATGGAGCTAAGACAAGTTCCAGGTCCACCTTGCCTTAGGGGGGCTACTGCCTGGCTTTAGAGGACATGGAGCTGTTGTCTGAAAGGAGTAACCAGAAATAACTGCAGTTTTACACAACATCTGCAGCCAAGCCTCAAATACAGATGACAAATGTCTTGCCTTGAATATAATCTTGGATTTTCTGTTTAATACAGGCATCTATTAACTAATTATCAGCCAGTGGTTATACAGCATTCCCACGTACAGAAGAATCAGGATTCGTGGTGTGAATGGTAGCTGCTGCTTCTTTTTCCTATGTTTTTTTGCAAAATAACTCTGGGAAGGCATACAGTGAGGCAAAGCCTCTGAAACACATTTAATTAGACAAGCTGAATCTGCAATGTAGAATTTGGAAACTATCCAGGTTCAGGATGGATAATTCAGTAATCTCACTGTGCAATAGTGGACTCTGCCGATTTGTGTGTGAATCAGCCATTGCTCTTCTGAGTTTCGCTTTCTCCTCCAACCCAGTAATTCATTTGACCACCCTTTCTCCTATCTAAAGGTTGTGGGGTTTTTCACATTGCATACCTCTGCCCTGAGACACAGACACACACAAACACAGGTACACACACAGACTTGCTTTTTCAGGACCAGTTTTTTACCGGGGTAGAGAAGTGGAGGTGAACAGCTGAGCACGCACAATATTGTAATACAGAATTTAAGGTGCCTGTGGTCCCTGCCCAGGTAACTGCACTCAGACTATAGGTTGAAGTTAATTCACTGAGATCCCAGTCACCATCTTTTAACATTGTCTGAGAAGTGCTGGAAGTGTGCCACATGCCTTGCATGCTCATGTTAGAGCACAGAGAGAGAATCCCACAGGGCTGAGGGCGGCAGGGAAGGGGCACAGGCACAGCAAGCACAGGGATGGCTCCTGTGCTGGAGGAATCAGGGAGATCGGGATCTGGGGCGGGGGGATGTCTTTACTGGAGAACAGAAAGCAAAGAGTCTTCAATTCTGGAAGCTGCACAGCAGATTAGAAAGAGGAGTCGCTGCCTGGCATTTTCTCTCAACAGCAAACTGCTAGCCAGCTGCTATGAAAAGAGAATGATCAGATTGCTTACAGTGGCACCTGGAGATCAAAAATAATTTTTCTGTAGCTAGAAAATATTTGGGCTTAAATAACACTGGTAGTGCTGCAACCACAGGGAAAAATATGATGAAGGAGGGCAGACAGGGCTGCAAATGCAGGAGCCGTGCTGTGTTTGCTCAGCAGGCTGCTGGTCCCCGTGCAGCCTGTCATCACTCTGCCTGCCCGCAGAGCACTACCTGGGGTGTGCCTGCACAATGGGACTGAGCAACACATCTGTGCTCCAGAGGATGCTCCAGCTTCACTGGCCTACGAGCAGCAATCGAGGCACATCTTGCAAATAAATAATTTTTGAATGACAGATCATGTGAAGGTTGATTTCAGAAGGCTTTGTGTGCCACGCTGGGTTATTATGTGTGTAATTCGTGCAGGCAGTGACTGAAACATTTCCTGCAGCTCTCTCCTCCCTCCTCTGATTTCCCTGGTACTCACTCACACATTTGCTTCCACAGTGTAATCTGGCTTTCGGAGAGGAGTGCTTATTTTCATCTGCCTCCCCGATGAAGTTTTGCAAGGCTGTGAAAGCAGACTATCTTTGAGACATCTAACACTTGATTCCTTTGGTTGAGAAGTTTGGTGTTCCATTTTAGAAAAACAGCTATGCTGTAGCTCCATTGCAGGAGAACTTTTTAAAAGTCTAATTCCTGATGTCCCTTCAATTAATCACACTTTTCAAATAAGTTTATTTAATATATCAGAGCTAAACATATGTCTGGCACATGCAAATATATTCCCTATTCATCTACAGTAGCATTCAAGTCTCATGAAAGTTTTCTTTTTCCAATATTCTCCAGTGAGTATTTTTCACAACCAATATATTTCCTTTTTTCAAGGCAAATATACTGCTCTTTTGCTCGTTGAAATATGAAGCCAAGGAATCTATATTAATCTCACCATTTTAAGCTGAAAAAAGCCACCTGTCCTCTAAGAAGCTAACAAGAACAGACAGCTGACTGGCGTCAAAGTTTCCACTACAGTGTGACTTGATGCATTCCTGCTGTCCAGACAATTCCTGAACTACAAAGGCAAAAGTCCTGTCTTTACAGAGAATATGTGCACTGCAGCTCAAGCAGGTGTAGCTGTGAGCACACATTGACTCCATTTCTTCTAACAAACCTCTTGCTATTTGTGTCACCAGCACAGACCAGTACCTTTTCTACAGAACAGTCACTACCATTCCTGGTCCTGCATGTGATGGGCACATCTGGGCAAGATAAAGCAAGAAAGTGATGAAGGATCAAGCCAAGCTAAATGCCATAAAACCCAGGTACTGTAGGAAAATAGTGGGATGGGAACAATCTAATTTACAGTTAACAACCCAGTTCTGGGTAATTTCAATCAAATTTGATAAACAGTTGCAGAAGTCACTGGTGGAACTGGGAGCAAGATGAGCAGACAGACAGAAAAAAAAGGCCTGTATAACCAGAACAAAAATAAATTCATCCAGGGTCTGCTTTGGACTGTTAAGACTCAGCTTAGAAAACATATATCCACTCATATGCAAATTTGGAAAAGGGCAGGAAAAAGTTCTTCAGCAGGTGGAAAGACGTGCTGTCAGACTGCCCCACATCTTATTGCATGCTTAATTTTTTTCCAAAACACACCTTCTGGCCTTGTTCCTGTTTCTATCACAGGTGTGGGGTCCCTTTCTCCTCCCTGGGTACAGCCAGGTGGATGTGATCCCAAGTCCTGCTGCCTGGCCCCCAGGTTCTCCCAGTTTTGCCACAGTAGGTGTCAGTGGTATGGGTGCAATGGGCATCCCGATCCCGGCTGGCTCCCATTGCTCCCACTCCTGCAGGTGTCACACCTGGCCAAGCAAAGCACTCACTGCAACAGCACAGGTTTGCTCTGGAGGTTTAAAATAAACATGAATGTGCTTCCTCTCAGCAGAAATTAGATCAAGCAACACAGACTACTGAGCATTAACATATTCCAAATATTTAACTCTCATTTGCCTAAAGGGCACGATAAACTCCCATTTTTTGGCCCTTTGTTTCTTGTGCCTGAAACATCAAGGGTCATACCTTGATGCACCTTGGGATAGTCTCACTGAAGCCCAGTAAGAGTGATGGGAGCTCACAGGAAGGACTCAAGGAGGTTGTGGCCACTGCTCCTGGGAAGGGACACTGGAATGAAGATCACACATAGCAGGAAAGGTTCAGGCACAAAGATGCAGCCTTTGGGTACTTCCTGTGGGTACCCTACCGAGATAACCTTAACATTACAGCCTCTTTCCTCTCAGATAAAAGTCCATCAGTGTTGGACTGTCAGATTAGCCCTACCCCGATCAGATTTGCATTTTCCTTTTATCTCCCAGTTTCACCACCTTCTGCCTTTCTCCAACAGATCAGATGAATTATCAAAGCATATTTATGTGCTGAGCAGAAAATTCCATCCCAGTGCAGATGGATAGATGCATTCTCCAAAGTGTCCATCTTGGTTTTGATGAATAGAGAAGACAAAGCCTGCTAGTCCATGCAGAGTCCACCAGATACCCCTGGAGGTTAACTGATGGGGTTCATTGTGCTGAAAGGCCTCTAAGATTTCAGTTTTTAAACTCAGGCTTCATGCCTCTCACCTCTCTGTCTTCACACCCTTCTCTGCATCCACCTGCTGTCTCTTTGCCCTGAGCCTCTCCCTGACGTCTGCCACCACCACCTTGCCGTACACGTCTCTTGCTCCTGCCTGGATCTCCTGCAGGCAGGGCTGGAGCCAAGCCAAGTAGCCTTGGTGGAGTTTATCAGCTCAGCATCTGCCAGCAGCAAGTCTTAGCCCTCTGGCACTGGCTCACCTTGCAACCAAGTTGTGCCTCTGCTGTCTGAGACTCTGGGGGCATTTGGGAGCCTCAGTGTCACCCAAAGCCACCAGGGACTCGCGGCACCGTCCCCTCCAGCCGTGCCATGCTGCACCAGGAGCCTCTGCTCAAATTACTACATCCATGTATCATGGCATCTGCCTGTCAAAAACAGTGCCTTCAGCCTTGCAGTGGGTATGAGGATGCTGCTGCACCCAGCTTAATGAACACACTCACTCTCAGCCAATTAGTCTGGGTCGGCCAGTGGGTTAATTCAGTTCCAGAGCTGGCTTGTTTTCTAGCTATGACCTTGTTTGCCTCTAATTTGGGTACCTTTGCATGTTGCCACACTGCATCTTCAGTCCTGGCAGCATCTGTACTACTCCTGAAATGCCTCTTAATCCTCTAGTTCATATAAGCCTTGTCATGCTCTGCAGAGATACACATAAATATATTTTAAATACCAGGCACCAGCACACTCCTCAGGTGTTTCAGGAATCCAGCCCACACAGCCATTTAGTGCCAACCTGCGAGTGGCTGCTTGCTGCTTCATGCAGAGCCTGCACTGACAAGGTTTTTGATGTATCTATCACAAAAGGAAATCAAATGACAGCATAAAACACAATAATCCAATTCACATGCTAGTGAGCACCATACTACTAGTTCACATGAAGAGGGGACAGTTAGAATGGCCACCCAGGAGGCTGAAAATCCATAGGAAAATGAAAGTTTTGCCACAAGACCTGAGAATTGATTACATTTATTTCAAGATTAAAATCCTGTTCTGTCTCACTCATTTGCTCTTGAGGGAGGAAACTACACTTAAAGTTGTACATAAAGCCTTCAAAAAAACAGTTTAAATGAGATGACTGTCTTCAGATTTACTTTCAAAATAAATTTTCTTACACTGGGCTCAGAGTCTCAAGGCTCAAAGCAGTGGTAGCAAAAAAATTTAGTAGGCCTTAACCGTAAAGATATAACTTTAGCCAAAAAAGAGTTAAAATTTTAAAAAATCATAAGAAACTTGCTCATTACACCTGCAATAACCTGAATTACTGTACCATATCCATATTTTAACATTATCTAGTCATCAAGGTTGAAATATCTTGTTATTGCCACAGTTCTCCAAGAAGTAATTGTATTACTAAAGATATTATTAAAAAAAAAAAAGAAAGAAAGGAATTTTCCTGATTAGTAGAAGCAATGTAGCAGCACCAAAATAAAAAAGGTTTTATTCAGTATCTTTGAGGCATAGACAGAGCCAAACTTCTGGAAAATTATCTCTTTCATCTCTCAGAAAATTGAGCCTGTAATTATGTTTTAGATCTTGGTAGAGACTTAGTATTTATATAATTGTTATGCAGTTCTTCTTTAGATGTATGTTAATGTGCCATTTCTTGAGTTTTCATAATTTTCATGTATAGATGATTCATTTTCAGCAGCAGTAAAGGACTCTTGAAATTTTTCATCTGGGGG
>JAWWLZ010000139.1:61912033-61939525 GCA_035041345.1 Poliocrania exsul
CATTTTTGCAAATCCAGTCCCAGCTCTGCATTGATGGGAGTTTGCAATAAAGTGCTTTCAAGCTGCATATTTACAGAAACAGTTCGGATCAAAGGTGAGGTAACTACGGCAAGCTGTGACAGCCCTCACGCTGCAGCAGCACTGTAAGGAGATATTGCAACCGAGCTGCTGTCGGGAATAAGTGTGTTAAACAGCAAATCCAGATGTCGTGGCTGTGCAGGGCGGGGGCGGGGGCGGCCGGCAGGGTGCGGAGCCGCGATTAGCCGGGCCGGGGTTATCGCTGCCGCGGACTCCTGCCAGGTCACGGGGCAGTATTTCTCTGAAGCGAACAATCTGCAGGAGTTTAGCCATAATAAAACAGGATAAAGCGTGTTTTTGTAAACAGTGAAAGGACACAGAATTGCACTGCACAAACAGCTGCAAAAACTGTCCGTGTTTTGGGTCTGACTTCCTCAGCTTCCACGTTTTAGGTATTTAATTCTTCATAGAACATTCGAACAGGAATCAAGTGATCATGAGCAGAAATTTAAGGTCTGGTTGGGGGGAAAATATTTTCAAGGGAATTTAGTGTTTGGGATTTTGCTTTTGCAAAATGTAGTAAAAACAGAAGTAATTGAGGAGGGGAAAAAAGGGAAGCAGATATTTTTATCAGACACATTTTCCCATAGAATGACCAGTGAAGCGCAGACACTCACTCGTTTCAATTTGTGCAATCTCCAGTTTAGGGAAGTGCGTGAATATCACAGGGGAAGTTTCAGAATTAAATGTCTGCATCTCCCAGACCCAGATTCTGCTCAGAGAAACCAAAAGGAAAACCTCGGGCATTGCTGGCATTTTCCAAGATTGCATCAATAACTGTGTTGCTTCACTCATATCTTACTCGCTGTAGGGTGGTATTTTTGTCTGCAGTTGTAATGCTGCAGCACAGCGATAACTCACCATGAAAGTGCGTGGGGCTTCACTGTGTGATTTCATCTGTGCCTGGGCTGCTCCTCCAGCCTCAGCCCCACCAGCAGCCTCGGCAGGGCTCTGGGTGGCAATGGGGCACAGTCGCTTTCAAAGCTCTGTTTCAGACCATGTTGGTGCCTTATAAAAGAGTTTCCACTTCAAATGCCTTAATTCCTCCTTAAATTTTAGAGATTTGTCAACAGATATAGAAGTTGCATGTGGGCACCTAATGTTTCCTCCAGCTCAGTGTGTCCTGCTGGATGACTTGGGCGTTACTCATACACCTTGTACTGCTCAGAAAGCTTGTGCTTGCAGTCCTCGCAGGACTGGGGCCATACTTCATGAGTTAAGAACAGCTCTCCGTGCTCAGCCATGTTTGGCCTTGGCATGTTGCATATGACAAGGATAGCTGTACTAGTCAGGGTCTGGATGTCTAATCAAGCAGAAAGAGCAAGCAGCTATCTCTGGCGTCCTCCCCCGTTCCCCAGCAGAACACATTTTTCCAGAGCTACTGATATTCTTGACGCACAGACCTGATTTATGACTAGTGCCCTCTGGAGCTACTGCAATGCTCATACTTAATTTGACAGTAATAGTTACAGTAGCACAAAGTGATAACATTTACAGAGGATCTTTCTGTAAATTACCCATACTTAGAGAAAAAAAATCCATTAGTATTTCCTATTTTCCCAACATTTAATTCTGTCAATACAAATGCTCCTGCAATTGTATAAAAATGTCCTCAAGATACTCATGATAACACATCATTGAAACATGCATAAATTTATGTATAGATATGAGAGAAATAGAGTATGAGAACTAAAGAAAAGAGATACACTCAATAAACTCTATTAGAGAGATACATTAAATATATACCTGTTTTAAATTGCCCATACAGTCTAACATTGTGCAGAGGGAAGGTCCCCTCTGCTACCTTCAGCTGCAATACACAAAGCTGAATTTAGCAATTAGATAAAAAGGTTGAGCTACTTTCTAATTTCCACACATTCAGGCACATGACGCAATTAGCAGAAACATTTTGTGGATTAGCTTTTGCAAGCCCTGCTAGAGGGGCCTCATGTTCCCAGCCTTGCTGGAACTGCCCACGGATGAGCTAATGCACAGGTGAAACCTGCACCACTGCTGTGTTGCCATGTGCTGGAAACACTCCACATGTGGTGCTGGGGCCTCTTCTATTAACTCCAAACATTTTTCTCATCTATAATCTGGTTTTTTGATAGAGGGCAATAAAGAAAGGTGCAAAGGCCTGTCCCTCTGACCCACACTGCAGTGCTCTGCAGCAGCACGCAGTGGCCTGGGGTGGTTTTTATACCCAGGATTAAGAGGGATTGGGAATGATGCCGAAGCACCGTGCTGAATCAAGGGTCGGAAATCGCTTTGCGGGGCAATTTCTCTGTTAAAATACAAAAACAACGATGATTTCCAAATACAAACAAACACCACAATGCCCCATTTTCAGAATTTGTTTATTTAATCTCAGTCTTCGTACAGTAAATGGTGCAGCTCAGAGCTTGTTTGGATGAGCTGAGAACACTGCACTTCAAGGCACAGAGGTTTGGCTGCAAGGGACAAAATTATCAGAAATTTTGGGAGAAGTGAATGCATATAAGTTTGTTAAACTTTGACAGTAAACGAGAAAAAAAAAGAGAACTAGTTTTCAATCAGAGACATCATGTTATGCCTTGTTTTCCCTTATAGGGAAAGCAATGAAGCATTTCTACTTGTGCTGAACTTGCTCCTGGTAGTTGTGAATACAACCAGTTTCAAATATGCATTCTTCTTAGTAATTGTTGTTTCCCAAATACATATTGAAGTTCAACCAAAAAAAAAAAAAAGATCTCTTGGATCCATTCTCAGTCAGACAGATTTGTACCACTGGCTTTATTTTTTTCCCTCATGCTCATTTTCATTTTATGAAGGATTCACTATTACAGAAGGTGAAACATTTCTTTTGCTGCAAAGTTCTCCCCTCATAAAAGCATCATGCCTCCTTAATCCTCTGTCCCTTAGGTCCATTTCTTTTCCGCAGTCTTCTAGCATCAAAAGCCACAGTTCTCTTTCCCTAGGATTCTGATAATTATCTCTTACTTGTTTCTACAATGTTTCTCCTATTCTCTCTAAAAAAATTGCCAACACTCTATGAAATACATAATGAATAATAAAGAACTATTTTATTGCAATTTAGCTGTAAGCACACTCATGAATTATCTAAGTTTGATTGTGAATGAAGATTTACACCTAACCTTGCCTCAGATATATACATGCATTGAGACTATCAGTAATATCCGTGACAGACAGAGATGTCTCCAAGTTTTCTGTGACAAGGGAGAAAATCCCGTCTTGATTTGCACTTCAGTACTCTCAAGAATATGACTGCAGAATAAAAGTACTTTTTTTTCCCCCTTAGCTGAAGGACAGAGCCATACAGTTCATCAAGCCAAGCTGATGTATTTATGGTCCTAAGAGTTCTCCTCACCCCCAGACTTCAGGCTTATAATGGAATCCAAGGTATGTAATGATGATATGAACATGATATACTTTACTGTAACCTGTGCTTCAGGCAGCTGTTAATGCCAGTCTAGCTTTCTGTAGTCTGCAGCCAAAGGAAAGCTGCCTGCAGCATATGTATGGCTTCAGTCTGCAGCATACTCACTGGGAAGGCAATGGCATGCTGAAGAAACCACAGAATCAAAGAGCCATTTGTTAAAACTCAAGTCTCATATGTTAACATACATTTGGGATCATTTCTCTGCCTAAGAAAGAAATTAATTTCCTCCCTGCTAAATTACTATTGTGGTATTGTCTAAAGTCTCACACGAAGATGCAGTACTAAACTTTGTACTAAACTGTACAGAAACATTTGGAAAGATGGTCTGGCTCCAAGGAGATGAAAATCAAAGGTAGCAAAAAGGTCAAAACACAGAAAGGAGAAACCAAGAAGTACAATGAGAAGGGAAACAGAGATACACTGACCTCTTCACAACTGCTGGGTAGATCAAGAACAGAAGGGTTTGAACTCAGTCTGTTGGCTTCTAGTCTAGTCTTCTATTGTATGCTGCTGCTTGTGACAGTCTTGGTCAGGAGGGAGATGCCTCACTACTTCAGTATTGCCCCAAATAATCTCTTTTTAAGTTATTCATGTTATGCAGACACTTATATACCTGTGGTATACTAAGTAAGTTTGTCAACGACACTAAATTGGGCAGAGCTGTTGACTTCTTCCAAGGCAAGGAGGCACTACAGGGACCTCAAGAAACAGAGGCCTGAGGAATCACCAAACATATAAACTAACAAGAGCAAGTGCTGGATTTGACACCTGGAATGGGGCAACCCTGGATGTACATACAGAAGGGGGAATCAGATGCTGGAAAGCAGTGTTGGGAAAGGGACCTGGGGGTCCCGGTTGACAGCAAGTTGAATATGAGTCAGCAGTGCCCTGGCAGCCAGGAGGGCCAACCCTGTACTGGGGGGCATCAGGCACAGGATTGTCCTGCTCTGCTCTTCACTGGGGGGGGCTCACCTGGAATATTGTGGGCAGTTTTGGGCACCACAATAAAAGAAGGATATAAGAGACCATCCAAAGCAGGGCTATGATGAACAAAAAGGGTCTAGAGGGGAAGCCTCATGAGGCTGAGGTCACTTGGTCTGTTCAGCTGGAGAAGAGGAGATTGAGAGGAGACCTCATAGCTGTCTACAGCTTCCTCAGGAGGGAAACCAGAGGGGAGGCATTGACCTCCTCTCTGTGGTGACCAGTGCATGACACTGTCAGGGGAGGTTTAGGCTGGGTATCAGGAAAAGATTCTTCACTCAGAGGGAGTTTGGGCACTGGAACAGGCTCCCCAAGGAAGTGATCACAGCACCAAGCCTGATAGAGTTCAAGAAGTGTTTGGACAACATTTTCACATGCTGTGATTCTTGGTTCTGTGGTGCAGGGCCAGGAGTTGGACTTTGATGATCCTTGCAGGTCCCTTCCAACTCAGGATATTCTAAGATTCTGTGATTCCAAATTTTCAGCCCCAGTTTATGCAAGTCATGTACTACTTTGTTAACTGGGAGATCATTGTAATTTTTAGCAAGTGTAAATGCCTTCAGTGGCATTCAGGTCAATAACATCCTATTCCCTGCTTAGTTTACGAACATACTACACTTAAGCACCAGATGTAGATCCAAAAATGTACACAGCAAGCTTCTCTACAGCATCTGTTAGTGGTTCTGGTCCCTAACTGTCAGGGAAGGGAATCAATCACTCTTACTGCTTCTCCTTGGACTCCTGCTGTCATTGATCTGCAAACAAATAAGAACGTGAGCAATTTTCAGGTTCAGACCTTCAGAAGGCTAAGTAGTGTGGAAGGATTGCTTGGTTTAATTTATATACAGTGCTCCTCCTATGACATGCTCACAGGACATTTAACACTTCTGTGCAGCAGTATGACATTGTTTACTAATAGGTGCTTTCCCCCCTTCTATAATCTAAGAATATTTTTATACTGCACTGCTGTTAATAAGCAGTTTCCATTTTTGAATTATTAATTTTATTAACATTAAATGATGTTATCAGTACCTAAACATACCTGAACTATGAAAATATCAAGTGAAGTATTATCAAAGGCTTCATTAACCTCATCACATATACTTACAGCTTCTTCCTACACTCTTATTTATGTGCATACATTAGTGAATGCAATGGCAACATGTATTGATTCTATCATGGATTAGATTTTAATTATTACAGTTCCTAGAACAAAGGTATCATTATGTTCATGCAACACACAACTGCTGTAGGATAACTTTATCATCTTTGCAACATTTTCTAGAAATCCAGTTCTCTATGATGTGGCCCTATTTTTAATCACACTGCCAAAATTTAAAACTGTATACATAATTCAGGTGTTGAACACCAAGTACGTCTTCAGTGTGGAGGTCTCAACAGCTTTTTGGCGTGCAGGGGTATCAGCCATGCTTGCAAAGAGATGGAGCTGAGGTACCAATGCAGCTATCACCTACATCTGAATTTCTCATTTACACAGCCAGCTATCAAGGCTGAATTTGCATGTGCACAGCGACAGGCGGGCTTTGTGGACAAGTGAAGATAAGAAGTGGGTGCAAAGTTTGCAGCTGATCAATGTGGACAGCACAGACATGCTATTTATCTTCCCAAAGCTCCTTGGAAAAGGCTCAAGACACTTTGAAGGGCATTTCCTCTTACAGGAGAGAAAGTGAGCACCTCTGTGGCTGAACTCCTTAGTGATCTACAAAGGATTAAGTGTTAGGGGGAAACAAAAAGAGCCAAAGTTACAGAATTGATTTTTGGCTGAAAGGAGCACTCAAAAAACACACACAGATTTGGTAGTAGCAGGCAAAACTAATATCTTGGATCTAGTGCTGCACAGAGTTATGGAAAGGGTGTAGGCAGGAAAAGATGACAGCAAGACCACAGGGTAAAAACAGAGAGTAGGAGCTGGCTCCATCTTAAGGGAAGAGGGAAAGGAAGAAAAAGAAATATTAATGAAAATTTTCTTTCCACAAAAGTCTTATTTTCTACTCAGTCTTTTTCAATTTTACCTTATCCTGTGATTTGTGTGAATGGGGTTGTTTCATTACATCAATAAATCTAACCCACAGTTTCTAGATCCCACTATTTAACAAGACTTGGGAACTTTGTCATTTGATTGCTTGCACGCTTCTGATTATTTGCATGTTTCTACTGAAGTATTTGTCTGTGCGACATTTTGACCACTACATCCATCACAAAACACAGCTTGAAGTACGTGTAAAAAGGGGTTTGCTTGCCATAGCTTTTTAAAAATTAAAATGCAATTCCAGAAGAGGAGCTAAGCTGCATGTGTACAATCACGAGACTACTTTAGCATCCTTCAAACACGTTTGCAGAGAGCAAAATTAAACATTTAAGCATGCTGATCATGGCATTGATTCTGCAAATACTTTAGTACCAGGTTTAATCCCTTTGAAATCAAGGGGACTATTCGCGGTCAGAAAAGCTGTGCCTGTGAGTAAACATTTGCCTCTCTCGGCCTTGAGAGCAATTGCAGGCAGTACTTTCCTTCTAGATGGACAGTGCTCCTCATTGGCAGTCCACAGCTATGGAATGACATATATTATAATTGTGAAAATTATATAGGACTGTCCCTAATAACAGCCTGCAGTCAGTAATTGGCTCGGTGGTGAGAGAGAAGCGCTTAGTCATTCTGCGAGAGGCAGGCAGGAAATGTCGAGATGCACTGTCGTAATTAGACACGTGTTATTAGTATTTATTAAAACACAACTAGTTACACTGGTTGTGCATATTGGTTTGTGCAAAAGGCAGACCTTTTGAAAAACTGAGTAATCTAGCCTTAGCTGTGCAATATAGACCTTGTTTACAACAGAAAGTTGTGCTGACCTAACTAGATTAGTACAGTTAAAGCTGCACTTGTCCAGTTTAGGAACTGTATCAGAGTAACTTATTTCAACTTACCAGAAGGAAAACCAGTGGCAGTGTAAAACACTTTCATACCAGTATAAGCACACATAACTTCAAATAGAATAATTAAATGGGTTGTAAAAATTCACACAGCTGAGATAACACAGTTAATTTGTATATGATGTATGAAGAGACCGGACTCTCTATTTCACAAATAAATGTCAATGGATGAATCTCACCTCTCTTGCATGTGAGAAGGAGGAGGAGAGAGGTGAAAATGCCCAGTGTTTATGATAGAGTCTTTTATGTCTGAGCAACCTGTGACCTGACCAGCATTTGCAACTCAGTGAAATGCAACATATTCATTTGGCGGCTGCCTGTAAAAGTACTCGAATCAGTCTGAACAGACTCTTTACATAGGAACAAGGAGGAAATCACTGTGGCTGGAGGAAGAAGCTGCTCATTCAAGAAAGCAGTGAGAGGATACAGAGGGATAAATGTTTCTGCTAGCATTAATTTTACTATAATGTTCCAGCTTCTTATCTTGAAAATGGAAGGGATTTTTCCTTCAATTTTCATTCTTCCAGTCAGATAAAGTAATGTGTAGATACGAATAAAAAACACACTGCATTGTGGTAGAAACTGGTTAATACTCTCTGAAGAAGGTTTTTGTTTTCCAGTGATCACTGATGAGCACCATGGTGCTGGTGCACAGACAGCAGTACCAGGCAGCAGAGATGGGGCTTCTGCTTGGGGCTCCTGCTTGGGGCCCTGCCTCTGGGCTGCTGTAAAACCTTTGGCAAATCATCCTCTCTCTCTGTGTCTCAGTTTCTTCCTCTACAAAATGAGAGAAGGTCAATTTGCAAAGCAATTTAAGAAATACTGATGGAAAACTCTATATTATTAGTTGGGTGAAATTGTTACTGGCTTCTATATCTTCTTTCTCTGTGCAAGAGCCACCATTCCCCAGCCTATATTGGTGCTGGGGGTTGCCGCAACACAGGTGCAGGACCTTACCCTTGACCTTGTTGAAACTCATGTGGTTCCCATGAGCTCATCCAGGTCTGAGGGAGTGGATGGCATCCTGTCCCTCAGGCATGTCAACCACACCACTCAGCTGGGTGGCATCTGACAATCTGCTGAGGGTGCACTTGATCCCACCATCTATGTTGTTGATGAAGATATTAAACAGTACTGGTCTCAATACAGACCCCCAAGGGCCACCATCATCACTGTTCTCCATTCAGATGTTGAGCCATTGACTACTACTCTCCAGATAGGACCATGCAGCCAATTCCTACCCACTAGCAAACAGTCCATCCATCACATCCAACTCTCCAACTTAGAGAGAAGGATACTGTGGGAGACTATGTCAGAGGCTTACAGAAGTTCAAATAAATCTGTAGCTCTTCCCTTGTCAATTCATGTAGCCATTCCATTACAGAAGGCCACCATGATGGTCAGGCAGGACTTGAACTTGGGTATGGTCAGATATTCCCATATGTAAGTTCCAGGCAGTGGTTCTGTCACTGTAACATCGTATTCAGTGTCAGTTGTACTGTTTTAGTTCTATAATGGACCAAATATAAGTAGAATTAAACTGGAACAAAGGAAGGAGAAACTAGTCACAGCTGTTTGTATGTTAGGTGTGGGAGAAAAAGCATTCTTGCTTAATTAAAACTGTCTTTTTTCTGTTTTACAGGCATCTCTATTTTGCATTTGCTAGCTAAATTTATGCATATTAATTACACATTTTATATTGAAAATGTTTCTGTTATGCTATTTCTGTTGATAGAACACAGAAAATAATCTAAAGCATATATTTTGATACATTATTTGTCAAACTATTTAATCTATTTCATAATGGACTACTCCTTTACTTTTTTATTTCCTATGTTCTTGGTAAATGCAAGAAATTATCTTTATAGGTCACTGAAGAAATTTTGAATTATAATACTATATTATTTTCCTATAATACAGAAACTTCTTTGGTATGAAAATGCTTCATTACATCATTCCCGGCAAATCTTTCCAATATTTAAAGGTGTTGTCCTGAATATTGGTGACCCAGACCCCACAAGCTTTATCAATAAGAATTTTGCTGAGCTCTTTGATGGGATGCATGCTGTGAAATATATTACTAGCTTTTGTTTTATTATTTGTCTTTTGGACCTCATGCCAGCACCTTCTGGTCATTCTAAATCATGTTTGGTACAGATGGGTTTGAAGTGCTTCTCCAAATTCAGTGACTTCTCAGTTCAATTAAGTTCAGAGGCAGGCTCTGATGTACACCCTTCTCTTACCAAGCTCTAATTTTGTCCAGATTTGTATGAAAATGATATTGTAGACACATATAAATGGATGGCAAGCACGGCATAGGACCTTAACAGGTTGTGTTCTTCCTGTCAATTAGCCATAAATTGAAGATCTAACTGAGGAAACCACTTTAACCTGTGATTAAACCCCAGTGAAATCAAGATCTCAGCACATATTTAAGGCTCAGCCTACACTTCAGTGCTTAAAAGAGCAGCTTAATAACATACATTCCAGAAGGAATATTTATCATGGTAAACCAGTATTTCCCTGTTATTGGGACACAGTCTCCAGGCAATACACCAAAGGAGATATAAGAAATCATAAGACACTGAAAAATACATTAAATCACACTGAGACAACTTAAATATTCAATGTGTGTGAGGTCTGATGTAGAAAGTTTGGTAGCTCCACCCTTTCCATACCCTGCAGGTGACTCTTGGCATTATCTCAGTGCTCCACAACCCACACTCTCTTATCATTCACCTTCAAGAATTCAGTTGATCTCTTGAAACCTGCATGGCAATGATGTACACTTATACTGAGAAATGTAGAGACATACCCTTCACCACTCTTAGCTGAAAAACCAGTATAATTTATAGACATAAATATATATTACAATATACACATATATTTATGGATTTCTGCTTTCACTTTTACAAACCTGTGCAACAAACTTTGCAACACCAGTATTTTCTTCTCACCAGAGAATTAAGGAATTGGTGTATATTAATCAGGTGAACGTAGATTCATCTCTGTGTAGCACCTTCTCTGACATTTTTCTGATCTGAAAATTGGGTGCATCAGTGTTATTTTATGCTTTCTAGAAGTCCACACCTAAACTGTCAGTATGCTGAAGGTGGAAAAATATTAGAACCTCCTATATGTGCTCTACCCTGTCAAAGTGTGGCAAAGCTCATATGATCCCTCCCCATGTCCCCAGAGACATTTGGGTTTTACAGGGTGTGTTCCCTTCTGGAAAACCAAATGTATGCCAGATTGTTTAATGCACCCTGTATATTTTAATTATTGCCTGATCTTCAGAAGGAGGTTTTCCAATATAACATAAATATTTGTCTGTGGCTTCTTGTGGACTCCCTTATATTGTAGGGTAGAAATGGCTTTTTTGATTATCTGATATCACATGGAAAAGGGACTGAAAGAAACAACCCCTATGCAAGGTGAAAAGAGCATTCACAGTTGTATGCGGCAAAACTTTCCCAAAGAGGTAACTCAAATTATGAAGCTTATTTTTTTCACTGTCATTATGGTACCCTCTTACCAAGACTTTTAGCCACTGCAAGCAGCAACTGATATTGTCTGCAAATATGATACATTAACCGTGGGTGTTGGGCAAGCCAAATTCAGCTCACAAGACAATTCTGCTCATACCACCATTACCATCTTGTGCAACCTTGGACTGCAGATGAAGGGAAATCGCTAATTCATGAGGTGTATGAATCCCATCAGAATCACAGAATCACAGAATCACAGACTATTGTGAGTTGGAAGGGACCCATAAGGATCAGAGTCCAGCTCTTAAGTCAATGGCCCACATAGGGGATTGAACCCATGACCTTGGCATAGAAGTTGTTGCTTTCCCATGAAAGAGTGGCTTGACATTGCTTGGCAAGGAGACACTGGCATATTTGTCCAGCAGCAGCTCAAGGGTTAAAAAAGTGCAGAATGCAGGTGCATGAGCCTCTGATAAACCTTTTCACAAAATCCTGTCTGCAGAGGTTCTGCCGCTGCTCCATGTGAGTGCAGAAATGTGTTGGTACAACCTCTCTGTTCAGCCCTGAGAAATCTGAGGTCTGGTGAGACCAGTGGAAAGACTGAGCTTCTGCTCAGTGGAGCAGCACCATCCTGTCCACTATGCCAGCAGTGACATACTCGACAGGCGACGAGTCATGTTAACCTCCATAGCTGCCATGATGTTTCCACTGCAATTATATCTATGTATCTATTTATTGCTATGTTTTACCTTGCAGGTTTTAAATATGATGTATTAAAACATGGTGTAGCATAATCCAAATGCAATGAAGCAAGTAACTGTAAAAGCCAAAATTAGGATACAGAGAACAATGTATTTCAAATTAAATGGGAACAAGATTACTTGTTAGCTGAAAATAATAAGCACCTTCAGTGCCTTATGTGCATGCAAATGATAGGTGTGCCAAAGGAATATAATATCAGCTGACATTACAAAATCTACCACTGTAGAAAAATAACAGAAGTGCACTGGAGAAGCTAATCATTACAGAATTAAAAGAAAATCCCTCCAAAATCAACAAAACAAGAAAAGAAGAATGTTGATTTAACATATGACTGTGCAAATTCAAAACCTATCTGTCCCCAATGAAACATGCCTCAGGTGACCCCCTGAAACGGGACGCCAAGCAGTTAAAGTGTTCTCTGCATCTACAGCTACAAAAAAAATAATTATCAAAACATGGGAGCTTGTTATCATCTCATGTAACTCTACCAAGCAGAATAGTTGATGCAAACTAGCACACACTCCAAATTTGAGACCAATTACAGAAAAAAAATGTACTTATCACTGACTCTGGATGAGACCACCAGAAGCAACAAAACCAGGCAGTTACTAAATTTCAGCTGAGCTATTGCTAAGATTTTCTTTGTAAAACAAATGAGGCAGTACTTTTAATGCACATTGGAAGTACTTCTTTCTACCAGTAGGTCATGTACCACTTTCCAAAACTCCCTCGTCACAAATAATGACAAGCAGTGACTCTCTAGAAAAGCCAGTTAACAAGTGTGCTGAAAAGAAACTGCAGCTGAACACCTCCCTTTCATTGCACGACACATTACCAGAGAGTTGGTGGCGTATCTATGAAACAAGGAACATGGAGATCAGTATGGTGTATATCTGGTTAACTTCATCCACAGAAGAAATACTGCACAGACACACAGTAAATGTATCAAGTATCTTAAGGAGCTAAATCCAAACTATGGGAATTTACTCTCTCATTTAAATGTTGTGTGACTGTAAGTAGAGAAGCTGCCTTTATTTTTCCAAAGGTCCATGTCTTGAAGATGGGAGAGCAAAGAACATATTTCAGTTATATGAGTCAATCTCTGCTCATTGATCTTCTTAGCAACTTTGTAATAGCTCCAGTCTGCATGGTGTCTAAAATCCAAGAGAGCTATTCAGATCATCTATTACCCATGGAAGGCTTCAAATTTACTAGATTTTTTTAACTGGATTTTTCCATGTCAGACTTCAAAATTTTCTATAAGAACAGATACTTAAAAGTATCCCAAACTGAACTCTTAAAGCTGTAATTGAGAAATAAATGCCTAAGTTCATCCCCCAGAGAGCCCATTCCCACACCTAAGCATCCATGAATAGCTCTGAATTGAGCTCAAAATCCATTTAGTATTCCCAGCTGACATTAGCACTCTTATCCTGCCTGTAGAGTGAGCCCTTCCAGAAGACTGCTCTAACCAGCAATGTAGAGAATAGCTTAGGATGAGGGCCATATCCTTTCTTCTCTTAACTCCCAGTAACTTGCTCACGAGATACAGTATATACAGTTTGCATTGCAGAGTTGGGTAAACTGTATACATATAAATGGAAAGAGAGTTTGAATCCCAAGACTTTCAGACTATTCATTTCAAAGTAGTATCTTCAGCAACAGGATACAGGGAGTTTGAGTCTGGTTTTATATTCTTCTTGGTTCTGTCTTTCCTTTCTGAATAATAACCTGGCTGCAACAAGAGGGATGGAGAGTAGCCTGCATCCTTGGCCATTCTACCATTTGCTTTTTCCTGGCAAAAATCAGAATCGGTGGTTTCAGCTTACTCAAGACTGTAGGTCCTAGAAAAACCATTTCTGTCTTCCAGGACAGATGCCCAAAGTTACCAACAGGTAACTTTGCACAGGACTACATAGTACGTAGCTATTAGCACAGTTGGCCAACAACTGCCTGGCATCATCTGGAGATAGATGCCAAGAGTCATCCCTGATAGGAAACCTGGATGCAGCCACACTGGTTTGAAGGAGAGAAAAGAAAGAGCAGTCATGCAGATGTGAACTGGGAGCCCTCACAGTTCCTGCATACTTTTAAAAATGTCTTGGTGTTGAGAATTATTTCTGTCAAAGCCAAGCCTGCTGCCTCTTCAGACTGTTTTCAAAAGTGTTTTCCACTGATGAGCTCCAGCCAGGTCTCTGCTTCAGCATGTGGGAGTCCTGGATCACCTCCAGAGCCAGGCAGTCGGGGCAGAGAATCTGGTGCCTCACACAGGTACTTTGAACCCCTTTCTACAGGGCCTTATAGTTTTTCACCGACTGTAGAATAAATGTAGCCATAATATTTTTTGGCACAGCTATGCTTCAATTCCAGATATTGAAATCACTTTTATGCACAACAGTGAAGCATGTTTCTTAAAGATTTCAGCTTGTTTCTTAAGGATATAATTTCTTACCTGAAAAACTTTGCAGTGAAGAACATGCATCTGTGAAAGTGTGCTCCCAGGAATAAAAATCTATAAAATCAAAATACTGCAACAAGCCAGAAAGTGATGCCCTTGACTGCCCATTCTTATTCACCGCAGTGAATATTGACATTGACATTTAGGAAGAAAGTATTTATTCTGAGAAATACACTATTCTCTTACTTAATGTTATTGCATTGATTTCACCCTTTTAAAATGACATTCAAGCGACCCATCTTGTAGGATTATACTCCCGTCTGCGATCTGTAGTTATAGCCCAATCCTCGAACCTAATATTCTCCTCTAATACACCACCTTACATGGCATGGTTAGCTGGGTCTTCAGTGTCTCCTTGTGTTATGTGACCACAGCAGGGCCCACAGTCAGCCTCAGAGTTTAAAAAAAAAAAATATTGCTTTCTTAAGGGGAAATGACCCCTACAAATGAATTCTCCATATCTGGAAAAGCTGGTTGGGGTTAGACATTTAACTGTTCCTTTATTTCATTACCTCTTCAACTGCCAAAATGTGTGAGGGGTTTTTTTAACATGAAGATACCAATTTTTGTTCAGCCAGTTAAACTATGACTGCTTTTTTTGTTTCTTGTCAGTTGATATCGAAATAGCATCAAAGTCAAAAGGCATGCCTATTTCAACAAAAAATCCTGATGAAACTGGCCTTGGAAAGTGAGAGAGTTTTCTTCCCATTAACAAGTTCAGATAAGTAACTCTTCAAATGAGCATCTAAATCCAATGCAGTCAGAATTACAAGCCAAAATGTCACAAAAGATACTTTAGAGAATGTATCTGTGCAGTTGCAAAATATTGAAATATTAGCTAGTTTTTGACAGAAAAATACCCTTTCTTTCTCTTGTGCTGCTCAAATGCTTTCTATTTCAGGCTGACAGCTCTGTAGTCAATCACACTATCTAGAAATCTCTCCTTAGTGCAGCTACAGCTTTGGAAATGCAGGTAGTAGAGCTCTGCATGCATTGCCAATTTTTTTTTTCTAATATCAAAATATCATATTTTTGGTTGGGATTCATTACCGTTTTTTAAATGCTGCTTTTGTCAAACTTGACTTTTTCACCTATTGTATATGAACTCTTTGTAATGGCTCCTGGTATTAATCAACCACTCTTAACAGTTCTTCAATACCTATGGAATTAGTTATTTTTAATGGCAGCATTTCCCAGCCTGCTAGTTCTATCAGAAAGCAGCAGTGGCCATTTTTCATTTTGCTTCCACAAAACCAGTTCACACACATGAAAATATCAATGTCATTATTATTATTAATAATAACAAACCCAACAATAATAATCTTATTACAGCCTATAAGTCATGTATACAAATTCCCTTATCTGCCACAGGTTTCAAACTAAGTTTGTTTGTTTATTTGTTTGGTTTTGTTCTTGTTATTTTAAGCATCTGAAAACATGCAATGTTTTTGCTTTGGAGTTTTTTACCACAGGATCAGGTAAGAAAGCTTTTTTGATCAGTCATAATGTCAAAGTACCAGGACAATAAGCCATTAATACACAAAGAACCTTTTCTATTACCAGGATCTGCAACAGAATATCCAGTTCAGAAAACACTGAGGAAGAGAATAATACCTTCAATACAATTACTTTAAGAACTCAATACAATTCCATGTGTTGCTTTCACTTTTTGTTTTATGTAGCTCATTAATAAAGACGGTATGACTCTCGTATTCATTCCAAAATCTGTGGCCAGATCATCAGCTAGTAGAATGCAATCAACTCTGTTTTCAGCATTTCCATTGACTGAGAATGTGGCCAGTATCTGGGAAAAAATGGTGGAATTAGTGTGGAACAATAATTGTATTTCTGACAAGCAAGGCAAGGACTGGATGCTGATGCTGCAGGCTACTCAAGGATGGTTAATTGTATTCATGAACTATTTTGTAAGACAGCAAGCTGCCAAAACCTCAGACATTTCCAACATGGTAATTCTGGAATGGCTATACTATATAGGAAAAAACAGATGTCATAATGTGTTTCATCTAGTTTAAAACTTAACATGTAATTAGCTTAATAGCTTGACAATAGCTGATGTAGCAACAAATATAATGCTATTAAATTGGTACTTCATTATGACATCAAATTCTTCTATATGTGCATGGTAAAAAAAGATCAGATTTTGAGACAATGGTATATTTAATGGTGACTAACTGTCCTTAAAATGCAATCACGTGTAACACTTGCTTTGTATATCACCACTTGTGGAAATTATTTCATTTTTGTAACACTGTACTTCCTGTAGTCTTTTCATTACACCACCAGTGAAAGCTGTTCCTTGGTGTATTGTTTCAAATGCTATATCTAGGTACTTGGACTTTTACATTCATTATGTAGTATAAAGCTTTCATTTTCTTTATCTTTTGTACTGCTTGGCTGTTTGTCCCAACTGCTGTAGGCAATTATTGTGGTTCTTTATCATCTTCTCTGAGAATTTTTTACAGTAGACCTCAGGTGGTCTGTTTTATGCGTACAGCACCATGTGGAGACAGAGTCCTGTTCATGTATTATTTTGGACTGCCCAGAGGTTTCTCAAGGTATTATTAGGCTTTCCCAATTGTTAGTGTTGCAGGATAAAAAAGGGTAAGAGTACACTGAAGTAAAATAATTAAAAAAAAATTGAGTCCCAAAGAAATACCAATACCAAGCCCAGACACCCTTGTTACAGAACAGCACTGCCTGACCTGCACTTTCTGTGAGTTTCCTACATGCAGTGTGTGTTCACTGAAAGCAAAAATACGTTTGGAGGTTATAGTGATGGAGTTGCATTGAACAGAAAATAAATTTACTTTGAATTATGTAATTGATTTTTCAAGTGACTCAGACCTTCCAAACTCACCACGCTAGTGTGCTCCTATTACTGAAAACCATTTACAGAGAAGTCTGAGAGGAAAAAGGTCCAACTGTGGCCTAATGCAGATCCTACTAAAATTTAATGTCACGTTCCATTCACTTCAGTACATGAGGCTCTTGATGCTGACAACAAAGTGGCCCTCTGATCCTGTGGGTATCTACAGCTTGCTTTTTCACTGCACAAGGATATTATTAGGAAAGAGGGATCAGTAAAAAGGAATCTGAAACCTGATCTAGTGCTGAGGAATGCCTTTTGAATGTGTCATTTGAACCCAGTTATTACTTCTGGGAGGTGTGAATGTCTTTGCTCAAAACCTGAAATGGACCCTGAAAAGTAGTGAAAAAGTTAGGCAAGCTTTCATGGAATTAAGCAAAGTAGTTTCAAAGAGATAATTACATGGACATGAAGGTGTACATCAAGATGCCAAATAAAACTCATCATGGCTCTGTTGTTTCACCTTATATTAAGGTCCATCCATTTTCTGTATTTTAAAAACATATACGAATTTATGTTTAGATTTAGATCACAGAAAATTAGATTATCTTTTTTCTTCTTAAACTACATGTATTGCCTCATGAATGTTACTCTATCTCTAAAATGCTGAATGGGCAGATTGTTTTCATCAAGCATTTCTTAGGAACAGTTTATGACGTGTGAACAAGAGGAGTGTCAAATGATTGGTTATCATGACTTTCAAGGTTAACTGACACAGAATCCCTGCGCAGGAAAATTAGGGGGTTTTTATTGCACCTACAAGGAAATTTTAGGGAATATTATTAACTGACTAATTTTAAGGAATTAAGAGGAATGGGTGACAGTAAAATGCTTACAAGCTGTGGCTATGCAATACTGCACTTTTGTGCAATTTCTCCTTCAGTATATTCCTTAAAGGAAAAAATATTATATGATGAAATTAACACATTTTTTAGAAACTTATTGGAGACCCTTTCCAGCAGGAGTTACAATGAAAAAAGGAAACAGTGCTACTTGCTGCAACTGACAGCTAAAAGGAAGGGTCCATCAGTCACTCATTTGTGGTTTAGCATTCTTTTCAACACAGATCATTTAGATTTTCCAAACAAGTGCTGTCACCTACAATGCACACCCACATAGTTGTTCTCAATGTGTGCAGGTTGTCACAGAGAGGCAACAAACAGGGTTCCCACAGAGAACTTCCATCTTTGATAGGCCTTCTGAAAGGAAAAGCCACTGATAGCAGCTTTCATGCTCTGTCCCTACGGCTTTTTGGAGGAAAAGTTCATTAGCTGCTTTGCATGCCAAGGGACCAGCTGTCCTTCAGCACGCGGAGCAGCTCTGATTGACCAGGAGGACAAGTGGGAAATAAGCTCACAGCAGCGCCAGCGCGGCATATGGTCATGTACCAGCTGTTTCTGAAATGCTTGCCAAATGGAGAGCAGAATTGGGTGGGTTGTTAGGAAAATAAAACTCAACAAAAACCAACAAGAAAACAAAAAATTCCTCTGTCAGGATTCTTGAGATCTGACCACAAAACCAGAACTGTCAATTTGAAAGTCACACAGCAACTACGTGAATATTCAGAATAATCTGTCATTGGCCTACATGCTCTGACTTGCTCCATTGAGAGAACACCAATGTTCTGAGCATCTGTCCATTCTACAGAGCTTTCAGAAAAATAAAATGTATAGAAAAGCGTGAAATAAGGTAAGTGGATTGGTATTGATGATATACATTACTGATACATTGAGAATATGTGCAGAAGGCTGAATGGAGACTGATTTAATTTGGTGCCATTTGTTACTACAGACAAGTCCCAGGTGCTCCACATTTTACTATATTTTATTTCTACCTTGAAAAGGGGAATTCAGATTCTGAGCTCCTGAACAAACGGAGGTTTGATTGCGATTGGCGCCGAGTAGTGTTACAGTGGTGGTGAAATGCTGCTGATAAACCAGGGGAATGACTCAGCAGAAAACAGTCAGCAGGATTTTTCCCCCAAAGCTTTTCAGTTTCAGCTTTTCATAACAAGAAAATAACTTGAACAGTAATTAAATGGTTCATAGAACAACGCTGTCCTTCTACCACAGGGTTTGAAACACTACCTTTATAGATCTCTCCCAAAATACTTCTGCAAGGGTTGGAGAAAGTAACTGATTAACTGCACATTCATACAACGTGAATTACTGCCTCAGAGAACGTTGGTAGCTCATGTAGCTACACAATCCTGTATACTTAACTTTTGGCTGGACTGAATCAGATTTATGACTAAATTAAGTGCTAAGGATGTTCAAAATAGGCACACCCTAGCTAAAACAAAAATAAGAGTGGTGCTGTTCCTCTATCAGGAAATGAATATATAGGCTGGGAGGCAGTGGTTACTACATTGGCTTGCATTCACGTTTCTTATGAGATGTATTTTTATATACAGACTTAACTTGTTGAAAGGCCTAAACAGAACTACATCCGGGGCGGGGGGATCACCTTGTCAAAGACGAGCTTAGTTCCAGTGACTGAAGATGCTGTGCACAAAAGAAACAGTGTGAGCCAACGTGGATGACATACTGCATTTTGGAACTCCAGGAGCCACACACTGAGCAGTGAACAAAAAGAAGAAACCCTCAGGATTACACACACAGAAGACTTACTTTGACATCTTACATAATATTGACTTTCCTTAGGCCCATATGTGTTCATGTATTTGAGAAATGTGGGTTGGTAGTGTACACCTGAAAAGGGCATCATTATTTTCCCAATTAAGAAGCTTAATTAGTACTTTGGTGTGTCTTGTCATATTTTCAGTCTTGCAGTGGCCCATTTCCACCCATCTACTATGCTAAAAATGTTGCCCTTTCATTACTCCACGGTCGTGTAAACAGTTCTGATTAAACTGGCATTTAATCAATCGGAATTAAGATCGCGGCTCCCAAGGAGGAGTTCACCTCCTCAACACGGCTTTCAGTGGCACCGATCTTCGGGAGACGAGTCCCTCCCGAGCGGGCTTTCATTTCGCGGCAAAACAAACTTTTCCATTTGTTAACTTTGCCCTCGGAGTCGCTCAGGATTTCAGAAGGACCTCACATGACAAACATCACCGTTACGCTGCATCACTGTCCCATTTCCTCTCTCGCATTCCTGCCGGGCCTGGGTGTTCCCGTGTCCGGCGGAGCAGCCCAGCCCTGCCGAGGGCTCTCTCCCTGCCGAAGGGTCTCTTCCTGCTCAGGATGTCTCTCTACACAGGGGGTCTCTCCCTGCCCAGGGGGTCTCTCCGTCCCTCGCTCCTCGCGGCTGCCGCGGGGCCGGGGCCGTCCCAGCGCCCCGCCCGCCCCCTCTCCCGTCCCCGCCGGCGCCCGGCGGCCCTGGCGGCGCTGTCCCTGCGGTCTGAGGCCGCACAAGCAGAGCAAAGGGACACTTCCCCTACTCCCTCTCCCCGCCCTTCCTGCGTGGCGGTCCCGCCGCGTTGGCGGCTCGACGGCGCCCAGGCTCTGCGGCCGGGGGTGGGGCGGGGTGCGATGGGCCCGGGAGCGGTGGCAGAGCTGCCCCACTCCTCGCCCGGCCCTCGCCGCCCAGCCCGGCACGGCTCCGGCACTCCGGGTCGGGGCTCGGAGCTCCGGGGCGGCCCCCGGGCGGAGGGATCCGGGGCGGGGCCGGCGGCGCGGCCCGGCGGGCGCTGAGCGCCGTTGCCGGGTGACGGAGCGGCCGGCCCGGCCCCCTCCCGCCCTCTCCCCCGCCCTCCCTGTGGCGCTGGAGCCGCCGCTGCCGCCGGTTTACGTAACGCCTCCCGGGGCAGGTCCCGGCTCCGTCCCGCCCGCCTCACTCGGGCACGGCAGCAGCGGGACGGAGTCCGCCGCCTCCTCCGGCTGCCAGAGGCCCCAGGGTCCCGCTCTGCGCCGCCACGGCAGGTAAATGCCCGCCGCGGGCCCGGGGAGCAGAGGGAGGGGCAGGGCTGGAGGGAGGGAGAGAGGGAAGGAGGGGGGCAGAGCGGCAGCCGCCCTCCCCGTGGAACGGGCGGACGGAGCGGGAGGCGGCGGCGGGCGCCCTTCCCCTCCCCCGCTTCCTTCCCGCCGTGGCACCGGGACGGGCGGGCCGTGCCCCCCGGAGTGCCGGGCCCGGCCGGGAAGGCCCGCGCATCCCTGTCCGCTCCGCTAACAGCCCGGGAAGAGGAGGAGTCGCCGGGCCGGGCCTGGCCCCTCTGCGGGGACGGTTTCCCGGGACGGCGCGTCCCGGTGCTGGGCTGCGCCTGGCGCGGCGGGAGCGTGCCGGGCGGCGGGAGGAAGGGGCCGGGGAGGGGGTGACAGCAGCTCCGGGGGCCGGGCGGGGGGCGGCTGTGCCGGCGGCGGGCAGGGCTCGGGGGCGGGGCCGGGGGCCCGGCCGGGGTGCCCCGGTGCGAGCGCTGTCCGGGAGTGGAGCGGGGCCCTCTCGCCTGCCCCCGACCCCGCGCCCCTCGGCACGGCGGCTCCCGGCGCCAGCGGAGCGGCTGGGCCGGGAGGGAGGCGCCGGCCTGGAGAGGGAGCCGCGGCTCAGTGGGCTCGGGCCGGGTCACGCCCGGGAGCGGAGGAGGAGGAGAAGGAGGGGACGAAGGCGGCACCAGAACCCTCCTGCCGCGGGTGCCGGCCTGCGCCGGGGCCACCCGGTGCCCGCGATCGGGAGAGCGGAGGATGCGGCGGTTTGGGCCGGGAAAGCTAGAGCCCGATGCGGGCAGCGCCTCCCCTGCCGCGCCTGACCCCGGGCTGAGGTGACGGGGCCGTGCCGGGCCCGGCCGGTGCTCGCGCCGTGACCTTTCATCCTGTGCCATCGTACAGGGCGGGCAGCGGGGCCGGGCGGGGCGGGGGGAAGGCGCCCCGGCAGAGCTGCGGTGTCACGGCGCTGCCCCGGGGGCCAATGTGGTGGGACTCCCTCCCTTCTCTTTTTTTTTTTTTTTTTTTTTTTTTTTTTTTTTCCTCTCCAGCAGCATTGTCTTTTAGGGCCTATTGAAGGCAGAGGCGGAGGGAAGGCTCGGCTGCTGTGTGGGGCGGGGCTGGGCTGATGCGGACTGGCGGCAGCCGCAGCCTATGGCGGAGCAGCAGCGCCGACGGGGCGGGCCCGGCGCCTCTCGCGGCGATGGGCGGGGTGGGGACAAGGTTTGGCGAAGGTTACAGCTCAATGCAGAAGTGACACAAACTGACACTTCGCTCCGGCTAGCTCGTTTCCATCTTATCCTCATGTCGCCTCGATTAAAAGGATACACGTAATGAGTGATGTTACGAAACTTTGAGAAAAGCAAAGTGGGGGGCTCTTTTTTTCCTGTCTTGTCTTTGTTTTAATTACTCATTGCAGTACCTGATACTGATCTGAAGGGTGAAAATAGTGTGATTTGCTTGTCTTCCTTTCAAATAAAAGGTATTCCTGTTTTCCGTGTATCAGTATTTTGTGTTGCAGTTTATAAGCTTGGGATCAGAACATACTGGTATGGGTAGTTGATTTTCGTCGTTCAGACCCCTTTAAATATTACGTTTTTACCCTTGTGTTCCATACATATATCACTTATGTGTTCCTGAGATGAAGTGGGAATTGCAGATCGACTTTGGTTTCTTAGCTGTCAAAAGTGAGCTCGTGATGATTCAGTAGATAATTGTGTAAAACGAACTACTTCACTGCAATGCTTAAACCCCAAGTATTGTGGGCTCCTCACAATCCATGGGAGTCTGTAACTGACATTTTTCTTTATTATTTAAGACAAAAATATGCCTTATAAAAGTAAATGACATGGAACTTGATTGTTACTTGACATGTAACTACAGATTTTATTTTGTACTAATCCTCCATCTGCTGTTTCTTGTCAGTATGGATATGCTAAAATGGTAGTGTACAACCCCTCCCTTCTAATCGATAAAACATATTGTATAGGTATCAAATCTTCTCTTTGGATCATTGAGGTATAAGAGGGCATGTAAGCAACTTGAATAAAATGAGTATCACGCTGTATATTTATAATGTCACTCAGTTTCAAAGACTCGAGAATTATAGAGGAAACCCTGATTTGTACAGTCCATTGAAGGCATCATCAGTTTATATCCCCACCAGGTACAGGTATTGACAGGTATTCCCACCTGAGCAATCTTAGAACTTTTGTGGTTCATTTGGTGCAGTGTGGGGTGTAAAGAGTCTTTACAACCACAGATTCTGCAAATTCAGATTTGGTACATGACCCTCCAGCTTTTCTGCTTATCAGTGGTGGAACTGGAAGGAAAGTAAGGGTCAAACAAATCCATAAAATACCCAAGAGGAAAAAATGGAGGCCTTGAACTTCTATTATCTTAATATGCTGATTTCAGAGACTGCATTCCCCGCTGCTTTTGTTGTTGTTGGTATTTGTTATTCTTCCAAGTAAGAGAAATTCCATAGGGCTTAAATGATGTCAGCATTTTCATTTGCTGTGTATTCCAGCAGGAATAGGGACAGAGGAAGATCCAGATAATGTTCAAAACTTCATTATTTCTCCTTCTTGAGCATCTTGTTTCTAGGTGTATAGGGGGAATGAAGCAACCAAGAGGTTGGGTTTTACTTAGCATGGGTGACTTTTCCTGTGTGATTTTATTGGGTTTTAGGCAGAGTGTTGTAGAGTCAGTATAGACTTTTTGCCTACTTAGCTTGAATCTTGGCAAAATCATGTCTGAGTTTGCTGCTTCTTGAGGCAGTAGCAGATAACTAAAGGTAACAGTACTATACTAAGATAGGCAACAAAGCAGAATGTGTAGAAGGCAGCAAGATTTAGCATTCCTGTAGGCTAAGAGGTAGCAGGAACTATTCCAGTTATCTGCACTGCTAGTGGAGCTTAGAATACAAATGGTCTTCTGGAAGCTATTTAATCTGTTTATTGGAATAGTTTCTTTTGTCTTGTGGAACAGAGATTGGAATCCTTCATTTTAGTCCAAGAACAGTGACAGGCTGGTTAGATAATTTGTAAATGTGATGGTAGAAATAAGTTTTTGTGTTGTGTCCATCCCCTCAACTCTGCCCCAAGAATTTTTTCCAAAAAATGTCAATTTCATGATACAAACCAAAAATGTTCAAATGAATACTTGAATGCTCAGTTGCATTTCAATACACAGACAAAAGACAATTTGTCTGATTGGAAGGGAAAGTATGGATGTTGAGAGATTGGATTTGTATTTTATTGGCCCACAGGGGTGGTTGGGGGGTGGGAGTAGAGGTTGAGTAGCTTCAACATGCAGTACAAGAATAGTCTTTGCAGATTGTTCTTTCACAGATTTCTTATTAGGAGTTATTCAGTAGCTTCCAATAAAGCTATAGAAATATTTTAAAGTTTTATTCATCTACTTCCTTTATAATTTCATGTGCAAGATGTTTGGATCTACCTGCATAAAACTATACATGGTTTGTTTCTGCATCACCTACACCATGTTCATAACTTGGCTTCCATGTGTCCACTTTGGTATCTCTCTTTCCAAGAGATTTATTTCTAAGGCAGTAGTGAAGTATTTAAATACACTTTTCACTGTTGTGGCATTACATGTAATGGTTTAATTATATCCTGCTAAGTGTGTGCATAGTCTGTGCTCAGGCTTGCTATAATGGTTTTCATCTTTAATATAATTTGTGGAATGTTTAAATTTCTGGCTTTTACTGTATTGAGGAAGAAGTTTCAAACATGCAGTCCATGCTAATGTCACTTTCTAGAAAGGATTGCATGTGAAAATTTACACTCTGCAAAAAACCTTGTTAATAAAAAAAAAACTGTAACAAGGATGAAATCTTTTTCAAGGATAAATAGTTTTGTGTTCTTTTTATAGCTTTTAAAATTCTTCCTGTAGTTAATATTAAATTCATCAAAGGTACAAGGTCTGCTGGACAGAATGTTGGGGTAGGATTGAGGAGAGAGACCTACAGTTCTCTATCACTGAGTGAATTCAAGTGAACAGTTTTGTTTTAACATGCCTGTGTTTAAGATGAAGGTCAGAAAAAATAAAGCAACCTGTCAGAAGATGGTACAGTGTAACATCAGAGCAGCAGAGCGGAGTTGCAAGGTATGGAAACTGTGCAGGGTTATTCCAGGTGGCATTACCTTAGTCAGGGCTCAAATCGAGATAGTAAAGTGGGAAAACATGTTAAAACATACACAGATTGCTTCAAGAATTTATTTTGATCATTTAGCATATGTCATATGTGCTTTTTAAGCAAAGAAAGTGCTTTACTAGCCTAAAGAAAAAAATCTGCTTGAAGCATCACTAATAAAGAAGTCGGTACCGTGTATTGCTGCCATTGGGCGTGTAGTTAATTCTTTGGATCCTTGTGACACTGTAATGTGTTACTATAAACTTGAAACAAATTTGAAGACTGGCTGAGTGGAAGTGCAGCTTGGAAACATTGCATTGTATGTAGGACACTGGGGTATCCTGAAAGAAATAGAGCCAGCTTCCACTGATTAGTCTGGTTGATAGCTTTACTTTGGAAACCTCAGAAAATACTTTTACTGCTTCATGCTATTTTAATTCTGCTGTCTGAAGATTTTGAGCTAATGACTGTTACTAATTAGCTAAAGATTGCTGTTGACTGAATTGCTGTTCTCCTGGTTCTGTCTTCTGGGGTAGAAGTTCACTCCGCTGCACATTCGACTCTTGCACTTGACAACGAAACTGAATTACCTTTGGTAACTTTCATTTTATTGACGTTTTAAAACTGTTTTGATGAAGGTCCTCTCGAGTTTTGTGAGGTGGCAGAAGTCTTAAAATGTCTCCGTAAGTTTGAATTTGAGTTTAATTGTCATACGTGGAGCATTTTTTCACCATTCTCTCTGAACAGAATATCTTATTGGCCTCTGAGAAACCTCTGAGTTCCAGTTTTTAGTAACTTTGTTCTCGAATTGTGAAAGAAATGCCTCGGTTAACAATACAGTAACTTCTTGAAGAGAAGTAAAGTAATGCTGACCTGCTGTTTTTATCAGAGGTTTTCTGATTGTCGTAGCTTAATATTTTGCATTTTAGTCAAATAACAGCTTTCCAGCCATCATTTGAAGTAGCAAACAGTAAATGTATTATTTTAAGAGCAGTATTAAACTGTCTTACCTATTCTGTTAGTAAACTTGTCTTTTTTAGTATGTAGCATTTTTAGGCAACATAATTAATCACAGAAATAGGGGTATAATATGACAACAAACATCCCCTGTTTTTATGGGAAAAGACAACCTGCTAGCCTTATAACATAAACTGAACAAGCAATGCCTATGCAAATGCATTTAAATGCTAAAATAGAAATTATTTTATGTAACTTGCCATTCTGTTCAAAATTGCAGAATATCCTACTTCAGATCTGATTTCATACATATATAGAATTCTATTTACTAATATTTTGGAAAAAAAATTAGAGGTGATAGAAGTGCAGGAGAAGAACATTATAAACCATTTCCTTTGTAGGCCTGCCACATTTTCTGTGCTGTAAAGTCAGTATCTGCTCTGCTGGGTAAGTGCTAGAGCTTGCAAATCTGACTTGTCAGAGCTCTGCATTTGCTTGAGCCTCTTGTGGCTGACACATCTTGTATGTTTTTACACAGTTATTAATGAAAACATTGTCTATATGTGACTTCCAACTGAATTCATGGTAATTGGTTTTTTATTAAAAGAACTGTTGAAAAGATTATATAGTTAGGCAAAGTTATATTTGTTTTTAAACACTTCATGAGGCTATTTTAAGCATTTCAAAAAGATAGTAATTAACTCCCTGAACTGCAAACCAAGCATAGAAAACTTCAATAGTGACTATTCAGAACAGACTTTCATACAAATTAAAGAAATTAATAAACCAAAGTAAAATCTATAGTGTGGTCGTTAACTAGTTAGATGTTTATATACAGCTGGGTTATTAACTTTGGAAGTATAAATAGCAGGACAAATACTGTAGCCTTTAAATGGTCACTGGTGGTTGGATCTTTGGCATTCACAATTCATTCTGCTTTTCCTTTCCTGACTGAAAGATGCAATGTATGTAAAGAGTAACTTGTCTATTAATTGAAATAAATCCTGTATGGCTGCACTACCAGGGTGGGCACTGGGCTGCTTGGTGCTGAAGTAGCATTCCTGCTGATGGGAAGAGCACTGAATGTTTTGTCAGGGTGGCCCCACCGGTGGCCTGGGGGGTGATTCCATCTGGAGGCTGCCTGTGCCTTGGAAGAGTCCCCAACACCCACTGGGGCACAGAGTGCCTGTGTCTGTGTATGAGGTGTTGGAAACTGGAGGCAGGGCTGAATGCACCACATATAGAATGAAAGAATCATAGAATCGATTGGGTTGGAAAAGACCTCCGAGATCACCAAGTCCAACCCTTGGTCCAACTCCAGGCCCTTTACCAGATCATGGCACTCAGTGCCATGGCCAATCTCAGTTTAAAAGCCTTCAGGGATGGGGAATCCACCACCTCTCTGGGCAGCCCATTCCAATGCCTGATTACTCTCTCTGGAAAGAATTTTTTT
>JAWWLZ010000139.1:61947413-61957855 GCA_035041345.1 Poliocrania exsul
GACAGTGAAAAAGATTTAAAAGGGATAATAACTTATTTGTCAGAAAATGTTACCTCTAAAATCAAGCTTCACATCTAGCAGCAGAAATGCTTGCTCTTTGAGTGACTTGTATTAATTAGATATGAAAAGTCTCTCTCTAGTACTGGGATGGAAAAATACTCAGTTTGTATGAAATTTTGGTACCTCTAAAACATAATGGAAATGTTTATGACTTTCTGTAAAACAAAATACTTGCAAGTTGTAGAATGAGAATTTTCAAATATTATTTAAGAAATTTGTTTATATTTCCAGTTTTTATATAATGTATATTTCTTGTAACTTAATGTTGAAATAGGTAATTGAATGATGTGCAAAAATGATATTCAAAAAGTTGGACTGTAGTATTTGAATGTTATAAAAATTTTATTTTCTGATTTCTTAGTTCCTCTTACAACCCCTCTCTCCCTTGCTATCTTCTCTCTCCTCCCCTTCTAATAAAAGCAAGAGGTGCTTTAACTCAAGTCAGTCAGATTTTGTTAGCTTAGATTTCAACAACTGAATTCCTCAGATGAATAAGTGTTAAGATGGAAAAGAGAGGCCACATTATCATTCATTCAGGGAAAAGCAGAAGCATAAACTCAGTCCTTACTGGGTGCCAAGGAGCTGAACAGTGTGTCAGGTTTGACTGAAGTGATTCAGTGTCCAGAAGCTTTGCAATATTGTAGAATCAGAATGGAATCTCTAAAGATCATCAGCCCTCACTTCTGTGGGCAGGGACAGCTTTCACTAGGTAAGGTTGCTCAAAGCCCTGCCCAGCCTGACCTTGAATACCTGAAATGGATCATCCACAACTTCTCTGGACAAGTTGTTCAGGTGTCTCACCACCTTCATCGTAAAAAGTGTCTTCCTTATGTCCAATCTAAATCTACCAGTTTTCAGTTTAAACCCCCATCACTGCAGACCCTTTTAAAAAGTCTGTCCTGATTTTTCTTACAAGTTCTCTCAGGACCTGTGGATGCATCTCATCAGGTCCCATGGACTTGTGCACCTTTAGGTTCTTTAGGTGGTCTCAGACCTGACCTTTTCCTTTTCATCTTGCCAGTCCCCACCTTTGTGTTGTTTGACTGGGGTGGTGTGTCTGGAGCACTTGCCAGTGACGAGCAAGACAAAAATGTCATTCAGTACCTCAGCCATCTCCATGTCCTGGGTAACCAGGTCTCCCATTTCCTTCCAGAGAAGGCCCTTTTTATCACTGATGTACCTGTAGAAACTTCTTGTTGCCCTTGATGTCCCTGGCCAGATTTAGTTCTGTCAGGGCTTTAGCTTTCCTAACCTAATTCTTGGCTTCTTGGGTAGTTTCTCTGTGTCCCTCCCAAGCTACCTGTCCTTGCTTCCACCCTCTGCAGGCTTCCTTTTTCTGGTTGTGTTTGTCCAGGAGCATCCTGTTCATCTGCACAGGTGCCTGGTGGTTTTGCCTGACTTCCTTTGGTAGGCATGCATCACTCCTGAACTTGCAGGGGCTGTTCCTTGAATATTAATGAGTTTTCTTGGGCCCCTCTTCCCTCCAGGGATTCTACCAAGCAGATCCCTGAAGAGGCCAAATTGTGCTCCCCTTAAGTCCAGAGTCATGAGCTTGCTGTGCTCCTTCCTTGCTGCCCTAAGGATCTTGAACTCTACTGTTTCATGGTCACGGCAGCCCAGGCTGCCCTTAAGCTTAATGTTCCCCACCAGCCTCTACTTTTTGGTGAGAGCAAGACCCAGCATAGCACCTCTCCTTGTTGGCTCCTCTATAGCTCGGGAAAGGAAGTTATCAACACATTCCAGGGACCTCCTGGTCCTGGATTGCTTTTGCCCTGCTGTGCTGTCCCCCAACAGATATTGGAGTGGTTGGAGTTCCCCATGAGGACCAGCAGGGCTTGTGAGCGTGAGTCTGTTCATAGCTGTCTATAGAGGGCCTTCATCAGCTTGATCTTCTGGTTGGGCAGCCTGTAGCAGACCCCCAGTATGATGCCACCTGTCCCTGCCTTCCTTTTAATCCTGACCCATAACCTCAGCTGGCTCCTGCTTCATTCCCAGACAGAGCTCCGTGTGCTCCATCACTGACAAAAGGTGACATCCCTTCCTTGTCTCCCCTGCCTGTCCTTACTAAAGACCCTGTGTCTTTTCATTCCAACACTCCAGTCACAGGGGTTGTCCCACCACATCTCAGTGATGCCTGTAGGATGACAGCTATGCACATGCACGTCTCTAACTTCTCTTTTTTATTGCCCATGCTACTCATGTTTCCATGGAGGCCTTGAAGCCGGGCCCCCAGTGTTGCTGACTGACTGGCTGGAGTGGCAGGAATCCCTTTGTGCTGCTCTTCAGGTGCTCTCCTGCTGACCTATGATCCCTCTGCAGGCTCTGAGCATCTCTTGTGGCTCTGGCATCAAACTGGGAGCAGTGGGATTGGGTGGAGGCTCCCCTTCCTCAGCCCCTTCAGTGGAAAGCCCTGCTCACCAGCTTGGTGAGCCTGTGACTGACGGTGCTCTTCCCTTTCTATGATGGATGAATCCCATCAGCCCCCAGTGGACCAGGGAGACCCAATCAGCCCCCAGGCAAATTTACTGAATTAGAACAAACTAGTTTCTCATTCAGTCACTTTCTCACTTGTTTTTTTAATTGGATTTTCTTCCCTGTCCACCCTTTCATAATTCCCTTTACCAGTGGAACTTTCTGGCAGAAAGTTGTTGATTTCTTGAACATTAAGGTAGTTCTGCTTGATGTCTCAGAAAAGACAGATCAAGTGTGTCAGTTTTCGTGTATCTGTGAAACGCAGGACTTGGGAGGCCAGCTGGGACTGTGCCATTGACTCAGGGAAAGTGTTCATTGCGTGGTGTGGAGAGCCAGGAGGACAAAATAGATCTTTGGAATGCTGTCCTTCAACAATTAAGATAATATGGACTTCTTAAGAGTTTGGGCTTGTGGGTCTTGGATTTGGAGCACTTGGGTCACAGTATTAGGCTTTTCTCATGCTTTCTGTTCTTTAATTATGTGATGAAGCAGGAACCTCCAGGACCTTGCAGGATGTTTCTGTTGCTGTTATTTGTGCTTACGTACGAGATTGTGACTAATGCAGACATGTTGCTGACAAAGATTGAATACTCTTGCATTACCTGCTTTCTCAGAATGCACACTGCCAGCAGAGAAGTAAGGTCACTTCAGCAGAGTGCAGGGTTTTCTGAACTCTGTAGCAACTGATCATAGTGGATTTATTTTTGGTGATACTGCAATTAACTCAGTAAAGATCTGGAATATACAATTGTACCTGAGTGGTGGTACAAAGACAGCTCCTAAAAACTGCCAGCTTTTGTTGGGTTAACATGTATCAAATTGCAATTTTTGCAGTCCACGTGAAATGCTGCCCACAGTGTGCAGTTTATACAGTTACATTAGGTGATGTCTACTGTGAGTGTGCAGTAGTTTTGAAACAAAACAGTAGATTTTGCTTAGATGGTCTTGTCTTTTTTGCTTCCTTTTGGAGAAGGGCTATTTCTTGCTAGTATTTGAGCTTTGTTTTCTCCTGCTGCGAGAAGCTGGAGAGGAGAGAGAAGGCCTACACAAATGTCAGATTGCCATGTGGTTGATGTGCAGACCAATCCAGAAATGCCTTTTTTGGACTGTTGTCTTCTGTGTCAGAGAGCAGAATGTGCTGACGTGTGTGGTGCTTGCACCTTCTGCCCCTTACTTATCCAGATTGATTTGGGACTGTGGGTGGTGTGTCTCAGGATAGTTTGTCTATTTTAGGATATGGTTTAGAGTGTAAGCTCTCAGGTAAGACAGGTGTATGCTTTGTGTAATGAGGGTTAAATGTTAATTCTGGCATGGATGAATTGTGTTCTGTCCAAATTTTTTAAAGTTATTTCAGGGACTTATATTTTTATAAAGACAAATTTTGGATGGTAAAATGTTTTGCTGCCCTAAAGCAAGGCAAATAATCAAAACTAAAAAACTCAAAAAAACCCAAACCACAAAACCCCCTGAACCTGAAGGTATTTAGTGGTAGGATTTATGAAATTCCTGGCCAGATGAATTTCATACACTCAGTTTTTTATAAGCAAGACACTTTTTTGTATTCCAGAAATGGGAATCACTGCAAACCAGTAGGATTATATTGTCTTCTTATATTGTCTTCTAGTGATGACAAATATGCAGTCAGTGTTTACTCAAACTAACATAGGTCGGGGGTTTTTTTAATCAAAGTGGGTTTTTCAGCTGATAGTTAAAGTCATAAAACCTCAACTTTCCTATAAAGGTAGATCAAACATACATTTCAATCAACAGATTAGTTGAAAAGTCTTTGATGAAAGAGTATCATTTCCTGCATTAGAAAGTACCTTTTCTAAAAGTCACCTTTCAACTTCAAATAATTCTGTCACTCTTCAAAATGACACTGAATAGATGCATTATATATTTGGAGTAAGCAGTATGTGAATGACTGCTTTCTACTTTGGGTGTTTTTTTCACTGTTTAATATTATTCATGTATGGATATGTATTATCACAACTTATCATTTTTTCCTCTTTATAGGTCCTGCTGGGGACTTGCATCTGGCCTCAATGTGAAATTAAGGTAGAAAAACACATCTACATATGTGTTTGCTATTAGGATTTAGTTTATTCACTGGTCATGCCTGAAGAGTGATGTTCGTCTCTAGACGGCTAACTGCCAGGAAATATAAATGATTGTCCTAGAAGTCAAGCCTCTCTCCTATTTACTGGAGTGAAAATCACCTCCAGATCCCGACGGAAAATCAACTGCAGAAAATGCTTCACGTTATAAGGATGCCAACCACCTAGATTCATGCGCCCTATCTGTACAGTTGTTGTGGATGGTTTGCCATCTGAAAGCTCCTCAAGCTCTTATCCAGGCCCTGTATCTGTTTCTGAAATGTCTCTGCTACATGCTTTGGGTCCAGTGCAGACCTGGCTGGGACAAGAGCTAGAGAAGTGTGGCATTGATGCCATGATTTATACTCGGTATGTCCTCAGTCTTCTGCTGCATGATAGCTATGACTACGACCTGCAGGAACAGGTATTTACATATTTTAGATGTTGTCCAGTGAAAGTGAGTTTTTGTATCAGTTTTGTTCTGTGTATTATACCTGGGTATGCTCATAGGGGAGGGTGGTTGTCTTTAAGTGTGTGGGTGGAAGGGGGATATAAAACCACACGGGAGTCAGATGTGATGGGTGAATGGAGATTAATGTAGTTAGGTTGTTGAGCAATTACATTAAACAAAGTTTTCACATTGCTGCAATTGATACCACAATTAATGACACTGGAATGTTCTGTATCATAAAGGGAGACCTTCACTATTCGTTATTATAAGGTTAATTTAATATTGGAACATTACTAAACTAATGTAATTCTTGTAGTGTGTGTCAAATTGCCCTGCTCCACCACAGTCTGTAGACCCCCCATCACTTCTCATGGATTTCATCTTTTGCTATTTTCAGTAAAGAATTAAAAAGAAACCAAATTTTTTTTAGTATTCAAGTATTTAAAATACATTTTTGTGCATACATTATTCATCTCTTCTAAAATGATGTTAATGCTGATAAAAGGTGTGCAGGAGAGTTGTGGAAGAGCGGGTTGCTGTACGTGGCTGTAATTCAGAAAGGGCAGGGAAGAAAAGTGAAGCTGTGCATCAGATTGGCACAGCTCATAATGCTTCCCTCTGTATTTATTGCTGTGGATTTTATAGGACCCTAAAACATACTCTTCAGTCCTGATTTCACCTCCTTTTTATTTTTAATTTTTTAAAATGTATTTTAATTTCTCTGTGTCATGAACCTGTGTCAAAATAATTGTAATAGTGGAGTTTTCTGGGTGCAGGACTCAGTGAAATTATGGTGTTTTTAAGAAAGGGTGATGATGCTGTTCTCATAGACTTTGTCTTAGAAGGGAACTGTGATGACAGTGGGAAGGAAGGAGTGCAAATACCTGTTATTTGGTGGCTTAATTGTTAGTTCTTTTTTGTTGCTGTTGTTTTGGTTATACCTCACACATTACTACCTGACTGCTGCTTCAGAACTTCCATTGCCTTCTAGTTTATCTTTTCAAAAACCCAGCAAAAGCATGACAGAGTATTCTGAAATAGATACAAATGAAGAAGAAAAAAGTTCATGTGAGTTGCTGCTGGTTTTTGAACTAAAAGCATAAAAGCTTTCATGCTTCCATTGTGCAAACCAGAAAACTTTGTGTAGAAGTTTTTTTGGTTCAAAAGTTTATCTGGCAGCAGTGGATGTCACCAGAAACAACCCCATGATTAATAATAGTAATATTTTTTAAAAACCAGCATAAGCACTTTAGAATGTACCTTAACATTGAGATCTTGGTCAGACATGAATAGCAGTATTTTAGAAGGTCATAGAAAAAGGTTACAAAACCTGTTTGGAAGGAGTGTGTGGGATGAGGACAAGAAAAAAAGAAACCAAATGAAACCACATGAGAACTTCAGGAGCTTTACAGATAGCCCTGTGGCCTTGGGGAAAATGAAGATGTGTTTCTTTTCAGTCCATTTAGACCACAGTCATAACTGGGAAGTCACTACTGTTATAATTTCAAATTACTGAAGTGCCAAAATTAGTTTCCTTTTATGCTGCTTCTCACAAAGCCTGATAAACTGTATTATGAAAACCTCATTCAGTTTATTTCTCTTTTTGATACCTTACCTGGATCCTTTGTGGGTTTGATAACAGAGCTTTAAGGAATGTGTCTGTTCTTTTTCCAAGCTGATTTTCTGAAGCTAATGAGCCAAAGGGAGAGGAATAGCACATGCTGACAGGGTAGCCAAGACCTATGGTGCTGAGTGGGTGCTGTGGTGCCATGTACAGGATGTACAGGATGTCCTCTGACATCGAGCTTTGAACCTGGGAGTTTCCTCTCCCTCTCCTCCAATCTGATCCTGTTTATAACATACTTGTACTGCATTTGTTCTACTTCAAACAACCATTTTCTAAGTTTTGAGACCTAATACCAGTTTAGTTTTGGGATGATACTCTGCAATGATTGGATGCATCTGTTGTGAAACATGCTGCTCCCTAATTGCTTTCTCAAATGTTATAGTCTTTGAAGCCTGCAAGTACAAATTTCTTATGTGGAAAATCCAGGAAATCTTAAAACCCACATACTTGTTCTATATCTATTTTAAAATTTATTTTACTTATTGCCTGCTGGTTCTTTGTCTCACCTACCATTTTAAAATGAGTTCTGGTTTGGTTAAGTCATTTAGAAACAAGAAAATCTGTACTCTAAAACATGTTTAAGTATAAGCAATTTCAATCCAATTTTGATGATTACTACAATTTTAGGACAAAGGGGAAAAACAAATGCTTGTGTTGTTTACAAATAGAAATCAGGGAAGAGAGCAGCAATTAAATATCCAAAAGAGGAATAATGTAGGAGTAAAGTATTTAGAGTTGCTGAGTGCCTTTAACTCAGATTAATTCCCATCGAAGAGTTGGTTCTTGGCATCTTGGGATTTTTTCCTCGCATACAATTCCTTCAATTCTTGAGAAAGACGACAAAATTTCCAGGGAAAGAACTGTTTTCAGTAGTGAGCTCATGCAATGATTTCTCTCCAGCTCAGAGAACAGCTACAAAGAGGCACCCTCTTCACATGGAGTCACTTGGAGAAGACAAGGGGCAATGGGTACAGGTTGCACTGGGTGCAGTTTCATATTTTTTTTGTTTTTCTTGTGTTTTTTTTATAGTGAGAACAATCGTTCCCTGGAACAGCCTCCTCAGGAATGTGATAGAGTCCCCATTGCTGGAGGGTTTGGAGGCACAGCAGGACAGGGGGCTGGATAGGCTTGTCTAGTGTTTCCCTTGAAAGGGTAGACCAGTTGATCTTCTAAGGTTCCTTCCAGCGTGGGCTGTTCTATGATTCAATGAATCTTTGCTTTTAGAGCTCTATTTTTTGTGGGGAGTGAGTAGCCATCCTTTTTTCCTCAAAATACAGCAATGACTTCTCTTTTGAGCAGGTTAGAAGGAGTGTGTGATCTCACAAGGGGATTGCAGATATGAACAATCCATTGCAATTTGCTTTCTTTGGGGGTGCAAGTCATGAAGAGGGCAAATTTAGGCAGTCTTATGAGTACAGAATCACAGACTATTCTGAGCTGGAAGGGACTCACAAGGGTCATCAAGTCCAACTCTTTAGTCAATGGCCCATACGGGGGATTGAACCCATGACCTTCGCATTATTACAACCAAATTTTAACCAACTGAGCCAATCTCAGGGTCCTGTCATCTTCACTAGAAATGTTGCAAACTGAAGTTGAGATGGTCATTATGATCTTTCCAGCTCAGAATGTTGATGACATCATTAGCACTGTTTTAGTTGCTTCAGGGAACCTCCTTCAGTGCTTTCTTTATAGTGTTGTGGTGTCATCAACTGCAGCAGGGAAATGGAACTCTGAACTCCTGGGCTGAGGTTCTGTCAAGTAAGTACAAAAAGATTTAATATAAAAAATAAGTGAAAAAGCCATTCCCAACCTTAGTAGGCATGTCCTGCTATTTAAGGTATCAGTTGTTGCATTATCAGTCACTTCTGTTTACATTTAAAATAAGAATTTCAAAAGAATATGGTCATTTCTGAGAACAAGCAGGGTGTTCCCTTCAGGTTTATTACTAATATTTAATGTGTGAGTTTTGATCTTGATTCTGTTGCAGGTTTCTGTGTCTCCCTCCAGTATTTTCTGTCTCCGTACAGTGAGCTCGTTTGATGTGTGGATACAAGATAAGGTTAAGGAGGGAGGGGAAGGATTGTATTGTTTTTTCTTTCCTTTTTTTTTTTCTTTTTGTATATGTGCTGGGGGGTTTTTGGAGTCTTTTTTTGTTGTTTGTGTTTTGTTTGGTTTTATTAGTAGTATTAATTCTATGCCTTTCCCAGTTAGAATGATCTGTGCTGGGAATCATTGCAGTATCACTGTCACAAAATATTAGATCAGTAAGTCATGAATTTCCAGAGAGGTTTTGCAAGTATAGAAAACACAGTTGAAAGTGAAACTGGAACCAGATTTTACTGGAATGCTTCCACTTTGTATTCTGACTCATTGGCTTTAACTGAAATATTTATTAAAATATTGGGAAAATTTAGAAGCAAGTGTGTTTTGCTCAGCTGTGTCTCAAAGGACTAGAGAGTTTCCAGGAGGGAAAACTTGTTTACAGTAAATTGCACTGTGGTACCAAGATTTTCAGGACTGCTATAGTTGTACATATGTTATACATACCTATCAAGAGTTACTGTAACATCCTCTAAATATACAAACTTCAATGTTTGTTATCATCAAAACAAGCTAGTTTGAATTTGCTCTTTGTTTTGCTTTGTTTCTAAAGACCCAAGTACTCAAGGTACCTTAGTTATCATTGGCATCTGGAGCACGATTCTTATTCCAGCCAGACTTACTCCTTTTGGAAGTGAAACTAAAAGCTTAAAGTGTAAAAGTTCTTTAGCAGTCCTTCCTTCTTAGTATGCACTGTTTTTTCTGTACTTTTTAATTTCCCTCTCACCTCCTTTTTTTTGGCAGCAATGATACTGCTGGTGGGAGGGTTTAAGAGGGTGGAAGGAGGAGGCTCTTTGGGATTTTTTTCCCAGTGTTGGCAGATGAAGTAGAGAATACAAAAACTATGAATTGCGTTTGCACATTTTCCTTGACTCCTGTGATACAGTTCATACAAATAGTTTGGGGTTTGTCATATCAGAAGACAAGTAAGGACTTCAGTTGAAGTTCTGCCCTTTTCTTCCTATAAACAAAGATGGTGCTTGCTTACAAGCTTTTTACATATATTTTTGATGTCTACAGGGCTGAAATTACTGAAGGAATCCGTTGATCTATTGGACCATGTTATATAACATATTTGTTATTTAGGTGTGTTTGTGGGGTCATTTTGGTTTGGTGTTTTTGTTGTTTCCTTTTTTGTGTTGTTTTTTTTTTGTTGTTTGTTTGTTTGGGTTTGGGTTTTTGGTTGTTTTTTAAGATTTGAGGCCTATCAATGGTTTCTGTTCAAAATGTTTGGAAACCACTGGTGTTTTGTTCTGAGCTGGATGATCTTTTAGTTGCTTTTGGTCCATTAAGGAAAACCTCATAAAATTGGTATGGATTTACAGACTGTTTAATATCAGTAAAGTGCATAATGTTTCTGTTAAGTATATGTGCTTTTATTACTTGCATTTTATTACTGAATTTTCTTACTTTAGAATAAAGGATAAATTAAGGAGAAAATCATTAAATTACTGTCAGACTTTTAGCTTTTGGAGACCAACAGAATTACTGTTGGTGGAGATCTGAACATTGTGAGACAGCCTTTTGACTTCACACTGGATTGATTTTTAATCAGAATACCTTGAGTATTGTGTTCAGTTCTGGGCCCCTCAGTTCAGAAAGGATATTGAGGTGCTGGAGCGGGTCCAGAGAA
>JAWWLZ010000139.1:61965612-61982159 GCA_035041345.1 Poliocrania exsul
AAGTCTGATAATAAATTCTGTGAATCCTAAGAACCCATGTAAAATGGATGCTACATATCTTCAGATGATTGCATATAGTACAATAGCATTCTGCTTTGATTGTATTGTTCTTCATTGTTCTTACATGTGTGAGAAGCCAACCATACCCTCTCGCCTCCACCCCCAGTGCTGAATTTTATTCTGAAATAGTTCAGAGTTACTTTACGACAGGCACTGCTTTCTCTGGCCATAACAATGTTCATTGTGAGACGGAGCTGAAGGTTCAGGATCTAACATTGTGTTTTCTTCTTTTGGCTTGGTTAACTTTCTGTTAAGTTTGATCCTAACTCTGAACTACTTGCTTTTCATCCTTATTACTTCAGAGATCAGTGAAACTCTCTAACATACTTTGTGTAAATTACAGTAATATATTCAACCATAAGTTGGCCATAAAATTACCTTTATGAATGTGCTTTGCAACTGGAAAATATTGCAGTGAAGTGTGAGTAGCCTCCATGTCCTGTGAAAAGTACATGTGCTTTTCTGAATAGTAAGTGCAAGTTTTGTGTAATCAAACTAGTCTTTATTGGGCAAAAAGTAGTTTTTAGCAGATAGAAAGGGGTTGGCTTTGTTTTGAACAGTATGTTATTTGTAGTCCTGGTCTGCTATAGTTCTGAGATATTAATGTATTTTAAATAATGTAATTTCTTTGTTTTGATTTTAGGAGAATGACATCTTCCTGGGCTGGGAAAAGGGAGCTTACAAGAAATGGGGAAAGAGTAAGAAGAAGTGCTCTGATCTAACACTAGAGGAAATGAAAAAACAGGCTGCTGTCCAGTGTCTTCGCTCTGCTTCTGATGAAGTAAGTTTGGACCCTTTAATAGATTCTTGAGGCTTTATGTCCTCTTTTGTGTTATATATCTGTAGCTTGTGATGCTTATCTTTTGTGTCTTCTTAAAGTGCAAGTTCACCAAGAGTTCTCCAAGAATTCTTTATTTTTTCTTTAGGATGTTGTGCAATCCAGGTATGGCAGCCTGGTTTCACAAAAGATTCTGCACTATGTAGTGTCATGCTTTCCTCTCTGTAAGCCCTTGCCTATTCTTGTCAGGGACAGTTGCCATACACCGGTTTGTGTTGAAATTACCACAAAGCTTTGCATAAAGGTAATTCCTGCAATTCTAAATTGACTTGTGTTGTGTGTGAATGGAAAGGACTGGAACATGTGGGCAGAAAGCCCTCCTGCTTTGTGTGTGCTCGGAGTGTAATCACAGAATCACAGACTATTCTGAGCTGGTAAGGACCCACAAGGATCATCGAGTCCAACTCTTAAGGCAGTGGCCCATATGGGGAATTGAACCCATGACCTTGGCATTATGACAGCCAAGTTTTAACCAACTGAACCAATCTCAGGGTCAAATCTGGAATTGCTGAGTGAAACACCTTGTATAGCAGCAAATATTCACTTCCCGAGTTACAGGAGGGAGTGGAAGTGGAGCTGAAGGGCACTGACTGGAGAACGTGAGGAGAGGTGAAGGCAATAGGTTGAAGGAAGGTAGCAAGAGGCAGCAGATACCATGTAGCTCCATGGAAAAGTGGACAAAGTAGTGTTGAAGGACATGTTGAAAAAGAAAAAATAATCTGTAGCACAGCTCAAAAAAAGCTCTCCAGGGAAATTTTCCAGACGGGAAAAATAAGAATGTCTGTATTTTAGTTTGCAGCACTACAAGTACTCTGATCTGTCCCTGCTGTAGGAAGAAAATATTCCACCTATGCAGCCTGGTTGCATTATTGCTCCATACACCTTCCTAGTCACAGTTTGTGCTTGCACAAGATTTGGGTGGTTATGTGGAGAACTGGATTGACAAAGTGAATCAGTTTCCTGAGATTAACCTGGTTGGGGTGAAGGCAGTGTTAACCCAGAGAGGTTTCCTGGTCAGATTTGTGGCACAGAGACTTGTGCCAGCAAGGCTGTGGAAGGTATGGGGCCAGGAATAATCAAGGAAATGAGGATAATTGGGTTATTCCCACCTCCTTCAGCAGTACTGGTATCATGTACTGCCTTACTGTTTGCGAAGCTACTTGAGTATTTGTTCAGTTGCTAAATTCCTAATTGACTAATTGAGAGCTTTTTGAACTCTCATTTTCTCATTACTTGTTATCCTAACAAAGTGATGCAAGGTATAATTTGTTGGTAATTTGCTCTCCTCTCATCGTTAGAGAACACTGAGGTTACAGCAGTCTGACTGCTGTAAAAGTTAATTTAAATGTGAAGAAATAATTGCAAGAAGTAATGTCTTTCTTGAGGATATGACTATATTTGTGTACTCATTTCATGAACAAGAAGTAGATCTCATACAGAGACCACAGGGATACTGGTTGTTGATTTTTAGCTCTATAAATTACTGTGCATCTCCCCATAGCTAAAAATCAACGAGCATCACTTAGAGCTAAATTTATATTATATAGAGAAATCTATTTGCAGAGAAAAAGGAAGGAGGTGAATTTATTGATAACCTAAAACAGGAGAAACAGGGAAGAAACCATTCAACTTGACTTTTGAAAGAATGAAAAGATGTGTGATCTGAAAGGTTGAACAATGAACTTCCACCTTGGACTTTTGTCACCTTGTCATATTTTAGCGTTCAACATTAACCTGTAATCTGCAACCTGTAGACTTGTGTTATTTCAGAGCCATTTTGACTTAGTTGCATGCTCAGGCAATTAAGGTTGCACATTTGTTGTCGTTTATGAACTTGTAGGTCATAATTTTTTTAATGTATTTTCAAACACAGACTTGAACCTTTAAATGTTTTTTAAAAAGTTTTTACTTAAAGCTTTTCTGCAGGTAATTTAACACATGCATTTCATGTGAGAAATTTAGATTTCTTTTATTTTTTCCCCTATAGTTGGGGGGAAGTGTGATTTTGCTTTGATACTAGAGATACTTTAAGTTACTTGTAAGCTATCTTCTATTTTTGCTTTTTCAAGCACATTTCTCATGTTGTCATTTTTTTGTATTTAAGTTTGTGTGCTGATCCGCTGAGAATAATCAGTACATTTTGGACTGTGAAACATAATGTTAACATACTATTTCTGCTGAGGCATTCAAGCTGCTCTATGCAATGTTCATAATTTCATCTCTACAGAATGATAAAAATACTGTGTGAACTATCGGTGAAATTGTTAATTAGTGATATGTGAGAAGTGTTTATAAAAATTGTTGAAAAAATACTGTTTTTCCCAGTGCCACTTGAATTTTTTACACTAGTTTTCTGAATCATCTGAAAGCATTTACCTGTAGAGGGGTTTTTGTTGTCAAATTAGGTAGTTGTGTTCATTAGGGTGTTCTCTTTTGGCATGTGGTCTGGTCATAGTCCTCACAGGCAGTTCTGGAGCTGGTTATAGTTTTGCTGTCCTTCTGCAATCCTTTTTTTCAAAGTAGGTGGATGTGGCAATTCCAGTGTGCTCACAGGGCTATGAAACACCTGATCTTCCAGCCTGACTCCTCTCTTCAACCTCAGCATTGGAGCAAACCGAGGAAAACTGAGGTGGCCCCATTATTGGAAGTAATTGGAAAAGGTCTTAGTGTATTTCAACTTAAATATATTTAAATAAAATTTTATTTAAGTGGAATTATTGTTTACCCGTCATGTCTGTAGACAGAGGGTATGTACAAACAAACAAACAAAGCCAAAACAGGGAGACAATTCAGTGAAGAATTTAGGATTTTGCAGCCTGATGTTTTAGAGTGAAAAGTAAGCAGAGGATGAAAAGGTAATGAGGGTCAATATTAACTTTTCTAACTCTCATAGGAAATTACAGGGATCTGGAAAATGTAATTTTAGGGTTTCTATTTAATTATTTAAACCAGTAATGTGTTGAGAAATTTCAGACAGTCTGCCTGCCTCTCCCTGTCAGTACTCAAAGGCCTTAAAATTGGGTGATCACTTCAGAAAATGCTTGATGGGAAGAGGAAGTCGTAAAATAGATTAGATGAAAATTGGTTTGATAGCAGTAAGCACTGTTTTGTCAGACTTTCATTTAATATTTGAAACAAATATTATGAAAGCTTGCCTTGGGGATTTTCATTTACACAGTATCTGCTCTTAGGCTGTACTGTATTTGGTAGCTTAGTTTTGCTTGAATTCAGGTTTTCCTCTTATTAAAAAGAGCTAATGCTGTAAAACTCTAGTCTGAGACAGAAATCCAAGGTTCTTGTTACAGTTTTATGCTGCAGAAAACAAACATTTGACTTCAGGAAGCCACAGGTTGGTGTTTATTTCTAAAACATTTCCTAAGTCATGCAGAGTGACAAGTCAGAGAAGCTGCTGTGCCTGACTGTGTCTTGCAATGGCAAAGCATTTGTGGACTGAGTGCTTTTGTGAGAGGAGGCCAGACTGGCAGGTACTGTGGCACATGTAAGAATGCAGATTGTTGATGTATGTATGTTCTGAGGGCAGTATTTGTGTGACAAGAATTTTGGTGTCTCGAATCGTCCGTGTTCATGTGAACGAATCCTCAGCTGCAGATGCTCTGGGTGCAGTCAGCAGCAGGAGAAATGTAAGTACACTGCAACTTGCCAGAGAATGAAGACAGAATGATGGTGAGAACAACTTCTAAGACAAGTACTTTAATGCAGCAATCAATTGCTATTCTTACTGCAGTTCTGCAGTTTATCTTTTCCGAAACACTTGAATGGCATATAAATAGCAGTTTAAATCCATGCTGAAGAATTGCTCAAATTTTGAAAAGCTTATTAATACTGACCTTGAGTAGAGAATTTTATCTTAATTTTTATCCTGCTGAAGTGTAGAAGAATTTTTAAAATGTTGGTTTGCAATTAACTGCTAAAGGAGGGAGTGATATCCATTCTAATGAAATGTTGGGTAAAAAAAAAATGTTTAGGAGTGGGAAAGACTTATATGCAAGTCCTTTGAGGAAAGTAAGAAATTTTACCCTGAGATTACTGCCTCAAATTTTAAGTAAAACTAGTTGATCTGTCAGCATTAACTTTTTTTGTTAGTTTTGTTGTTGGTGGTGTTTTTTTCAATTCCTGTCTGGTACACTTAAAACTGAGTTCAATTTGTTCATATTTGAGATTTTTTTTTTCTTTAAACCTAATTCTCAAAGTTTTAATTATTTTGGATTCAAATAATGAAATTTGTCAGTAACAAGACAGAAAGCAGTGTCTTTGAGAATGATGAATTTAGTAATAAGTGAGAGTTTAGAAATTCACCTGTGTTATTTTTTGCAAGGTGGATACTGTGAGCGAGAGTGGAGTTAAAGGTTACTTGTTGAAACTAATACGTGGAGGACTTCTTGGTAGGTGTGTTTCCAAGTAATAATACAGAAATTGCTCATGTGCCTGTCCATTGGGCATAACTCCAAGCTTAATCAGCTTTTACCTGACTAGTTTTCTGCTAAGATTGGCATTGCTCAGCAGAGAGTGGCCTTGAGCTGTGCTGTTGTGGTTCTTGGAGGACATTACAGGGTTACAGTGAGACTGCACCCCAGGATGGTGCCAGAGGTTCAGGTAAAGCAGTCACTGTGTCCTGCTGGAATGTGTGAGGACATTCTAAGAAGGAGCAAAGGAAACAACTTCCTGTGGATCTTACTTTTTGGAGTGGTGAAACTCTTTCCTTCTTTGAGTGTAGATGTCCACTTGACCTAAGCTGTTCCACAGCACGTCCTGAGACATTCTTACTGTCTAATGTTGCTGATCTCCCAGGCCATGTTGGATTGGGCTTCAGGCAATGTGGTCCCTTTCTGAACTAACCAAGCACTCAAAATCTGCTGTTGCACGAAACCATGTGCACAACAAAGTGAGAGTTAGTCTTGGCTGACAGAGTCCATAATGAATTTTGGAAGAGAACTGCCCTATTAGATTTGACAAGAACACACAGTACCTTCCATCCCACTGTTCTAAGAGATTACTGCTTGGGGGTAACATGGAACATAATGGGGGAAGCTTCATAACAGTAATGTCTTTTAAATTCAGTCAGGTGTGTGCCTGCGTACAGCAGGAGAGCATTGGCTTTGCTTACTTTGAAGGGGAAAGTACAACTTCTGATACTTGTGTTATCATATGGGAGCACTCAGAGGAACAAGTGTTGTTCTAGTGAACAGTTTTCTTAAAAAATTTGCATGGTAATCTTATTCTCAAACATGCCTTGCTTTCAGCACAAACTTGAGATGTGTCTAAAACAAGATTTTTATGAACATTTTCTTAGCCTTTGTCATCTTTCTTACTCAAAGTGCAGAATGTTGGAATGGTTTGGGTTGGAAGGGACCTTAAAGATCCTCTCTTTTCAACCACCTGCCGTGGGCAAGGACACCTTCCCCTAGGCTGGGTTGCTCAGAGTCCCATCCAGCCTGGCCTTGAACACTTCCAAGATGAGTCATCCATGCAGTTACTGCAGTTCTGTACATAAACCTTATTTGAAGAAATAATCTCCTAATCAGGCCTAATGAATCAATTGATTATGATTCCATATCTGAGCCTATTTTTTATTGGGTTACTCTGGCCAGCTATTGTGCTCTCCGAAGGTTATGGTCTGTGTGCCAGGTAGACCAAGGCACTGTTGCATAATCTGCCTTGCACTTTGCAATTGTGATGTGCAAGAACTGAGGAGAAAGGACTTGTGGAGTCTGCAGCACAGGGCCGTGTTTCTTTTCTTTTTATGTGGGATGCCACATTAAGTAGCTGATTTAGAATTCATTTTGATCACTGATTTATTTCGGTCGTTCCCTGCTTCTCTCATGTAAGCCAGTGTTAAGTAGGTGATACACATGCCCACTACAGTGGTGTACTAGGGAATCAGGTAGTAAACATTAAACGGTTTATTAAGTGATTTAATTTGCACATCTTCATAGAACTCAAAGTGACAGGAACAAGGGTGTTAATGTAAAGATACAGGACCGCACAAGAATGAAGCAAGTTGTGCCAAAGCCATCTCAAATCAGGAAGGTGAAGAGCATGTTGAGAACTTTGAATTTAGTGAAGCAAAAAAATGAAGGTTCCAAACCAGCGATAAAGCTCCTTGAAGCATATCCTGACCATCTCAGTAGTAAATCTTTGTGTGTGTCTGAGGATGATTGTTCAGTCATTTCCCAGGAAGTGCCACAACACTTCACCAAACCAGTGAATGTCATCTCTCTTTTGGGTTGTATCCAGTTGGGCTTCTGGAAAGGGATATACAAGCTGTTTCTAGAACATACAGCATTATTTAGGAAAGAATTTTAAAAATAACTTCAGATACCATATAGGAGATTGAAGTGTATTTTTCTTGGCAGGGTAACCATCACAGAACAAATTAATTACAATAAATCAATTCCTTTTTCCTTATGACTTTGGCATTTAAACAGATATTCATAGTACCACATACCTGATTTGTCACGTTACTGAAGCTGCTACACCAACTATAACAGTAACTTTAATGGAAGTTGACAGAAGTTTTAATTATTCCAATTTTTGTATGTGTTTTCTTGATACAAGAAAGGTATCTATTGAACTGGAGAAATTTTTTATAGGAGCTTAGTCTACACAAAAGTTGCTTCATAATATTATTTAAGTACTTCCCACAGTACAGAGTTTCGGAGGGTAAAAGTACATGTTCAGTATGATTGGAAATGATTTCACCTGGTATGTACTTCCAGTGATAAGGGGAGCAAACTGTGGCAAGGCAGCGATCCCCTTGCAGCAGCTTCCCTGGGAAGTGTGGGGCAGAAGGAAAGTTCCCTTATGCACGTGGTGGGGGTAAGGAGGCAGCACAGCCCTTCATGTTACAGGCGTGAGGAGGAGCCTGTACAGAGCAATCCTGAATGATACCTTGTGTTCCATCACAGAGCAGTGTCGTTAGATTATAATTATCCTTAACGTAGAATTTCACCAACAATTTGAATTGGGTTCTATTGTGAATTCTTATTATACAGAGAAGCAAACTTGAACAAATCTGGGAGAGAACCTACTGAGGAAAACTCAAGTGTCCTTTCTGCATTTCACTCGGTGCAGAAAAGAGCTCTTGCATGCCTGGTGGGAACACACTTTAGAAGTTGCTCCTGTTCCATTGATAATACAGATCAGAACATTTCAGCATCTGCAGGCTGAAGTGCAGTGATGAAGTGAAGTCTCACAGCAGCACTGCTTACAAGGATAGTAAGTCTTTTGTGGCTTTGAAGTCACATGTTTGTTTATAAGCAGTGAATAATAATCAAGAAGAATAGTTTCTAGTGAAGAATTAGCATTTCTTGGGGGGATAACTTTTGTTTCAGTGTAGCCTGCTAGGGGAGGGAGGGAGCTACCAGAATTAAATTTTAAATAACAGAAGTCAGATTAGCTGCTCTAGTAACCTACATTTAGGGATAGCATGTTTATTTGAAGTTAATTTGAGCTGGCAGTTGATCTCTTTTATCTAGAATTAGTAAAGAACGTGCTATTTATTATCTCTCTCTCTCTGAAAAGGTGTTGTGTGAAGTGCTGAATTGTGGCTCTGAAAATCTGAGCCTGATTCTAGTTATGTGCTAGATACGTAATTTACCTTTCCTAGTCCTGTTTTGATACAAAAGACAGGACTAAGAAAGTTGGAAGCAAGTAATTTTATTTCCTTATTGGAGAGTATAGCTCTTGTATTTCTTGAGATTGCTTTGATTTTTGTGATTCTAAGTGAGTTGGCTTGGAAATATTCTAAAGTCACACATTTATTGCAGATTACTTGCATCAAGTATTCATGAGCCCCAGAAGAGAAGTTAATAGATATAATTTGTTTTTCTGACTGGTTTAATATAGTTGTTGTAAATCATCATGTATTCAAGTGAGAGGATAAATATATAATTGTGTTCTCACTGCTAAAGGGTCAAAAGGGTTATACAAGTATATACTCTTAAATGTTTCTTAGTGTCATCCCCCTTATTATGATGGAGCAAAATCCCATCATGCAAACTGGAACCTGATTTTATTAATTTGAACTCCACCTGGATTGAACACCCCAGGGAGGCTGCTCCTTTGCTGTATTTATTTATTTATTCATTTATTCACATAGTGGCGTCTTGGGCTGAGATTTTTTTTTTGTCCTTTTTTAGTCTTGAGCACCTCTTTGAGAGTACTTGTAATCAGATGAATTATACTGTGTCAGAACATTAAGAAATGAAAACCTAGACTTTTATCTAGTTCTCATCATCCTACAAAATATAGAAATAGATGTGTGGTTGCAGTGAATCACATTTTGTGCCTTATTCAGTTCACGTGGCTTAACAGCTGATTCATATAGAACAGCTCCCTAATCCTGCACTTGGTGACAGGCCACATGCCAAGAAAACAGTCCTGATACAGACAGAGAACCATCTCCCTGGGGGAGTCCTATGGCCTGTGAAATGAGTGATTTGAAACTATTAATATTTTGATTTACTTTTAATTTCTAGGCTGTTTGAACTTGTATTCTGTGAAAGGAGCCATCAGTGTTCCGCTCTGGTTTATCCTGTTTCAGCAGGAGTTTGGATCTCCAGAGGTCCTTTCCAACTAAACCATTCCGTATGTTTGGGAAAGGGAAATGAGGATTTGGTTTGAAAGTATAGGCTAGAAAGCTCTCAAAACCCTAAAAGTAAATGAGTGATAATTTTAATTGTTCAAGTAAAATGCAGTGTAATGCTTTTGTTTTTCAAAATGCTTAAAGAGGGGCAAGGACCTTTCCCCATACCTTAAGGGTTTGAAGTGACAGGACCTATGTAGTAAATATTTACATTGCATGGTTCAAAGCTTCTGGAAGAAACTATTAACTTATGTTAGGCTAGAAGTGAGAAACCAAACTTCACAAAACCCCAAACCCAAAAAAAACCCCCCAAAACAACACTGCTCTTTGAGTGGTACAATCTGATGGAATTTTTCAGTTTCTGTGTATATTTTTAGGGTACATCAGATGTGGGAATCTCCTTCTAAAGAACGGGCTATCAGAATTTTATTTCTCTTTTTTTTGTTCAGAATTTTTGGCTATTACATATATGCAAATCTGCAGGATACAATTTTTGATGACATTCTTTGGATGAAAGTATGAGACCCTTAACCAGGCATCATTACTGAGTGATGGGAAGAGGTGAAAGCTCAGTGAAAATGACAAATTTTGCTCTCCTCAGTTCCATAGTATAACTACGTGAAATAATAGTGGTGCTATTTGTGATCAAATTGAGGAAAAACCTGTTAAATTTCCTGGACAGTGACTGGGCTCTGCTTGTTTGCAACATTCAGAACTAACCTGCTAGCAGAGATGAGTATCAGCAAGAATTAAAGTGATGTGTCAAGAACCTGAGAGGATCTAACACTTCAGAGCTTCGTACTCAAACTCTGAGCACACAGAAGCCCATGCCCACTGTTAACACAGGCAACAGCTTTTAGTGGGTTTTAATTTGGCGTGCATAATACTGGGTTTTTCCAAGGTTCACAATTTAACTGAATGTTTTAAATTTATAAAAATATTTTAGAAGTAACTGTGCTTACAGATCTAATATCTTCTGGGAACATTTTCTGCAGCTCTGTCACATACAGAGGTGTGAATGTACGTACGAAAGCAGTTGGATTGCTTTGGGCTAATGAGTTACCACTTGTCATCTCTGACTGCTCCACTCCCAAAGCAGAGCGTATTCTAAAGGTCGTTGACTTAATATTTGACATTATATATGTGTGTGTGTGTGTTAAAAAGAAAATCCTAACCCAATCCTAACCCCAAAAAACCACAAACCCAACAAACATTGGTGTGAGCTTTGCTGTTTTGTTTTGTGTTTGATTATTTGTTTTGTTTTTGTTTTTTGTTTGGGTTTTTTTTAATTGGTCTCATTCTTCAGTATGCAGAACTGCCGTATTTTGGCTCTGAAAAGAGTCATGTTGGTCAGTGAGGAGGACACTGGCTATTAAGAGTCCTGTAACTCCAGCAGTCAGATTGACTGTTCTTGCTTCATGCTGGATGAGTTCAGAAGCTTAATTTATCTGTTAGCACAGTCGCTCCTATGCCAGTAACATAACACCTATCCTTTATGTAATCCTTCCCTTGCTTCAGCCAGCTGATGAAAAGCCAAAAAGAACAACTTTTGGTGGAACTTGGTGTACGATAAAGCAGGGAAAGGAAAGAGAAATATGTTGAAAACAGTAGAACAGAATAAAATGTGATTGGTGTCCAGGAAATATTGTTATGCAAAATGAAAAATATGAATTAGAAAAATGACATGCTGCTCTTTGTAGTTTGAATGAGAGAAACAGGTTAGTAGAAATCTGGGACAGACAATTGTGAGATTTAAGCCTTTTGTGATGGAATTACAAAAGCAATCATAATTGGGCACTAAGACTTGCATATTGAAGACTTGCAAAAGACTTGCTTTTAAGGTACTCCAGTATTTGTACCGTTTGGGAACTGTCTTTAAATCTGAACATAGGCAAAGGACTTCAAGCAGAGCACCTGGTTTTGTTAACTAATTGTGTCCTATTGAACCAAGCCAGTGCTTGGAACATCTTACTTTTTGGCAGTGGAGTTGTTACAGCCACAATGCATTAACTTAAACAATCAAAAAATACAGCAAGCAAATCTTGTTTTCGAAGAGCACCAGTATCATATATGATAATTGCCGTGGCATTCAATGCATTGTCTGCAGCTGGTTTTTATGCACTGCAGCAGGAACCTGAGCAAGGGGTGTGCAGACATTCTGTGCTCTGTGCAGTGGGTTCCCACCCCCCCTTTCAAAGCAGGCACCGTCTCCTTGAGCGCCGGGCAGGGCAGCGAGCGCCGGGTCAGCTGACTCCGGTATTAGTTTCATGTACAGGAGGAAATGAGGCGTTTGTTTCCAAAAGTTTGCACTTCTTCGGTATAATGGTGAGCATTTTGTCGCTGGTTTGGGGCATTTTTTTGACTTGATGTTATAATTAATTTAAGGAAGCGAATCTGTGTTTATTTGAGTGTTTGCTACAGGTGTCTGTTCAATTAGACCATTTGGGGAGCTGAGGAAAACCAAGGCCAGCTCCTCCTCTGTTGACCTTTTGCGGGGAGGAGGGGGGAGTCAGGAGTGATATAGGCATAAAGTGACAAATTATTACAACTACATAGCTTCATCCATATTGCTGTCCTGCTTGGTTCTTTCTAAACTATTTAATTTATGTTGGTTAATTGCCTGATGTAGAAGATGCCTCCTAAAGTTTGATATTGCTAAGTCATCCCCAGTTAAGTATGTGGCATAAAGGTTTATATTTAGCACTTTAGTGCAGCAATGCAGTTTGGAATAGAAAATTGCTTTCTTTCTCTCTTGGCTGCAAATAATTAAAGTTTAGAAGTTGGCATATAAGTCATTGCTTCAGTGTATGATTTTTCAAGTGTGTGTTTCTGACAGTGCATTAAACAAGCCAGTTTCAACGTATAAATTAGTATTCTCCTTTACATAATGTTTTCTTGTGCTTTAGCAACATATATTCACAGTTCTCAGCAATTTCTGGGCAGTAATTAGGAGAGAGGAGAAACCTTTAAATCTTGGGAAAGTGAAGTCTTGATACCCCCACGGTGACACAGCAAATCAAATGCCTTTTTTATGCATTTCTGTGACTTGATTGGTGTTACTTTTGGAGGGAATATGTGTTCCATAACTATATGCACACAAGAACCTGTGAAATTCAGAAGGGGAGATAATTTTGTAGGGCGTTTGTCTAAGTTTCTCCAAGTATGTTTGGAACTGGAATTCCCAGCAATGATGGAGTTGACACTGAGGAAACTGCTCAGGGTACAAGAAGCTGCCTGGTTCTCCCCCATTACCCCTCCTGGCTGTACAGGGACGTGCAGGGGGGCTCTTGTATCCCCCCCACAGCTGTGGATTGTTGCATTTAGCTGTAATTCCAGCTCTGTTTGCAGGTATGGAAAATGTGAAGTGCAATCTCCAAGCATGATTCCCTAGCATGCAATTAATGAGAACATGAGTGTCTCCACAGTACCCACCTCACCTAATTTTCCTTCCAACAGGAATGGCCATTTCAGGCTGTAGGTCGGTGTTTAGTATTTCTCTGACTGGAATTGAACTTTTATTCCATTGGCGTAACATGGGGTTTTCCCTGATGGGTAATAAATATATTGGACTGTTTTGCATGTGTGCTTATTTTCAGTGTTTCAGTATTTATGTAGAGGAATAAAGGAGGAGAATAGATGCTTACAGAGAAGATGAAGAAGGTGCCTTTTTTTCCTCTGCCCTCCTGAGCTAACAGCACAATGTTTAAAAAGAAAAAAAATGTTGTGAGCATTGTAAACTGGCAAAACTATGGGCTGAGTTTTGCATAAAGATGTTGTGGAAGTGTTTCCTCTCCCTCTCTGTCACCCAGGCTTGTGTGTCTTCCTACTGTTCTCCTTTCCACCTTTGCCTCATTCCCTGTATCCATGTAACAGTCCCTTTACCACAGGTATAAATTGTGCAACAAAAAGGATCAGGCTTAGCTTTTTGAAATGCGTTTTAGTGATCAATGTGTGAGTGAACTTTTATCCTGAGACTCGTGGCTGAGTCCTCAGTGACACATTGCAGGAAATGGGACAGCACAGAGCTTGCAAAACCTTGGATATCCACTAGTGCAACAATGTGACTTGTGGTGTGAAACCTCTGTATCTTTGTGTTTCATTGAAACATTTTGACCTCTAATTAATGTATTTATAAGAATGGATTTATACCTTGTAATAATTTTTGTTGATCTTTACTATGTAGTTACCATGCAAACAGCAAATTGTTTCTGCTAAGAGATGTTTACTGTGTAGATATATTGCTATGAAATGAATATTCTTTCTAGTAAGTTGCATTTTCTTTTTTCTTTCTTTTCTTCTCTGTGGTTTTGTTGTGCAGAGCTCTGGGATTGAAACATTAGTGGAGGAGCTTTGCTCCAAACTGAAAGACCTTCAGAGTAAGCAAGGTGAGGAAAAAATGTTGGAACTTCTGAAGCCATGTGTTGTATTTACCAACTGTGCAACATTCTGAGACTTGGGAGTGGGGGACTAGGCTGTTATTTCAGTAGCTTTTAATACATTTGAATAATTTCATTCAAGTAGTGTAAGCAATTCTGTACTGGTATGCTTTAATTACCTAAGAAATAGGGGGGTCACAAATGGAGTTTTCCTCATGAAAAGCCATAACTGTTTATATTCACTATGCCTGCTTTTTTTAGTAAACATTCCAAATTCAGCATCGCTCTCCCCACCAAAACTAATGAAAATAAAGTAGGCTTGATTCTGTTCCTTTTGTGTATTGATACTTGCAAAGGGTAGATTTACCTCAAAATAGTTATTACTAAATATTCCTGTGAAAAGCATCCAAGTAGCCATCACAGAGAGGTGCACTTCAAATTTTCAGGCTTTGGGGAAATGGTAATGGGGACTTGATGTTGTTAAGCTCAGGGCAGGGAGCAAAATGTAAAGTTGTGGTGTCTCCAGTGAAAGTTCATTGCGTGTAAGTGTTTGTTCAGACACAGCAGCAGCCTTGGACACTGGGAGTAAAATTAATGTGCTTATTGTGCAGGATAAATAGCTGTAAACAAGGGATAAACAGTTACCTGCCTAAAGCCTGGGTTTAGCTCTTTCCATTCTCTTTGTTTTTGAACAGTAATCACCAGTCAGCTCTTAGTATTTCACAGTGCTGTGCTGTGACATTTTCTTCCTGAGCCAAGGTGATGTTGAGCATTTATTTTGAAAATAAATAAATAAATAGAATAGTATGTTTTACATAATTTTATATTTTTTTGTATTTTGAAGGTCTTAATATAAAGAATAAGAATCTTTAGAGTCACTTCTCACACAGGAAATATGCCTTTACATGCACTCAAAGCACAGCAACTACTGCAGACATATTTCCTTTTAGTGAAACACATGAGAAGTTAGATGTGGCCAATCATAAAAATATATTTAATCAAATAGGTCAATTTTTAAAATATTTTTTTATATCTCTAGCAATGGAAGAAAAGGTAAGGCTTTGCCTAAGGGTAGCATTGCTAGCCATGAGGTTACGTGCAGCTACTGGACCAGTCATGCTGGGTCAAATTTGCAGGTCTTAACAGGACAACTGGGGAATCTTGAGTGGTAACTTGTAATTTCTTTATGTTATTTATAGTATTTTATGGAAATTTTACTACTGTTACAGGTGTACATCCTGGTGCTATTTGTTAAATACTGTTGTAAAATACACTGGCTTTTTGAATTTTTCTGTTAAGCATTTGGGATTTTCTTCCAAAACAGAGGAGAAGATTCACAAAAAGTTAGAAGGCTCTTTGACTCCTGAGACTGATTTATCTCCCACAGCAAAGGATCAAGTAGAAATGTATGCGCTTTTTTTTATCATTATTATCTAAGATGCTTTCCTCTTTTCTTCTTTTACTCATATTTTAACACAGTAAAGTTAACTTAGTGAGGAATCTAGGGGTTTATGGATATTAAGAAATAAATTTGTTTTCCTTGCATCTTTTTTGTTAATCTTAAATATTTAAATATAAGCACTTGGTATCATGGGCTAGTTTAATTTCTGCTTTCATTTGACTGTATGCAGAACACAAACCATGCTGTATTTTAGTTTCCTTAAGACTAAGTCAAGCAGATAATTTAAAAGCCTTTAAACAGCATAAATTGACATGTTAGACTTGCAGGGACAGAATCAGTTTCCTGGATTCAGAACTTGCAGTTGCAACAATGGCAAACAAACCCTTTTGTAGCCTTTAAACTCTTGATAACCAAAGTGATCTCTTGGTTACCAAGTACCTGAGTCGTGTTACTGAAGTACCCAGGATTTTATCTCTGACCTCTCTGGGGAACACAACTGCTTCTGTATCTCTTAATAATAACCTTTGGTAGCAACAGTCTAGTAGTTACTAAAGGCCTGGTACTTCTTCAGGGAACTGATTGTGCTAATGTGCATTTAACTGATTTCTGAAAGTTTTTAATAGGTTTTCATTGAAATATGTATGTGACTCAGTATAAATCTCTCTGCTGTCAAACACATACCACTTTAAACTTTGCAGAAACCCATATTTTAATCTTGTCTCTGTTGCATAAAGCTGTTAAGCATATTAAACTGCTCAAGAACTAATCTTTTTTAAAATAGCTTTTTCTTAATAAGTGGATGATCGCACTATGTAGAACTTAACAGATAGTGTCTCATTTCACAAAGAAAAATTTTAAAAACTGAAATTCAGGGCTAAACTAACTGAAATTCAGGATCTCCTCATCTATAATCTAAATCAAACATGTTTAAGAAGACTAGTGAACTGCCACATTATCTAATAAGCCTGGAGACAGGCCTTCACTGTTGTAAGCATCCACAATTTCTCTCACATTGGCATTCAGCAGTCTCTGAAAAAGGAATTGTTTTACTCACAGGCAGTACGTTTCTAAGCATGTGTTAAAATAAGTATTTTTAAAGCTTATCTTAACTTCCCCTTTGATATCACTCAGACAGTGCAATGAGTGGCATGTGCATGTGTAGAGCAAAAAAGATTTTTTGGCAATTAGGTTGTTGGTGTTTTGGCTTGCATTTAGTAATACTTTCTAATCTTAATTGCCTATCTGAAGCTTGAAGCTCTACATCCA
>JAWWLZ010000139.1:61990926-62043572 GCA_035041345.1 Poliocrania exsul
CCTGGTGGCTTATGAACTAAAATCAGCATCTGATGTTTTGGAATGGGACTCAGTGGGTTCATTGCTGCTTTGACTTCTAAATTATTCATGTGTTTCTTGTATTCTTCCTGATAGTAAAGGGTTGCAGAACAGATTCAAAGGAATCTGTACTCACAGATCAGTACGACTTTTCCTGTGCTTGGCTATGAAACTGTCAGTTGTAACTCTGATAACACTCACTCAGACTGTACTGAGGCTTTGATGCTTCTCGTGTCCACATACTGCAAACCTTGTCACGGCCATGACCCTTGTCAGCACATACCCTGAAGGAGTACCAGTACTCAGGGGTGGTGATTCCTAATTAGTATCTAAAGCCCAAATAGCCTATCCTGAAAGGCATATCAATTTAGATCCAAAATAATAACTATTTACATGGGTAGAGGTAAAATTTAATTAAACTTTTTTGTAAAATACTGAAGTGCCCTTTTTTCAAGACCTTCAGGCAGATGGTCCTTTGTCCTTACAGCTTTAGGTCCCAGCTTTGAGAAGATGCTTTGCATAAATTTTGCTTGAAAAACATGAGCACTGTAGCTTTTCTAACTAGCTGCTGTATGAACTTGCTGTGGACTTTTGCCTGTAACTGTAGAGAAAAACACTTCATTGAATCAAGGAAATCAACAAAAATGATTGCTGCCTCATACAAAATTGTTAGTTAAGGAATAGTAAATAAAGTACTAATATTTCTCCCTATGCAGATTGTTGATAAAATAAGATTTAAGTTATTAAAGCACAACCTATGCCACTTCTTGGTGGAGAAAAAAAACCCCATCATAAATGCTGTCTTAAGAAATTTATGAGGTTGCAAAATAAAACTTATTTTCTGCCAAGAAAAAAGAATAAAGTACATTTCTAATAAATTACTTGTATGAGCAATGAAGCTCTTACTTGAGAAGAAACAAAACTGAGTATTGGTTCCGGTTGGCCCCACTCCCCAGGCCTGTCCTTGTCCCCAGGTCAATATAATGTGCTGTCCTGCTGCATTCTTGCAATGCCACTTCATCACTAATCAACCACACGTTGCTGTCCACAGCAGTCTCGCCAAGGAAGCAGCAATACAGTAGGAGTGTGTAGAACAGGAATCTTCCTTGGCTGCTTTATTTCAAATGTGTGTGTGAATGTGGAAGTTCAGGGAAAATGCCATCAGCTGTAGGGAATGTAAGAAATGGTGTAGGAAACATTTTTCACTTCTCTGTTTTTCATTTTATTCAGGTGTATCCTTAAAATAATGATGTGCTTTTCCATCATTATGTTGGAGATCAAATACACTATTTGAAGTGGTTTTTACCCACTTAGAGCTCACAAAATCGCTCCTTCATCTTAGAGCATTAAAATTTCTGGGTTTAATTGAAAAAAATGTAGTATTTGCTTTCATTCCTTTAGAACATATTTATACTGGTGTTTGCAAAGAATAATTGTTCTTTTGTATACCAGAGGTTTCAGGTGAAGCTTTGGATTAAAGACCTAAGTGGACAGCCCTGCTGTTGTATGAAGTTCTTGGGAAGGTTCATTTGAGAAAACAGATACAGAATGATGTTGCAGGGAACAAACGTGCAGTAGATGCCAATGAAAGGCATACAAGTGCTAGTTAAAATTTTGAAACTATTTTTGTCTTTCAAACTCTTAAACAATTGCAAACATAAAATTTGGTTTCTTTCTGCTGTTGGCTTAGCTCTCACGGTGGGAAAGGTAACAGGGGGGCCAGAATCAGAGTTCTAGTTTCTGCCTGGTAACTGCACAGTTCTGACCCAAATCTACCGAAACCTCACAGACAGTGTGTTGAAACAGCCAGGACGGGGGCAGGAGAATCTTGCATTGCTGTAACACCCACAATAGTGTTTGGGCTTGTGAATGCTGAATTCCTGGAGTGATTTTGCCTTGCCTCTGCCAGGGGCTCCAGGAGAAGCCCCTGTTACCTATGCCTTGCTGCAAAACAGGAAAGGAAACCCATCAGCCTTCTCTCTAACTGCAGCAAGACTGGAGTGGAACAGCATTGCAGTTGTTTTGCCTTGCTGTGTTTGAATTCTAATTAAGAATAAAATAAATACAAATAGTTTCAGAGAGGAGTGACTTCCACTTGCAACTTCTAATACCAGAACCATTGTGAGTAACAGGTATTTAGGTGGGTAGCTGGGCAATTTAATAAAACTTTTCATAAAACATTGGAAGTGTATGTGAGTACATGTGAGAGAAGGAGGAGACATAAATTGAAAGCACTGTTTCAAAAGGGAGGGATTGCCACCAAAGGAAGGTAGACTCATGATGCTTTTCTGGAGTTAATATTTTGTTTTTACTGCTTGGGAGTATTTCCTCAATTCACAAAAATGACTATGGTAACAGACTGTGCAGTTATAGTAAGCATTTAAACAACTGTAGGAAAAAATTGTTTCCTTCAGTAAACGTGTAAACTGGACACCAACTCATGCCCTCCCAAACAAAGCCCCCAGATGGCTTTAGTATGGATAGTGGGTCTTTACACATCCATCCTTTTGCTTCACTCCCCTGACGTGGATGGTGGTGGAGAAATAACACCCATCAAAGGGCCAGTGTGAGGGCAGGAGGGCCAGGGCTGGGCTCAGACCAAAATCCTGCCAGGCTGTCTCTGCACTGGGACCTGTCCCTGACCCCTCCAGTGCTGGGGCTGTGACAGAAACACAGCAGTGCTAGCTCAGTCCCCGAGCCACCCTGCAGTGCCTTAGCCGGGAAGGGACTCCACTGCAGCCACCCTGCAGTGCCTTAGCCGGGACAGCAGTGAGGGGACAGACTTGGAAGCATTGTGCCTGCGGAGTTCAGATGCCTCTGTCTATAGTCAGCACACAGTGAGGCTTCCCTGATACTTGTAAATGCATGTAGTTCTTTATTAAATCCTGCTTCAAATACCCTTGAGCTTTCTTTTTTTTTTCTTTTTTTTAATGGTAAAAAAGATAACAACCTATGTTGTAGCTTTCTAAGAACTCCCTTTTCTGGAATTGGGGGTTTGAATTTTTGGAGTGTAGTTCCAAAAGGACTGTTCCTCAGTCTTGTGCGAAGAAACCAGCATGGATAAATTCAGTACTCGTTATAACACAGTTTCATGAGAAAAAGTAAGTTGAATCTGGCACATGTTTATGAATACAGCACTCTTGAGTTGCTGCTTTGGTTTGAGAGGAACTTCTTTTTATTAATGAATAATGTAAGTTTAAGTTCTGTGGGTCTATAAGTCTATAATCTATAGTAGTATATGGAGGAACAAAAGGAGGTTAATTTTCAATTCTTAAATGTTCTCAGGTTTACAGAGGAGGAAGCTGGATAGAAAGTCAGTGTTGAAGCTCATTTGTTAATCTTTGTTGTAGGTAATTGCACTGTAGCTTGTTTTTTGAATCATTCTGTCTAATATCTGTAGGGGATGTTACAAGCTGACATCATCTTTTGAAGGTTCATGGTGTAACCTCAGTGCAGCCATAAAACTGGGCACTTGTCTGTTGTGACAAGCCCTTGGTAGTTTAGCCATGTCCATTAATGTCAAAAGGAAAGGGCTCTGGTAAACTTAAATTAGCATTAAAATATGGGGGAGGGAAGGAGCATTTATTTATTCTTAGTGAGTAGATTATTTTTAGCATAAAGGCAAATTATTGATCATCCTCATAACCACTTATTTTGTATTACCCTGTTGGGTATGGTACTGCTAGTTCACTCTTTCAGACTTTAAACATGAAATTTTGCTGCTTTTTGCTCTCTTTCTTTTCTGTTTCGTTTTACACTGAACTGTCCATCATATTGACTAACATTTTGCTACCTTCCATCTCTTGGGTAGCTCTCCATAGATTATAAAAGTGTAGGGCTGGAATTAATTTTTTTGTTCTGGATTTGTACAACTCTGTACGGCAAATCTGAGCCCCAGCATGGAGTTCATATTGGCTGTAAGAGTTCAGAGTGGATGTTTCACTGTAGTTTGACAGTAATTTCCCATTAGTATTAGAAATTGAGCAGTGTGACCTGTAGGACTTAGCAAATTAGTCATAATACCCGAGTTTCCTCCTTTACATGTAAGTATATTATTTATGGCATAATGAAGTGTGATTATTGTCTAAACACTTTCCTATATTGAATACTAATCTGCAGAGAATGAGTGGCAGCCAGGAAAAGCAATGCTGGTGGGAAAAGGCGCTCTATTCTCCCCTTTTTCCTGCATCACAGTGTGAAGGTAAGCACCTCTGCCTCTTAGAACTACCTTGCTGTTGCACCTGTGTTAGAACAAAATGCTCCCTGTTACGGATGGGAATTGCTCAGATGAGTTGGAACTACTATCTGTATTTAAGAAACCCACACCAGTGAGCTTCCACAATCACTTCTCTGATCTGAGAGAACTGGGATGCTTCAGTTGCACTTGTAATAGATCTCTAGCATGATTCTAAATTGGTTTTCAAAGAAAGTGATGTCAAAATAGTCTTAGTATTTATGCAAATTTACTTAATTCCAGAGCCTGCAATTAAGTAAACAGAAAATTAATCTTTGACTGAGAAAATAATTTATTACATTTTTTTAATGTTTCATCCTGAAAAATACTTGCTAGGTAGGCAATTTTATAAGAATGTGAAAACATGATGATTACCTTTTATGGGTTTGCATAAATTACATGCCAGTTATTCAGTGAATGCGTGGAATCTCTCTCAGACTGGGAAGGAGAGGGATTTGCCACTTGGCCACTCCTTTCACACTGGCAGTCTGGGAATCTTTCTGTCCTGCCCAGAGAGCAAGTCCACTATGAGAAGGCATAGGCAAGGCTGCTTGAGAGCAGAAGCAGGTGTGCTTCCAGCACTCCCAGGAATCTGTGGCATCTGACAGCTGACTCAGCCCAGGTTTGCAGTGCACAGGCAAGAATCCAGGCGGCTTTTTGTTGCCTGTAAACCATTTCACCTTTTCTGGGAGAACATTTTGTATCCTGAAGTGATAGGCTCTCTGAGGCTTTCCGTAGGTAGAGTCTCAGGGCAGGAAAGTTTTGATCAGAGACCTAGTTCCTAAATTTGAATTAGCCCTCATGAATAGGAGCGGGAGCGGCTCATGCTGGCACCTGGCGGTGGCCGCGGGAACTGCGGCCCGGGGGACACGGGCAGGCACAGCCCGCCCGGGATGGGCCCCTCGAGACCCATTTACCCCCGGGTACTGATGCATGTGATCCATGTGTATCCATCTGTATGACAGGTGCTGGTATTATTTGCTCTGGTAAGTAGAAACCACAGCCATTCACATCAGTTGGGGTTTTCTGAGCGTCAGTGAGGATCAGGTTGTGGTTGCAGTCTGTTCCATGTGTACATGCAATACTGTACACTCAGAATTGAAAAACATACTGAAGCATTTATGATAAAAAAGTAATTCTTGCTCATTGTACTTTAGTATTTTAGGCGTTTTCATTGACTAAGTAGCTTCCTCTTTTATTATTTGGTTACCCAGGTAGGATTTGATGAAGCTTCCCTAAGGTATTGTGCTGATCTCTGTAAGGGTGTCAGACTGTAAAATCCCCCACAGGCACAGAGTTTACATGGGCTAGAGTGAATTTCAAGAATACTTCTCTAGATGCTTTCATTCTGACTAGATGTAAATAACAGTGTTCCTCAATTCTGTTTTTTCTTCCTTTTCCTCTGAAACACCCCCACAAACACTATATAAGAGTGCTATACAAATGCCAAGAGAGAGAATGGTGTAGGAGAACTTGCAGATGTAAAGGAAATATCCAATGATGATGAACATCTTTTAGATTTTAATATGGTAAGTTTGTCATTGGTTTGGGGGAGGAAGTTATTTGCTTATTTTATAGGGGTGGGCTACTGCATCTTTCCTTTCATCACAGTTCTCAGTCTGACCTCAGATGAAATTCCTCCAAAAACCTTCAAAAGCTTCTCTTCCCTTACTTTGTTTTTTAATCTCCTCTGCATCTTGGGCATTCTTCTGAAAATTCCTCAAGGTGTTGTACTTCAGGGAGTACAACACTTTGTATGAACAGTTGTACTTCTAGTAGACAAGCAAAGCCAGTTTCCTTTGGGAATGCTTGGCATTTGCTTGTCATGAGCGTTAAACATGAGTCGTCTCTTCCTCAACTCAGTAAGCATGGAGTGGGCTCATGTGTGCTATGAGAGCAGACAGGACGAGTATCTGAAGGTCTAAAGATAATGGATGCTGAACTCTTGTTCTCATTACAAGCAAAAAAAACCCTGGGGTTTTTTCTGTAGGGAAGTACACGTATGTTTACCCAATACACCTTTAAACTTCATAGTGATTATAGCACTTACATTTACACTGTGACATGCTTGCTATGACTTTACTGATTCAGTGGAAAATAGATAGAAAATATATTTGCTTGAACTTTAGTCAGATCTGTGCTGTTTTCTTGCTATTTAATATCTACTACCAAGTTGGGGAGATTATTTTTAAGTAATTTTTCTAACATAAACTGTGATAAAGATACATCCTAACTGAGTTCACTTTTGATTCTCTTGCTGTTGTGTGCAAATCCTAAAATTAAGGAATGGGAAAAAGCCCCACCTTTTTTTCCTGCCGTTCTGCAGTCCTTTCTGCATAGTGGACTAAGTGAGGAAAGAGAAGGACTTGCCCTGTAATCGTGGCATCTTTCTTGGACAACTTCAAAACCATTTCAGTTCCCAGTCCAGGGAAAAGCAAGCTTGTTCTTTATTGTTCCCCATCAACACTGTCAGTTTACATCCTTAGGTTTCTTCTGTTTATGAAGCAAGATGTGCAGATGATATAGATGCTGAGGCAAAACCCAATGGCTTCAGAAAGAAGATCTACTCCAGTGATAGCTCCAGCTCTGAAGACACAGCCTCAGAAGGTGGAAGTGAATGGGCTGATCCGTGTGAGGAGGAGCTTTTCTCTCGAACTCAACTGTAAAAACTGCAGAGTAGAAAAGATGATTGAAAAGTAACATGAGATGGAAAACTATCCTTCTTGAGGGTCTGTAGCTCTAAAACAACAACTTGAGTTTCCTCTTCAGTTAATGGATTCAGATGTGTATTTATCTTTCTCTTCTTGCTTATTTTATAGATGAGGACACAGCTGTCCTGTTGAAGATTATTTTTCCCCAAAAAAAGTACTGTTAAATTCTTGGCTATTTGAACTAGACTAGATTGTGTTGTCAAATCAAGAATGGATGTGCATGTGCTTGTCTTAGTAGTACCACTGCTTTTTTGCATCTTAATTGCAGTTATTTTCATTCGTAACTGTAGCCCTACCACTATTACGATCTTCTTAGCATCGCAGTGTCTACAACTACTTCTGCTATTCAGAGACTTCAGCTTTCTGCACATTAGGCTTTGTTCTCTAAGAACTGGGAGATAAATACTTAACACTGTAATCTATCAGTGCCTTTCTGAATGCAGGAGAAAAGCATGAATGACTTGTCCAGTCTTCATTCAGTAAATCTCATAACTTTGAAGTAGGAACAACAGGGTTGTGCTTTAGAGACTTACAGAAACTGTGTTTTCTATCCTATGATTCCCCCCCTCCCGCAAACCAACACTGAGGATACCATGGTTTGTATTTTTGCTAACTGGAGAAGCCAAGGATTTTTTGTAGGTATGGAGGCAATGTGGGGTTTTTTCCTTTTTTTCTTTTTTTTGTCCTTTTTAGCAACTTGCCGATGTGGGGCAGAAGTTTAAAAAGTAACACCAAAAATAATAAACCACTGGGGTGATGTGTGGATTGTTGTGAATTTTGTTAACAAGTAATGAGAATGTTGTCTTGTTGCAGATGAAGGCATTCATGTAACCTGCAAAAGCGTCCTGTAACTGAACTTGAGCCTGAATGACTGAAACTCTCTAAAATGCTCAGAGTGTTCAATGTTCTAAATGCAAAGGGTCAGTGCTTCACTTGAAAGAAATCCTGTGGCTGCTGCAGTTAGCTGCTGTTGTGGCTGTAATCTAGTAAATCTCGTAGTTCATTTTGTGTTTCTGAGAGAATGTGTGGGGCAAGTTACGTGTGTGGTGGGTGGGGGTAGGGAAGGTGATGACTTACAACATACATGTGTGATTGCAGTAGTGATTGTTGCTTTATGTGAATTGCTTTTCAATTTTATTTTGTTAACTTAGAAAGTCAATACATTGTCAAGTTGCATCTGTACAAGACTATCAACTCCTTGTGCTTTTAACACATTATGCAAAATGTATAAGCCAGGAGGAGCAATATTTGCAAAACTAAACATTCTAAGTTTTTACCAACTTCTAGTTTAAAAAATGACAACAACTAACTAGTCTACACGATCGCAGCATGTCTATAACACCAGGAAGTGCAGAAAGTCCAACGCTGACTTGAAAAGCTTCACCATTAATTTTGACAGGCAATAAACCTCACAAGAAACGTAGCTGTTTGAAATGTGAGCTGAACTGCCTTTGAAATATGTTCTGCGCTAGAAATGCTTTCTGAGTAACTGGGTTTTGTTGCCTTTATTCAATTGACAGTGTAAGAATTTAAATACATGGTTGGGAAACTGTGCCAGTCTGTGTGACACCTTTGGTGAGATCCTCACTGAAACTGGCTTGGTTGCCCTTACCCAGGGACTTTCTTTTGGTCCTCCTCTTAGACTATGTTTTAGGGTTTGTATTCATACAACAAATCTTTTGACACTTTACAGTTTCTTTTCTTAATTTATTTGCAGACTTTGAATAGATTTTTATATATTTTACTTTCTTCTGGAGCTTCCTTGAGAGGTTGTTTAGCACCTGCACTGAGAACTAGTTAACTGTAACATGAAAGTAAAAAAGAACTTTACACACAAATTCTTCAAATCACTACAGTGAAGAATGGAATAGAACTTCATCTGAGAACAGGAAATGACCAAATGGACATATTTCAAACACAAACTTCAGCTCAGTTAATTCTGGCTAGAGCTGCTTCTTTGGTAAGAAAGGGCTCAAAAATAACAAAGGTGTTGCTCATAGTTACCTTGTGGTGTGTAATGATTCCAGCACCTTTGGGGAAAATAAAATCCTATACTGAGCTTGGGCAATAACAAATTGTCTTTACTTGTTTTCATACTTTAATGGCTAAAGCTCTAAGGCTTTCAGTGAGAGTTGAAGTGTGGTTTTTAGTTTTTCTATATGGATAGAAACACACACAACAACAACAACAACAACAACAACAACAAGAGCATTAAAGGTTGGCATACGCTGAACCGCACTGTGGGATGAAGCGCATTGCATATCCATCGCACTGAAGTATCAGTTTTCCATTCCTGGGCTGAAATTTGTTTCTACTTTTTGCTTCAAGTGGTTGTATTGTTCTGATTTCACGTACACCAGAGTAACTGATTTTGTTTTCTTGTGGAGTTACTTAACACCGAATAAAAATATAAAAGGACAATTGGATGGTGTGTGGGTGTCTCTGTTTTCTTTGGCTAATGTGTGTAACTTAAATACAACATGACAGTTAAGCATTAAATATTCTGGAGAAACGGCATCAGGTACCTAGTCAGGAGTCCTTTCCATTGCTGTAATTTTTTAAACTATTTTTTATTCTTCTTCAGTACAAGGTAGAAAAATTAAAAACACTGCATCTGTTCTTAAAAAAAACAACAACTCAGTCCCGACTTTATTTCTGTATAAAATCATCATAATCTCATTCCAAACATTACTTTGTAAAGACAAATTCACAGTTAGAAAGTACAAAACATCTTTAAGAAAGAAATTAAACCCACACTAACCCAGACCCTCTCTTTCATAACAGCTTAAGAACTTGTACATAGTAGGGGATCTAACCCAGCAGACTTTAATTTCTGCTTCAACTTGTGTTCAGCCATGAAATGGTCGGTATCTCAATTCCATGAAAGTGCAATCTCCTAATTCCATGGTGGAAAAAAGTCCCAGGGGTTCACATTTTGCTTGGTGGAGCTGTGTGCTCTCTGGTGCTGCAGGTCTGCAGCCAAAGTGACCCGAGATTCTGTGCAGGATGATTCCGACTCTGCTGAATTGGAAGTGCAGTGAAAACAACACAGTTATGCACTTGGAAATAATGGGAAAGGGTTGCTCTATAAGGTCCTTGGGTGAACATTTTCGTTCATTAGTATCTAACATGCTTCAAACTTGGTAGTTGAGACTTTTAAAAGAAGAAATTGTTTTCAGTTGTTTCTTAAGTACCGCAGGAGGAGTATATTTTCATTGTGTTTATAAATAAAGATGCTTGATAAAATCACATTTCATCAGACAGGCTTTTCAATTACTGTATCTGAATAAACTCCACATACCCTAAACAATTAGTTTCCAATGTAAACAACGCTTCTGTCATGCAAAACCCACTGTGTAGTCCTGGGCAGCAAGTTCGTGTGTCAGTGGCAGGGCAGCTGTAAATGCAGGTCACACTGGGACTTCACAGGGTTGCTGTCCGATGTGAAAATACATGGGAAGGCAGTGCACCTTCTGGAAAGCCAGGATTCCCTGACAGTAAATCATTCTTGCCCTGCCAGGACCAGCACTGTTAAGTATTATCCCCAATGAATTAGTCATCACCTTTCACGTAGAGCATCTCATATAATTTTCTTTTATGACCTGTGAAACTTGTAGCAACAAGACTCCAGAGATTTGGGACAAATGAGACTTTACTGATATATTTTAGCTTCCTACAGTAAGACTTTTGTTCCATTGTTCAAGGTCCTCCTAAAATGTATTATTATGTGCACAAGGGCTTATAAATTTTATGAGGTACCTCTGTGCTCCCATGGGATGGTAATGGATGAAAAGGAAAAACAGCTGACAGAGCTGGCAGCAGGTCAGCACGCTGGGAAAGAAAAAACCACTGGGGGACAAAATCTCGGCCTCCCTGCCCCACTCCATCCATGTGTAACATCTGTGAACACACCGGGGGCAGAGGCTGCGCTGAGGGAGGATCTGCCGTGGCCCTGCCTTCTCCTGCCTGGCAGCGTTCCCGTGGGGCAGGTGCTGCTGGAAGAAGGACTTGTTTGCCACTGTCCTTCTTCCAGCCCCAGCACCCAGCTAATCCAAGAACATGGGCAGGTGCAAAAGCAGTAGGAAGTGTCTGCGTCCCTCCACTACAAGGTCAGGTCCCGTCTACTGACGGCTGGAACAGCCCTTTAGTTCAATGTTGCTGCATCGTCTGTCACATCAGCATTTCAGGAGCTGTTAATGAAGTGTTAACTGCCCATCCTTTCTGCATAGATCTTTTACTCAGTACACGGAAACAGGCACAGCGAGAAGTAGCAACTCTCCTTTGTCTCACAGAATTGAGCACTCTCAGGTTCTTGAATTAATTCTAAAACCATTCTAGCCAATCAAGCCTGTTCAAAAACATAGATGAGAGTATTTTCAGATTCATTTCAGTGCTTTTTTTGTTCGTAGCCACGGCAATGCTCAAGCAAAGAGCAGTACAGTACAGTAGCAGTACTGAAAACAAATACATAAGCACTGCCTAACAACGGATGCTGCTTCCACTGCTGGAGATTTTTAGGAATAGATTAGACAAACGTGTTGGAAATTATGCAGTGACCCACAGAAACTTTTGCAGTTTTTTTTTCCTTTATTGATCTTCAACTTGTATTTGAAAAAAACACAACTTGTGTGTTAAGCCCTTTGTCCAGAGTAACCTGCCTCATTCATCCCTGCCTACTATGATGGGCCAACCTGATCCCTGCCAGATACAGGACAGAAATTGGTACTGAGTTTTTAATTTTTGCAGTTACTTTATTCATACAATAATGAATGTTAAGGACTGTTAACATCCTTTATGTTCCCAATACCCTTTCAGTAGGATTTTGCCTTTTTTTTCCTTACATTTAATAACTTCTCATTTTTGTATTTATGTTTGGCTTCCAACTGTCCTCAGTTTGCAATGGGGTTCTAGCCCTCAGTTCTTTGACTCTGGAACCCTTATATATTTGATGACAAAGTCTTCTTCAAGAAGTCTCAGTTTTCATTCATGGTTTTTTAATATTTCTCTGCCATTTTTCCTGTCATTCAGTACAAAAATACTAAATTCTTTGAAGCACTGCAGATCCATGGAGACATAAGAATGGATGTTACCTGCCCAAACTGAATGTTAGTTTCATCACCACTACTAGTTCTAGACAACAGCTAATTTTTAGTCCAGTACTTTTTTTTTCTCCTAGTGAGTTCCAATAGAAAACTGCCACATGTTGGGTCCAGCACCTTTTCTGTTACAGATCTTTTTGCTTTTGAAAATGTAATTTAAATTGTGCTTGCTTAAGAGAGTAAATCTGCTATAGCACTCCAACTTTTCATTATGCAGCTCTGCATATTAACGTTTCCTTCTCTGGTATGATTTAGTGATGATGAAGATCTGTAACAGAGGTACCACAGAGGCTTTGTTAGCAATTATTTATGGGCACTTAGGATTCTGCATTTCTGAGATATTATACAAGTAGTAATAATTTCAGTTTGTACAGTTTTACTTCTTCACACCTTATCACTCATTTTCTTTCCTAAGCAGCTTGTAGACAGTGATAGGAACAACCCTGTCACACATCAAGTTTCAGTAACATCAATTCAAACATGCTGGAAAGTCTCACATACTCTTCCCCTGCCTTTCCTGCCCTTCATTTTTTCGCTGTTTTATGGAGGGGAACTTCAAACCATTTCAGTCTGTTCTTACCCCGTGGTAACAGAAGCAGTAACAGTATGGTAGCTGCAGACCATGCTTCCTCATCCTTTATCACGCCTAAGTTCCTATAGGAGGAGGCAGCGCTTTGGGATAATGAAATGGCACATTCTCCAGCTGTTCCCGATTCATCCCAAACCGATTAAAATGGCTTGGCACTCAGACATTCCACTGCTGGTAGGAATGCCCATGCAGATGGTGGCCATGGGGGAAACGGACTGCTATCAAACACAGGCAAAATTAATTTTGTGTGAACAAAGTTAATTTCTGGTGAATCTGACATAGAAGAACATAGTATTTGTTTGTTAAAAGCATCACCATTTGCTTCTGAGGTGTTGATATTTCTCACAGAATCATTATCCTTTTCACTGCTACAAGTCAGTAGAACCCCAAATTTATTCATGGTTCCCTTTTGTTGTGCCATGGAACATGTAGTAGTTACTTCACTGTGCATACAAGTAATTCTGTATAGTGAGGAGGACAATGAGAGCATCCAGCACTGCTCCTCTTGCACTTTGGTTTGGGTGAGCTAAAACTGCCTTAAGTGACAGTGACGGGAAGTGCAAGCAGGAGCTGTAGGTCAGCTCGTGTTCAGTGATGTGAACTGTTGTACCTTCACTATATGCAAATCTTTGGTTAACTACACAAAAAAATGTCTTCTAGCTCATGACAGAGAATTACTGTCCTCAAGATGGCTCGGGAACTGCACAGCAGATTCAAATGAAGCTCAGCCTGGCTGGCTCCGAAAGCTGCCTGCGCCATACTTGGCTTGTGATGAATGAAAATTCAATCTAGATGTTCTCATCTAGTTCTTAAAAAAATAACTTTGAAGTTGTATCAATTTCAAAATTGCTGAAATTTTGAAATTTCAAAACAGAACTGAAAGCCTTAGCAGAGGATGATTTCTCACATCTACAGGCATAAGAAATCTGATGGAAGCTTTTGTTCCTGTTCCTCAGCTCTAACCAGAGGAAGGACTGTCATGGTGTGTACTTCTACTATATGTGGTATATTCCAGAGAAATCACTGGGGCAGAACAGAGCAGGAACTCTTCACGCTTTCTTGCAAAGTAGCCATTAAACTGGCATATCAAACTCAATTGGCTTGAATGAGTCTGTCTGAGCTTTTGAACTGAGTGTTTTTAAAAAATTCTCTAGCACCAAGCTATTATTAGACCATGTAGATGTTCTTTGCCCACCAGGTGAACATCAGTACCCAGTCTGAGGTTGCTCCATGTAGTGCTTCATTTCTACACAACAGCCACAAGCAAGACACTTTTGAACAAAACATCAGGATTTTATCTCAAGAATTTTTACAAAATTAAGTGTTCTGCAGGTTCACCTGACCCTAAATCAGTGGCAAAGGACTGATGATAATGATGATTAAGCACCACAACTAACTTCTTATCACACTTCTGAGAATTTACCTACAGCCTATGTGTTTCAACAGGAAGACTTGATTTCTCAGTGTGCCCTTCTGGATGGACTTTAAATTTTGCACAGCTGCAAAAGAAAGGTGCTAAAGGTCCCATTTGTACTGAGTTATGCATTTATACTTCCTGTACCTGGCAGTACCTGTTCTGTTTCCTTTCAATAATTAGCACATGCCACACTTCCACCAGAACTGGTGGTGTGACACTGTATGTAGTCAGTGTCAGCCCTTTTTACCCGCACAGAGGAATACACAGTATTTGCAGGCAGAAACTACCTTACCTCAGGTGGAGGTGGCATGAACAGAACTGAAGTTAACTGCTAATGCAAAACACCTCAGCTTTTGGTAATAGCTCACAACCAGAAACACTGTTTACCCTTTCCCAGGAGTTACCCAGTGCAAAAAGAGTGTTTTTCTACATTGACTAGGCTGTGACTTTCCGTATGCTCTGCCATTGCTGAAAGGTTTTTTCTTCAGCAGGTCTTTCTAATGGTTTCTTCAGCCTAAATTATATTCTGAAGTTGGGAGTATCATTTTTTCCTATGCAGACACTGCAGACTTACAGAATTCATGACTCTGTATTTCCATTCTCTTATTTCACCTGGGACCGACAGAACTCTGACCCCAGTTCAATGACACCATCAATGACAACACTCTTCTGGTTGCTCCAACAGAAGCACAGATTCCCACTCTCAAAAACAGAAGAAAAATATTCATACTGAAAAATGAATTAGTGACAGTATGTGCTCCAAAAATCTTTTGCATATAAACAAGTTTTTAGTGCCTCAAAATTGTTTTGGTTTTATTTACCTGCTTTCAACATTAATATGCAAGCTATCTTCCAGAAGTGATTAAAAAAAAAATACGGAGAAATTAATGCTAATCCTAAATTTTATGTTGATACCCATCTTAGAAATACAACAGAACAAGGACTGATACTTATCAGTCTCTGATCCAGTCACAGAAATTATCTGTAGAGGTATAATTTTTGAATGATGTGTTCAGTGCAGTTTCATAATGACCCAATTCTCATCTGGATAGCACGGAGCTGGTGTCAATGGGGCGGTGGTGGCAAGTACCTCTGTGCAGGTTTGCCTCTGCCTCTCCAATTCACTCCAGTGTAACTTGCCCACATCAAAGCACGAATAGGTTTGCACTGCTTGATGTCAAAACAATTATACTAACCCAAGTTCAGTATTTCTGCATTTGCTGCTCTCGCACTTCCAGCATCACCTTAGACTTGAGGTGTGAGGAGAGAGTACTTTCACTCTCAGCTCCGACGGGGGCAGCTTTATGGTACCACCATTGCAGAGACATCACCGAGTCTGGGGGAGAGCCGTGACCTGTGCAGAATAACCCAGTGCCCAGAATAATCCAGGGGTGGTAATCACAGGGACAGCTCTGCCCGGCGCCGGCTGCTCCCGCCGGGACTGCAGGGCGAGCGGCAAGGGGGCACTGGGGGCAAGGAGGATGGGAAGGTAAACACTCTAAAACCGCAGTTACACCCCAAGGTATCCTCTTCTGGCATTACAAAGCGTAACGCCGAAGCTCCACAGAGCCAAGGACACACCTGCACTTGATGCCCCCAGCCCTTCCACAGCCCAAACTTGCAAACCCCCCTCCCAGCCGCAGGCGGGGACACAGCGGGGCCCGGCCCGGTCCCGCTCCCGGCGGGGATCGCCAGGGCCGCCCGGCAGTACCCGGGACAGGATAAGGGAGCCCGGCGGCGAGAGCGGGTCGGCCTAGGCGAGGGGCTCCTGGGAACGATCGCGGGGCTCTGGGAACCTCCAAGGGGCTCTCGGGACGGGCACGGGGCTCTGGGAACCCCCGCCGGGCTCTCGGGACGATCGCGAGGCTCTGGGAAGCCCCGCCGGGCTCCGCAAACCCCTCTCCGCTCCCGCGGCCGCGCAGGGTGCTGATGCAGCCCAAGATGGCGCCCGGCGGTCGCCCCTGCCCCCTGCGCGCAGGCGTTCGGCTCCCCGCGGGCGGGCGGTGCCTCCCCCGCCGGGCCGCGCCAGGCCAGGCTCTGCTGCGCTGGGCTGGGCGGCAGGGAGGGAGGCAGGCAGGGAGGGAGGAGCCCGAGCGGCGGGGGCGGCGCGTCTCCGCAGAGCCCGCACCTGCCCCGCAGCCAGGTGTGCGCTGCTGCCGCCACCGCCATGGGAGGCCCCGCGCCGCGCCGAGGGGGCGCCCCGGGAGCGGCGGCCGCTCCGCCCCAGCCGCGCTGAGCACGGCGCTGCTCCGCGGGCACCGGAGCGCAGCGACATGGAGCGCCCCCCGCCCGCCGCCTCCTAGTGCCGCGGCACGGCTGCGGGGCGGCCGGGCATGGCCCAGCGGGAGCACGGCGGCGGAGGGCAGAGACACCCCGGTGAGCGGACTGGGCGCTGCGGGCGGGAGGGGCACCTGTGATACGGGGGCAGCGCCTGTGGCGTGGGAGGGACACCTGTGGTGCGGGGCGGCCCCGCGGCCGCCTGGAAAAGTTCAGGAGCAGGTGAGCTGAGCCTTCACAGCCTTCAGCGAGGGGTGAAAAAGGCCAGAAAGAGGCGAGCGCTGCTTCCTCAAGGCTTTGGTCATGACTTTTTTTTTTTTTGTTTTGTTTCGGTTTCTTCGCGTTGTTTTGTAAGCGAAGGGTCGGAAACCCTCGCGGTGCGATCAGGCTCGAGCCGCGAGGAGGAAGAAACTTTCATCTCCCTGCATCCCTTCTAGTCGAATTCTCCCAGGCAATTCCCAAAGACCAAACAAAACTACCGCTCACAGGAGAAGAAGTTCTTCTGGCGCTGTTGATAATTTAGTGTGGTCTTAGGGTTTTCTGTAATAATGGTGTGGGGAGGAAAAAAACCCTGTAAGCCGCATGAAGAGCAGAAGGTTCAGGAGAGCACCGTGCCTGGTTTGTGTTGCATCCTGACGTGCCAAACAGTGGAAAGCAGGGAAGGGTTTGTTTGGGATCGCTCTCCGAGCACTCCGCTCAGAAGCCGGATCTGTAAAGCTCAGGCTTCGTGAAGGGCACCAGCTGAGAGTTAGGTAAAGGTTTTCTTAAGAAAAAAAGAGTTCTCAGCTTGTGTCTTTCTGTTTGCCGTCAAAGTCCCGGCGGTGCTTTCATATGTAGTGGCTGCGACTCACGCGTTGTTGGAAGTCAGACCTCTGTAGCTTCAGGAGTTCCTCGCTGTTGGCAATGCTGTGGCTGCTGGAACGTGAACATAAACAGTCTGAACCAAGAAATGTTTTGTAAACAAAAGTGGATTTGATGGCCTTGTGCGCCGAGGTCACCTGCAGCTGCATTTGATGGCAACAATGTGTTTCCTGGTACATACAACAAAAATATTGTTAGATGCATGGAGGATATAAAGCCTTGATTTTCAAAAAATATTTTTCCTTTTAGAAGGAAAACAAAATGTCACAACTTTGTAATTGAAGAATTTCTTTGTTCTTAAAAACTCCAAAAAAAATTGGCTAGCACAGGTAAGTGTTGAAGAGACAAGATGTGTGATAAAAATTGCAATGTTAACTCTTTGAGAACTGGGTAGTATATGTAAGTTATTTCTCTTCCCATTCCTGTGAGGCAAGAGGATACAAAGCCTGTTTTGCAGATAATTGTCTTAATCTTGTTGGTTGCTTAAGTTGCTTTGCACCTCACAGCAAACTTGGAAGAATGGGACTTGAGTTGGCACCTTTTTGGTTTTGTTTTGCTCTAATCATTTGGCATTGCTGTTATCTTTCTTTAAATTTTATATCCAAATGAGTCAAAAAGACATTTTGCTGTAGATCTTAGAAGTTCTAATCAAATATGATTTTTTCCCTCTGTGTGGTTGAGCAATATGCAAAGCCAAGATCTGTTTTAAAGCCTCTGGTTATTGTCAGGACATGCCTTCTTGCATGCTGTGATCAGAATTTGGGGAATGTGGGGCTGTATGGACTGCCATGCTGAGACGGATCAAAACTCCACCTGTCAGAGAGGAATTTAGCTGGGAGAGGGCCTGCAAGCAGGACTAACTTACGGAGATGTTTCCATGAAGTTCTGACACTCGCAGTTCAGAAAATTCCCGAGTTTCTTTTTATTAAATAATTAAGGGACTTTTTTCTTCCAGAGCTTACATGTAAACTTCTGGCATCCAGAGTGTTCTGTGGCAAGGATTTCTGCAGTTCAGCTGTTTATGGCCCGATGTTAATTCTGAACCTGGCTATAAAACTGTTTTTATCAGGTGCCCCTTAGCACTTATTGTTGGAAGTGTTAATGAGTAAATAGTATCTACCTGCCCTCTCATTGCCACTTGTGACCTTGGCTGTATTTTCCTAACTCCCTTTTCGTTGTATTCTCCCTCCTGGGATATTCACTCTTACAAGATCATGGTTTCTATAAGACAGAGGATGTTAAGACTTCACAAATACCGATTATTTTTAGACTATAATATATTTAAATAAACCATGGGGATTATGAATGTTGTGCAGACAAAATTGCTCGTTATTTCTCAATAGTTTATTATACTAATGTTTTAATAATGCTGTGTTTATTCAGATGATAATGCTACAATATGGTGATGCTAATAAATGATTTATGGAAAGCAGTTATCATTGGAGCACATGGCAGAGTATTTGACATCAGTTTTCAGATTTTGCATTTACTGGTGAGGCAGCTAAAACAAAGAGTATAACTATCACTTCACTACATCCTTAAAACAATCCTACAACAGCGTAAGGCAAAATGAATCAAGGAGTTCTCGTGTATGTTCTTGACAGTTGATTGCATCTCAAGTTTTCGTTTAAAGCCCTTGATGGGTACACTTCAAAGCTTCCCACAGTTTCGCTGAACTGTATAAAACCTTTGTAGCTCGCTCTTGCATAATCTGCTCCACCAAGCTGTGACTGTTACACACTTCTGCATTTGCTGGGTGCCTGTTTGAAAGATCTCTTCCTGTAAATTTATTGCTTGAAAAAATAGCAAGCCAAGTTAAAATAGCTTCAGTACCTGGCATGGAAATTTATTTTCACTTCTTTTTGAACTCTCTTGTGTACAGGATTGTTTGGCCTCTTGAGCTGCTGTACTTAGTGCCTCTGCCAAGGCTGGTTAAATGCTTACCATTTGTAAGCCTGGTCGAGAAGAGCCATGCAATTAAACTGAGGACTGGCTGCTACTTGGGAAAATCACTGAGCAGAAGTGAAGGCAATCAGGGGAGGAATTCATTACGGGAACATGCTTGTGCTGTTTACCCAAACGTCATGGAAGCTGTTCCTGACTGATTACATTTCTGTCCTTTGTTTCCTGGACTGCGTTTTCTAGATGTATTTATAAGTGTAAATTCTCATAAATCAAACACCTACACTCCTGGTTTGACTGTTCCATAGTTTTTGTGTGTGTAGGTACTTTATCATAACGTTGAGGCTGGGTGGGCTGTGGATTTGAAGAACAATATAATGTGTATGAAGGGGTAACGTGAGCACAGGGAAGAGAAAACAGACTTAAATTAGAAAAAGAAGTGAATCCAAGCAAGAATGTCTGAGAGCAGGAGATCTGAGTATATGCAAGAGCAATTATATTTAATGCTCCATTTTATGTCTTATTTGTACCTTCCGACTATCACAGTTGACTTCTTGAATATGGTTTGTTGCCTGTATTCAAGGATTGCTATTTAGGGTTGTTTGATTTTTTGCTGGCCTTTGCAATTTTAATTTAGTGAGCAGAGCATTCATAATGTACCCAGTTGGTGTGTGAGCTATCTCAAGACGTCACTTTAAATTGCAGGGGATGTAAACTTTTCAAACCATGGTAATGTGGGGAAAAAAAAGTTGCTATAGCAACTCTTTAAGTAAAGTGTGCATCTTCACAAGCTTTTTAGTCAAAACAATAAATTTGAAACCTTGCTTATGCAGAGATTAGGTAATTGATGCATTGATTGATTTGCTTCAGCTGCTACAAAATTCTGGAAAAGTCTAAAATATGAAATATCAAGGGTTGTTTCTCCTTGACTTTGTGCTTAGGAGGGGATTGAGCTGGAGTGTCATATCAGCTAACAAATAGCATTTGGGTAGTAAGTTCACGATTGAGTATAGCATATGAAGCACAGTGGGATTCATGAACTTTCCATGTGACTGAAAACCTACGGAAAAAAATGTTTCAGTTTGAACTAGTGAAACTTGTTTGAAATGTATTTTCTCTCACTTAACTGCCTGTGAGCATCACAATGCCAAAGTGTGTTGATGGGCTCAGGTCTAAGGACGGACTGTGTGTCCAGCCCTGTGGTTTGTCAGGGCTTAGGTGATGTTAACCAGTGGTTTAGAACTGCTGTGAGATACCAGTTTTCACAAGTGAGGTGTTTGGGTTTTGTTTTGTGATATGTGTGTATTTGTTTCTTAGAAGTAGGATGTGGGGAGCACCTCCTAGAGAACAACTGACACCTTCAATTAAGTGCTACATTTGGAGAGAGTAGGAGCCCAGGCTTCAGGAAACTGGAGAAAAATCTGTCAAAAAGGAATCTGGTGGCAAGATGGAAGGAGTGTTCTTCACTCCTTCATGCTCAGCCCAGAGTGAAGAAACTGAAGCAAAATGTGCATATTTGTTCTGCCAACTGCTGCAGAGTAATTGCATTGCAAACTTGAGCAGAGCTGTAGGTAATTCAACTATTCATATAGAAAGAGGAGATGTATATAATGCCACTCAAACAATTATGTGGTGTTTAAAGTGTCTGTATAGTTCTGGAAGCCAGGGCAGCAGTCCTGATGGTGTTCCAGGTTTATGGAAAGCTGCAGTTGCTCCCGAGGATGGTGCATCTCACCTGTGGCCCTGTTTGGCAGCTCTTGCTTGAAGGTTATGCAGATTTACAGTGGATCTGGATTAACTGACCTGCTGGCCACCCCCAGGTAGACAAGTGGGAATGGATATTGCAGGATGAAGGATCTCAGTTCCAGAGTGCAGTAAATAAACTTGTAGTATTTGCAAGTGTCAGTATTGCTGTACGTGCACTGATGAAGAGCATCCATCATGTGTATTGTCAAAACATTGACTGTGTGGATAGCTTTGTAGCTGTTCAGATTTTGCATCTCTTGCTTAATGCAAAACTGGTATGTTATGCATTCTGTTTTGGTAACAAGTTTATTATCAGTTATATGGTTTTCAGAAGAATGCTAAGAAATTCTGTTTAAATGAACACTTCAGAATTTGTTATAAGTGTATGTAAACAAGTTTTGTGACCCCCTGAAATCAGTAAATCTGCATTTATGACTGTATAAAAATAAATTTCAAATATTTGCCTCAGTATTAAGATAGATTATTAAAATACTGCAGGTTTTGTAGTATGTCATTTCACTTTCAGGAGATGTGTAAGAAGCCAACACTGGCACACAACTGCTTATGAAAGGCTTTTCATGCTTGACATTTTCTAGAAGCCTAATTAAAGTTGCCATTGTCCTGGTTGCTCAAACAGAGGGAAGGGGTAGTAATTGGGTGCAAGAGAAAAACAATTTTAATTAAAAGCCCAAATTAGGACACGACAGAGTGTATTAAAAAAACAAAACAAGAAACAAACAAAAGAAACAGCCTAATAAGCCCCACGAACAAACCCAAACAGTCAAGAACAAACCACAACCTTCCTGCAAACTCATAATCTTGTATTTTCTTTCTTTTTAACCAGGTACCAGCTGGGTCAAGACAACTGATGCAAATTTATCCAACTCCTTAAATGGTTTGACCTTCATGGGAATTCTGGATGCAAGAGTGGGCACCAGTATCCAGGGCCTTCAAAACTTGAACTCGGGGACCTCAAGAGATCTCTCACTGCCTGGGTATGGGCCTGGCCAGCTGTCCAGTGCTTTGGAAGATTGTCGTAGCCTTAAATCAGTGGATTCTGGTATTCCGACTCTAGAAATAGGAAACCCAGAGCCTGTTCACTGCAGCGTGTTAAGTGTGAAGAGAAAGCAGTCAGAGCCTGAAGCTGTGCCTGACAGGGCTTTCCAGAGCGCGTGTGCTCTGCTGCCGTATGTGCCTCCTCCCTCTCTGGCTGCCGAGCACGACCACGCCGTGCGGAAATCCTCCACCTTCCCCAGGACTGGCTACGACACTGTCAAACTGTACAGTCCAACCTCAAAAACTCTGAACAGGAGTGATGATATCTCTGTCTGTAGTGTGTCCAGTCTGAGCACAGAGCTGTCAACTACTTTATCCGTGAGCAATGAGGACATTTTGGACTTTGTGGTCACAAGCAGTTCAAGTGCGATTGTGACTCTGGAGACTGACGAGGCCCATTTCTCGGACGTCACCCTGAACTCCACCAAGGACAGCAGTGACCAGGACCACCAGGAGTGCTGTCAGGAGGCAGATGGGGATGGGAAACGGAAAATATTGGGACCTTTTACAAACTTCTTTGCCAGGTAATGTTTCTGTGAAATACAGTTGTATTTTAACAGTGAGATTATGTAAGATGATAGGAGAAAGATCTTGTGTGATATTTTACTTTGAAAGATTTAATAGCTTGCTATTTTAATTTAGATTGGTATTAACATCTTTTTTGTGTTAGGAGTATCAGATATTGCTAAGGACTAAGGCTCTGCATCCTGCCATCTTTGTGGTATGTGGAAGTATCTTAAATCTTGGAAGATTCCTTCTACATTACAGTAAAAGGAGTTCTGAATAAGGTCTTTCTCCTCTGAGCAGTGGCTTCTCCAGTGATATCTTTCATCATTTTTGCCAAGGTCCTTAATCTTACAGCACATAAATAGATGAATATAGGTGGGATTCATACCTGTATGAAAGTGGTTTAGTAGTGGTGGAATACTGTATTATCATTCTAAGTGTCTGAAACTTAAAATAGAAATACTTGTGTGACCACTATGATGGTTCTGAATCTCAGTTACAGGTTTTTTTAATACCTTTTTCCTTCATTTTTGTATGGAATGAAAACATCTGACATTGTCATTCACTTGTTGAAATGACAGCACTGACCACTCAAAGCGTTTATGTGAACTCTTCTAAATGTGGCCCTTGTATGAATGATGAGGTGTTCTAAATGCAGATACCCAGGCAAAGTGGCAAATGAGGAAAAGGACTCTCTGCTTTTGGGAGCAGTGTCTTGTTTGCTTGTGGGTTTTTCTGTTTGTTTGTTTTATTTGTGTAAGGCCTTCATAATGTCTGTTATATTTAGGATATGGTGTCTGAAGTATGATGTATTTTGGAGAAACGGTTAGAAATAAACTTTAGGCATCAAGTAGGGTTGGCTGTATCTAACCTGTTTTGCCCATGGGATTATCTCAGTTAATCTTTTTCCTCCTTTTTTTTTTTCTTTTTGCATGAGGCAAATAGGCTGATAAAATACGTGGAGAATTGGCAAACATCATTCTTTGAAAGGCTGTCTTATTTGCAAAACTTAAGAGAAGCAGTTTCTTTAGACCTACTAAACTGGCTGAAGCCTTTGTTGATTTTTGTTCTTGGGTTAAAGTACTGTGCCGCAGAACTCCAGTCATCAGTCAAGTTTGAGGTGCTGAAGCTTTTGTGGACCCTTGTCTGTTTGTTGCCATGGAACCAGACTTAATTCTGAAGCAAGAGGCTTCTCAGCACTTCAAAGCATGAACTTTTGTTACTCATTCTGGTAGCACAACTGCTAACTCAAACAAATGCTGTCCTTCAGCCTGGAGGGAGCACAGTGGAAGAGGCTCATTTAGACCCTGCTCAGAGTAGGATGTTTAACTGCTTCTCAACTTTTCCTATCCAACAAAGTAAAGCCATCTGTCCAAATTCTTTTCTAGTGTAGTGGTTTTATCAGTGTTACAGGAACTGTGATACTCACTAGACTGAGCTTTTTAACTTAAATCTTTTCAGGTACCTTGAATGCCAGGAAACAAAGGCCGTCCTGACTGCCTTTTAAATGGAGAACAGATAATCTTGGTCACCAGGTGATGTCATCATGATAATATAAGGATTAAGTTTAAACTAGGTGATCGGCTTTGAAGTTCCAAGTGCACCTTGAATATCCTTCCCTTTAACATCCACTTTCTGCTCTGTTTTGAAAACAAGAGTTGCTCACTTTTTGTCTGTACTTGCACACCACACCCCCATATTTTATGCATCTGTTCTCTGTCATGCAACCTGGTGGTGAGGTTCACAGGTATTGAACAAGCAGGGAGCTTCTGAGGTCCTTCAGTGCCACAGGGAGTACTATTTGTATTTATGCTGTCAGCATTGTTAAGGTTCAAAACATACTGTAGCTAGTTTTTGTTGAGGTTGAAATACCTTCCTCTAGTGATCCCTTATACTCCTGGGGTTCCTTTAGGCCCCTTGGATTCCCAGGATTTCTGTGAGTAGTGAACTAAATGAGCCTGGGCCTGGCAGTGTTTTGTTTGAAAGCAGCTGCCTTCTAGAGGCCTCCCTACCCAGCTCAGCCTGTGCTGTGCCCCAGCTTTGTGTGCAGTGTGACTTGGGGAGGAGGCATTTTGAGGAGTATTGTTGAAGACCAGCTTGCCGAGAGGGAGCTTCTTAAAGCAGTTTGTTAAAAGTGCTGCTCTGGTAGGTAAAAAAAATGTCCCAGAGAGGAGCATGTTCTTAGCACTGCACTCTCTGCTGAAAGGAGTTTCAGTTGAGATTCACAGTTTGCAGGTAAAGGGCATAAACCTTCACTTTGGAGAGTCAAGGGTGAACTACAGCAGGAGAAAGTCAAATTGCTTTGGCTTTGGTGAGTGGCTTTCACACTTGTGTACAGTGTGGAAGAACAAGCACCTGAGTGGTTTGTGCACAGCCTTTCTGCCTTCCAGCAGCCTGATGGCCGTGGGGTAAGGCTGCAGTGCAGGGACTCAGCCTTAATCTGCAGGTTTAGCTCTTTGAGGGCTTCTATGAGTAATGGGATACAGGTTTGACCCACTGAGAGCAAAGATGAGTCAGCTTAATTTTTTGCACGAGTTGCTGTTATTGGGTAAAAGGGAGAAACTTTCTTGAAATGGCACCTGTGCTTCTGTTGAACCCCATCTGGCATCTGAGAATGTGTTAATTTCTCTGAATTTATCCAAAACAAACTTAGTCTTGACATGCAAGTTAAGATTTTGCCTGTAGAGATAAAGCTGACAGTAATTAGATGCCTCCAGTGCTTGGGTATGTGTGCCTAAACTACTTACGTATCAATTAAGGGTAAATCTTCTACAGTATCAAGAAAATGCTTAGAGAAGTACTTGCTCTGGAATGTAAAATTATTTCTTAGCACTCCTTACATTTATTTTTATTTGTGAGATCAAATTCATATGTGCATGTGCACTGTGCATAAGGTGGTGTGTTCCATGTTAATTTTGGCAATGTCTGTGGTGTGTTATGAGGTGTTGGTGTTGGTTTGAGACTGCATTTGCAAAGTCAGTTTTAGAGGAGATCAAAGGAAGGGGAACCCGGTTGGTTTGTTGTCTGTCAGTTGCAGCACCTTCAAGATAACTTGGGAATGGAGTGCTCCTGTCCTGCCTCCTTGAGCACTATGGTGAGGAAAGTTTCCTGGACTGCTTCTCTGACTCGGTTGCTGTCTCTTCGGCATTTTGAGGCTCTGAAAGGTCTGGTTGTTTCCTGAGGCTCTTGATGCATATTTGGGTGTGGCAGGAAGATCAAAAGTGAGAAAAAGGTGCCGATATCTTGCTTTCTTTCTTGTGTGGGCACAGCTATCTTGGAAGAGCTTAAGGCATCACGGTGCAGTGCTCTCATTAGGCTCCAGGTTAGCACATGAAAATGGATTATTGCTTCTGAAAAGCAGTTGTAACACTGTTAACAAAGAAACTTGACTTTACATTGTTTTCAAATGTCACTTGTATCAGTTTTAAAAGCCTGGAGGGCTTTCACATAAAGCATGAGATGGAAATAATTTCCTTCATTTGAATTTACGCAGGAATTTCGTTTGAAAAATAGTGTGAGCAAATAATTGGCTGGGAGACTAAATAGTCGCTGACTTACCTGCCCCTTTGCCCTGTTGACCCAGAGTAGTGTGAGTTAATGAGTTTTACCTTTGGACTTTGCTTCTCTGCGGTACTGCTGAGCCTTTATAAATGTGTGGGTTTTAAACAACTCTGCTCGATCAGGACCACTGTGATCTTACTGCAGAAGTTGTACTTCCCATTTATCATTTTGATTTATTGTTTTGGAGGCTGAGGATAAGGATTTTTATGGTTACATGCGGCGATCATAAAAAGGACTAGGACTATGTTCAATTAAATAATAATCCTTGCAGTTCCTTTTGTTTCACTGGATCATAGGAATCCCAAGTCTTTACTTAGTCCGCTGCCATAGATGCTGTCTATTTTTCCAGCAATCTGGATACTCTTTTTTTTCAGGCTACTCCTATAAGTTTTTGATCCAAGTGTTCTAAGTATTAGGATCTTAGGAAACCTCTACAGAGAACAGGGACTACACATTAAATAAAGGGCTGTAAGAAGAACATTACCTTTTACAGTTTGCAAAGAATCTCTGTATTTCTGAAAGAAAGCATCTGGAGCAGGATGAGCATCCTATACCATACTCAGGAGCACACACCTAGTCCAGGCTGTGTCCTTATTTGCAATCTGATAAGAAAAAGGGGTTAAGTTGCAAAATAGTAGCTACTGGTTTCAGCATTAAGTCTTGAATCATGTGAATTTGACATGTTTATGTCCCATAAGGACACAAGTATGTTTTGAGATCACTGGTCATGCATAATTTGAAGTTCTGAATTTAGGAATTAGGTCCATCAGCAGTGTAGATAAGTCATTTGTGTTAATGAATGACCCTTTCATAATGCTGTTCGTTGCTTTTAATGAGAGGGCAGATTATTGTGTACTTCTCTAGTTTTGGTATCAAAAGGAAGGTAGAATGACAAGGAGCATTTTAGTGTTGGTACTTCACTTTCAGGTCTCCAAAAATGGGAATTCACTGACCACAAAAGGGAAGAAAAAAGGATGAAAATAATTTGATTGGGTAATTTGAGATATCAGATATGATGATGTCTCCTCTTCCATGCATGTTTCTGTTAAATGAGGCCTCTTAGAGTGTTGGCTGTTCAGGAGACAGGCTGAGAACAGGAATGAGTGGGTAGGAGGAGGGACAGAAAGAGGTGGATGTATGTGGGGGAGGATATGAGTACACTGCTTTTAACTGCTTTTAACCACAAACGAACAAAAACAGCTGAGCTGCAGGTGGAGTTGTCCAGAGGCAGGGAGAAAGGGCTCCATAAACCCAGCCTCTGATGGAGGAACCTGCACAGACACCCAGCACAGGCTGCCTTGCCCTGAGGAGGGTCTGGCCTCCCCAGTGCTGCAGTGGTCTGACCCTCTGGGATTCACTACCCACTCAAAAAGCAAATCAGGTTTGCTAAGCAGGACTTTACCCTCATGAAGCTGTGCTGGCCTGTGACCAGTGACTGTGTTGTCCTCCAGGTGTTTTTCAATACCTCCCAGAAAGATGTTTTCCATAACTTCACCAGGCACTGGGGCCATCCCGTGGTGTAAAGGAGAGCACTCTGGACTCTGAATCCCAAGGTCCTGAGTTTGAGTCTCAGTGCGGACCGTCCCCTGGCAGTTAAATCCTCTCTGCCATCCCATCCTGTCACATCTCGGATGCTCAGCAGGGTCAGCCCCGGTCAGTACTGGGTGCTGTGACAGTCCCGAGGACTTCACTGTCACTGTCCAAGCTCGCTCAGTTGTGGCAAATTAGCGGTGGGGCCAGTTCTGCACACGCTGTGCCTCACCTAAAAAAATCCACTGTGCAGGCTGGAAGGGCACACCCACGTGGGGAGAGCCCTGCCCAAATCTGCGTTCGCGAAGTCTGGCAATACATACATACATACCAGGCACTGGAGTCAGCCTGACAGGCCTCATTGAAAAAGGCAAACAGGCTCATGGTTCAGTGGAGTAGGAAGCAGCATAGGCGCTGAGGATCTGTTCTAACAGATGATGCTGGCAACAGTATTTCAGCAGCCCGTGAGATATTCAGGTGTACTCATCTGAGGGGTGCTCCAGTCTTCACAGTGTGGTTTGGGATAGTACTTATTTAAAAGCCACTCTGTCTTCAACTGGCAGACTGGTGGTGCTCCCCTCAGCTGTACTTACTATCACACCTCTGGGTAAAACAAAAGAAAAGCTGCAGAATTTTTCTGAAATCAAAAATCTCTCAAAGCAAATAGTCCACAGGTGCAAAGTTGGAGTTCTACAAAGATAACAGCCTTTGCTTTTGATAAAGATTGAAAATTGTATGTTACAGTTTCCAAAATTCCTATCCTCTAATTTAGAGTATAAAGTTTTGAATTTTGTCATGTGGCCTGTTCTCCACTAGGTGTTGAACTGAAACTGTCCACATTAATTGTAATCCTTATCTTCCTTTACACATGGAATAATGTAATTTTTTAGAATTACTGTTTTGGTAGTTCTACCTTAAACTTTGCACTAAATCTTATTTGAGATGTGGCTCTGTATTCTTAAGAGATGTTTCTTTTATAGATTAAAATCTTAGTTTTCCTATTGAATAACTGGAAACAGTTATTCACAAACAAGACATTTAAACAAAGAGACTTTTGGAAGTTATTTATTTGTTATGGAAGTTAAGTGAAAATCTGCTCAGTGATACTCTGACTTTTGGGGTTTTTTTTTTTAGTAATGGTACAAATGTGGTATAGTTATTATTTAAAAAGCAAGTAAAATGTGTGTGTTTCTTTTCTAATGGTTGGTGGGGAGCATTACAGAAGTCTCACACTGGGCGGTGGAAGAGATCTGTAGCATAGATGGGTGTTCTGTGTTGCTTGCAGCATTCAACTATTGTGCTCCCATAGATTTTCTGAAGTGAGAATGTGCCTTGCTCTTGATATTTAGCTGTTAAATGCTGAATTTGCTGTCAGAAAAAAGAAATCTACAAATTCGTCTTTATGAGCTGTTACTTTCAATTTGAAAATTAGTGGCATTGCTGTTTTAATGAACTAACCATTCCTTATTGATGTTAAATCTCTCTTTGCAGTCATTAGGTGCCTCAAAAGTTCTCAAGCCATACCATAAGAATAACAGAAAAAACCCTACAGTAAATAGTAGGTCATTCACACCTTACTTCGACAACTGACAAAACAAACACAGGAACTTGGCAACAGTGGTGAGGTAAGACAAGGTGCTTGGACTCCTCTTGGTGAGCAGCAGCTTCCACAGGTAGGGAATCACAGAGCAGTTCAGGCCAGGAGGGGCTTCAGGGGCCCTGTGGTGTGATCCCCTGCTCAGGGCAGGGCTTCAGCACTGGAGTGTGTTCCTCAGGACCCCAGCCAGTTGCTGTGAGTCCATCCAAGCCTGCAGTTACCACAGCCTCTCCAGATGGCACCATCCAGCATTTATCCACTTCCACTGTGACTTCTTTTTCTCCCTCCCCTTCTATCCAGTTGGAATCTCCCTTACAGCAGCTTTATGCTTTGCCTCCTGTTTTCCTGGCTCTCTGTATTTCTGAAAAGGTGGTTTGTTTTCTCCTGGATGACCATTCCCAGCATCCCTGCCTGTCTGTCATGGGCCTCACCACCCACCCATCACAGTGATTCTCCACTGGGCTTCCTCTCCAGGGTTTGATCTCTCTCTTGTAGTCCAGGGGCCCCAGACTGGATACAGATACAGCCTCGTGGGTACCAGTTAGACCTTTTATTCACTTTTTTCTCTTGATCTTAATACAAACCAGTCCATGTTTCATCTTCATTGCTGCAGGGTCTTGCAGTTTGCTTGGGCTCAGCTTTTTGCTTAGGATGACATTTCGTGTATTCATTGTATTTTTTAGTTGTGTGGTAATAGTACTTAATGAAGAAAGCAGCTTTCAGACCCTTGCAATGGAATTCTGAATTATTCTGATAACATTAGGATAACTGGGAATTTTGCCAGCTAGAAAAGGACCATTAATTATAGCTGGTTGACTCTAATATATTAGTTTGAATTTGAACCAGAGTGTTGATTTTGTATGAGAGTCCTAACTTGTTGAAACTTCTGTTTCTGAGAATTCTGCAGTATTTGCATGGTTGGTCAGCACTATCCATGGTTATCATTATCCATGTGCAGAATAGTTCTTGGCTTGCTACAACCAATCCTGACTGTTGAACTTGCAGGGTCACTGTCATTTATTTTGCATGCCTCACACACTTGGTGTAGTCAGCTCTGCTTTGTTCTCCTATGAAATGAGGGATACCTTTAAGAAAAAAGGAAAAAGCAGAATATTGTAGTTTTGATAACTAGTTTATTAAACTGTGCTCTTTTTCCCCAGAAATCCAGAGAAATTTCCAAGTTACCCTATTGCAAGCTATGAGGTGTCCTGTACTGCTGACTTGTATTGTATTACTCTTTCTCAAACTGTGGAAGTGTTTCCTTTTCAAACCTCCAGGTATCTGTTACACTGAAAAGTGTGATTGTCCTTGATTCTTACTGAACATACTGGAATGTCAGTGGCTGGAAAACTTTGTTTATAAAATGTGATAGGAATTTATAAAAAGTAGTACTGTTACTAGTTACCTCTTTCATAGGTAGTCCACCATGTAGGCTGCCTCGCTCTTGGATTTGTTTATCCATAAACCAAGCATGGTTCTTCCCTTAGTCTGACCTTTGGCAATCTCCCAGAGATAGAATTCTGCAAACCCTACTTTTGGACATAATTTTGGAATCTTACTCAAAGCATAACTTTTGCCTTGTTTATGGAGTTACTTCACTGTAACCAAAACACTTGAACTTTTGTGATGTTCTATTCTGTTGGTTGTGGGTTTTCTGTTCTGCGTTTTTTATGAGGTGTGTTTAGTTTTGTTTTTCCCAAGTGTGGGTTGTCCGAGAGGTGGTCTGAGGTTGGGAGCAGGGAATGTAAGGATTAGCAGTCACCGTGTCTAGTGAATTATTTCTAGAAACCAGCAGTGCCTGGTCAAGGGTAACAATTGTTGGCTTTTTCCTGTGGAGGATGCAGATTTAGGACGTTTCAGGAGACTTTGGTGGATCTCCTGATCAGAATGACTTCTCAAATCCATCAGTTCTCCAGTCATCAGGATTTGTGTGTCGGTCTTGTTCCTCCACTAATCCGGTAATAAAAATTTCTTTGATGGAATATGTTGTTGGTTTTTCAGAGTTTATTTTCTAAGCTTCTGCAAATTGCTTAATTTGGAATATCTGGAGATGACTCTTTATGTTGTTTATTTGAGGGTAAGTTGTGAAAGTTATGATTGATGCAGAATACAAAAGGTCATGGGAGGATGAGAAGAAAACAGTGTTGTTATACCCATTGCCTAAATTCCATAACAGAATGTTTCCTAGATAGTGCTAATTGAATTAACACCATGTCAGGTAAGGTGGCTGAACACTTTTGTTCACAATGCAGCAAATATTTAATAAAATTTCTTAATCTATTTTTTGCTGAATAGGTGCTGTTTTCAATATAGTTATTTGGGTGCCTTGTGGAATAATATCTGTGGAGGCATCTTATATGGCTCAGGTGCTCAGTGTGGGCTTACTGAGTTCTGGTGATTAATATCTGCCTACTTTACCTAAAGTCCATTCATTACATGTGGAGTTTGACTGCCTTGGATAGGCCAAGAGGCTCAAGACTGCAGTGGCTTCTCCTTCTGTAGTTTAGAATTGAGGCAGTTTCGGGTTCTTCCCAGAAGCCACTGAAATGAACTTTGATTTGCTTCTGTTTCTTTCTTGCTTCTTAAGAATACATGCAAGTCTGATGCTCATTTGAAAAAGTGTCTTTCAAGATAAATTTGTTCTGCAAAATACGAACCTTTTGAATTCTCTCCACTGTCCTTATTTTTCATCTGCTCTGCTCATGAGACTGGTAAGTCCTTCCGGTAGTTAATTCGCATGACTGTTCCACTTGTTTTGTCTTCTGAAAATAACCTTCTTATTTGAAAGAGTAATTAAAATTTGAATGTGACCATGCATCTTGAGAGCATGTGGGTGTTTTTAAAACTTGTAACAAAAATTTACTTGTAATTGCAAATTAGTGTTGGGTAAATGCAGATAAGAAGTTGCAACAGAGTCTGCATGAGCTGGGTCAGCTTCTGGATAATTTTCATACATGTTTCTGTACACCAACTGTCTTTTTAAGAGTAAGGAATCCATTTACTTCCAAATTTAGTCTATGCTAGGTCAGTGCTAGTCTGCCATAGAGCACCATATGCCACCTCACTTTTCCCTTGCTCCTGGCTGTCCTTTCTGTGCTGCACACCAGGAGTTCAGGTACTGCAGGACTTTGTCTAAGGAGCTATGGCAGAATACTCACAGCAACACAGTTACAATTCAGATTTTCAGAAGAACCTAAATGCTCTAGTTGTGAAAACTCCTAAATCCTAAGTTCCTCTACCATTTTGTTTCAGGAAAATGGTGTATCTTCAGAATTCTGTGGAAAAAAAAATACTGTGTGTTATTGCCTGGAAGTCCACGGTAGGGGGTGTGATATGTGTGTCCCTGTAGGGAATGTGATATATGTGTCCCCCTTGCTCTGCTCCACCCTCTGACAGCTACTGTGTTGAAGCCCATCCTTTTTTCCTGTGGTTTGAGTGATTTGTGCCAGAGAAAAACAGTTCATTGACTCTGGTGGTACCAAACTTCAGGGGTATTTGAAGGGGCACAATATTGAACCTGCGTGATTAGAGCAGACTTGGAGACTTCTCCGGGAGGAGCTTTACAGCCGACTTCAAGGCCTGGACTAAACTGGCAACTGAAGCTGTGGCAGTGCTGTCTCTGCTCCTCTTAGTGGACAGGTTTATATACTGAATTGGGGGTGTGGTGGAAGGGGTGACCTCTTGAGGCGTGACTTCACATAAGTGGCTGAGCTTGCCTGGGACAAAGCACAGCTGAAACGTGGAAAAGTGGCTGAGTTTTTGCGGAGCTGCTGCTCGGAACTCATCACATGCTCAGGGATAGCTGTGCTATCAACTCATCACAAGGCAGTAATTGCTGGCAGTTGTGTTACAGACTTCCTGTCTGCTTGGGAAGAATTGGATGAACTTTCAGCTTCACTGGTGATGCGGGACCTTGTTTAAAAGCATAGGCTTGAAAAAGGTGTGACAGATGCCATATGGGTAGGTTGGACTTGATTACTTCTTTCTGATGTGGTTCTAATATTTTATTATTTTAAAAAATTTGATTGAGGCTTCAGCCTGACCATGACAGCACCCAAGGCTGCATAAATACTGGCAATACATAGATGTGCAGTACGTATATACAGCAACTATTCAGTAACTTTATCTTAGCAGTGCTTATAGAACCAAAATGAAATGGTTCTGAAGTTTTAGTAAAAAATAAGGATTTCCTGACACTGCTGAACTTGCCTCTTGGTACTGACTTCCTCTGTTCCCCACAGAAAGCAGCTGGGCAGATCAGCATATGGTGGTGATGCAATATCGGTATGTTCAAGCCCAAGATTGTTCCATCTCTATCCTGTGTCACAGGATGGTGTTTGTATGTAAAAATGAACTCTGGAGTTAGAACTAAATTCTCTTCAGGCAGGTAATTCCTTTCCGTATATGAATTAAAATAACAAGGTTAAACAGCTGTTTGGTGTCAAGTGCTGTTTTTGGGGGACTCTGCAAAAGCAAGTTTCTGTTTGAAATGTGACCTCAATTTAACTTCTGTGCTTGGCTTTTCTAAAATAAGCTGCTGCAGACACTTAGTGTAAAATAGTTGGCACATACAGTGGGAATGCAGATGTAACCCGTGACACTTTAATGGCTCCACACTAATGATCCTGCAGACACGATGTGTCATGTCAGATATTCCTGTTAATATCCCTATTGTAAATCAGCATGATGTGCTCTAATGGTTGGAAGAGGACCGAGATAATGATCAGCATGCAGTCTTTTCTTTCCCGGTGTGTCAACCCTTTATGTTCAAGATCTCAAGTTAATTTTGTTATCTTAAAGAACTTTTAATGAAACTTTTTCATCTTTTAGCGTAGAATTTCAGAGCTTGTCTTTAGAGTAAAGATCTGTTTAAGTGTTTTGGGTTTGTTTTTTTTTGCCCCAGCTAGAGTTTTGCTTCTTGATAACCTGTATTTTCCATTAGGTAAAATCTCCTTAAGTTACATTGAGAGTGGAATTTTTCTTGGTGATTTTTTTTTCAGGAAAGAGACTGCTTAGTACTTTTCTTGAAAATCCAAGGGAGCTGCGTTAGCATGAGAGGAAAGTAATTCCTTTTTGTGCTGTGACAGCAGAAAAATGAAAGGTTTTGCTATGAATTATTTGCTCTGATAGATATTTATATTGCAGAAATCCTTTCCTTCTCAGGCAGTTGCAGTAGGTATTAAGTAGGCTAAAGACCAATGAACCTGGGGGAACTTTGCTTCATAAATGTTTCCTGTTTCTGCAGGATTTTGTCTGAAAGACACTTACAGTCCAAAAAGGGCACTTAGTGGTGGGCTGGAAACGGGCTCCATGCACAATTTTTCCTGTTAGGATTATTTAGATTTAATTGCAGCCTGGAGCTACAACTGAATTATAAACTAAATTGTTGATTTTTATTTATGGGACCTCTATTTCAGTGGTAATTATGGAAATCTGATCATATTTTAAGGGTCTACTTTCAGTCCAGAAATCTTAAGTAGTGGCTTTATCAGGACCCACTGGTGGTGTCCGGATTTTTTGCAAAGCTCTGCAGAAATTGAACTGGAGAACATTCCATAGTTTATAGAATAGAATCACAGACTATTCTGAGCTGGAAGGGACCCACAAGGATCATTGAGTCCAACTCTTATGTCAATGGCCCACACAGGGGTTTGAACCCATGACCCATTATTGCAACCGAGTTTTATCTGTTTTTCTTTCCATTAAGTTTTCTAAGATCAGCTGCAGATTAGGCAGCATCTCTTCTGCTCTTTCCATGCCATGCTAACTGTCTTGTGGCTTACCTTTGGAGTGCTCCAGTCCAGGGCAGGTCGGGGATTAATGCTGTGTGTCCTCAGTCAAAGCAGGAACAGCTTATGGTTTGCTGTTCTACATCTGATTGTGCTGATTTGTGCCTTCTGATAATTTATGCCTTTTGGGAATTTTGAGACTTTTTGAAGTTGATGAGTGTGGACACCAGCAAAACGCAGGGAGAAAGGAGGGCACACAATGGGAATTGTCTGTTGACCATGCCTGGTGCTTTCAGTTCAAGATATATATTTTAAATTAAAAGTGAACTGGAAATCCCTGACATAGTACGAGGAGGGGAAGAGATGCCTGGTACTGTACAGTGTAAGGATAGAGAAGATTGAGCTGAGCAAGTACTGTGCCATCTGCTAGATAAGCTGTAGAACAGATTATTCATTATGATGCTCCCTCTAAAGGGAAAGCAGATAGGTAGGATTGTGGAATTGAATTAAAAGCAAGTCTGTGAGATTGACCTTTCCAGTTGAGTTCATCTTATGCAGGCTCTCACAGCAGAGAGCTATTACACTTTATCATTCCAATTCATCTTTATTTTGCTCTGAGAATAAAGACCTACTGCTGCTCTTAAAATCCCTCATAGAAGATTGGGAGAATTGTTGCTTGTATAGACTCTTGTGCGAGCGACCTCTAATGCAGATAGATAGGGAGAGAAAATTGCCTTTAATTTCCATGTTATTGCAGTACTAACGAAGTGTGGTGAAAGCCTTTTACTTGCAAAAGAGGATTTGAATGTGCAAGGAGCTGTCACACAGGTGTGCCTTCCTACCTGCTGGTGTGGTCTGGCAGTGTCCCTGGTGCTGTGAGTTTCTGTTTTCTCTGAAGACAGGCTGGGATAGAAACTACTGAAAGAAGTAGAAACAAGTGAAAGAAAATTTCATGCAAGAACACCCAGCCTGTCTTGCATTTACATGCAGTGTTTTTTGATGTTACTCCTGTCGTACTTTTCCTTTTTATTCTTAAATATAATTTTGAACTTGTTTGATATTTCTCCATTTTAAGTTAGGTAAACATATATGTGAAAATGGATCTCTTCTTTGTCTCTATGTAATGTTTCTCTGGTGGCTCAAATGATATAAATCCATTGTCTTGGGCTGCCTTAGATGTTATGAACATGGACAAGGGTAAGAAAGTTACATGCAGAAGCCCTTCAGGGTTCTAATCACTCAAACAGAATGGAGTCTGTATATTAACAAGGGGAAGGAATTGCTGGTGGAAAGAAAGCAAATTCAACAGATACACCTTTCTTGGAAGTTATTTTTATGATAGTCGCTGTTTCCCAGCGCTGGCAGTGGTAGTGGTAACAATGCAGTCCAACTTGATGACTGTTTCAGTTCACTTATACATCTCTAAGTAGCCTAAAGGGTAATGATGAGCCATAGGAAGGTCTCGTAACTTTCATGACTAAAGTGGGAATACGCTCCTTAGAAAAAAAAGCAAAACTTTGTGTTTGATCCAGTAGTTTATCTGTACAGTTATAATTTCATGCTTTGAAAAAAACTGAGGGAGGGAAAAAATGGCAGCATATTTCTGTGTTTTCCATGTTGTTACTCATTAGTGTTTTCCCTGCAACTGCTTACTCTGTATCATAGAATCATAGAATCAGTTGGGTTGGAAAAGACCTCTGAGATCATCAAGTCCAACCCTTGGTCCACTTCAGTCTGTTTACCAGATCATGGCACTCAGAGCCACGTCCAATCTCAGTTTAAAAAGATATATGTAGTGTCTTTATACTATTTCTTAATTTCTGTGGAGTAGAGTATGGAAAAGCTGAACAGGGTTTGTAGAACTACAGTTACTGCTTAGCTTTGACATCAGTTGTAATTGACTTGTGTGATTTCTGTATCCTAAACACTTTGCTCTTATCTTTTAATATGATAATCTGTTCCTGGTTTGAATTTCAAGGTAACTGTAACCTTGTGATACAGAATCATGTGATAATTCGTATAAATATGTGCATAATTAAGGGTGGCAGTGCACCTTATTAACTGTGTAATGCATTTCAACACACTGACATTTTTACCTCAATTGTTTTCCTTATATTAAACATTTTTCTTGTATTCCAGCAATGTTATCTCCATTGATATAGTTATGATATATTGTTCATGTCAGCTAATACAAAGTGACCAGGAAAAACAACTTTTGAGTCTCTAGGTTGGCGCTGTTGCAGAGGTGGATTCAGCCCTTTTGGAAGGTGAAGCTCAATATACTTTTGTTTACCAAACTGCCACACTGGATGTGTGTGAAACAATCTGTACTTGGTGGGCCAACAGCCTGGGCATTAAGGTAGTGACTGCAGGGAAAATCATCAGTGTCAGACTGGAAGCATCCGTGGTTTGAAGATGCAAGAGCTGCTGCTGCTGATTGCAGTAGCAAAAATACTTTTGTCTCTGGATTTTTTTCTTTTAAGTGAGGGAGCAAAAACCTGTAGTCAAGTTTCCAGAAAAACCTACTGTGAGATGAGTAAATAACTGAGCCGACCTGGATGTATTTGGATACTCACTAGACTAGAAAATAGAACAAAAGAAAACTTGTTACTTTAATAATGCAGACATGCTGTGGGTGTAGAATATCTGTTGTGCTCTTGAAGGACTGGAGTGCCATCAAAAGCATGAAGTTTGGTCTGTACTGCATGTCCAGTTTTGGAAGAGTGTAGTTGTGATGTGAAGTTGCAAGTCTGGTGTATCACTTCACAACTGAAAACTAGGAACCTCAATAAAACTAATTTAATTTTCAGTGGCTTTGTGCCTGGCTTTGACTGTTCCTGCAATGTTTAAGCTGGTTCAGGTATTTCAGAGAGACTTCAGAATTAATGTGTTTTGATAGCTGCTTTTAAGCTTATTCAGGAAAAATAATCCTTTATGAAAGCAGATCAAATACAATGAAGGGCTACTATGTCTCCAACTTCTTTGTGATTTTTGGTAGTAGTGTGTTGTAACAGTTGAGTAGAGAATGTTTATGTGTAGCAAGAGATTTAATGTCTTAGTGATTTTTTAAAAAGCTTGAGAGGCTGAATGATCTAGAGGGAGGCTCAAAAAGAAGGCCACCTTTAGAAAGTTGGAAAATGAACTAAATTTGTATATTGAAAGTTATTATTTAACAAAGTCCACTGCCTGGTATGGTAATACTGCATGGTGTGTTTTTGAGAATGGGAAACAGTGTCTGCCAGCTCAACCACAAGAGGATCTGGAATATTTGATTGGGGTGTATAAGGTTAGCAAATAGTCTCTCTTTCTGTTTATTATAATTATTAAACCCTTTTTCTTAATCAAACTTTTTTTTTTTTTTTTTTTTTTTAGGAATTTGTTTACCAGAAAGCCAAGTGCAAGATTCGAAAAACCAAATGATGTGGGATGGAAGTTGTTTGGAAAAGTACCTCTCAGAGAAAACTCACAGAAAGATCCCAAGAAAGTACAAAAGGTATTTGTTTAATTCTGTGTTAGGATGAATGGTGAATGCAGAAGCCAGTTAAGTGTATGATCTGTATATGTGACTGAGCAGCCTGTTTGTGTGGTGAGTTGCACACAATTTCTTGGACAGTAGCAAAGAAGGTTCTTCGTTGTAATTTTACTTCCATTATAACAGTGCCATTCAAAGGAATGTGGTCATTGTACTGAGTACATTGTACATTGTACTCCATGAGAGCACAGAGCACTTGGGCATAAAGCATTTCTTGTGAAGATTCAAAGTATGTGAATACAATTTTTTTTTTTTTTTTTTAGTAATCAAGCTTAGGTAATTTGAAAATAGTTCTAAATTTCTTCGTCTTGTTCTGTCTTTCACTGGTTTGGTGGCCTTTGTCATAGATCCAGGCTGTTCAAAGGGAAGTTGTGTTCTGCTGGCCTTGGCTTATTGATGCATAAATAGTAATTAAAAATACATAAATTCAGGATAAAGTGAATGTGGTGGAGTGCTGGAAACTTGTGTTAGCAGGTTTGTTTCACCTGTTCTTTGTTTTCTGAAGTACTTGCTGTTTGGAGTTCAAATTTTCCGTGTCTGGGCCTTGATGAAAGTTTGGGTATTGACTTGACGTGTTAGAACAATACAATATGACACAGTTCAGGATAAGTAAGTGGAATAAATATTTTTTCCTTGTCCAGGTAGCTGGATTCCAATATACATTCCAAATGGAGTGTGTATTGAAATTGCCTATTGAAATGGTTAACATCAGAAACACTGAAGTGTGTAGGTTTCTCCCTGTTTTCATTGCTGCTGAACTAGCTTTGACATCGATTTTTGTATGTCTGGTGCTTACATTTGCCAGTTGTTGCATCCATGATTTTCAAATTTTAGCAGGTGGTTTTGGGGTGAGGGGAAGGGGGATGAGGAGCCTTCCCTGGTGTGAAATAAAAAACCAAAGTGACAACCACTTTTCTCCCTCTTTGCATATAATTTCTCAAGCTATAGCTTTATAATGCTGTTGAAAACGTTTCAGAAAACTGGTTCTACTGCAGATGAACTTGGGCTAGTGAATCAAATAACCTGCCTTTCTAAAGGGAAAAATCTTGTGAAATCCAGCAATATGGTCAGTAGCTCATAAGCTTCGCTTCCAGTGGCAGGAAAACAGCCTCTTCCAATCTGCTTGACTTTTTGTGGGATTTTTGGATTTCCTATAGGAGTGTTACGTGTTTGGGGCTCCTGTTGTGCTTCGGCTGCTGCTTCCTTGTCCAGACTGCTGTGGGAATGGGAAGGTTTGCATGGACAGAGACCATGTAGGAAGAACTTCAAAACCAGCTGCAGTGTGGGAAGTGCAAATGCTGATTTGAAAGACTGTGCTGCTTAATGTAGGGTCAAGTGCTCTGGAATTCCATGTGTCATGTGACTGTTCTGAGCTGTTGTAAGGCTGTCCATTTAAGTGAAATTCAGGCAGCTCTTTCAACTTGTCACTATGCTCAACCATTCAGACTTTATCTACAGCTTGTCCTGATACAATCAACAGTTCTGAAGTGTTCACCAAACATTTTTCATGACAGAATTAAGAGGCTTAATAATTGCAGTACTCTGACACTTATGAGTGTATTTTATTGTAGCACCTGTTCTTTATAAGTGGGTAAATAATCTATTAACGTTTTGTGGTTGTTCCTGGTACAGCAAATATTTTTCCTTTACATCCAAACTGTCTTACATAGCAAGTATTGAGTGTTCCTAGACCATTACAGCTTTGAATAGTTGTATTAAATGTGTTAGAAAAAAGTAGCTATTAAAGAATTATATGGTATGGCATCCAACCATTAGTGAATTTCTGGCAAGATTGCAAGTCTAAAACAATTGTCTCCAGTGCCTCTTGGACAGCGATAACTAATCCTTCCTAATTGATTTGGCACTTTGCTGGAGTTATTTTTGACATGTAGACTTTGAGGCAAGTGTAGTGCTGTAAGTCACTAATTTGAGCCTCACCATCTAAAAGCACGGCCCAAGCTACTCCTCAGAGTTGCTTTAACAATGATGAAATAGCACTTGTGTTATGGAGTTTTTGCCCACTTAGAGGCACAACTTTAGCCCTTTGGTTTGTGCCTAAAGGACTTGTGGATGTTGAGTGTAGGAGGTGACAGCATAGGTCTGTAGGGATGGTGCCTGTTGGCCAACAGCAGTTCCTTCACCTTTCTGGAAACAAGGCTACGAGGCCAGAGGAATAAATGCTGCAGCTCCATTTCTACCTTGAGGTCTGTGTTCTGTTGCCAAGGCCAGAAGAACAGGTACTTGAAGGATTTGGTTTTATGTGATAAACTGTGGGAGCTGATAAATATGACTGTCATCATAGTAAATGGTTTGTGTCCTAGTAAATTACTTCAGTGTCTGCACTTTTTCGTGTTGGGCATGTGAAGCAAGGTCTCTGAACTGTTTGGTTTAGAGATGCCTGTTGTTTCTCTGCACTTCATGTATGCTTTACTTGAAATTTGGCTTGATTTTTCTTAAATTTATTTTGTTGGGGCCTTCCTTAAAGCTCAGTGCAGTGGGAGTTATTTTGGTGTTGTGTGAAGCCCACCCTGATAAGCTGATTGTTCGGGAGCCAAAGCTGGTGACTGTTTTGGAGCCTGAGACTCAGTGTCATGATACCAGTGTTTCATGACTTGTCTTTCACACTGTCTTACACAAAGAAGTGGAAAGCATTGTGGAACATTTGGCTGAACTTGTCCCAAGTCTTGCCTGGGACTTGTGAGGGCCTGAACAATGGTGGCAACATCGTAATTGTTGATTGAACACTGTCAGCTCAGTGCATTGAGTGAAGGGTGTGAAGCATCCAGTCTGAGTGGAAAATGCCACCCAGACAGAGGGGACTAATTCAAAGTCTTAAGTCTTTTTGCCATACCATTGAGTGTAATTTCTGTACACTTCAGGAAGACGAAAGAGAGAGTCAGTTTTTTGGACATTGTGGAAAATCAGCAGGGTTCTGAACTCTCTTGATCTTTTGAACTCAGCTGGTCTCTTATTCCAACACAGTGATTTGTAGCAGCAGTCAGCAGCCACCTGTCACTCCACCCCACGAATTTCTGATTATATTACACAACTAGGCTTGTGCAGACTTGATGAGAAATAGACATTGCCCGTTTTCTCCTGGCCACAGTTACCATGGGTATTGCTTCCTTCCCTTTGTACCCTTTATTCCTCCTGTCTTCTCTATGTGCAGGATTATCTGACTTGTGTAATAGCACTCAGTGCCCTGACAAACCTATTTCTAATGTTTTGTGCTGCTGACATGATGTACAAAGCATTGTGTGTTGGTGTGCCCTTGTAAGTAGCTTGTCATGTTCTGCCTCTTGGGTATTCATCTGGATTTGTACTGAGGAGATACTCAGTGCCCTGTCAAAGGGTTTCGTGCCTATTTACTGGTGGCAGAAAAATGAGAGGCTTCTGAGAGTCTGTTACCTGAGGTGCCTCAGGTTTTGGAATGGGTGGAGTTATAGGCTGTGCCATCGTTTTGCACTTGACTTTTTCTATCCTCTTCCAGTTCCTGCCTCTGTTGGTGTTGGTACATGAAGGAGGAGTTACGTGTTGAGCAAGAGTCTTGCCATTCTCTGGCTGCTCAAGCTTTACTTACTGATTCTTTTCAAGGAAAAAACCCCAAACTTATTAATACCATGGAGTCTGGGTCATCCTGCAAATCGTCTGCCTGTGTGGCAGAATAAATTTTAGGAGGTTGAATCTGCATCACTACAGAGGCTCCTGAGCAGTGTTTCTATTAGGAAACCCTTGGCCTAAGTTAGTTCTGAAAGGCAGCTTAGGGGAAAGGTGGTACATTCTGTATTGTGATTTTCACTTGGTTGTGGTTTTCCATCTTGAAAAAAGGAAAAAAAGTGAAAGTCAGGTTGCCTGGAACTTGTTTAGACCATCAGAAGCTTTTTGTGTCATCAAGATGCCACAATGTATCCCGAATGTATCTGTGGGGCGTGAAGCTCATTGTGCACAATACCTAAGGTGACTGGGCCATCAAGCAATCCTTTCTCAAGTCTGCTGCTTTTGCTTCTCTACAGACATCAAAGAAGCCCTTTGTAACAGTTCACTAATTAGACCCTGTGACTGTCTCATTAATTTGGCTATAGACTCCTGTAGGAACTTCATTGTGTGTTTGTGGTTCCATCTTCTCATACCTCTTTTGTATGGATGAAAGACACCTTTTTTTCCAGAATGAGATGAGCAAAGTTGACTGCAAACTTAAATAGTTTCTGAATGATAGTGATTGATGGGCTTCTGTGCATATTTTTAAAACTTAGGTAAGGAGAATATCTTTAAAATACATTATTATTGTGCATTGTTCTTACACTTCCCCATAATAATCTCATCTGGGATTGAAAGCAATTTCCAAGGAAAAATGTAGTTTCATAATGTGCTTATGTGAAGTACAAAAGAGGGAAAAAAGGTAATTGAATTGTGAAGTGGTTAAAAATTCATCTTAGACCAGTTCTTGTCGCTTTCTACTTGTTAAATAAATAAATGAATGATGAAAACTCCAGACCCTCAAACATGAGTTGCCATTCTCAAGTTGAACTTTGTTACACCATGACTGTAGATGGCTGTACATGTACAACTGAGCCAGGCACAATATGTCAGGAGAAAGCATTTTTCCCCTTTGACCTCTCACCAAAAGAACAGTCAGACAGGTTTTTGAGCATGTAAGACTTTTCTCAAATCCTGCAAAATCTGTTGTTCAGCATAGCATCAATACTCTATTTTAACTAGGTAGGAATTAAAATCACTCCATCTTAGCTGTTGCTTGTCCTCCTTTTAATGCTGATCATATACATGAATATTACTCTTCTCATGAGAAATCAGTACTGATCTATGCTCAGGTTGAGTTGCTTTACTGGTCACCAAGAGCCTTCATGTATTTTTTATCCAGTTAAATGTTTTGCAGCTTAAAAGCTGTTAGAACAAGTAATCTTGGGGAAGCTGGAAGTGCATTTGCAGTGGAGGTTTGCATGATTAATTTTTTATATCAATTATCTTCAGGAATTTTGCTTGAGCAGAACTGGTTATGCCAGTTGCTTTCGCAATTGGTGTGTGAAAATGCATAGAAGTCAGATGACAGCACCTTGCTGAGAGTCACTCCTGAGCTGGAATTCTCTCCCCTTCCAGCAGACTGTAGAACTGAGCTGGACTTCACACCCACAGTTTCTTTTAGAAATTCTACAAGACTGACAAGAACAGAAGTTGTAACTATTTTGTGTTTGCAACTTCTCCTCACTCCAGTTTTGTTCGTGAATGCTCTTAAAAAGAAATTCCTTTAAAAACTCAAGGGGAGATAACCAGCTTATCATTTGGTTGTCTCTCATGGGATCTGCCTTCACAGAACTTGTTTGCAACTGGCTAGTTAAGGGTTTGTGTATTGAGAGACCAAGGTGTATAGAGGAGAGTCAGATTTTGGCTATATCCTAGAGACACGTTATAGCTTTCTTCCCCAAAGAAATTAAATTTTCCTATAGTGTATTTATTTTTTTTTCTATAATAGAAGAATCCATTTTTAATAGAAGCATAACTTTTCCCCCCTTCAAATGTGCTATGACCCTATGAGGGCTGTTCAATTTAACTTTTGCAATATGAATTCCAGTAAGAGCTCAATGGAATATCTTCATTTTCTTTGAGTTTCAGTATCAGTAAAATTCAGCACATATAACTCTTGAAGCCTCTCAATAACAATCTTTACTCATAAATTCAGATCTAAATATTTTATGATGCCATTTGCTGACATTCCATATTGTAATATTTAAAATTTCTAATGGCAGTTCCTTAATAACAAAAACTATTAAAATACTATAAAATATGATTTTTAACTTATGGATTGTCATCTTTTCAAATTGATGAGGATTTTTGTTCTGAAAGTCATGCTTTGGGGGGAAATAGGAGTGGATGACTCTCTCCCTGTCCAAGAGAAAGTACTCAAATAAGTTGATGGGGAGTTGGTTTGCTGCCCTGAAGTCACCACTGATGGGAGGGAGCATCCTGCCCACCTCAGATGGGGTGCAAAGCTGCTGGGGTTCCTGTGCAGCTCTGGGTACCAGGTGTGTCTGTGCCAGGCCTGCAGGGCAGAGGTGGCAGAGGAGCTCAGAGCCAGGCCTTTCTGTACCCCTGCCTTGTGCTGCCCTTCCACAACTGCTGCTCTGTGGGGACCAGTGACAGGACCCGAGGGAATGGTGATGTCAGGGGAGGTTTAGGTTGGGTATCAGAAAAGGGTTCTTCGCCCAGAGGGTGGTTGGGCACTGAACAGGCTCCCCAGGGCGGTGGTCACAGCACCAAGCCTGGCAGAGTTGGAGGAGCGTTTGGATGACACTCAGGCCCATGGTGAGACCGTTGTGGATGGTCCTGCTCAGGCCTAAAGGTTGAACTCAATGATCCTTGTGGGTCCCTTCCAACTCACATATTTTGTGATCCTGCAATTCTGTGAGCCAGATTGTTCGTACTTGGTAACCCCATTAATACAGTATTGCTTCTGTCATACAAGCTGCCAGCAGTGTGTTCCCATCCCTTCCTACAAAACTGTTTTGATTTTTTACAAACATTCATTCCTGGATTTGCTTCTTTTGAGGAGAGGAGCAAGTGGAAAAGTCTAATTCTTTCTTGGTGTCAACAGTAAAATTTCCCAACTGGACTGTTCAGCTGGAGTCAAAACTGTTTTTCTGCTCAGAGTGGGGCACTAACAAGAAATAAATCAACATTATGGAACATATAAATTTTTCTGTGATAATTAGATCATGGCTATACATAGGGTCAACACTCCAGTCAATTAAAATCAGTTGTACTGAAAAGGCTTACTCTGCAGCATGTGATAAAGTGAAAATGAGCTCTTGAAACAGCAGAATACCTTCCTCCCCTCAGAAGATGCTTTGTTGTGTGCTGAACAGTTAAGCTTGTAATAGTACTCTAGGAAAAACCTTTGTAAGTTGGGTTAGTTGTCATTCAAGTCAATCTTCACTTGATTTTTCTTTTAAGCTGGAAACCTAGTTGATTGATAAAATCACTTTACTTAGTCTGTTTTCTCACCTGAATCTGTTAGATGGAAAAGAGTTTCAGAGCAGCAGCACTCAGCCAGAAATACAGAAAGAATTTACTGCAGCCCGTGCTTTAGGCAGACAGTGATACAAGCTCATATTGAGAAGTGTGGGTTTTCCAAGTGGAAAAAAAAAAAACAACCAAACCAGAGAGAAGTCCACAGATTGCTGATGTGTGGAGGTTCTGGTGCAGCTCCATGTGCTGTGCAGCATGTCCAGCTGCTCCCTTGTTTCCACATCCACACATCTGCAGCCTCTGCTGATGGGAAGCAGTTGCTAAAAATACTGAGCTTTTCTGAGTGTCAGCCTGGGCCTTGCTCTGTGCTCAACGCTCTTTTTCCGTGGTCCATTCGGGCCCTTCAAAGGGGAAGTGGTTGGTTCAAGCTGCTGCTGGTGCTGGCAGGAGCTCTAGCTGGACAGCCTGGGATAAAGCACTGTCCTCTGCTTACACTGAGTTTGTCTTTGGATAGATCCCTGGATAAATCACGGTGACTGATGGTTGTAGCTGTTAGTGGGGTGAGCATTTGCACTGCCACTTGGAAGCATTCTGGCTCTAAACTGTATAGAACATTTTTAATTTTCTGCACAAAGTGTCCGAGGGTGTAAATGAGTCACTTCCCGTGTTCTCCTCTGCTGTGGGTTCATTTCTACTTGTCAGCCTTCAAAAAGGCAGGATTTAGATCTGTCATGGTGTGCCACAGTTCCTTTTTTTTTTTTTTTTTTTAAAGAAGCAGCAGCAAGTGCAGTGTTAGAAGGCCTCGTTACTGTGGTTAGTCTGAAAACTAACCTATTGTTACAGTCTCTGGAAATAAAGATGTAGCTGATTTCCCCACTTAATAATTATAACCCCAAACTTGAAAGTTGCCTTAATGCAACTGCTCTTTCATGTCTTTCCTTCTGATCTAGTCACAAATGTTTTTATTTTATTGTGATTATATGTAAAGGGCATCTAATTATTGTGAAAGTAAATAAAAATAAGGAAATAAAAGTAAATAAAAATAAGAAAGGAAACCTGTTTTGTCACTGATGAAGTCCTAAAAAGTCTTTTCTTGTTCCCCAACAACTAGAACTGTACTTAATAGATTATTCAGCAATTCCAGTACACTGTAATACTCTACAAATATGGTGTATTGCCCTTGTCCTGCTTGCAAAATTATCTGCCTCAAACAAATCTATCATATTTAAACAGATAAAGCAACAGTAATAGCTTCCATCCACAGTAAGGGGAATTTAATGCTATGGCAGGAGGGTTGTTCAGGAGTGTTTTAATAATAAAAGACTGTAATATGACCCAGCCAGGTATCATAACCAAGCACAGTCTGCCTGCCAAAGTGCTGCTTTTGGTGTTATTGGTACTTTCCTCCTTATGTTAAGAATGTGTAAAAGCACAGAATATGCTTCAAGCATCAGACTAATAGAAAATAATAAGTTTTGAGTATCAGTTTAAATAGCTGTGATAAGCTACAAAGTATTTTTAAAAGGAAGTGAGAGTTTTTTCGTCCTTTTACAGTTTTAAAGCTTTTATTTTAGCTTTATTGCTCTTTGGGACTTCTCATAAATTTGAGTCAAAAGCCCTGGAAGCTGGAGGGATCCTAAAGAGGTGTAGCAGGTGGTGTTTCAGGATAGGCATCTGCTTTCAGATACAAAGATATTACAGAGAAACAAGTATAAGCTTTGTTAGTTGTTATTGTGGTTACAGTGTCAGCTGCTGGTCTCTACTGAAGGGTCTGTTTCAGTGCCACCTTTGGGGCAAGTGCAGGAGGTTTGACTTGTCCACCTGGTCTGTTTCAATTGAGACAGTTACTTTGTAGCCCAAGTTGATACTTAGATGGAATATGAATCTCAGAGCACAAGATTATTTTTAAATGCAGGAAGCCACAAATTCATGGGGAAAAATGATTGACTTTTGAGTATGGAGAACACAGCTCTTTCTAACCCCAGAATCTGAAGGCCAGGGAATACAACTTTGCAGAAAAGCTGATAAATCAGTGGAAATTTTCTCTTGTGTTAAACGGGAATCCAACATGCAGCTGGTATTTGTGTGTCTGCCAGTGCTTAGAGATAAATATCTTTGTGTGGTCAGTAAGTTTTTTCCATGTAGTAACCTTCCCCTGGCAACACACAGGAGGCTTTCAGACTTCCCTCCATGGGTTTTCGAATGAAAATACATGTCTGTCGAGAGCAAGCCTGGAAATAAAAGCACTTGCCTTTGACTGTTGCATTTCACAAACACTTGGCAAAGCCTTACTGTGAAGCAAAGCTGGTGATAAATCCTTAAAGACAGGTGTGTTGGCCCCTGAATACTGTGGTGGAGCTGCCTGTTCTAGCAGGAGACTAGACCCTCCATTGCTGACATGTAAAACTGAGCAAGCTTTGCTAGACTTCAGTGTGCTATTTTTGTGTTAAGCAGAAGCAAGCTCCCAAGAAACCTGACCCAAAGGTTTTCTTTGTCTGTCTTCCAGTTTATGCATCTCAAACTTCATCTAAAATTAAAGAATGGGGGTAGGTGGAGGTTTTGAAGGGTAACTCTTAGCATGCTCACTAGCAACAACAAAGCTGAAGTTCTTTGGCTCTGCAAAATGAATGGAGTTATTGTATGTGTGTTACTGGAAACCCTGAAGATACAGATGTAAGGGTTTTAAAAAGCCATGCTGGTGCTTTTTCCTTAAGTGTCTTTCTGAAGAAAGAAAATTTTATGTTCTTCTTTTTCTCAGAAGACTCTTGATCTGACTTTTTGATGTGATTTTGTTGCAATTTTTTTGTGCCTGTTAGTAATTTCCACATAATTTTTTGTGCTCTACTACGAAGTTGTCACTTGAGCATGACAAAGTTCAGTGGAAACACTTTCATGACTATTAAAGCCTGAAAACAGTAATCACTTTAAGGCACACTATGAAGGCATGTTGCCTTCCTTCATATGTTGTTTGTGTGTAGCTTTGAAAAACTACAATTTCTTCTTCTCAAGACGGAACATTAAGTTGTAAAGAAGAATATATTCTGGAAGATTTACATTTTGATGTAGTTTTTTTGTAAAATTAAAGAATGCAAAAGGGTCTACGAGACTGGTGATGAGAGAATAGAGAGCACACCATCAATATGAGTATAAAAGAAGCTTTGATTATGTGTGTAAGAAACTGGCACCAATAATGACTTCGAGGGTGTCTTCAGGGATCAGAAAAGCAAACAGATGCAAAATCCACTCAGAGGCTTTAGTGCAGTACAGTCATTGCCTTGCCTTTCTAATTTGTAAGACCAGACAATTATCAAACTTGAAGAGGTCAGATATCCGTAGAGGTGCCTAAATCTTGATGGGAAAGCAGAATAGAAACTAGCAGAGGGATTTGAAAACAGGGAAGAAGTACAATATGCTTAGAAGTATCAATTACCTTTTCCTACACTGGTTTGTTATATGTGCTGATGTCATGGAGCAAATACAAGTGTGCCCATACTTACCTACATAGACAGCTGTTTGCAAACAGAAATAGAGACTGTGCTGTTGTGGGTATCTCAACAGCATAATAACACAAGTTGTGAATTACAAAGTAGGTGGCATTTCTGGGTGAATTTCAGACTGTGTTGAAGGTTACAAGAATGTGAGGTCGTATTTGCAACTGATTTGAGAACTTGCAATCTGAAATGCCATGGTCCTGTGACTCTTTTCCTGTGTCTTGGAGTTAACCTGGTTCTTTGGCCATTTCAGAATGGGATCAGCATCAAGCTGATGTGGCATGGAGAGACCTTTCATTTCTGTTTCATTCAGAATGAGGGGGACAGTTCTGACACGATCTTCAGCCAGACTGAAAAGCGTGTTATTTGAAACTAGGTAGGAAAGGTAAGTTTTTCCCTTGCAACATCAGCACTAATGTGAAATGTCACAAGGAAATGTGGCTGAGAGACTGGAAGGGTATGTTGCTGAGGCTCTGTGGGTAGTTAAGGTGGAGAGATGAGAGGGCATACAGATTATGTAAAATTATGGTTTTGTGTGAAGTCCATATCCATTGGAATCCCAGTCCCTGGAAATGACATTTAAGGGATATGCTGAAAGCAGATATTGATAGCATTTTATTCTGGCAGATGTTCACAAAAAAATAAAATAACTATCCAGTGTGTGTTCTCTTGGTCAAGTGTTTGGCAGGTGCTTCCCCTGCCAGAGGCCTTTCTTGCAGATGTTTCCAGTTGATTGATTCTGCAGTGTATGAGATAGTGGGAGTGTACAGGGGAACTGTGCACATGTTTGTATATGCAGATTAAATAGTGTCCTTTGCAGTGTTCTAAGCAGGAGAGTGTTGGGGATTTTTATTGTTACCATGACTCATATTGGAGGCACTTGGAACTGGGCACTGCTCAGTCGGATTGAAGATCCCATGTTTGACGATAAAGAGCTGTTCTTAAGTGACATGGTTCATAGGTAGGTCTGTCATGGTTCATAGATGTGCTTTCTCTGAGTACTTCAAATGTAGGGAACTATTTTCTGTTCCTTATTTTTAATGAAGGATGTCACTCTATATGAACCAAAACCCACTTAAATTATTTACATACAGCACAAAGGAAATGTGAACCCTGAGGGTGAGGAACATCTGATACGAGCACATTGAATGATTAGAGGCAACAGACTGCAAACCAACAAACTATTCTTCTTTCTTGGAAAAGCTAACTTGGCCTTGTTTATGCTTAGGTATAAATGTTCTATAATTTGATGCCTCCATTGCTCAGAGTATCATGGCACAAAAATATGTGTATGGAAAAATTGTTTAGTCCAGTGACTGGAGCACAGGACTGAAAGTAGTACATGGCTTCTTGTGCTCTCTCAGCTTTCTGGAATGTGTGAATTATTTTCTTCATTTAACTTCAGTGTGATTGTGTGGGATCACAGTTGCCAGCCCAAGTTCTGTATCACCTGTAATCCGAAGAGAGATGTAGACACTTCTCAGGGGAAAAGAAGGAAATTTCAGAGCACTTGAAATGATGTCTGAAAATAGTGTGAGGTTTTCCTCCTGAACTGGCTGTAGTATGTTATCCTTGCATTGCTTAAGCATTCCTAATTTGTTAAGTATGGAACAGGAGAATGCTGGGGTACTAAAGATGAGAAGATTATCCTGGTGGAAGATAAAATTCACCCATGTTATTTCCATCAAATTCTGTCACCTCATTGCTATCTTCTGCTCAGGTATCCTTCTATAACATAAGAGGATTAAATATATATGTATATATATAGAGAGAGAGCAGGGTAAAACAAGTAGGGCTGGTGGTTCTTGAACCATTAGTTAATCATAGAGCTTGCCAGATCACTCTGGTAAAGTGTACAGGTTGAGTGGGCAATTCAGATTTCTCAGGTTGTTAGATCAGTAACTAATAAATTAATTGTGTTTCAGAGTAGTTCTGTACTGGATTTGAAGTTATATAAAAGACCTCCTAAGGAGTTGTTTGAAAGTTTAATGTCAAGCTCAGCAGTTTGTAATCTCTGTTTCAGATTATCCTTCAAAATGTAACATTATCTGATCTTTGCCTGAGGTGTCAATCTCCTTAAATTCTCTTTGATTATTCTATACCTAAAAGGCTCCATTAATATTACTTATTTAAGGCTTGGTGCCACATCAAGATTCAGATCTGACTTTCCCAACCCCAAAGATCATCTACAAGTATCATGATCTGGTTTCAGTGAAACTTCTGAAAGAAATAGTCCTGCTGCATGTTCCCTTTCCTTCCTTTTCCTTCCACATTTACACTGCCCCACAGCATTACAGAGTAACCAGACTAATGCAACAGAACAGGATGCTTGTTTTGGCAGTATCATTTCCCCAGTCCAGTGAATTGTTGAACAGTCACAGCTGCTTAATGGTGGCACAAAAAAGTGGTGTGAGGGATGGTGGGCAGTGAAGTACTGGGTGTGCACCAGCTGAAATTTATCTGGTAAACTATTTATAAAAAGTCAGAGGTTTCAAATGGGCAGTGGAAGGGAACACTGAAGCACTATTTAGGTAGCAGTCAGACTCAAACCAGGAAAAAAATTTGTTTGTTCAGTCATAGTCCAGTTGCTATCTCATATGCTGGATGAGGTGAGAATTCCAGTTGAAAAAATAAAATGTAATAACTTGTTTGAGTAGCCTCAGGTACTGTTATAATTGTGGCAGCCTAAAAATAGCGACTGCTGCCAACTGAGTGTCATGTGTGGCCAGCTGTGGTCTGAGTTACAGGGGTTACTTCACTTTTCTCACCCAAGTACCTTCCCGTGTCACCAGGCATCCCCCTCTCACAGTCAGTGCTTTGCAGAAGAGCTGCAGTATCACTCTGTTTTCAGCCTGTGAAAGCGCAATGTACCACCCAAGGGTGCTCTTTGTCATGGTCTGCTTTTTATCCACGTTAGAAGCTGTAACTTTACATGCATGTTTTTTGATGTGTGCAATAACTTCCTGCTTCACACAGTTCATGAAAATAAAGCATTAGCACTGGAGACTGAAGTGCTTTGCATGAGCTACCATTGACTTGCCACTGTGGTAATGGGCAGTGCTCTGATACTGGGTGGCTGCGTGGGTGGCAGATGTCTGTAGCTAATGGGGGCTGGGGGGAATGAGGCCCAGAGACTTTAAAAAGGTGAGCTGCTCTGCGTTTGGTGGGGTATAGCTGCATCCATGAAATAGATGTGAAGTCACAGGTTGGAAACAATAGCTGATATAACACCTAGCAATTCTGAGAAAATAAGACAGATCAACTTCTGCAAAGCCATGCTTTGAAAGCAGAACACTTGAGTGACTGGTTGTTTTCAGGTCAGTCCTTGCTGCTCATTTTGGGATTCATGATCAGGCCTTGATAAAGGCCATGAGCAATTCAGCCTGGCAGCTGCAAACCATAGTCTGAGATTACAGAATATGAAATCCTTAGTATAGGGCTGAGAAAAAGACAACTAACAGTTGCAGGTGAAGAGATAATACGATAAAATGCAAGTCTACCAATGACAGAGTGACAGTAACTTGGGTGTTTCTCCTGAGTTAAATAACAGAGCTTTTGGACAAAAGAAGACTAACAAGCTTAATTAATCTGAATTGAGGCAAAATATTTATCAAGATGTGATGTGGAAGCTGTCAGAACTGTGGAAGAGGTTTATGTATTGTATGTTTTAAAGCTATCTCAAGTGGTACTGAAAAGATGCTTATGCTGTACAAAGTATTTCAGCACAAAGGTGCTGCTTTTCCTTTGGCGCTGATTTAAGGGCTGGTGACTTTTAGCTGCTCTTGCACTTAGGACGGTTACGAGGCTG
>JAWWLZ010000139.1:62049682-62060838 GCA_035041345.1 Poliocrania exsul
AATTATAATAAACACTAAATATCTCACATGTATGGTGATGATGTTAAGAGATAGGGCAGATAATTTGAGTGATGGAATTTAAATTAGCAGAACCTGCATTATTTCATCAGGTTTTCCTTTCCAAACTCTCTAACTCGAACCATTTCTAAAGACTTGGATTTACAAAAAGTTGGTGGTCAATTTACAAAAGGGAAACTAGAAAAAGAGTAGATTGTTTTCTGTGCTGAACAAAGACACAGATGTGAAAATTTACTGTTGCAGTTGTAGTAACAGTCTTGCTTTGAAGAAGCCCTCGCAGGCCTGTGCCCCGTGGCTGTGTGTGCTGCAGGCACTGTGGCTGTCTGTGCACGTGGTGACACTCACTGCTAATGCTGACCATGTGGATGGGAAGCAGCTGCCTGATGGGCAACACCCTGCAGGAACAGGAAAGTGAATTTTTGCATAGCTTCTCTATTAACCAAACATGCAAACTGTCCTAGGAATAAAATACAGTGCTCTACAATATAGAGTAACAAAATAGTTACTCATTTCCTGTTTTGGTGATCCTGTTGTTGTAAGAGATACATATGGTTGTGTTAATTACAGGTGTGATTAGCTTAAAGGTAGTGTGTTCTGACATATGAACGTGTGTATTTGTATAGCAGAGCCTTAGTCACAAATCAAAATGTTGTGTTGGTATTGACAAGTGGAGAATATCAAGGATGACTCCAGTGCCACTTGTTGCTGTATGAGTGAGGGAGAGGATGAGTTAAGACTTCAAAATAGAAATGAGGTCTCAGAGTAGAGGGAAAAGGAAGCTGGGGTAGAGAGTCATTAGGTGTGGGTAAAGAAAGCTGTGGATACAACCCTTAAATGAGGTGCACAGTAAGAGAGAGTATAGTCCTGTTTCTTACCAGTTAAAATCAAAACTACCAGCTTGGTATATACTGTATATTCTCTTTATGCAGCTCAGCCTGTGGGTTCAGTTGGTTTAATAATAAACATGCTGAAATTACTGAACATAAGGAAATTACTCAGCATATTTTGTGAATAAAAGTAGTCATAGCTGGTCAGTGTTCTTCCTTTCTGCTGACTCTGGCAAAAAAAAGATTCTTTCCAAGGATCTGTTGTTCTGCTCATTGATTGGATATTTTGACAAGAAGCAGTGTGTGATTTTCTTTAGAAGTGCCTAGAATTTTCTTTAGGCAGGCATGCCAAGTGTAAATACTGATTTGTTTTTTTGATTTTTATTTTCTTTTTTAAGGAACCTCCCTGCCAAACCAGCAGAAGAAGCTCAGAAACACAGACAACAGTACGAAGAAATGGTGGTTCAAGCAAAAAAAAGAGGTGATGGAATGTCTTGTGTTCAGAGGAGAAGAGTAAAGTTAAGGGTATTTATAAACCTGAAATACCCTTGTGTGAGTCTGTTGCTCTGTAATGTGAGGGATCTGTATGTCCCCTCAAAGAAGAGTCACTCCAAAGAGAAAGGAACAAAGATAGTTCCTTGGAAAAGCCCCACCCCAAGCTTAAAAAGAAAACAATCCTAGAATCCAGCAGGGAGAATTTTTTAATCTTTAACTCCTAAATAAATTAGTGGCATCTATTTGTGGGCTCAAAAACTAATATATTGAAGTAGATTGTCAGTTAAATTAGCAAAGACTAGACTTCAGCCTGCAGGGTATTTGTCAGTGTCATGTTGGGAACAACCTGTTCAGGCTGTAGTACATAAACATGTAATGTTCCACACAGGAAAATGTATGCAATTATGTTCATTTGATAATCTGTCACTTAAAATTTACAGCTTTCTCAGAGTTTTGCTCATAATTTCTTGTCTGACGTTCACTGAAGTGTCTTAGTAACCCTGTACCATGCACATGAGGCAGAGGTGACAGCAGTGGTTTCTGTCTGCTGATATTTTGACCATCTGTGTTTTCTAATTAAAAACATGCATTGCAGTAATAGGAAATTTGGACTCGTAGAGGTTTTACATCCAGTGGGAGCTACTGGAAATATTTTTTCCAGCTGGCCAGACCTTTGAACAATATGAGACAGTGGAAAGGTGATAAGAACACAGGACTTGCTTTCTGCAGTTGACATGCCTAACAGAAGGTGGTTTTGAACATCATACACCTACCAGTGAAGTTTTAACTTCATGTGACTCCTGTTGTAGGATATCCACTCAGTGTGTAGCAAGTAGTCAGAGGAGTTTCCCTGTTCTTTCTTTGCTAGTAGGGGTGGGTGGCCTGGGAGGAATGGGAAGATGGTTAGGGAATGGACCAGATCCTTGTGCTGCCTTCACTGGACCTGGAGTCTGACATTCTATCCAGATAAATACAATGCCAAACCCATTTTCCCTAAAGCCACTGCAGATGAACAGATTTGAAGGGTGATACATTGTTTAGTGGTCAGGAGGTCAAAGGGTGTAAGCACCCTCTTTTTGGTTAGAGAAAAATGAAAGCCTGCATTTAGGCAGACTTAGAAAGAGCTCGTGTCAAAGCTGAAAATATTGTGAGGCAGTGGGATGGTTCTGCTCAGGCACAGCTTCTCTTGGGCTTTGAAGTGGACCTGTCAGGTAGAGTGGGTCCATTGCAAAGGCTGTCCATGGTACTGCTGTTCTTCAGTTGGTTTTGCCCGCCAGGTCAGTCCCTGCTCATGCTGTGGGCAGTGTGTGTGCACACATGTGTGCTGTGTTCCCACTGTGCTGCTGTCAGGAGTGTCTGCCTGCATTTGGTAAATGCATGTCTAACAAGTGTGCCAGTGGAAAAAGGAGTAGTTGATGATGCAGGAAGATGCACTGAGTGATAATGAAGAAATGTAAACTATATCTAAACCAGACATGAAAAGTGATTTCTTTTTAATGAACTAAAGGTATGACATTTAGATTATCTGCATGCAAAGTAATAATAAAAAAATTAGGCTCTTGTGGGTTTTGGACAGTATATCTAAATTATAATATAAGTATGAAAACCAAATACAAAATTTGTGTCTGTTTGGCCTATATTTTTGAGTCTGACATAAATAAAAGGGTGGGGCTTTATTAGGAAATACTCTGACCTGTTCTACTGGGTGAGGCTGTCAGAGGTGCTAATTCAAAGTTACCAGTGTGGTTAGATTTGAAGGGTCAAAGAAACCACATAGTATCCAATTCACTTTGTCCCATCCATTGAAAATGAGCCTTGTGCATAGTCCAGCTTTGTTCACATGTGGTATCACTGCTCAGCTTGCTGTGTGCCTGGGAGATCTTTAGAATTCTAACAGTCCACTGTACTTCTGGGTGAATATGGTGTGCTTTTACATGGGTGTGTGGCCATGACTAACTCTGAATATTTAGTTTCTAGTTTTATTAACTTAAAAGAAAATTCCTTTTCTGCAGAGCTTAAAGAAGCCCAGAAGAGAAAGAAACAACTGGAAGAACGCTGTAAACTGGAAGACAGCATTGGCAATGCTGTTTTAACATGGAACAATGAAATCTTGCCCAACTGGGAAACTATGTAAGACAGTATGTTATACTGAGTTTTAACTAAATATTGCAGAATCTGTACCATGAAGAGAAGTTACAAACTTAGGAAGCATGATTTTAAATGGTCTCAAAAGATTTTGTTTGAAAGTCACTTGTGGACAGCTACAAATTAAATAAACAACGTGTGTATTTCTACAAGGTGGATGGATGTGGTGTAGTTTTAAATCTTATGACTTGTCTTTAATGAAGACTCAAGATAATCAGAAACTGTGAAGCACTGAGAAGTGATCTGTGTTAGAGAATGTAAAGGCATAAGGCATAATACTTGAACACCTTGCATTGATCAGAAATGAGCTTTCCTTGATTACTAAACTGTTCATGTTGTAATATCAATGTATGGTTTATGAAGCCTCTTTAATTACCATGTTACACCTGCTGGGATAATCAAGTGGTGGAAAAGAAGAATAGGGAAAAAGTTATTTATATTAAGTGCTTAATTATTTTGTTCAAAGACACAGCACAGGCAGTTGATAAGCTCCCTCTGTGGTCTTTGCCAGTCATCTTAAAAGCACCACGCCTTTACCCCCTAAGTACAACCACCATAACAGCAAAAACCATGGTATTCACAATTGCAGTTTGCTTAACCATGGAATTCAGTTTCCTGAGAATATATATTAAAAATATGGTCAGAATTTGTTGGAAAATGTGTTTCTGGAGAACTAAAGTGTAAGACATCAAAACTTAAGCAAATTGTATATTTGTCTTTACACATTCACCTTTAGTATTTGAGGGTGCATCTGTTACGGCTGCTGTAAAAATAAGGTCACCTTTCCCTGTATTAGTTTATAAATCCAGAAGTTCCCCAATGCATTCACTATTTTATGTTTTTGTTCAGAATCTGCTCTTAAATAAGCCGATTGCTGTGGTTTTACCACTTCCATTGGTGCTTCGGTGCTGTTCTGTTACTTCTCCCGGGCCCTCAGACTGGTGACCGTCAGCTGCAGCCATGTCAAAGCTTGGGCTCTGTTAAAATGGCTTTCCTGCTCCCACCTAAATGTTACTCCTTGTCACATCCTCATGCATTTTTGTGGAGGGTTAGGGCTGCAAAGATGGGTGGGAAACTGCATGTCTGTGTGCACTTCAGGGTGATGACAGAGGGCAGATTCCATGACTTGTTCCTGTATGAAGTCTTGCATGGTGCTCTCCAGTCTTTAGCATAAGCAGTGGCATAAGTATGGACTTCTCTCACTTGCTTACTTGTTCCCTGTAGTTCTTGCTGGTCGAGTGTGGTTGCAGGTTATGGGTGTTGTGATTGCAGTGCTGCTGTCAGAACAAGCCATTGCCTTGGAAGGAAGTAAGATTTCCTTTACAGTTGCAGGCAAAATAGTACAAAAGAATCAGCGTGTGCAAATGGCATTCGACTTTAGTCTGTTGGTGTTCATTTTGGTTTGGATCCCTTCAGCAGTGGTAGGAGGACACACTTGCAGTTCACCAGGCAGTGAAATATTCCTTAGAATAATCTGGTTTTCTTCAAACAGGTGTTGTTCCCGTAAAGTTCGAGAGCTGTGGTGGCAGGGCATCCCACCGAGTGTGAGAGGCAAAGTCTGGAGCTTGGCAATTGGCAACGAGTTAAACATCACCCACGGTGAGGCTCTTGTTCTGCTGACATTGTCTTGCAGAGCAAAATAGTAAGGGGGCAGTGGTGTGTCTATTGTGGTGTATCAGAACCTGAGATGTGGGTGTGAGGAAGTGTTATCTGGTTATGCTTTTTTATGGTGCTTTAATGTGTTTTGTTCAAAAATACAGTGTCTTTTAATGTTGCAGCTGTTCTAGGGCTGCTGCTGTGAATTATTGCTGTTACTGTGTCTTGCTTTGATGTTAAATGGAGATGGTCAGAATTAATGACTCAAGCTTTTTATTTTCTTTTTGAAAATTAGAATTGTTATTACTTTTGTAATGCCTATAAATATGCATATAGTGTGCTTCCTTTGATTTGAAACAAGACAAGAGGTTTGTAAGAGATTGAAAGACCCCTGGGAAGATTTGTACTTTTGTGTGTGTGTTTGTGAAAATACAAATAGCGTGCTACTTCCAGGTGCAGAAAAATACAGCTCTGAAAGACTGATACATGTAATTAATTCCAACATGGAAATGGGGTAGACTGACTGTACTCCTGCTGTGTGGTGCTGCTTTTCTGTGCTTGACTTAGTTACCTTGGGTGTAGTTCTTACATGGAATTTGCTAGACTTTCCTAATTATCCATTCAGACTATAATTTTGAATGTCAGTGCTCTGTAAGAAAAAGTAAATACTTGAACATAAAATGCAACTTGTGCCTGGGTTGCCTTTCCTTTTCACTTAATCTGAATTTACAGGTCAGTGGAACAAGCCTTTCAAAACCATAACCTAGTTAGAAGCTCAACTATTTTATTAATGTTACTTGTTGGGACTAGGGCAGCACTGCCCACGTGGCAGGTAGTGGACATGAGCATGTACAGATGATGGTCTTGGTTTTCTGTTTTCCTTTGTCCAGAACTGTATGATATTTGCCTGGCTCGTGCCAAAGAGAAGTGGCGGTCACTTAGCACGGGAGGGGCTGAAGTAGAATGTGAAGGTACGCTTTTTGTAAATGATTTATGGTGTGTTAAAGAATAAGAGATTTTGTACAATCATTCCTTGAAATGAAACCACATTTTAAACCAAAAAATCAGCTATAACCATGTTCTGACAAAAAGGAAATGTCTCTTTCTGAAGGCAAGAAATAACTGTATTATTCTCACTGAAATTGGTCTCTTACGAAACACGCTTGTTCATTTTTCTTTACAAACAATCTCTAGGTACAGCTTTTACTTTGTAATTTGTAGAAATACCAGGGAAGCTTGGGGATTATCATTTGAATTGCAACTCTAAAATACTTTGCTGCATCTGTAGTTTTAGAATTGAAACTCAAATTATAGTAGAAAGTTGTAGTTTAGTCCCTTATTGCAGCTTTGAGCTCATCTCTTGGGTGTGTTTCAGAGAGAAGCAATTTATTTTTGCAGACAGAATGGTTTGAGATTTACTAATTAATTGGAAGACTTGTCTGCTTTTGAAAGAGTATAAAACTACATGAAAATGATAGAAATTGCCTTTGGTAAGTAATTATGCTGAGCAGAGCAGAAAAAGGAGAACATATGTACTGGCATTTATAAGTAGAAAAATCTTTTGGAAATCCCCTACTTTGTTCTTTTAAGATTGTCTACATCTTAAATAAGATGAAATCTTGGTTGTTTCCAACTTCCTCTTTATTTTCTGGAATATAGAGGCTTAAGGGATTGGTACAAACACTGGCTAGTGACAACTCTTGGTTTTGATTGCTCAGTGAGCAGCAGTCGGTGATTCCCATCTGTACTTACAAGAACAGGCAGAATACCAATAAAACCCCAATATCAGAAGGAAAACTATTGCTATAGAAATATACTTTGTATGAGACCTATTCCAGTTAGAGAGTATATTATAGTGCCCATTATCTTTAACCACACATACAAAGGCTAAATAAACATGAACTTGAAAGGAATGCTGACAGTAGTAGAAAGAGGTGTCATCCATCAAATGCTGCTCCTTTAGGACTTCTCTCCCACCACAGCCTTTTCACAGAGGCAGCTACTTCAGGAGCCACTGAGAAGCCTTGTTAGATGTGAGGGGATCAGAGGCTGACAGGCTGGTGTCTGTCTAATGATTTGACAGCAGATACCAGTCAAGTGCCTGACCTGCCTTGCCCTGTGTCTTCCCCACATCACTCCAAAACATAGTGAGGGTCACTGTTGGGTTGCTCTAGGCCAGGCCACACTTGCTGCTTGGCCTGTGTGCTGAATTCATGGGATTGTTCTGCCTGTAGCCTTATTCCCTAGCATTCACACCCAAATAACTAACCCTGACTGGAAAATGAAAAAACAGAGTGTGTGTACACTGATCCATGTAATAAATGCAGTAACTTTGGCTTTTGTAGATGCTGGATTTTCTGCAGCTGACAGGGAAGCAAGCTTGGAGTTAATAAAACTGGATATCTCAAGAACATTTCCTAGTCTCTGTATATTCCAGCAGGTAAGCAATGTTAACTTTTGTCTTGACTTCTCAGGAAAACTAAGTTTATGTAACCTTGCCTGTCCCTTGGTTGAAGCAGCCCATTGAGTTCAGATCTGAAGGAGTAAGCATCTTGAGAGGATGAAGCTCCTAAAGATTTTGGGAAATAAAATATAAGTAATTTAGAAGAGAGTAACCTCGCAATTCTGTACTATACATTTGGAAGAGACAAAAACCCAATCTCTTGGTTAATCATCCTGATTCATTTAACTTAGTTCATGCTGGTTTCTGTCTGAACAAGTGATACAGGTGAGTGTTTCCAAGTCAGTGAATCAGCATCACTGGTTGCAAATACACAGTGAGAGAGAGCGCAGCTCAGGCAAACAAGATTTGTTGGCCTTTTTTGGTTCAGTGAAAGACTTATCTAACTCATATGGTTTTGGCATGCTTTAGTGACTCACTTCAATCAGATTTTGTCCTTCTGTGCACAAATTTCAGCAGCCCTGTAGAAAGTTTAGATTGTGATAAATTGACATTTTTGGGTACAAATGTCCCTTTGACAATTCTCAGTTGCAGCATTCAGTGCAAGACATGGCAGCTGTTAACAGTCAACAATGTGAAATTCTGTTAAGCTGTACATGTTGTTCTTGTATGTTCTGTGTATGTTATGGCATGTTGTTGCTTTGACTGTTTCTGCCTCCAACCTCAGAGACAATTAAATGGTTTGCATTGTTGTTCTGCTTTCTTGGCACTGTTGTCAAAGTGCTGTTGAATTCTGAGGAATCTCTTAGGCTTGCATTCCTCTTGTTTAAGTGTTTAATAGGTAATCAATGTATTGGATTTGGAGGGCTGTTTCACACTTTTAAAACCAAAATTATTTGGAATAGTTTGGGTGTTCTAAGCTGCATTGGGAAAGATGATGTCCTTCAGGAGCAGTAATGGAGACCATCTGTAGCAGTGAAGGTTTTTAACATGTTTGTTGTATAATTAGATGTATTGTCTTGTTTTTGTTTAATTATAGGGGGGTCCTTACCATGACACGTTGCACAGTATCTTAGGAGCCTATACTTGCTACAGACCTGATGTAGGCTATGTAAGTGAAGCATTTATGTGGGTTTTTTTCAGAGATGGGGAGAGAATTAGGGGGGAGGGAAGGTTGTGTTATTTAATCTTTTGCGGGCCATATATTAAGTGATTTTGTGAAAACTTGTGGGGTTTGTGTGTGCTTTCTTCTATCCCAATTCATGCTTGAAAAGTGTGTATAACAGTTCTCTTGCTAGATTTAAGCTTTTTAACAGGTTAAGTGGAAAACTGACAAGTACATATTTGTACTCAAAAATGTGTACCTTGAAAACTGAAGTAAAAGAGAAGGTGTAGTTAAATTGAAGTACTTATTGTTAATATCAGTCTTACTGAGACTCTGCTGCTGAGTTGAAATGACAGGCATTTCTGCACCTTAGCTCTGAGGGCTCCTGGACCAGTCTCTAAAGCAATGCCCATTGAAGCTGCATGAGCTCCCTTGTAGTATTTGAAATAGTGATTTATGAGAGTGGATTTCAGATACATCATTGAGTCTCTTTTCCCAGAGCAATGTCATATATAGAGGCTTGTTCTTTATTCAGAAACAGTTGTTTCAGACAAGGCAGATGTAGAAAGGTGACATTTCTGTTCTGTGTGTAGCATGTGGTGCTTGCAGGAGCTGCTGAACGTGACTGCCTGGAAATGAGACAAAAGGCAGGTCAGCTGATGTGCTTCCTTCGGCACAGCTACAACCTGTTGTGTCGGGAAGGAGCTGGTTCCTCAGGTTTGCAGGAATGACTGTCACACCTTGGTCCATGTGACTGCAATGGCCCCACTGCGCCCTCGGAGTGAGAGAGCCTTGTCTGGATTCCATACGGCTTTGTAGGAAAAGGGAACAGTGCCATGAGCTTATGGTAGATGAAATAAGAGTTTGATCTTAAAACAGTGTTGCTTGTCAAGTGAGTCAGTGCAGTTGTCTGTAACTGCTGGTAATTGGTTGACAGAGGAAAGTATAGGGGTCCAACTCCAGCTTTCCACAAATAAGAGTGTACATGATCCATCTCTAGGAGAAGAGGGATTTCTTAGAAACAACTTATTCTTAAAAAAAAATCTTTGTTCTGTATATTTGAAAGTGCTGTCATCCTAGCCTGTCTCAGGAGTTTTACTGGGAGCCTTTGAAAGAAGGCAATGTGGGGATTGTTGGCTTCCATGCTCTGAACATGCAATGCCAAAGGTCATGTGGGTTAAAAAAAATCCTGCTTTTATGAATGTTTCTCAAAATTCAGCAGCTCTGTGAGTGCCTTAAACACTAGTGAGCATGAGGACAAAATAAGGCAGTGTTGTTGGAAGAATACAGTCACTGCTGACTGGTAACTCTTCTCCTTTCTCCAGGTACAGGGCATGTCATTCATAGCAGCAGTGCTGATCTTGAACTTGGACACTGCAGATGCCTTCATTGCTTTTTCTAACCTTTTAAATAAGCCCTGTCAGATGGCGTTTTTCCGTGTGGACCATGGCCTTGTGAGTATGCAAGAAAACTGTAATTGATGTGTTGTGGGGAATGTGTAGGGAAAGTTTTAGAAAAATAAAAATTGATGAGCTCAGAAGCTTGGAAAGTAAATCAGAATTTATTTTAAAGCAGCACAATTGATAAGCAGCAAAACTCCAACACACACATGTAGACCCCCTCAAAAATGCCAAACCACACCAAAGATCACCGCATTAACATTTTTTAACAGGCATTTTTGAATAAATTTTTGAGCAGCTGTTTTATGATGCTCAAAGAATAGTTGTAAAAAAGTTATTGTAGGTGGTTTTTAACAGCACTGCAGTTGGAAGCTGAAAGCACCTCAATATTGGAAGTGTCTTCAAGGTGTTTTTTGTCAGTCTAATGGTTTGCTAAACACAGACTGTTGTGGGGAAAACCAGGTTTCCCATAGGTTACTGTATCAGCTGTGTTGGGGTCCATCAGGCTGCTTTTCAGGGGAACACACCCCTCAGTGGGAGCTGATTGCCTGTTTCTTTCTGGAACATCTAAAATTCAGTGTTAGCAGGTACACTGGCCTGCTGGTCTATTATAGCAAAATAAGAGACATCTCCTGAAATGTGGTTTTAATTTACTTTAAAAGTATTTTTGAGTAAAATATATGGCATTCTTTATTTATTTCTCACTCTTTAATGCTATGAAAACAGGATCTGTTTCTCAAGAGTTCAAGTGGGAGAAATAAAGCAAAGGAATCAGCAACAGTCACTCTCATTGCTTAACCACTGAGACACTAGAGATCCTATCAGTTTTTCCTGCTGGAAAAGCAGTGTGTAATTCCCTGTTGCAGTCCCTGGATCTCCTGAGCTGCAAATGCTGTGGGGAGATGAACCACAGTGCAGACAGCACTGCTGGGAGCAGTATCAGCCACCTCCATTATAGCACTTGTAGAAAGAGTACCTGCTTATGCATTCAGTGTGTAAATATGGTTCTTGTGAAGATGATTTGGGACTTAAATGGGCTAGAATAAGATAAATATTATTTTAGCTGAGAGAATTGGAGTTTGGTATGCTCTTGGATAGTGGTGTTTAGTTCTATTAGCCTGTCCAAATAGAGGCTACATGATAAATGTGTGCTTACAGAAGGGCAGAGA
>JAWWLZ010000139.1:62069650-62094517 GCA_035041345.1 Poliocrania exsul
GAGAGAGTAATCAGGCATTGGAATGGGCTGCCCAGAGAGGTGGTGGATTCCCCATCCCTGGAGGTTTTTAAACTGAGTTTGGCCGTGGCACTGAGTGCCATGATCTGGTAAATGGACTGGAGTTGGACCAAGGGTTGGATTTGATGATCTTGGGAGGTCTTTTCCAACCCAATTGATTCTATGATTCTATTGAAGACAGCAGTAAGCCATCCAGGACTCTGTGCATCTGCCTCAGAGCAGGAGCATCTGGTGCTTTTTTTTCCCCTCTTCCAAAGAGGGGGCCAAGAACATGTCCCTGTGTTCCTCTGACCCTGGGCACCGCTGTGGGAGTCGGCTGTGCTGTCAGAACCTGGGACTGGGGTGGGTTGGAAGGGAGCTGCAGACAGAGAGTCATGCACAGCACAGGCAGAGCAGGTCGTGTGCAAGCAGAGTGTGCCAGTGCTGCTGAGTCCCTCTGCTACAGCTGGTTCAGTCCAGCAGCTGCTTTATTGTGTGAAATTTCAGCTGGGGTTCAGACCAGGAGCTCAGATAACTAATAAAAAATGTCTGCCACTAGGAAAGGTTTGAAGGGAGCAAATGCTGTATCCATTCTTAGCAGTGATTCCTGCTGATGTTTCATTGCTTATTCTTGGGAGCCCAGTCTCTGTTCTTAGGTCTTGATGCCTCAATTCCATCTGAGTATTAATGGAAGTTGTGCCTTGTGAAGTTCCTGCAAATGGTCCTTCCTTCCAAATTATGAAGAGCTCAATGGCAAACACCTTATTTGATGTGACAGCTTTTTTGATGTGAGCAAATCTTTTCATACAAAAGTAGTGTTCTAATAAATAGTTCTTTCTTCTGACAGTTAATTTTCCGCCTAGTTGGAGATTTAATACACATGGGTTATTCAGGGTAGGTCTGAATCGTGACAGAATAATGGCTTTTCAGAACAAAAACAGTTCAAAAAAATTGGCATTGTTACTTATCTTTAACCAGGACTCATTTCTGGCTGGGTGTTTGCCTGCTGCTTGGTGACCAGGAAAGGACTCAGTTGAATTGTTTCCTATTACACTGCTCCTTTGAAATTGAAAAGCTGTTGCTGTTTCCTATGTGTGTGTGTATAGACGAGTCTCAATTCTGTGTAGGTATTCTGTAGCAAGACAGTTTTATGTGGGGTGTGGCTGTACAAAAATACTAGAAGAATAAACAAAGTCTGCTGTGCATCATCAGCCAGTGACCCCTAAAGAAGGAGGTTGTATCATGCTGTTCTTACACATTTGTGTATGTTTGTAAAATACACACATGACCAAGTGTGTGTTTCTTTCATCCAAGACTTGTGTTTGTTTATTTTATAATTCTAATTTAGCTTTTTTTGAGAACAGAATTTAAATTATTTCCACTTGTTATAAAAAGATTGCAATGAGATGGAAAGATAGGAAAGAGTAAAATCCTAAGGATCATAAACTTGCAATTCTCTTGTCACCTGAATTTGTGCAAATGTTAGTTTTATCTTGATGTTTCTAAAATGAATACATTTTCCTTTTTCTCTAACGTGTGCGGGTTCACACAGAAACCAGGTACTTGATGACAGATCATTCAAATAATCTTCTATAGTAAAAAGCAGATACTGCAGAAACCCTTTTATTATTAGAATTTGCTGTGAAAATACGTTAATTCATACTCTGTACCTGTATATATGTGTGTATCTGTTCCATTTTATTTTTTAATGTAAATCTGAGTTTCCTAAATAAAGGATTGTAGGGGATAGAGCGTAGTCTTAAACACAGGAGAACTGCTGTTCGATTCAGCATACTTGGAAGGGACTTTTCTGTTAAAAGCCGTGAAAAGGTTTGCTTTAATTTCGAGCCTTTGCTGACCTCTGCTGGGGAGACAGTTCTTTGCAGTTTCACAGGGATTGCAGTGCAGAACAGCTGGGGAGAAGAGTTCTCTCTGAATTATGAAGGAAAAAAGCCACTGTAACTTTTTCCCTTATGTACTGTAAAGTGATTCAGGGAAGTGCAGTTCTCATCAGCTGGGTCATTGTTGGTGGCAATGCCCCTGCTCTGCCGGTGTTGGATGGGGAGAGAGGAGGGAGAGTGTTGTGTTCTTGCCTGCAGAGCTGTCAGCATTTTGGTGAGGGAAGAAATGTGCTCCTGGTAGTTAATGAAAATGGAGTTTTAGCAGCAGGGAGGACGTTCTTCCTTCTGCTGTTACCTTTCTGTTATTGCCCCATCTCTTCAGGCACACTGAGCCACCACCTTATCACAGCTCCTGCACCTTCTCTCTGGACATCCTGCCTGTCTCTCTCACCTCAAGAGAGTTCAAGCTGATCTTTCCTCCAAAACTCATGCCATTATTACTTTGCCAGTCAATCAAGCCTAGAACACAAGAGTTAATTTTACACATCTCCTTTATCTCATCCACATCCTTTGCTGTTTGTCTTAAGGTTCAGCTTTTTGTGTTTTTGCAGCTAAAACAGCATCAGTCCTGAACTCTGAAGTGATGATTAAATAGGCCTTTCATTATACCTGTGGTCAGTGCCTTACCATCATAAAACCATGTGTGTTGTGTCTTCTCGTGTGATCCAGGAAAATCAGACTTGGAGACCTAGGCTGATAGCAAGATGCCTTACTGGTTGTACAATTCTATGTTGTTTCAGGGATTGTTTATGCTGCAACTAACAGAAGGACTTTTGAAATATCAAAATGAATATTCAGTTACAAATATTTGAGAAGCCTCAGACTTACTGATGAACAGTCTTTGTACTTTTGTGAGTATCCAGGGCATTTTTCCTCTCCAGTAACTCTGAAAATTTTGTTCTGTTTTTCAGGATATTCACATTGTACAGCAAATCTTTGCCTCTAGACTTGGCGTGTCGTGTCTGGGACGTTTTCTGCCGAGATGGAGAAGAGTTTTTATTCCGTACAGCACTGGGAATATTAAAACTTTTTGAAGATATTTTGACCAAAATGGACTTCATTCATATAGCCCAGTTTTTAACAAAGCTACCAGAGGACTTGCCTTCAGAAGAATTCTTCACATCTATTGCTGCCATTCAGATGCAAAGTAGAAACAAAAAATGGGCTCAGGTAAAGAGGATGTCAATATTTGATAAGTGATGATTGTACTGTACTCATGCAAATGGGGTTTGGCAACATCTGGAAGGATGTTCTAGCAGAGCTGGTGTGTGATTTTACAGGTAGGTGGGACTGTGCAGCTCACTCTGTGCTTTTAGTATAAATTGAGGTGAATGGAGTCCTGGAGCTCACTCTCCTCTGGGCAGGGAGAGCTCACTCAACATTCAGAATTGAAAGGTTGAGTGAAATAGATGATGTGTCACACAACTTTTAAAATGTAATAATTGCAAAGGCTGCTGACAACATTACAAGTTGATATTTAAAAGCAGAAATTCACTCTTTGGGAGAAGATGACAATTTGTCAGGACACGTTATCATACAGTTGTCATTTTAATCTTCTTGAGGATCTCTTCTTCCTCATTTTGGGCTATACAAAAGTGATTGTACCTGACTTCTTTACTGGGATTTAGCTTGTGATTTCAGAAATCTCACAAGTGTAATTTCAGCTAAATTCCAGTTTAAAAGAAAAAGATGTGTCATCTGAATGTGGAAATGGTTAAGTGGCTGTAACAGCCATTGCTGCTGGAGAGTGGAACTCCCTTGTTATTTTTACATTTCCTTCTTTGTTCAAAGCCATAATACAGCCCCTTCCATGAGTTGTTCTGTAACAGAGCTCTGCCCCTTTTACCCATTTATCTTTTTGCAGTGGAACTGAAAGGTGATGTTAAACAGGGTGGTTGGGGCAATTCAGCTGCAGATGGGTGCTCCTGGTTCTTTCCTGGGGCAGGAGTCTGTCTGTAGGTGCTGGGGATTGCCAGCCTGCTCTTCGAGGGGAGGATTTGTGTCCTGTGTGTGGGTGCACAGCTGCCCTGCCCCCCAAGCAGCACAACAGGGCAGCGTGTCCTCCTGGCACCTTCCCGACACACCAGCTGGTGTTTGACCTCTGGCCTTGGTCCTAAGTACAGACCCAACTTTTTTGCTTTCCTCAAGAACCTTTTTCAGCCAATCTCTACAAGTGTCCTCCCAGTCTCATTTCTCATTCAGCTGACCTTGTTCACCTTCCTTGAACATGTGTGTGCCAGAGGGTTGCATTCCAATAGTCTCAGCCTGGTGCAGGGTAGGAGAGATAGGGGTCCTGTTCTGCCAAGGACCCCAAATAACAGGCTTAAAAAGTGTGTGTTGGGCGGGAGATGGAGTTTAAACCTTTGTAAAATCCATTTCTATCCACTGTGCCACAAGGACTTATGGGAGAGGTCTCTGTCGGTGGAGAGGTTCTGTAAATCTGATTACATTTAACAGTTTAAGTAGTATTGCTCAGACCTAATTAAATTGGAAACTCTTCAGACAATGAATTGTTGAGTCATTTTTTAAATCTAATACTTTTCTTTTCTCTCATTCCTTGGAATGTCCAGATACTGGCTGCTCTGCAGAAAGATAACCGGGAAATGGAAAAAGGAAGCCCTTCACTCAAACGTTAACCTTGGGTTTGCCTCCAGTGACTCAAAGGAAAAGAGCTAAAGTGGCAAAACTGTTGGGTACTGTTTGACATGTATGAGCCTGCAAATCAAAGTGTTACTTCAGAGTTTTGTTTAGTAGTAGGATAGCCTTAATGGGGAGAGAAGAAAAATGAGGAGGAGGAGGAAGAGGGGGAAGAAAATTAGGGGATAAACCCCCTATAAATTAAACCTAGGCTTAGCCTTAAACTTTTAGTGCTATGAGCATGTGCTGTGGAGAGCATTACACATTCTGTACTTCTGATGAGGGCAGTGAAATGAAATTATATCAAGGGTTTGGGTGTTTATGAATTTCTTTCATTTGGTGTTTCAAAAGACTGGACATTCAGCAATGCTGGTTGTTTAGAAGCTATTCCTGTTCCACTCTTAGGCAGGATATATTTCCAATACCTGTAAAAGTCGCTGGATCTGGATTTTAAAAAACTGGTGCTGGAATTTATAGTTAAACAATGTGAGGACCATTTCTTTAGAGATGCTTTTTGTTTTATAGGCTGTGGGTCCCATTTACCAAAGAAATCATCTAGACATAGAACTACATTCCTTTATTTAATAAGAAAAATGTAAGTAGAAAGTAACGTTGGAAAAGAAGTCACACTAGCAGAACATCTTCAAGATACCTTGGAAATTTGTTTCCAATCTTGATGCATGTGGAGGAGATTCTGTTGATCTGACTAGATTCCAAATTCACCCAGAGGGTTCTGGTATCAAGCTGGCATCATTTCCCAATTTACTCTCTTTCCTCTGGTTAAAGCCAGGGTCACATGCTACTAAATGCCTGTTTTTCCAAGTCTCCCTCCTGGGGCTGTGCTGTTTTTCAGGGAGTCCTTGCCTATCAGCTGCTTACTCTTGTGCCACATCTCCAGGCACTGTGGGCTGAGCAGATAAACTGAGAAATGGTTAAAAGCAACTTTGATAGTTACTTTAAACTCAGCTTTGCTCCTTGGCAAAACTGAGGAGGAAGGGATAGGGAAGCAGATAGATTTGACAACGCTGCTGCTGAAAACCAGGAGTTCTGTGGGAACTCCTGGACCTGCTGCTGCTGCTACAGTGGGAAAGTGTTATGTGGAGCTGATCATACAGTGACAAGTGAAAGAAGTTTATTGGGAAATGTGCCAGGCCAACACCATCAGGATAAGTACAAGCTGTCATTTCTGAGCGTTTTATCTGGCCTCTGATACACGAGAGCAAATCACAGTGGCAGCAAACTGTGGTTACATAAATCCCTACACAGCTCAGCTCCCCTCTGCCTTCAGGTGAATGTTGAAGGGCAAATCACGAGTGCCTCTGATCTACAGGAATGTTTGTTGTGTAGTGTATAGTGTAAAAACTACTTTATAATCACAACAATCATTGAAAAGGGAAACACAACTGAAGCAATACTTGTGTTAACTGTGACCAAGGGTCACTGACCCTCCCGCCCTGTGGTCAGCGGTTTCCCAGCGCTCCTCACTCTGGTTTATGCTGATTATTTTGGCATGGTCTGAGCAAAACAATGAGAGGAATAGTTGTGCACTGCTCAACTCAGCATGTAATGCAAAGGCCTGTGGGACATAATCAAAGTACTGTCCTTTAGTACAGACATCGTTGCTGTGAGGGATAATTTGATTGTGATATTAAGGGGAGTGAGAACAAGATTCCCTGGTAAGTGAGGACTCGTAATCACTCTGAAAGATGGGTAATGCAAATGCAGCCTGCAAGTCTGATACCTCACTGACCTCTTTTTCTGTCCACTTTGTGTACTTGTAGTGGATGTGTCCTTTTGTTGGTCATCTTAATTCCTCCACAAGACTTCTTCGAGGTCATCACTTACTGAAAATAGGCGTTAAGATGTTGATAGGAAATGTGTTAATTCTCCCAGGATTTGTACAGCTTAGGTCCTCCAGTGAGTGGTACTTGGATGCTACATTGCTTTGAAGTGCAATAGAAAGCAGGAAGGTCAGTAAGTGGTTTTTAATACTACTTTTTGTATGAGTACAACAAATATGCCTTTCCATGAAGGATATGAGAGGCCTGCCATCCCAAACATTTGCACTATGCTTTCACACGGTCTGTTGAACACGGAGACAACTCCTTCCTCAGTGTACATTTTTAGGTGGTACTGTACCTGGCTTTGTGATTTAAGTCTTCACTGCAACTACATTTGTATTTCCCTTTAAAACAAGTCTACGAGTGTGGCTCATTTGTCTGGTTAAAAATGCATTTTTAGCTGGTAGGTATCTTGGCAGCCACTGACAGCCTGTTCCCCTTCCTCTCTTCTCAATAAGATGTTGAATGTAACAGTGACAGTGGGCACAGCTGTGGGGAAAGGCCTGCTGCAACACTTGTGCACTGTTTGTTACTTGCAAATGCAATTATTTTCTTTTGTGGTTTGATCTTTCTGTTCTGAAAAGTTGTATATATTTTCTAAATGATTTCTTTGTGTATATAAGGTATGTTCTTTAATGAAGAAACAGCAATGCAATAAAGAGCTTTGCACAGTTCGTTTTCAAACAAAAATACATGTGGGAAAAAATCACCTGCCTGAACATGCAATTGTTGCAACTTCTCAGTAACTTGATTTGAGGGTAATGCTTGAATTTTGATAAAAACAGAGATGAGTAGTAAGGGCATAGAATTACTTGCCAGTGAGCTTTTAAAGTTTCTTGCAGCATACCAAATCTCTTAATTAGCTATTACAGAAATCTTCCTTAATGAAATTCAGGGAACTGCGTTAACGAATTTGACAATTTTATTGTTCAGGTGCTTGAGAGTATCTGTAACAAGATTCATGAGATTTTTTCTTTCATTGAGCAAGTGTCCCCATCAAGCAAACTTTCTTTTCTTCATGGGTTTAAGGAAACATAAAACTGCTGCTGTACACCAGAAGTACCAGAAGCAGATCAGAGAAACCAGAAAACTGCAGCCAGCTTTGGGATTCTGTACAATCTGCACTTTATAATAAAGCAGTTTTGCAACTTCACTCTGCAGTCAATCATTAATGTTACTTTATTTAGTAAACAATTTCATCTGGAAAAAAATAGTACTTTATAACAGCTTATTTTTGAATGTTTTAAAAAGTAGAATGACATACAGAGAACTGTTTATACATCCCCTGTACATCGTGTTTAAATTGGCTTATGTAGAGACCACGTTTGTTTTGTTTAGATACCTGTATCAAACTGGAACTTTTTTCAACTGTAAATATATGGTTTTGTTAAATAAAGTCATGTAAAGTTATCTTAATCACCTGTTGTCAGTGTAATTTAGAAATTAAAAATTCCAGTACCTTCTCTAGCAGTTTTGGTCTGTCCAAAGAGTGGACTTTGGGCCATTTATGTACTGCAGGTGGAAAACTTTTTACTAATGCTTTCCAAGTTCTCATGTTAAAATACCTGTTAAATTACAGGAGGCATTTAGAAGTTTTCATACTTTATGGTGCCCACAGTTTATCCCATTTCATGCACCTCTCTCTGGACCAGGTCTGAGATCTGATAAATTTACTGGAGCTGTAAAGAGATTTCTGTGACATTTGCAGAACTCAGAAATGCTTAAATACCTATCCTGGCTTGGTTAGAAAAGAAGTCTTGGTTTATTGCAAGTTTCATAATCACAAAGCATTTTTGTGCCCAACTTAAGGCAGTATTGTTCTACTTCTTACATAAATTCAGAGCCAGAGTGGAGAGGTTTCCTGTTGTTTAACTGAGAAGAGGCTGAAGCACCAAAAGAAGATGGATAAAAGAGTGGAGAGGGCAGTGCCTGTGCCCCCAGGCTGCATGGGGAGTGCAGCCACAGCCTGGCCTGCCACAGTTTGGTTTCTGCACTGAGCACAGTCCCTGTTTATCTGCTCAATTAGGACCCTGAATCAGAATTGCTCTCCATAAGCTGATACCTGTACCAGGAGTTGCACAAATTTGTTCAAAGGTAGATGTATTTTCCTCCCCTGTTTTCCCAGTGGTATTTCCAGTCTGTATTTTCCTCCATGTGAGATTAGGAACTAAAAAGATGTTTGTCTCTACTGCTTCCCAGTGCAATGTCTTCCTGTATTTACAGGAGGAAAATGGGGGAATCTTTGATCTTCATCCTCAGGGTGCTTTGGAAGGGCAGGGTAGCAGTGGGTTGTTGGAACTCAGTGCTAAGAGGAAGAGTCCTGGATGCTGTGTGAAGTGTGAGCAGTGTCTCAGGAGCATCTGTTTCAGTAGAAACAGTTCAGAGAATTGCACCCTCCCTCACCTGCACCTTTTGGCCCTCTCCCAATGTCCAACGTGCAGCAAAGCAAGGCATCTGAGATGTATTTTCCCTGCTCCCCCTCCCTTTATCTATTTACATTCACTGCTTCGTAGTATTTAACAAGTTAAAGGAAGGTTTGTATGTCTTAAACCAAAAGCAGCAAGAAGCATAGGAATTTTCCTGGCAGGAATTTGTAAAAAGGAAAGATGACCACTGATCATCCTTATTTATGGAAACAGTTCTGTGGAACTCCATGGAACGCTTCTCAACAGCCACAGTCAACAGAGGAGCTACTTAGTTAGCAGTGCTTACCATCAAAGGTACAGATTTTCATGTCTTTTTTTCAGAGAGGTGGTTTGAGTTACACTTGATCTCCTTTTACTGTGCAGCAACCACAACCAGAGACAGCTCTACTGGTATTTTGTGAAAGGTTTTGGAATGTTAGTTGTGCCATGTCCCTTCACGAGTGGAGGGTTTGCTCCTTATCACCACATGAGCAGTCACAGATTTGTGCTCTGTGTTTAAGTGCACACACAACTTCTTTTGAAACCCGAACCAGCAGCTCCAACGCCGCTCGGCGCTCCCGGTCCCACAGCGAGTGTAATTCCAACCGGCGTTGGAAAACTGAAGGACTCTGCTCCTACTCCTTGCCCCGGCGCTGCGGCTGCTGCCCCGTCCGTGTCCCAGCCGCTGAACCCGTAAATCGCGGCCTTTGCCCCTCGCTCCCGTTCCCGGGACGGCCCGAAGGCCGCGGGTGTGTCTGAAGGCCCGGCCCGGCCCCGCCGCTTCCCCGTTGCCGGGCAACGCCGCTCGCCCCGCCCCTCGTCCCTCGCGTCCAATCCGCGGTGGGTTCGCTCAGGGTCGCCCCTCCCATTGGTCGCCGGGAAGGCACGCGGACCCCACTCTGCCAATCACGAGCCGTGTCCCGCTGTGACACGCCCCGCGCCGGGCTGCATTGCTCCCATTGGTCGAGGCTGGGCAGGGCCCCGCCCCCCAAGCGCTCTGCCATTGGTCGGGCAGCGGCGGGGGCGCGGCCGCGCGCGCGCGCGGGCGGGGTAAGATGGCGGAACTGGGGAAGAAGTACTGCGTGTACTGCCTGGCCGAGGTGAGCCCCCTGCGCTTCCGCTGCACCGAGTGCGCCGACATCGAGCTCTGCCCCGAATGCTTCTCGGCGGGCGCCGAGATCGGCCCGCACCGCCGATGGCACGGCTACCAGCTGGTGGACGGCGGCCGCTTCACGCTGTGGGGCGCCGAGGCCGAGGGCGGCTGGAGCAGCCGCGAGGAGCAGCTGCTGCTGGACGCGATCGAGCAGTTCGGCTTCGGAAACTGGGTAAGGGGCGCGGGGCGCGGGCGGGCGGCGCTGGGGCCGGACAGCCCCGGCGGGGGCTCTGGCACACCGGGCTCGGACCCGCCGCGGCTCCGGCGTTCGCCTCCCCCGGCACAGCGCGCGGAGCCGCCCCTGCCCCGTGCTCGGGCTCGGGCAGCGTGTCCCGGCTGCGGGAGGGGCTCGCTGGCCGCGCACCCCACGGGCAGCCCGGCTTTAAACAGCAGCGGTGAGAAAGCAGTTCCATTTCACGGGATCGCAGGATGGGTGAGGCTGGAAGGGACCACAGTGAGGTATCTGGTCCGACCTCATCCCAGAGCGCATTGCACAGGACTCCATCCCGACAGCTCTGGAATATCTGCAGTGAGGGAGACACCACAACCTCTCTGGGCAATCTGTTCCAGTGCATGGTCACTGCACAGTAAAGAAGTTCTTTATGTTTAGGGGGAGCTTCCTGTGTATGTTTCTGCTTGTTACCTCTTGTCCTGTTGCTCGGCACCACCTCGGAGCACCTGAGCAGGTCTTTGCACTCTCCCTTCAGATATTTATAGACATTGATGAGGTCCTGTCTCAGCGGTACCTTCCTGAGGCTGAACAGGCCCAACTCCCTCAGCCTTTCCTCCTAAGAGAGATGCTCCAGCCCCCAGTCACCCTCTTTGCCCTCCACTGACTATTTGATTAATTTTTCATTTATTTGATTCATTAATCGTCATTTGATTGTGTTTTGCTTTTAAAGTGTATGATCATTGCAGATTATCTAGTTCTTAAATAATTAGAAAAGAGTAAATTCTGTCATTGTTGCTGTAAACATTGTTTGTCTTTATTTCCACATTGCTCTAAATCACTTCAGCACTGTGACAGAAAGGAACAGAACCCAAGCTCTGTACTGCTGTCAGTGCTGGCTTGGGACTTGGAAAGCTTCCTGGTGATGGTAAGCTGCTTTCTGAGAGTGGCATGGATGCTCAGGAATCACGGTGTGGATCCAGCGTCTTGATGTTCCTGGTGCTGTTTTCATGGCTTACCTGCACTTGCAAATGCTCACCCGGTCCTGAAAACACGGATCTGATGGAGACACGGCCGGTGTCGGTGTCGCTAGAGAAGTTTAGACACTTGTGAGGAGCAGGGAGAAGGTTGTGTTTCTACCTGAGTGCTCATTATGCTGGAGGTGTAACGGGAATCATTTTATCACCCCTTCTTTCTTTCTGTTTAGGAGGACATGGCTGCTCACGTGGGAGCGTCCCGGACACCACAGGAGGTGATGGAACACTATGTGAGCATGTACATCCACGGCAACCTGGGCAAGGCCTGCATCCCTGACACCATTCCCAACAGAGTGACGGACCACACGTGCCCCAGTGGTGGCCCCCTCTCCCCCAGCCTGACCACGCCGCTGCCGCCCCTGGACATCTCGGTGGCGGAGCAGCAGCAGTTGGGGTACATGCCCCTCCGCGACGACTACGAGATCGAGTACGACCAGGACGCCGAGACCCTCATCAGTGGCCTCTCAGTGAACTACGACGACGATGATGTGGAGATAGAGCTAAAAAGGGCTCACGTGGACATGTACGTCAGGAAACTGAAGGAGAGGCAGCGGCGGAAGAACATCGCACGGGACTATAACTTGGTACCGGCCTTTCTGGGGAAGGATAAAAAAGACAAGGAGAAAACTCCCAAACGGAAGATCACAAAGGAAGAGAAGGAGCTGAGGCTGAAGCTGAGGCCGCTGTACCAGTTCATGTCTTGTAAGGAGTTTGAAGACTTCTTTGAGAACATGCACAAGGAAAGGATACTCCGAGCAAAGATTCGGGAGCTGCAGCGGTATCGGCGCAATGGAATCACCAAAATGGAAGAGTCAGCGGAGTATGAGGCAGCCAGGCACAAACGGGAAAAGAGGAAGGAGAACAAAAACATAGCTAGTTCCAAGAGAGGGAAGGAGGAGGGTAAAGAAGGGGAATTTGCTGCCATTGAAAACCTGCCTGGCTTTGAACTCTTATCAGACAGGGAAAAGGTGCTCTGCAGCTCCCTAAACTTGAGTCCTGCACGTTACCTGACTGTGAAAACTATTATCATTAAAGACCATCTCCAAAAAAGACAAGGAATTCCTTCAAAGAGTCGCCTTCCCAGTTACTTGGATAAGGTACTGAAGAAAAGGATTTTAAACTTTCTGACAGAAAGTGGTTGGATATCCAGGGATGCTTCATGAAACTCAGCTGAATGTGAAAAAACACAGCAGAGGCCCATTACAGCCTCAAGGACTCCGTTATTTTTTCTTTCCCTCCCCAAAGATACAGAAACCATGTCACTTAAAACCAGAAAAAAGGAAATACATAAACCCCCCCCACTCATCATGATCCGTGGCAGTTCAAATAGACTTTTGCTTTGGATCATGGAAAATCCTCAATTGTGAAACTTCTACATAGGATGTCACTGCTTTTGGTACATTCTTAGAACAGATTTTTTCATGTCTCAAGTCCAGTAGTCCCAGAGTAGTTGCTTTAGTCTGTACTATTGGATAAATGAGTACCAGTGTAATCCCTGCTTTTCTTTGAAGGTAGGAGATAGTTTCATTGGCTGGGAACTTTGTTCACCCTTTGTTTTTTTGGCATAATGCTGGCAGTAAAGTGAAGCTTGCAAAAGGCCTGAGCTCAGGAGCAGGGTGAGAAGGGACTTTTGTAACCATTGCTAAGCTTTTGGAACATTCTCCTTAGTAACTACAGCCAAGGCACAGGGACAGCAGGGTGAGAGTTCCTGTCCAGAATACAGCAGGGATGAGCCATGGCAGGAGTGGAAGGAGATGTGGTAGGTGAGATGCTTCAGGGCCTTGTGGAGAGGGTGGTTGAAGAGCTCCCTTCATACCCAGCTGATCTGGGCATTGCTTTGAATTTTTCCTGAAATAGAGCCCTCTGAAAGCTGTGATGTGACTTAATTGATACTGCACTTGCAGGAATACCCAGGAGCTGTGGTGCTCTGTTCCAGAGGGTTCAATGCTATGGCAGTGGCCCTGATTTGGGCCAGAAATGGGGTTTGGGAGAACAGGCAGCCAGTTGTCCTGCAGTGGCTTGGAGGCTCAGGCAGCAAAATGACTGCTTTTTCTTGCTGGGGCAGCCTTCTCCTCCTTTGGGATCTGTAACTGCTGAGCTCGTATGGGCTGAGGAGGTGTAGCTGCCTCCTGAGTGTGGCTGGGAAAGGCAGGGAAAGGGAGCAAGATTATCAGATGGGGAACGATCGTTGAGATTGGTCTTTACCAACAGAAAGAAGAAGTGATGCAGGTCGTGTCAGAACGCACAGCTCAGTGTTTGAAGTAGGGAGCAGTCGGCCCAGCCACTGCAGGTGCTGCCTGCACGTACCTGAAACGTACAGGCCTAGGCATGTCCAAGCTGAAGCCGACAGGTAGGACAGTGCACTCACCCCAGCCCTGCCAGCTGCAGCCTGGAGTGCTGCTGGAGCACCAGCTGGGATGTAACAGCAGTGACAGAAATGCCAGATCCACAGTACTGTTCTAGTAAGATTCACCGATTAAGAAAAAGATATTGAAAGAGGACTAGGAAAGGATTTTTATGCTCGTTTCATCCTTAAATTCCTGTGCTGGTATTTAATCAAATGAATCAAAAATGGTGGTTGCCACGTGGAAGATGGCACAGTGGTGTTTGTGCCTGAGCCTCTCTGCAGGTCATGTCTGGAGCAGGAAGCTGTGACTGGAGACCAGCTGGGCAGGTCTTCTGGAGTGTGGGTGTGCCAAAACTTGGAACCTGACTGGCTTCAAAACCAGTGCAAGCACTAGAAAAGTCGTCTTGCTTTGATGCTTTGGGCTGTAGTCAGTGAGGATATCACAGACTCTTAAAGCAGTATTAATTCTGCAATTTGGCAGAGGTGTTCTGATCAGAACTGGGTTTCAGTTAATACATCCAGCATTACCAAAATAGTGTTACCAGTGAGTTTAGAAAAAAAGGGGTACAATTACAAAGCCAGCATTTCTAAGGAAATAAAAACCAAAACTCTAGTGCCTTTTTCTTTTGAGCTTACAAATGTTATGTCCCTTCAGAAAAGTTAAGGGCTATGTCCTCTGGATGTAATACTGTTTGGCTTAGCTGTAAGTGGTTTGTTGTGGCATCCTTGAGACTAAACTGTCTCCCCTTGGCAGCAGCAGAGCCAACTGCAACGTGCTGAGTAGCTTTAAGAACCACTTCCACCCTATATGCATGTAAAGCATCATAAGGTGAAACCCCTGGCTACTTTTTCTGTCCTCCTGTGGGAAGGAAGCTCAGTCTTTCTTTCCAGTATTCTGGTTATGCAATTTGGTTCTTCCTGCAGCTTGTTCCTAACTGCCATAACAGGGTGTTACGAAGCCTCAACTCTGCATGTAGCTGGCAGTTAAAAAGAATTGTTTTATTGTTGGTTCTTCTGGTTTTTTTTTTCCTTCAAATCTGTGATTTTCATATGTCTACACTGTTTTGGCACATCTAACTCTAACTGAAGCAATAGCATAAAGCCCATCTGAACAATAACTTAGGAAAAAATCTAGGCACCAATGAGTCATTTAAATGTTGAAATGAATTCAGCATTTACACTTTGTAGCTTCTTAATTCCTCAGCCCCTCCAAAATGTTTCTTTGGTGCTAGACGTAACTTATTGAACATCAAAATGAATGTAAAATAAAAGTATTTTTAATGTATGAAATATGGATATCAATATTTATTTTGTACTTGCAAGCAAATTCAAGGTGGTAAATGTTTGCTGTAGCAAATACTAGTCCTTGGAAAGGGCTTCCCTAGAAGCAGTGTCTCATTGTCTGCTATGCTTTTAATTTTAAAGGTGACTTGCACTAGAGGATGCTGCTGTTCCATATTTCACATGGAACTGATTTAGTCTAAGCATTCCTTTGTTATAAGCTGCTGGTTTTCTGTTTGTTGATTGTTTTTAAGTTGAGATGCAGTTAATGTTAATCCAGCAACTTCCTAGAGCTTTGCTGCTTCTCTTCTGTGGTGAAGGGGCTGAGAAAACACATGTCAAAGAGCTCTTCAGCTTGTCTCTTGTGTTGATCTAGAAGTGCTTCCTGTACTGTACAAATAACCCAGCCTTCATGTTGCTAATGACAAGGTGTTTTATATGCTTAATGCTCTTGACTTTTCTAATTAAAGTTATTACTAATGAATAATATCTGTCTTAACAGCACTGATGTCAGGTTGTGAGAAACAACACCCTCTGAGCTGTTCAGAATGCTGCCCTGCTCTGGTCAGAGGCCACGCTAAGTCTGTGCAGTGCCAGGGATGTGCTGGAGGAGCACAGACGCCCTCCTGTGAGCACTGCCTGGTGCAGTCCCGGCCTGCGGCGGTGTGCTGGTTCAGCCCCTCCTGCCCCGTGTGCTGTGCCTGCCCCAGCAGCCCCTCCTGCCCCGTGTGCTGTGCCTGCCCCAGCAAGCATTGACAAGTGTCAACGGGTTTGCACGAGTCTTTGACCATAAACTGCCCTGTAAATCACATTATCGTCCTGCGTGGCCACTGCATCAGATTTCTTTGTAACTGAAACAGATTTCCTGAGCCTTTTGGTTGCCTGTCTCTTCTCACATAATGTCTTTGCATGTGCCCCAGCAGCTCCTGAGTGATGACACACCTAAATACTGTGAAGGAAGGCACCTGGTGAGAATGTTCAGCTCATCAGCTTCTTTCTTGCTTAAAGGGAATGTTGCACTCACTTGAATAGTGTACTGGTGTAGCTGTGCCAGACACAAATGCCTGTGCTGAAATCACGTAAAACCAAGCTGATGTTGTGCACACAGCATTTTACTGGATTTCTGCATTGTATATTGGTAAATAAACTTGTATTAAAGTTTCTTTCCATGACTGATTTAACAGTATTGTAACTTGTGCAGTGAGGAAAACAGCTCAAGTTATGCAGTAACAAATGGAAACCATTGTAGCTAAATAGTGGCGGGTGGAAAAGCGGCTTTAGGAAACAGACAGTACTTGAGGTAGCTTTGTTGGCTGCTTAAATTTCAGAACCACTGCCCTCTAATTCCTTCAGTGCTCCTTCCTGTGCCGTGGCAGAGTGCACAGGTGGCTGAAGCTCCTTGTACAGACTGACACACTCTGTGCTGAAGCCGCTCTGAGAGGGCAGGCCAGGGGGGTACAACCACTTCAATGAGATACTCAGTTATCAAATTAAAAAGATGAATCTTGTGCTGAACATTTAACAAGAAATCCTGTTTAAGAACATCCCAAATGAAGTAATGTAGCCCCAAAATGACTGTTCGTGTGAGGCACTCAGAAGCTCCTTAAAAAATCTGCATCTGCTAGGGAAGGAGGTGTCTGTTTTAATTGCCTTATGGGGAAAACTTCCATACTAAGAAGTTATTATTACATTTAGTTTCGATCCAGAGGGGTTGGGAGGGGACAAAACAACACATGACAGTTCTTAAAAGGTATATAAAATTGATCCTGGTCCCTTTAGGGCATCAGTTTAGAATGGGTCTTGATCAAAGCACACAATCTTACTTCACACAGGTACAGCATGCTCTTAAAATCCAGATGGAGGGAAGATACTTCCAAATTCAGCTTCAGTTTATAGAATCCCTTTTTTCCCCTGTATTTTTTAATCTTTGCCTTTTTATCCCCATGCTTGATTATTTTAAAATGTTAACATTGTAGCTGTCCTCACACACACCTCAAAAATTACTCTCCCTCCTCTGCCCAAGTCAAAGCATTGATTTTCTTTCTTAAGAGTTGAGAATTAAAGAATGAATCCCTAAACATTGTATTTTGTTGTATGCACTTAGGTTGTTCCTAGTTAACTGATTCCCATGAGGGAAACCAGCACTGGGGAAAAGAAGCCTTAAGGAATGAGCCATCACTTCTCCCTGTGAGTAGGTTTAGTGTTCCATAAGCTGTTGGCAACTGCATTTGAAGCAAAAAATGTAACCCATACTTGACCTTCAGGAAAGAAGTTCCTTAATCCAAGATAACCAGAAACATGGTAAGAAAATTCAGAAGTACTTACTTTTTACCAGGTCCTAACAGCTTCCCTAGGGTTGAAGTTCCTGTGCTGTGTGTTAAATGTGTGGGCTTTGAGGATACAAGAGGACTGACATTTTGTCAGTTGTGTAATTTGTTCCACCCACTCCTATCCAGGTGACCAGACAAATGTAGAACAAAACATTCAGTGAATCACATACTGTATTTCAGCCTGATTCTGCGGGATTGGGAGCAGCAGGTGGAGACAGACATGGCGAGAGCTGCTCATGGGAGAAGTTCTGGTGCAGCCAAAGATCCAAGATGAGCCAATGTGAGAAATAATGAAAATTAAACTAAGTTCACATTTTTGTTTGAGACACTCACATGCAATTTATGTAAGTGAAATCATGTATCGAACTCTCAGCTTCTTTGGGTGTTCTGGCTCTCAGCAGGGTTGTAACTACAGTTTGCGTAACAAACTGATTGCAAAGCCACGTTTTACAAGACTATCAAAATTGTTTAAACCAATTTATACAATATTAAATTAAAAATCCAGAGATAGGATAAATTCTATTGGTTCTTCAATGCCATACAAGTATTAGATGGTTTTCTTGACTCAGTGTTAGTACAGGACAAAAGGGTTCAGCAATTACAAAAGATACCTAATTTCCATTGCCATTTATTTACAGGTCTGAATTCACAAAGGTTTCAATTTCAGTTGCTGGGAGAGATTATTATCACATCAGTGTGTAAAAGCTGATGGGCACTTGCAGAAAGCAGGTTAATTGTTATGACTTCACCTACTTCTGCAATGTGAGTTTCTACAAAACCAAAGGAAGTGTTTGGACCACTATCTGGATTTTCAATGTAGACACAGTGATAAATATGAGATTACAAAATTGTTGGGAGCCTTTTGTTAAATGTTCTTTTCAATTTAATGCATCTTAAGGAGCAAAAGTTGTAAAAAGCTAATCTAAAGCATTAGAGGGCTTAATGGCTCTTTTAATTCACCCCAAAGAAGAGCTTATGGAACAGTGATATTGAAGGCCACTAAGCAGGAGAATTTCATCAGTTGCTTCATTTTCACTGGGACACCTCAACCAACTCATTTAAACCTCTCAGGGAGCAGAGAAACGAGGAAAGGATGGTGTAAGAGAAAAACCATCCAGCTGTTTAATAGTTGTATGGCATTTTAAATTCTCAGATGGAGCAGCTAAGGGTCTTTCACAACCCCCACCAAGGCAGGCCGCAGAGTACGCCCGTGCAGCTTATAGCCAATCTTGGATACCAGTGCAATAGTGCCCGGCTCCTGCCCCTCCATGGGAGTGTGGAACAACGCCTCGTGTTCGTAGGGATCGAACTTGGCTCCCACAGGATTCAGTCTGAGCAGGCCGTGTTTTTTAAATACTTTCTGAATCTGTACTTCCGTCATAACAAGACCTTCATATAAGCTCTTCAAGTGAGGATTGTCATCCTTAATTTCTTCTTTTGGAACACTTTCTGTTGCTTTCTCCAAAATGTCTGCAACTTCTAGTAAGTCCTTACAGAAGCTCTGGATCCCTGAAAATATATAAAAGAGAAAGGGAATGGGATTAGTCTACTGAGGCAAAGAAGTGTTAAAAACCCCCCCAAACCTACAGTAATAATCTGTACTGCATTTTTAAGAATGTATGTGATACTGTAACCTTTTGGGGCAAATGTTCTTTCCAGTTTTGGGTATCTATGTGCAACTATCACAGATACCCTGAAATTCATCCACATCATTGCATCTACTTCTATGGGACAAAAAAGTTATTTCAACCCAAGAGAGCTAAAGCTGTGCTAATGACCTAACATTAACAGTTAAAATTCTAGCCACAATTACCAAAAGATGGCTTCATGTAATTTCCTCGTGCCTCTCTGATGCTGGGATTCACCTGAAGTTCAAAGCATTCTGTTGCCCTATTCCTGACGTGACAAAAATACTTGCAGAAGACAAGCATGTAGTCAGACTGATCAGGAGTCCAAGAGATCAACAGATTCTTCCCTGAATGAAAAGAACTTGCACCTCTCCCTCCCACTACAAACCTTTCACAGTCAGCAGCTGTGCCTTGCAAAGACTGAGCAATTCCCAAGCTAATGACAGTCCCTGCTCTGAAAGTGTTCTCTGGCTCACACTAAGAGAACCTGGACTAATTTCACTTAAGGCAAAGTGTATCTGGCAATCAAGGAAAATCAAAACAAATCAATAACACATTTCTACATAGAGTTAAACAAAGGACGAACAGCGCTGGGTTCTGGTTGGTTTTTTAGTTGTCTTTTTTTAAGCCAGACAGTCTTTTTGATTCTAGCTCACTTTTTGGATGCATTTTTTTATCTTACCAAGAAGTGATGAGCATTACCACAGGACAAGTCTTTGATTTAAACAAAAACCCTCCACAATTATGGAAGCACCTTGCAAGTTCTACAGGGATCTGCTAGTTCTCAGCAAAGGGGCACTTTAACAGCTGCACAGCTCTGTAGAGACTTGAACCGAAACTAACAGTGTCCAAGTAGTTTCAAAAATATGAACAAAACAACTACAGTTTTAAACTACAAACTAAAGCTGTGGTTAGGGCTGAGGTGTCCCAAACATGGATAAACCAGCTGCCTGGTGGTCTGGGTCAAACCAAGTAACCAAACTCTTCAAAAGGTGGTTGTGTTTTTTATTGTCTAAGTTACATTTGCAAATATCTATGACTGCAACTGTGAATTTATGCAAGTCTCAGAAATTAGTTTCTTTAACAGAAGCAGCAGTCATGTACAAACAAATTTACAGATTATAAGTAATTTGGTTTCCAAGATAAATTTTATTTGAATATTGGTTTATATTGTAGCATCTTGGAGCTCAGACATGACTCAAAGTCCTTCTGCACTAAGCAGTACATTAGTGAAACAATGCTTATGGCAAACCAACCTCCAGAGGAAGCATTCAAACCTCCAGGAATAGGGTACAAGAACCCTACATACTTTTTCTTACAGTACACACCAACTGAAGATCCTGTTTTTCAGAAATTAGAACTTGCATATTCAGAATTAAACTGCACAGCTGTGTATACTGTGTGGCAAAAAAGACCAACTCATTTTCAAGCCAGAGGGTCAGTGTCAAACACCAGGATGAAACAGCCCTGCTCTGCTGCAGCATTTGCACACAACTTGTTTTACAGAGTTGTGTCTGAAATGCCAAAAAGCTAAGTCAGATGTTATTAGCCTGGCTCTCAGAGGAAGATGTGCTTCTAGCACTCCTCACAGTCTGACTGTGCATCCCTACCACGGACAAGAACCCATCCATCTAAACATATTACTTCTATTTGAAAGGTATGGCCTTCAATAGAACAATTATTCAAATATAAGAGGCTGTAAGAAAATAAACCCACAAAAAAAAACCAACAAAAAGAACCAAATCCAAAACAGACACCAAGAACAAAAAAAAACCCAATCAGAAGGCAAGGCAGCATTTCATGCCCTTTTCAGATCAGAAACCAAAGTGAGTGAAAAAGGCAAACTTTGGGCTGCAAACCTCACTAAAACAATCTACTAGTGTAGCACACACTGTATGAAACCAGACACTGAATTTAAAGAAAATGTCCCCCAAAGCTGTTGATTTCAGCAGTCCAAGTCTTGCCCTTGGCTGGGGAGTTGGTCACAACTCTGATGTAAAGTGAGGGACTGTTCAAACCTCTCTGCCTCAAATGCAAGTTTTAACCACGTATCAGAATCCCTGGGAAGCACAACTTGTCAGTGCTCCAGGCCAGACAGATTCACTTTTTCAGGCTTTGCATTTCCTGGGACTCTCTGAGTAAACACAAGAGGAGCCTCCACTGACCATATAACTTGGCCTCCTCCACCAGCTTCTGGCTTCTTTGCCTCACGTTTTCTGCATCTGCCAAGGCACGCTTGTACTTGTCCTACAGAAGGAAAAACAGTGAGAGATTTTATTCCTGCTAAGTCAGTAGCTGACAATAATTCTAACCAGCATATTTGAATAAAGCATTTTAAACAGTTTCATGGCCTAAATCCACCATCCAGAGGAATGTGAAGACAACATACAATTATCACAGCACCCTTCCTACCAAGGCAGCTGCTTCCTTCACTTTAAAGAAAAGTGAGGGAAAGAGAATATGATTGTTTTCCAGACTTTCAGTATTTGACAACAAATTAGCTGGAAGAAATTTTTCTCCCTATGGATCTATCAAGTTTTATAAATCCAAGATTTCTGCTTTTTCTGCTGTGTGCTTGCAGAAAGCCTTCATGAGCCATGAGACACTTTGACACTATAGCAAATGAGATTCAGCCTAGCGGCGACTTTCCAATCATCTCTTCCCTCTCTATACAGAGTGCCCTCCAGTTTTTCCAGCCTTTACAAACTAACAAGTCAACTCCTCTGTTGCTCAGGTCCAGTTTTGGTCTGTCCCCAGCAATATGGCCACCTAACAGCAGATGTACTAAAACTGAAACTCAATAAAAGTAATAAAATAAAAACTCAGGTTGAGCACTTCCCCACCTAACCCAGAACTCTGGGCTGGAGTCGTGCACAGGACAGAATGAAAGGAACACAAATCCACACAGAGGGGATGAGATGCTTCAGCCTCATGTTTGCTCTCCCTCAGACAAGTTTGATGCTTCCGAAGCAGGGCATGAGTACACTACTGTATAAATCCTAAGATTCATTAACTCTGGAAAGTTGGCAGCTGTTCCCAGAAAGCCACCTCATAACACACACAAGTGCACACACCACACATACACTCAAATCCTTTCATGACTTCTAAAAACTTTCTCAACTGAGCAAAACTCATGTCAAAACTCAGTAATAAATTTTTAGGCTGGAGAGGATCCAATTCCATCCAGATATTGGAAAGAAAACATCCAAAATTTCAATTTTGGACCAGGAATGCACTTCAGTTCTTGCAGCATATCTACTCTTAGGTTTAAAGAAATGCTCAAATTTCAGGGTTTGTTCAACAACTAAACAGGAGTCACACAACTGTATCCAGAATGTGCTCTGAGAGCCCGCAGTGAAGGCATTTGGGCACAAAATTTTTAAGGTGTGCAACCTGGTAACCCCAAGACACTTACAGTAACTTCCTTTAGTTGTTCTTCCAGTTTAGCCTTTTCTTCAGCTAATAGTTTTTCAGCAGAGCTGGATTCAGCCTTCTGACTCTGGTCCTCCTCCAAGTTCTGGCCAGTATTTTTCTGTTGTGTTGCTGCACAAAGCAGTCGTGGAGAAGTTCTAATGCAGAAACACGGACAGTATTAATCAGTTGCTTATTTTGTAAAATATTAGCATTTTCTAGACATACTGGACACTTCATTTGACATACCAGTGTCTACAGAATTCTCACATCAGAGCACAAATTAACACAATTCTAGGCCGGTGAAAACTGTGCAGAGCCCGCCACAAGGAGCAACATTTAAACCGTAACAAAAAGTAACTGCCGCAAGATACTGGCTTGTAAGTGACCATTACATCCAATTTACCGTCACAACGATTGTGAGGGGAATTTCGAGCGCGTTTTCAGCACGGTGCTCAATCAGGAACGGATTCCGTGATGCAATCGCCTGCAACAGCGTCCCAGCAAACACCGGGAGCGCAGGGCTCGGTGCGGATCGCTGGGAGCAGCGCCTGTCCCTGCGGCACGGCCAGCACAAAGGGCCGTCCCACATAAATAGCGCGTGTTTATCGCCTCCGGGCGGTTCCCTGGCCGAGCGAGCTGAGCCGCCCGAGTGAATCCGCCCGGGCGAGGCCGTGGCTCGGCCCGCGCTGACAGCAGGGCTCGGATCCCGCCCGCCGCACCGAGACCCCGGGCCCGGACCCCTTCAGGCTCCCCGCAGAGCCGGGCCGCTCTCCCGAGGATAGCGCGGGAGGGCAGCGAGAGCGGCGGGGAATGCAGGGCGGCCTCGGCCCGTCCCGGCTGCCGGACGGGGCTCCCCGGGGCGTGAGGGACCGCAGCGCGGCGGGGCCGGGCCTCGCTCTCCTCGCGGCGCTGCGTTGAGCGCGGCCCCGTCCCGAGTGCCCAGTGCCGGGCGGGTGTTGCGTTGCGGCCCCGCACTCACCTCAGCGCGGCGCTCAGCAGCGGGTGCAGCGGGAGCCGCGGGCGCAGCGCGCCCCGCACGCACTGGGCCACGGCCGCCATGGCGCCTTCCTGCCCGCCGCCGCTGCGCCCGCCCCCCGCCGCCCCGCCAATCAGAGGCCGGGAGTGACACGCCATGAACCAATCAACAGGCGGGCGGGCCGAGAGTGACGCGGCAAGCAGCCAATCGACAGGGCGTCCTTGGGGTCTCGCGCCGAATGGGCGGGGCGGGGGGCGGGGCCCGTGGCCGTTCCGGGTAGCGCGCGGCTCCTCCCCGCCCTGACGCACGTGGGCGGTGCGCGCGGGGCCGCCATTTTGGTTGGTGAGGGGGCGCGAGGGACGGGCACGTGGTGTCACCGTCAGTGCAAGGTGTGTCACAGTATCGCTGTCACCGTCACCGCAAGGTGTGTCACAGAGTCACTGTCACTGCAAGGTCTGTCACAGTATCGCTGTCACCGTCACCGCAAGGTGTGTCACAGAGTCACTGTCACCGCAGCGTGTGTCACAGTGTCACTGTCACCATCACCGCAAGGTGTGTCATGGTGTCACTGGCAGTCACCACAGTGTGTGTCGCAATGTCACTGTCACTGCAGGGTGTGTTGCGGTGTCAGTATCACTGCCGTGTGTGTCGTGGTGTCACCGTCACTGCCACTGCAGTGTGTGTCATGGTGTCACTGTCACCACGGTGTGTGTCACAGTGTCACTGTCACCACAGTCTGTGTCATGGCGTCACTGCCACTGTCATCACAGAATGTGTCGCAGTGTCACTGTCACCACAGTGCGTGTCACAGGGTTGCAGCGTTCCTGTGCCAGTCTGACCATCCCAGCTGGTTCCAAGTGCTGGGTACCCCCATCACCAGTCACACCCATCAGCATTTCCAGTCTCCACGTAAGGGTTTCCATCCTGTGTCCACACAACGCTCGCTGTAACTGCTGTGTGTGCTCACGCTGGACAGTAACTTCATTTAGTGGAATCCTGAGCTTTCATCAAACGGGATAAGTGTGGCTAATCCACTGCTTCCAGACTCGGCCACCTGCTCACACAAGCTGTTGGCACCAGTGTCCCATGTGCTGGGCCCTGCTTGGGGGTGCTGGGGGGCTGAACTTCAGCAGCGTTGGCAAATGGTTTGTCATTATCCTGTAAAGAGAGAGACAAAACCAATCGAGGTCGTGTGTTTATCACACAGCCCTGAGTGAGCACTGGATTGTGCACAGATCTGAACACCAGCTGTTGGCCTGATTCCTGCATGGGTTTGTGCCCTCTCTGAATGAAATATGGAGGATAAAGATGCAGATTCCATACTGCAAATCCAGTTATGCTCCGTTCAAGGGAATGACCAAAGTGTTTGTGAGGAAAGAAGCCGTGGAAAGGGTTTCTGGCTTGTTCCCTTCAGGATGTTGCTCAGTTGGGTGGAACTTGGGCAGAGTGCACCGAGTGTTCAGCAGAGCCTTTGTTGGGGCAGGGTGGTGTGTCTGGGGTGAGCTGTGTCCCTGCCTCTGCAGAAAGCAGGAGAAATGGTTTATGAGGTCACTGGCTTCATTCCAAGGAATTGTGTTTTGCCAATGGCTGTTCTGTGCTGGAGGGGACACTGGTGCAGTCCCAGGCTTGCCTGTGCAGCAGGAAGGGTGTGTGCCATGTGCTGTCTGTACTCGGAGTGATTGTCCTGCTGTCAGGATTTGCTTTCCAGAAAGTCAGTGAGCCACAAAGTCCAAGCTTCATCCTCAGAAATA
>JAWWLZ010000139.1:62094617-62105465 GCA_035041345.1 Poliocrania exsul
CATGGGTTTGTGCCCTCTCTGAATGAAATATGGAGGATAAAGATGCAGATTCCATACTGCAAATCCAGTTATGCTCCATTCAAGGGAATGACCAAAGTGTTTGTGAGGAAAGAAGTGTTTGTGTGGAAAGGGTTTCTGGCTTGTTCCCTTGAGGATGTTGCTCAGTTGGGTGGAACTTGGGCAGAGTGCACCGAGTGTTCAGCAGAGCCTTTGTTGGGGCAGGGTCGTGTGTCTGGGGTGAGCTGTGTCCCTGCCTCTGCAGAAAGCAGGAGAAATGGTTTATAAGGCCAGTGGCCTCATTCCACGACAACTGTTTGATCCCAAGGAATTGTGCTTTGCCGATGGCTGTTCTGTGCTGGAGGGGACACTGGTGCAGTCCCAGGCTTGCCTGTGCAGCAGGAAGGGTGTGTGCCATGTGCTGTCTGTACTCGGAATGATTGTCCTGCTGTCAGGATTCGCTTTCCAGAAAGTCAGTGAGCCACAAAGTCCAAGCTTCATCCTCAGAAATACTGAAAGAAATAGTTGAGGAAATCTACTCAGATGCTGATAATTCTGAGGAAGCGTCAAGGAGAGTACAAGGAGAAAACCAAGAATAGCTATAAAGGACAATACCCACAGAAAGCCACAAAGAGACAGAGAAAGCAAGTGGACCTTTAGGTCTGACATTTTTAAAATGTTTCCTGAAAATATTATTGGTTCCTTACACAACCTAGACTAGCAGTCTGTCTGTCTCACCTTTATTGTCTGTTGTTTTTCCCCTGACAGTCTTAGTATGTACCTACCTACTTCAGCTTTTCTTCATTCTGTGCTGCCTATGGTCTTTGGAAGTTGTGCCTGATTAATGATTGATCACAAAATCACAGAATGGATAACCAAAGGTTGAGAAGAGCCCTCTGCCAGCATCTCTCATTAATAACTGAGGAAATACATTGGACTCAATATGTCTGTAACAAATTCCTTCTTGTATTAGAGCCCATTTACCCCAAGTGACAGTTCATAGGCCTTCTACAAACAAACTTTAAGGTACCCTGGAGTGAAAATGCATATAGTTGTGATTTGTCTCAAGAAAAACCTGCAGCTGGCACAGATGCTGATGGGTCAAGACTGAACATGTGCTGCACAGAGGAGTATGTGAGTTTATTGGACCTTGTTTGTATCATGGCAGGTGTTGGCTCTAAGTACTGTCCTGCTTCAACCAGGAGAACCCCAAGACTTTTTCTTACCTTGTTCTGGCTCAGACTGTTGCAGGCTGTTCTGGTTTCATTGCAGTGCCACCCTGTGGGCTGGGTGTTCTTAAACTCATTGAGCACTGAGCAGCTGTTGCTGGACCTGGCTGACACTCACAGGTGTTCAGTATCAAGAACAATTTTGTTTTCCAGCAATCCTCTCCATACCAAGCAGGCTTTGGCTCTTCACATGAACACCAGGTCTGAATATGATTTGATGGCAAGTAATGCTTATCCTGAATTCTAAACTATGAACCAGCTGCTGCTTTTCAACTTGTAGTTACAAGTGACTGTGACCTCTAATTTCTGTGGGCTAATGATAGAGTCAAGTAGTCTGCATATCATTCCCAGTTCTGCCAGTGATTAATTTTGTCTTGTGCAGTTACTTCATTTCCACATTTCTGCAACTACAATTAAGGTCAGTAATCTCTCAGTACCTTATAAGAAAGTTTTTTTGTGAGCACGAGGGAATTACTGTGGTTTTTTGAAAATTCAAAACATCAGCTGAATAAATCTCTTTTTTATTATTAATATTACATTTTTAGTAAAGAGACTTGTAATCCTTCAAGTTGAAAAATGCCACAAATGTAAGATTTGTGCTTGAAAACTTAAATAAAAAATTAAGGTATTCCTGTTTCTCTATAAAAATCCCAAACCTAGTTCTGTCTCCTAATGCTAAGATGCAGCCTTTTGATACTCAGCCAGCAGACAGAATATTGTTATGTTTGTGCTTCAAACATGAACTTCATTATTAATGCTTTTGAGGGTAAAGGATAAGGGTATCATATCATCTCCAATTAGATAGGTGTCCTCCAAATCAGAACCAAACATTGAGCTGTGGTGGGAGCAACTGTGTGTGGGAAAAAACCTCCCAAAATATCTCTGTAAATGTTCTAGCAGTGACCTTTCAGGCCGGTTACCAGGAAACACCTGAATCAAATTTAAAAATGTTAATTTTGGTGTAATGCTGCTACTTCACTGTGGAGCAGTGGAGACAATCAATCATTCTTGTGGTCTTTGGAAAGCATCACAGATCAAACCACATAGCCATAGTATTTATTCCACAGTCCATTGTGGGAGGATGTCTAGAGAAAAATTAAGGGACTGATCCTTGTGTAGAAAATACTAAGTTTGTCTTCTGTGAGGGTTATTGAGACTGAGGATCAGCTACACCCTGGGTCCATTTCAGACAGAGGACAATAAAGATTAAATATTACTTGAATCTAGAAACATTAAATCCTGAAATGCAGGTTGGGATGTGTGATGGGAGATAACCTCATTTAGTTAGAGCAGTACTAGAATGGCTGATCTGTACATTGAGAATTTATAATTTTTAATTCAAATATTTTAAGAAAATGACTCCCAAGAGTCATTGTGTAATGCTTACTTTCTGCCTCGTTTCTCTTTAGGCTGAAAATACAGAATTATACATATTGCTCTGATTATAAAGAGTATTTTTGGCTTCCCATAGCTTTTTGCTAACTAGTTTGAAAGGTACATTTTGTAACCATCTTGTTGCCTGGAGAGTGTTGTTGCTGTGTTGGAAGTCTAATAGCTATAGCCACAGGGCTCTGAAGAGAGCTAATTAGAGCAATTTAGAATAACAAAAGTTCTATTCCTGAGAGGACACTGAAGAGATCCTTCCCCAAAGCAGCATGCCACAATTTCAGAGGCAATTTATAGTAATATTCCTGCCTAAGTCATCTGGTATCCCAAGGATATAAAAGTCTGGATATCTACAGTTTGTTCTCAGCCCTCATGTTATCAGGGGCACTTGTGCATGCCTTGTAACATTCCTGGAGATATAAAAATGGAAAAACTCTGTCAATCAAGCATTGTCTGTCTTTCTTTAGGTACCAGTCAGAACCAAGCTGTTCAAATGCACAGAAACAATCTACTGTCATGCTGATGTGGCTTTCCACCTTGAGACAAATTTACTCAGCATTGAGAGAAGCATTGTCAAATCCATTATGATTTTTTTATTGTGGTATCATGAATTTTCTTAGTATTTTTCCTAAAAATAAATTGTTGCCTCTTGACTTGCCAGAAGAATTGGACAGAAGGGGTGGTCAGGTATCTGGTCACATTCAGATTTGCCAAGAAGGCAGCAGGTGTTGGTGTCTATTTCTTCACACAGCGTAACAACACAGTGCTGTTACTGGAATAGTACTTTGACATTCAAATCTGCGTTTTTCTTTATTAATTTTTCATTAAGATTTGATAAATTAGTTGCTGTGGGCCTGTTTCTGCTGCCACTGTGTACAGGTGATTTGTATTAGTCAAAGGGCACTGTGTACACAGAAGGACTGCCAGCCCAGGTGCTGGCAAAGAGGCTGCCAGGAGCACCGTGAGAACCTGAGGTGGAGGTTTATTGCTCTGGTGTGACTTGTGCCAGTGTTTCTCCCTTGCTTTTGACACACTTTTGTGGTGGCTGAGAAGATGTTGAATGGCAGGGGTGGTTGGGCCAGCGCACAGAGCTCTGTTACAGCGCCGTGTTTTAGGCTTGGATTCCCAGTGCAGTCCCTTTGGAAGGCTGTTCTCTGTGCTCCCAGCTGGATGACAGAGGAGGAATGCTCATTCTGCTGATGTTGTGCAATGGTTTTGAAAAGCTGTGATTGAAGGAAGCATAAAGCAAAGCTTAAAAAGGTTATCTTCTGCTTTTATTCAACTCTAGAAAGCAGCAAGAGCTTTTAATTGTGTTCCTATATTTAGTGAGTGGGGAGCACTCCTGTGGTACCACTGCTGTGTTCCATTTAATCCTAATCTGGCTAGATGAGTTTGACCAGAATGGGAACAAAGAGTTCAGCTAAAAATAGCTGGAGTGGGAGAGAACAAAAAGCTTCCAAAAATCTGATTGCCATGTAAATAAAATCTACCTAACACGTTTTTGGTGCTTTGTGTGAAGGTCACAGTCTCTGAACCTGGATTTACACTGTCCCTAAAATAAGTCCTTCACACTTATTTCACTTTCTACAAGTATCTCTGAGGGCACAACTTCAACCCTGTTCTAGGGGCCCATATCATGTAAAACTAGACTGATGAATTTAAGGGAATGTGTCTTCAAAATCAGTTGGGTTCTATTACTGTGGTGTATCTCTGGGTTTTGGATATAAAATTTGAATGTAAAGCCAGTGCCAGCCAGGTACAGATAGAACTGAAGGAAAGCACTACATGCACAGTGCTGGCACCTTGTTCAGAAAGCAAGAACATGGCTGCTTTAAGTTTTCTAATAGTTGCCACCCAAAGTAGTTTCACTGCTTTTCTAAAGGTTGCCTCAGATTTATGAATCACCTCAGGTTAATGTGTTATTAATCAATCAGAAACTGGCTGAGAATTATTGGTTCAGCACTGTGAATTCTCTTGTGCTAGATGCTTATAAAATAAAATACCAGGAAGGGAATCTGTACTTTCATGATAGGTATTAAATAGGAATTCTGCTGCTATAGCTGAAACCAGGGAGTCGTTCCCTCTGACTCCATTACCAGCTCCTGGTCTCTGCACTGTTCTCACATTTTACCAGACAAGCTGTTTCTCATCACCTTTACAACCCATCACCATGTCTGCTGTGTTTGGAGTGGGAGAGCCTCTTTAAGCACTGCTTCCATCCCTGCTTAGTCCTTCTCAGGCTTTGCACAAGCCATCTTTGCCTAAGGACACCTTCACCTTTTTGATGCTGAGCACTGCACTGTGCTCATTTCTGGAGGTGTGTGACTGGCACCTTCTGCTCTGGTCCATGATGCCAGTGTTTGTTCAAAATTATGCCTATGCTGTGGAAAAGCATCAGCCTGGAGAATCCCTGCTCCACTGTGGCTTCTCTTTTACCTCATCATTATTATCAAACAAAGCAGACTCTTCCATTTCAAAGAGCTTCTGGCTTTCTTTATGACTACTGCTGTCTGTACTTTATTAGACCACCTTTCCTTGCTTGCTTAATTTGTAATTTAATACTGTTTTTAAAATTGTATTTCTATTGTCTTTTGAAATGTGTTGATTACTTTTCTATGACTTCTCAAGTGCTTTGGCTGGCAAAGTCTTAATGAATAAAATTACTGTCATGTTACAGCTATAAAAATCCACTCCCTCCGTGGAATGGGACATGCAAGTTTGTAGAAGCTGAGGAAAATGAAAATCATAAAATATAGGTACCTTGAAGTGATTTTAAGTAAAATAAGAATGCATAGGAAAAATATTTGTAATACTATTTTGCAGTTATGAACTGTTGGAGCATTGGTCTTCCTAGTTTTGTATTATGCACATATACTGAATGGTGTCTCTGTGCTATTATTACAGTACTGTTTGCGCTGTGGGACAGCTCCATCCAGGCTAACTTTGCAGAAGCTGAAAGCTGACAGTAGTCAGGAAGTACCAAAGAATTCCATATGTGCTGGAAAATCTGCTTAAGTGTCCCAGCACATTGTCATGCTAGTTAACTGGTTGTGTTTTCTGAAAGCTACAAATATCTGAGGCAGCTTCTATCTCATGCAGCTCTTTACTGCTTTGCAGGTAAATCAGTGACTGTCCACACATTGATTTGACAGTTTTTCTGTTATTTGGAAAGAAGGAGCTGTTTTGGACTGCTGGTTGTTGTTTTTCAATAACAATTTTTAATACCTTGGTACAAACCCAAGTGAATAAAAGATGTATAAACAAGAAGTGAAGGATTCAGAGATAACTCTGAGAGCTGTAAAGTAGATGCTGTACTTTTCTGCCAGAAGACAGCATGACAGACTCAGAGGATCAGTTCTAATGATTCTCTGCATCACAAATAACTGTGTTTCAGAGCCAGCCAAGTTTTCCGTAAACTCTGGCTAAACTATGTAGATCATGTTAGTAGTTGGCCAGCACAGCTACAAGCAAGGTCAGGCAAGAGCATAGCACAGGAAACAGTTCTGCATTAATGACAATTTCCTTGTTACATCTTGTGGTTTGTAAGGAATCATTTCCCAGCTGGGGGCAATTTGAGGCAGAAGTAAATTTACCCAGATTTTTATTTTTCAGCTATTCCCTGCCTTTGTAAGGGCTCTGCAGATCAGTAAGTGCAAAATGCTGGTGCAGTCAGGTGATGACTTAAGGCAGTCTCAGCTTCTCAGGCAGAGCAAGTGAATGGGAGAGACAGGATACATTTATCTTGTGGTGACACAATGTGATGGGCTGACCGCAGGCTGGCAACAAAGCACCCACCAGCCCCTCGCTCAGTCCTCCCACAACAGGAGCGGGGGAGAGGATTGACGGGCAAAAGCAAGAAAACCTTGTAGGTCAAGATAAAGACAGTTAATAGCTGAAGGAAAAATGAAAAGGGGCAATCACCACTGCTCACCCACAGAGTGATGCCCAGCCAGCATCTGAGCAGTGACTGCCTAGGAAAGACTTCCTCCCCAGTTTTATTAGTGAGCATGGCATATGGCATGGAATAACCCTTTGGACAATTTGGGTCGGCTGTCCCAGCCTCCTGTTTGCCACCAGCCTCCTGTTTGCCACCAGCCTCCTGTATGCTGGGTGGGGGCAGAGGGGGAACCAGAAGTGGCCTTGGCACACGGTAGGGACTTCTCAGCATTAGCTGAAAATCAGTGTATTATCAACACTGTTTTAATAATAAATCTAAGACATGGCATCTTACAAGTTGCTGTGAAGAAAATTAACTCCATCCTAGGCAGAGCCAGTGCACAATATAATGGATAGGCCTGACCCTACAGTGAGATCAGCACTCTGCTAACTCTAAACATGACCTGACTATGTTTGTCTCTTCTCTTCTGCTTTTCTTGAGTTCATGTTAATGGCATGTATCCAGTTGAGATAAATATGGGTATCTTAAACTGCTGATAAATTTTATGAAAAGTGTAAGCAAAATTTTCAAATGAAATGACTGAAATTGTGCATCTGATCTCTACTTGTGCACATAAATATTTTGATCTTCAGACATTTTCTTCACTTATAGTTCCAGAAAATTTGTAATAGGCTTCATTTTAAAGGGGTTGTGTATTCATCAATTTTTGTTTGCTTTTCATGACAGATTTTCATTGTATATTTAGGTAAAATTCTAGTTTGGATAAATCTGTAAATTTAGATAAATATAAACCTCTGGCTTACAGAAACTTGTTCCTGTCTCTGTTTTCTTCTAGAAAAGCCTGTGGTGAAATCACTCTGTTTAGGGACTTTCTGGATTGCCATTTCTAGCCCTGTAAACACTTCTACTTTACTTGAGCTCGTATTTTTATGTGAAATTTGTTACATTAGTTTCTGGAATGGAAGATCACTTGGAGCAGAGGAGCTGAGGTGGCATGTGACATGAGATGGAAGTGGTAATACAGCAATACATTAATAAAACCAAGCAGTGTTTTGACCTACAAAGGGTCAAAGAATAAGTTGAGCATTAGGCTTCATTTCTTTTGGCCAGTGAGATCAGTGTGGAACTTCTGTATCTGTCATTTGGGCTGACAATCAGTTTTCTGTGTTTTCCATGATGTAAGTTACAAAGTGAGTGATCCAGGTGCTCAGTCTGTGCAGTCCTGTTGTAGACACCTCACACATCCCACCTGGCCTCCAACAGCTGTTCCAGAAGTGCACAAGCCCAGTAAGTCTTGTTTGATTTCTACCAGCCACATCCTGATGCTTTTAGATACCTATTTTTAGGCACCTGAATCACTTTTCAAACATAAGTTCTAGCAAATAAGTCAACACAAGTCCTGTAAGCCACAGGTTTGCAGATAGTGTATCAGCCACATCACTGGAGCTGGTGTGCAAGCTCCTCTGTGCATGTCAAAAGAAGAGCATCTATCTCGAAGAAACTTAAGGCCCAAAAAGCTGCTTTCTGTCTTGCAGTCAGTATACAGCTTTGCTTCATTTGGCTTTGTCTGCCTGTGCATCCCCTTATTCATATATTGGCTTGGCTTTTGGCAAAATTATTTATGCCCTTTCCAGTCTGCCTTACAGAATCATCCTGAGGCCTTTGTTTGGCTCAGTGTTCTGTCTTCAGTCTGTTTTCCCTGGCTCTACTCTTATCCTGCTTCACGGTATTTCTTGTGTCTCTGACTCTTGTCACTGGTTGACTCAGTTGTTTCAGGAGATATTCTGTCTTTTGACTCTTCCATTTTATGCTCTGTCTGGTGAGCTGGCCAGAAATGTGAGGGTCATCCTACCCTGGATTTGAGTCACCTGAGTGCATCCCCATGTGTTATGTTGAATTCCTAAATATTTACCAGCATGTTCTTCTTGCTTTGAACCTTAAGAAAACATCAGGACAGAAGCTTTTAAACCAAACCTTTGGCCAGAGTTGGCTTGGGATGCTCCTTAAAAGCCTCCTATTGTATTTCACAAGAAATGCTGTCACATGTGCCACACAGAAGTGGCAGCCAGCATACACCAGATTGGAAAGATCTGTTATTTTCCTAAAGTTCTGGAGTGAAAAGAACATGCCTGTGAAAATATCTAAGTAATATATTCTTCTTATACTGTACTTTGTGTTCTGTAAATGCTCTTGAAACTCAATAAAAACAAATTGTACCTAATGTATTCTGTGTTGTGCAAGGAGACCAAGCCTTTCCTCCTGATTCGTTCATGTTTGAAAAAATGACATTGCACATAAAAATCCTATATTAAAAATAGTAATTCCTGATGTTTTAATATATTTTTCCCATAGTTAAAGAAGAGTAGGAAGTATAGGAGTGTTTGTTTATTTTTACTGCTCTGAAAATATTTCTATTTTTGACAACATCTGGCATCAAGAGCAACAAAAAATAATAAACCATACTGAGTGTTCGTGCTCTGATGTTTTATGTCTAGTCAGGAAAGACAGAGTACAGACAATTGTTTAGCTGCAGTAAAGTTCTCATTTTTATTGTGCAGAGCTAAATTTATCCTTGGCGTAATTTTTCTGAAATCAGCAGTTATTTCTGCCGGGCACGAGAGGGACCTGCTCTGATTGTTGCTGTTCTGGGAGGGGCTACACTCCAGCAAAGTTTCCTCCTTTCAGTGGAATACACATGCACAGGTAAACTGTGTGTACCTCTGCAACTTCCTGTATTGTTGTAGCCAGCAGGGCCAGAAGGGCACAGGAACTGGAATCTGTGCCTTTTGGGTGGGTTGGGTGAGCTTTGGTTGTTCCAGGGGAACGATGCTGTTCCTTTTCACATACTTCTTCTGAAATGCTTTACCATAGACCTGATAGGCAGAAACCTTCTTTAGAAACAAGTTGGGTTTAGTACTCATGAGGTGTCCAGACTTGATATTTTCTACAGAGTTTCCAGAAATGAAAGTGGGGGGGAAAGTTTTGGTTTTTAAAATAATCTTCTAGTGTTGAACCAGAGTATTTTGTGGTTATTAAAAAAACCCCAACAACAACAACAAAATCAAACCAATAGGCTGATAGGAGTTTTTCCAAAACTTCTGTTTTAATAAAATAAATGTGTCAGAAAGGAATGGAAGAGTACAAAGTTTAGACAGACATAGGATCCAACTGAGATTTTTACATCCAATTTCTATTTTGAGATTATTTATTTTTCCTCATTAGACGGTACAGACCCAAACTGAGTAAGTTCTCTGTAAACTGAAGATTCATAATTCACTCCCAATATTTCATATTCCAGTCTCCCTTGTATTAGTATGAAAATCTTGATTATTAATAGAGCTCATTAATTTTTTTCTCCTTCCTTGGAAGTATCACATTTCCAGAAATATATATTGTTCATTTCTGTGCCTGCTTATTTTTATTTATTTTTAATGGATTCTCACCCTCTCACCAGTAGCATTATGTATGATACAGGTTGCCATGGTAAACATGAATTTTTTATTAACTTTGTAAATATTAATTTAAAACATGAGTATCTGGGAACTGAGATGTTAACACTGCTTTGGAGGTTTTCCTGCTCCTGATGTGACAGAAATTATGTATGGAGTTAAAAATGCGAAAAGCAACATGTCTTAGGAAGGAGGTCCTGTAGTGATAGTACAGCAGCCTGAGGGCACAGAAATGTGGGATATTTGCATGTGAACCAAAGACAATAGGAGGTCAGACATAACCTGCTGAAAGTTATTACTAGAGGGGACATGGAACCAAGGTTCAAATTTTAAACTCCTTTACATTCCTGACCAGTTGCAGTCAGTTCTTTGCATCAGAGAGTGACCAACTGGCTGAGCTAAATCTGATATAAAAAAGAGAGTGTGAAGAGACATGGTCAGCTTCAAGGCTGGGACGGGCACCGGGCTGGCTTTCTGAATGGCTTTATGTCCACCTTGAAGCACTAAACAAGCAATTTTAGGCATATTTTGGAACACTCCTGGTTAGACAAATTTCACTGAGCTCAGAGGAAGTTACCTGCTAGGACATTCTTGAACATTTACTTTTCTATATCCCTTAAAACTCACATCCTTCAGCCACTGTGAAATGGGTCCAATGCTGCTTTCTTTCCTGAGAGGTAAGGAAACAAGTGTTTTTTGGGTAGGAAGTAGTGTTATCCAATTGATTTTTTTTTTTTCATAACCTGTGATTCCTGATGATTTCTGTTCATCCATGGTGTTATGACACAGTGTTTGTTTTTTCACAGGGGAAAAGCAGAAAGTTATGAGGTGGTTGTTGTATTGCCCTGGGACTTTGACTCATATTTGATGCTGTCACTGAAGAGTGATT
>JAWWLZ010000139.1:62111201-62126492 GCA_035041345.1 Poliocrania exsul
ATGGTGAATTAAGTACTTCCCTGGGCAGCCAGTTCCAGTGCATCAGCATGAAGGGGCAATGCACCCTCAGCAAGTTCGTGAATAATGCAGAATTGTCTGTGTGGGAGGAGAGCAGTTGATATGACAGATCAGAGCAGAGATTCTATATAGAGGGACCTCCACAAAAGGGAGGAATGGGCTAGTAGAAGCCTCATAATGTTCACAATACAAATGCAGTGTTCTGCCAAGACAAAGTAGTACGGGCAGGGGGCCAGCTGGATAGAAAGCAGCTCTGCAGAAAGACCCGGGGAGTCCTGGTGGGCAGCGAGGTGATTGTGAACCAGAAGGAACATCCTCAGAGCAAGGAAGGCCAACTGCACCCTGTGCAGCCTTGACAAGGCTGTAGCCAGCAGATCAAGTGGTGGTTCCCTCTGTTCATTACTTACAAGACCTCACATAGAGAACTCTGTTCAATTTTGACCTTGGGTGGAAGCCAGAGAGGAATAAACTAGAGCAAGTCCAGCAAGAAGTGAGTAAGATGGTTAGGGAACTGCAGCATAGGAAAATTAAGAAAAGTTAAGGCAGTGCAAGGAAAAGTTGAGAGTTCTGTGTTCATTTATGATGGACAAATTAAGGCTAAGGGATGATCTAACTGCAGTCTTCCATTACCTCTAGGAGGGATAGAGAGAGGATGGAACCAGAAATGCTAGAAAGCCAGATGCAATGGATACAAGTTGCTGCATAGAAATTCAAAGGCATTAGGAAAATTTCTTAGATATGAAGTAGTTTTATTTCACAGAGAAGGGTGTTTAGGTACTGGAATAGGTTGCCCAGAGAGGCTGTGCAGTCTCTGTACTTGCAGATACTGTAATTTGTTAAGTCCTTGAGCAACCCAGTTTCATTTTGAAACTAACCGTGTTTTGAGGAGGAAGTTGGGCTTGTTGATCTTCCGAGGTTTTTTCCAACCTAATTATTCTGTAATTATCCCATTTCACAATAAGTCTTCACCTCTGGAGGTGACATCCATCTGAAAAGTAGGAGAGATGTAGGGTGGAGTTGCGAAAGAAGTGTGAGGTTTGGAAGTTATTCTGTGGACTTTCCTAGAAGATGTTTTAGTTCTTAGGTTAGTCCTTGAGACATCTTTCCTCCTGATTTCCATGGGTTATCAATCCTTAGAAGTGTCACAGAGCTCAGGTAATGTGTGAATAGCAGCATGGTCCAGCGTGCAGGACTGAGCTGGCTTCTGGACTTGACCGTGCTGCTTCCTTGATAATGTATAAGTCACAGGTTTGTTTTCCTCTCCCATTCTTTCTCTATGTAGGCTGCCAATCTTTTGGCTCAGGAAGTGAATTTTAACTGGCTGTTTAGCATACAGCACACCAGGACCTCATATTGGGTAAGCCTCCAAGTGCTGCTTTTTGTAAAACAGTCTGAAAATGAACAGTACTGCAAAAATGCAAAATGTTATAGCTGGAATTTCTGTCAGATTACATTTGTTGTGTAACATTGAGAGAAAATGACACCCTCAATGCTATACTGCTCCCAGAGAGACACTTAAATAACTCGTATTGTAAATGGAAGTGTTAGCAATGGTGAGTGGAAACTGGGATTGAATTAGAGTAATCTGGAGGAGAAAGGCTGAAGAGTTTTGTTGCAGCTAATGGGACAAGACAGGGGAAAAGAGTCTGGATATGCTCATATGACTCTGCTTGTACCTTGGCTCCCTTCTCTTCCCTCCTCCCAAAATAAAACTAAACCCACAGGGTCTGAAATCCTTATGTGACTTGGTGGAAGACTTTCTGTGGATTCTGTAACATTAGTTCCTGGAGGGTACTTGACTTCCAATTAATGTTGATGTAAAGTGCTCACAGGATTTATGAGCCATAATTAAGGAAAATAACTGATGTGGACTGCTGCCATAATCTGTTGAGAGTCTCTTGTAGCCAACTTTGCAGCCACTAGAATTGTTTCTGGCAGTACTACAGCTTCCTTTCTTCCCATTTCCAAAATGGAAGTGTCTGATCAGGCTGTGTCCCTGCATCTTCTTACAAAGGCAGCCGCAACAACTGTGGAAATGAGTTCAGAAACAAATGAATAGTTCTAATTGTGTTGCCACTGAGGCTATAGCAGAGCAGCCATGCATACAACCACTCCGTGGCCAGGGGCAGATCAGTGTTATTACCTTCTTCTGGTCTGTGCAGCTGTGGGTGCCGCCAGGATGTGCTGTGGTGCTTCAGCCATGTGAAATTCCTGAATAGCCTGGTTTTGCTGCCACACAACAACATCTGCCAAGTTAATTTCTGACCACTGGGTAGGGGAAGTGTGAACCATGTTTGCTGATTTCCTTACCCTTCCCAAACTGAAAGCTTACATCTGGGACAGCTCAGGATGGGCCCAGAGCTTTTAAAAACTTTTGTTCCCAGCAGATATTTGTCAGAATTCACACCTTTCATAAAAAAAAAAAGATTCTTACCTATTGAGAGTATAAAGCTATGATTTACATTACTCTGGAAGTGGTATTTTTAAGATAAATACTACTTTCAAGTTTAAAATAACTTGTTCTTTGAGCTACTGTGAACATACAACAGGTAATACAGAAAGGTTGGAATTTTGCTTTGTTACTGCCCCTCCTTGCCTCATTGTACCTTGTGAAGTTCCAAGATGTGATCTATAATTTGTAATTATATGCAACTAGAAAGATAATGCAGATCTTGCAGATTTCCAGATAAATCACGAGACTTGACAGGAGAGGGAGGTTTTTTTATCTTTATTATCTTTGTGGCCTCCAGCAAGTCACTGGATTTTGGTGCCTCACCATACGTGTCTGCTTCAGTGGGCTCAGCAGCACAACAGAGACTCTGTATTTATACAGATGTGATGAACTTTTAATGGACAGTTGTGTGAAAATTAATGATACAATTTTGTAAGTCTCAACCCACAATTTAGAGCTCAGCCAGGTAACATGCTTCTGGTGCAAATAATGCTGTTCTCAGCACTGTTGTCTGGAAACTGGATTCAAGTGTGTGCAGGTAGGAAAGCCAAAAACAGTGCCTGAGGTCTGTGAAGACACATGGCACAAAGCAGCTTCTGCCTTTATGTGCAGCTGCATTGCTGTCTGTAGTAACACTGTTTGCATGATTGTCACTGTTACAAGTAGCTTCAGAAGAGGAACTTAGCTCCTTCTGAAATGAATAGGCTATAATTTGAACATCTTGTCTAAGTACATAATTGAGGAAAGGTCTCTTCCACTAGCAAATTGTACGACAGAAAATTCTTGACCTGTGGTAATCCTGGGAAAATTGATCTGCAGCATAATCCTGCACACAAAATGGATTAGTAGATGGCCAGCAGTATCCTGATGTCTTTATCAAGCACAACAGTCCTATTGATTAAGGCTTTTTTTTGGTTGATTCATTCTGTTGTAGACTATGATAACTGCTGTCCATAGTGACACCTGACAAATAGCTAAGTAAAGAGACCCTAAAGTATAATCTACCATCTTTCCTTTTTTGAAACACTTTGGTGATAATGTTGTTTATTCTTATGTTGGCTGGAAAAGAAGTATTTATGCACATACTGCTGTAAATTTCAGTTGGATTTTCTTCGTAGTAATTTTCATGTGATAAAGAGAGGGAGATAAAGTGATAAGAGAGACAGAAAGATCAGTTGAACTATACTGATCTCAAACTGCTGAAGTCATGAGTCCATTTCACTGCAGTATGGAGAATTCTGATTCCTGAATGCATTTTCTTTAGTCTGATGATTTTTAAATAAGCCTTTAAAGTTTCTGTATTTTTAAGGGTTTTGTAGTTTTCTTATAATTATGCAGGGCTAATGGATTGGAGTGTAGTATAGAAGAGGCTGAGTAAAATTTTTTCCTTAAGCTTATGATTCTGGTACCTTTACGTGTGTCATGGTTTAAGCCCAGATGGAAATGAAGGATCTCACAGCCACTTGCTCAACTCTGCCTCTCTTCCCTGACCCTGACAGAATGGGGAGGACAAGCAAAGTAAAACTTGTAGGTTCAGATAAAAACAGTTTAATAATTGAAAATAAAGTAAAATACAGTAATAATGGCAAATGATAATAATAATTACTTTAATAAAATGGGAAAAACAAGTGAGGCACAAAGCAATTGCTCACCACCTGCCAGACCCACCTTCCCAAACCAAGACTGGCTGCACTCCTAGGTGACTGCCCCCAGTTTATATACCAGGCATGATGTTCTGTAGTGTGGAATATCCCTTTGGTCAGTCTGGGTCACCTGTCCCAGCTATGCTCCCTCCCAGTTTCTTTTATGTACCTCCTCATTGGCAGAACACGAGACAAGGACTTGGGATAAACATGACTTAGCAAAAACCCAAAACATCAGTGTGTTATCAACACCATACTCAGTCCAAATCCAAAACACAGCACTGTAACAGCTACTGAGAGGAAACTAACTCTGCCCTAGCTAAAATCAGGACAACATGCCTGTCCTTTTAGTTGATTTAAATTTGTACTGATAAAAAATTGGATTTGAGAATAGACACTAGCCTTAATGCCCTTCCATACACCCACTCTATGAGGATAACTCCTTACTCCTGTCTTTTTACAAGTGGTCTAATTAATTTCAGTGAAACTTGTCACAAGGCTCAAGATTTTTGATGGGTTTAGGGCTTTAAAATTTATTCTAAAATAGTCCAATCCATTTAATTTCTCTATGCAGTTAGACATGAGCACTGTTCTAAGCTTTGACATAGAATACCATGGTTGTGTTCTGCTAGCCAGCTGCAGTGCAGTGTCCCACTCCACGTGTTTGCTTGCAGTTCCTCTACCTTCCATTGATTGATTAACTAATGGGAAAAACAGGCATTGCCTTGAATGTGGCCCATGGACTTATCCTCAGTCACTTCCTTGTCATTACTTGGCTTTATGAAAAAATTAATAAAACAATGGTGTATGACTGGGCTCATTAGAAACATATTTTGTTATTAGGCATCCTATAAAGAACATACTATAATATCAATTACTGGCTTCAGCAGTTTTGGGAAACGGGAGCGTCAAAGTGCATGAAAACCAATATGCACCAATGGTACAGTCATTGATTTTCATAGGACTCAAAAATGGAAATTGATGTTGCAGTGATGACCTGGGTAATTGAGCATTTAAGTGCTTCAGCAGTAGTCCTGTAGGTAAGGCAAGAGATACCCTTCTTTGATGTCTGTTCCATATTAATGAGCTTCATGCTTAGTCTTTTATGCTTGTTTCATTCAGAGTAGACCTTTAAGTAACTTACCTTGAGAGTACTTGGCATCTCGCAGGATCAGGAACTGTGCATGAAAAGCTTGCTGCATTTAATTTAATTGTATCATTTTATTCACTGTTACTCACTCCATCTATCCCAAGGGGAACATAGAGAAAGAAAAAGAGAAAGGAAGGAGTGCCAGTAAACGATAATAGCAGAAAGAAGGAACTAATTTTAAACCACTTTGAAACATGCTTTCTGTAAGCAGTGTTGTCCTCCTAAGTGGTAGAGAGTTTAAAATCATTGAGAAGAACAGCAATAAACTGCAGTTTGCTCCCAGCAGCATAACATAGTGTATTGATAACACCTATTTACAAGCACTGTCTAAAATAGGTTTTTTAGCCTAGGGAAATTGTCAAGTGGATAGGATGCAAAAAACCCCGAAGGATCCTACAGAGGGTTAATAAAAGACTTCATAAGTAGTTGAGTAAAAGGCAAATCAGCAATTACAATCTAGTAGGTTGTTTATGATCATTACCTTTAACTAGCTATTAAATCTTCTAATGGTATTGTCAGCTGCAATATGTAAAACATATATAGAAATCTATACCATCTTTATAACATGTTATGGTCATTTAAGCTTTATAAAATACTTGTAAATGGAACCTTATTATAAGTGTAGCCTGTATTTTGTGTCTTTGGTTTCCACCCTGCAGCAATGCTGCTTGTTGTGCAGATCAATATTAGCTTATTGCTTCTGTGTATTCCCCATCCACCATATGTAAGAAAAGAGGATTTTCTTTAGATTAGCATCCCTGTGCTACTGTGGCATTGTGCAAATGTTATGAATGGCTTCTGAAAGATCAGTTCAGGAAACAACAGAATGAATGTTACCTGTTCCAAAAGAAACATATCCAGCCTTGATCTGAAGGGCTCCCATCTCACAGTGGATGAAATTAGGAGTTAAGCCTCAGTGTGTGTACATGAAACAGTGTTCTCCTCTTCCTCCTGTGCCATAACATCCTACCATGTGGCAAGACCAGCATGGTCTGGGTGGAAGGAAGATCCAGGCTGATCAATGTGTCATTTGGTAGATTCACTGTCAGCCCACTTTGAAGAAGGACAGGATTTTTGAAGCAGATTTCCCAGTAGTCAAAATTTATCGTGCCACTCTTCATGTCACAGAGTGGTTGCAGTTTGGATGAGCTGATTGCTTCCACAAGAAACTAAACCAAAAGATCCACTGTGGGTATGTACCAAATATGCCCCAATCCCTAATAATGAGGGCTTAAACCTTAAACCCATTAACTTCCCTCTGCACCATGAAGGTCTCCAGCAGGAACAGAATACACACCAAAAGGCTCTTGGACATTTGGGAGTTTGTGCAGCACCTGGAAGGTACTTCCCATGCTACATAAAGGCAATTATGCCTTGATGTTTGCTGCTGTTGACCACCATGAAATTTGCTCCTTTTTTTCTTTTCTGTGACAACTCCCACCTCAATATTCTTTCTTTTTCTTTATAAGCACTACCTTGTGTTGCAATATGTCTTTGCCAAACCTAGTTCTGCACAGTACCTTGATCTTTTATACAGTATCTCTTTTTTTCCCATCTTGTTATTGTTTTGGCCCACTCTCCACTGTCTTCCCAAGTGGAAATGTCTTGCTGCTTCAAACTCCCAGAAGGTCCAACAAGGTACATTCAAGATGAAGGTTCTCTTGATAGCAATAACTACACTTTAGGGAGGCACAGTGGATGTGCCCCTGCCAAAGAGATCTGAACAGCTTCTCAGGTGGGATCACACCTCTGAAGCTGACATCAACTTGGATGCTTGTGCCTTGCATCCTTGGGATTGTCATGCAGGGGTCCTGGAGGAGAACTCAGCCTCTAACAACTCTCCAGGGCAAGCCAAATCCCATAAATGCCTCCTGTGTCAACACTGAGGGGTATTTCTTTTACCTGCTGTGTGCTGTGGCCAATCCCCTGTGCCACATTCAGTGTTTTCATTGTGGGTCAGGGCAGGTCTGCACAGCAACTCTAAAGGTCCCTCTTCTTCCCCTTGAAAACAAGGACAAATACAGGCTGGGTTTGTTTCAGAAATCAAGTCAAGGGTTTGTCTTCTTCTCCTGTTATATTAGAAAACTTCAACGTTTTCTAGAACTGTTTATATTTTACCTTTAATTTCAACTTAATTCTAATGAAGGGAAACCATAAGAACAGTACAAATCTTAATATTAGTACATGAACTATGTATTTTAGGTAACTAGCTGTAATTAAGACTTGGCTTGTTTTCTTCCTCTTTCTTGACCTATGTGATAATGAGAAAACAATTCTAATGAATTATTTATCAAGCTTGCTTGTAATGATAAAGTAGAATAAAAACCAAGTAACTTAAATATTTTCTAAAAATTGAAATTAAAAGTATTTTCTTTGGAAAATACATCTTTACAAACACACCTCTAAAACATGAGTATATAGTCAACCCTGAAATGAGTAAAAATTACTTTCAGTTACTTTTTAGTTATTTTTATTTCTTAAAAGTTTATTATATTGTTGTCAATATTTGCACTAGTCAAACCACTGCAGTTACTGAGTGTTTGAAATCATAGGTTACTAAGAGTAGAACAGAGGTTTTGTTTTTTTCTGCAGACACAAAAGAATTGCTGCCTTATTTTGGCCTTTTCAAATAGTTCAGTTCAATAATTATTTAACTTCAAGCTGAGAAACTGACCTCTGCTGAAAGAGCATAAAAAATTGGTTTTCTCTCAAACTGTTGATAGGATGATCAGATCTGCTAATTAAACACTTGGAGACAACAGGAATAAGAGACAATCAGATTAGTTTCCTAATTTTAGATTAGCAAAGCCTTCTTTATCAATTAGAACATTTGGAAAAGAAAATGTGAGTTGACATTTTTCTTCAGGTATACTGAAGAAAGATGAAGATTTTTACTTATCATAAAATAACTTCAAATGCTGTGTGATGCATTTGGGATGAGTCAGAATTTCTAACTCTAATTCAGTTTGACAGAAGTTGCACAAAAGCAGACATTTAATAAACAAGACAGGTGCTATTTATAGGAGTCTGACTCTAATACCCTGAAGAGTTCAAATAGTAGTGTATTTCTCAAATAAGGTCTTAGTTTATTTTTGTCAGTAAAAAACAATGCATGCCACTGATGAAAATTAACTAAGTAAAGAATAAAATTGCAAAAGAAAAGCAGTGATTATTTAAGGCTTTCCACATGGTAATCCCAATTATCATTAAATTCTGTAGCAATCAGCATAGCTACACTTGTCTGTAATACAAAGGCAGCAGTATAACTTTCTTTACTCTTCAGACAATCACTATTCAAAACAGAAATTTCTGTGACAAGGTGGGAAATAGAAAAAAGATTCAGTGGAAGGAGCCAGACAATTATGTTTTCAGTAATTTCAAAGTGGTAAAAGGCTTACTCAGCAGTTAAAGCTGAATTGAAATGTTCTTCCATATATTGAAATGCCAACTTATTCCACAGGAAATCGCTTCCACTGCAGTGTTGTGCTCAGCTACGTGATGTCTGGCCAGGATGAGACTAGGCATGGTCCCTTGCTTTTTTAATTTCTTCCTTCTTACTCCTGGTAACACCTTCTCTGTGGTTTTAAGTAGATAAAAGTAAACTGGCCACCATAAGGAAATTGAAGCAAAAAAAGCAGTTTACCTTTTGGTATGAGCTTAGTGGAGAAACAACAACAAAAGCCCTCAGAAGACCATAAATTTGGACTGAAAATGCTGAGGTATATTTTTAATTGTAACACTTCTAAATTCTGTGCTGTTACTTCAGCTTGTTTCTCAATGGATTTAAATGGTTTGTGATGAATAAAATATTGATAGGTGGGTTTAGATGACAGATGCTTCTAAATCTGAACAAACATAACTAATATGAAATTCAAATTCTGATCAAACAAAAAAATAATATGAATTTCATATTTTCTTGCTTTTAATAAGCATAGATGTCTTGCCAGTGGCTCAAGCTCTGTTAAGCATCATTGCACCACTTTTTGTGGGTCCAGACATAAAGGTATAGAGTTCTTTCTATGTGTGTGCCCTGCATGCAGAATCAAACAGATTCAGGCATTACTATGTTGACTATCTTGAATGGTGATCGTGATCCTCATGTAAAAATCCTGAAACACTTTGCTTTTACAGTACATTATGCATTTAGTAATTTAGGACTAGAAGGGTCTTACCTCATCAGTGAATCCCTTTCCCTGGTGTTCAGGTAGTTTGATCATACAATCCCCTTGACAGACCGAGGCAGCTCTGGGCCTCTGACTGCTTTGCTGTGCATAAAAGCATAAGGTCACTGATACTTCTTTTTCCTTCTGCCAGGCTGCTGAGGATAACTAATACCCTAACCTAAATGAACTATCAGTTTAGTGAACAATGGAGTTCATGAACACAAGAATTACCATGTATGTTGAAATACTGTGTCTAGTCCAGTACCCCAGGTCTGACAATGGCTTGTTCCAGTGTGAGATTTGAGAAACTCTTTTCTGAATCATTGCAGAGTGATCTTCCCCTGGGAGAGGCATTTCTGCGATGGCTGTCAGTGAGAAATCCACCCAAACACAAGGTTTAACTTTTTTTTTACTCCTGCTATATAAATCATGTGGTCATCCTGTTTATATGAACATTTAAGTTTTGCTTTTAATGATGGTGATGAATTTCAGAAGTTAACTGACAATTTTTATATTTTAAATATTTCTGCTTTTTACCTTGACTGTTTCACTGGGTGAAGGTACACCATACCTTGATGGCCTGTGGTTATATGCTGATTATTTTATATATGTCCATCCTATGTCTTCTTGTTGACATCTTGCTGAAACACTTATTCTCCAAGATAATGGAGGAAACTAAGATGCCCATAACTAACTGCACTGTTTCAGTGGAAGACATACTAATGACTTGAATAAGATGGCACGCTAAAAAAATTTCTTTTTCAGTATCAATCCATTACAGAAAATAAGTCTGAGAATCCAAAGAAATGTGTTCTGCTCCTTCTCCCCTAATCCTAACACATTGTTTGCCTCTTTATTTGCAGTTGTGTGTTGAGCAGAAGCTTTTGTATTCCATTTGTTTACAATAGTGCTCCTGTCTCTTTCCTGAAAGGTTCTAATTAATTTAGAATTTATCCGTGTCTAAGTAAGGCAGACAGGATTAATGTATAGCAAACTGTGTCTTGATTAAAATCCTCATGTTTTGGATTGCTCAGTGGACTGGTGAAAGCATGCAGTGCCTTTCAGTTCTGAGGTAGTTTATGGTGATAACATCTTGGCACTTTTTTCATAATTGGTATGTTTTTAGTAAATCTTCACCAGGAGGCCAAGGCTGTCATGCAGTAAAGCCTGTGCAGGTGTCTCTGAGTGGTGGGCTGGAGTGAGAAAGCTGACACTGATGCTCACTCTGCATTATTGATTCTAAAAAGGCCCTGGAGAAGGGCAGGAAAATGGTTTTTTGTCAGCCAGGAACTTAAATGGTATTTCTGTCCTCCCCACACTGATGTCCTTGATCTCTTTTCATAGGAATCATAGAACCCTTGAATGGCTTGATTGGAAGGGATGGTGAAGGTTATCTCATTCCAACCCTCCTGCCACTAGACCACGTTGCTCAAAGCCCCATCCAGCCTAGCCTTGAACACTTCCAGGGATGGGGTACCCACAGTTTCTCTGGGCAGCCTGTTCCAGTGTCTCACCACCCACACAGGAAAGATTTTTTTCCTAATATCCAATCTAAACCTCCCCTCTTTCAGTTTAAGGCCATTCCCCCTTGTCCTGTCACCATATACCCTTGTCAAAAGGCCCTCTCCTGCTCTCTTGTAGGCCCTTTAGGTACTGGGAGGTGCTGTAGGCTCTCCTCGGAACCTTCTCTTACTCAGGCTGAACAACCCCACTTCTCTCAGCCTGTCTGCATAGGAGAGGTGCTTCAGCCTCTGAGCATCTTCCTACCCTCCTCTGGACTCGCTCCAACAGGTCAGTGCTCCTTGGGTCAGTGAGTCAGACAACAGGGTTATGTCTTTCCCTTAACGACCTAAGCAAACTCAGCTTAAATATGTGCTGGTGACCAAGGCCATGGCCAAAGGATCCAGCAGTGATGACACATCCTGATTAGGAAACACCTATGCCTGAGAATTGCAGCTTCATTAGCTGCAATTAGCATGAATAAGCAACAAGCTGAAATATGTTTAAGAGAGCAGGATGAGGAAAATCTGGAGAAAATTACATCCCTTTTCCTCAAAATACTTGAAAAGGACAATAAATGTCTGTCTGCATGAAAGCAATACAGTGTACAGCCTATGACCTGCTTTAGTCCTGATGTGCATATAGATATGGAAATCTCATTTCATGGCAAGAATGTACACAGGATATGCAAAGAGTGAAACTGAAAAACACACTGGGTACACAAATTAACAATACATGAGTAGTTAGCTATCATTTAGATTGATATAGATAGTAAATATGTAGTAGATTGATGTATCTAGCATATGTATATATATTAGATAAGGGAGTAAAATAAAAGAATATTTTTGCCCAGTTGTATACATCTGACATCTTACTATTGCACACATTTTATCTAGACAGCTCTATATGTGATGGAAAAAAAGAATTTATTGCTTCCAGAAGTTTCAAGTGCACATCAATAAAATATCTGAGGGTTTATTACATGCTTCTTGTGATTATAAAAGAATCTTCACCTAATGCATGAGTCAACCTGTCATGATAAGTCTTACCAGATATCATCAATTATTATTTATAAATTCAGCATTTATCCCCAGAGTTCCTTCCTTGTGGCAGTCAGTCCACACAAAGCTCATCCTGGATGTTAGAACGACATGACTCTGTCTGGATACTGGAGTTGTTCAGGACTCTGCCATGTCCACCACTATCAGTGTCTGTCTTACTTGGAGAACCTGAGGAGCACCAGGTCTTTTCTCTGCTTAATGCTGCATGGGGCTGGTAGCAAAGTGTCTGGCATCCTCACTCCAAGGCTGAAGTTGCCAAAAGAGAAGTGGAGAAACATAAAAATACCTAAAACAAATGACCATTACGTGTGCAGAGTACACACAGGCAGTATCACACATTTTTGCTAGTTTAAGTACAGAAACCAACCATTTACCTTAGTTACGTGTTACCTCATTTCTTGTAGACTTCATGGCAGAGGTGAGTAAGGATAAGAAGGGAGTGATTCAGGTGCTGCTGATATAACCTGGTGGGAATTTAAATCTTTGTGTCAGATAAACTAATTCTAAAGTTGGAAAATACTGATACTGAAAGAGACCTGCAGAGGTTTTGAGGTGTCATTCCCTTGTCCCAGTCTTGTCTGACTTGAATCCATAGAGAGACCTGGTTATATGGATAATCCTCAGACTGGTTGTTTCAGTGCTCTTAACTTCATGTACTCTGTTCACCTTCTGTATACTCTGTTCATAATTAATTATTTGCATATTAGTTATGCAAATCACAGGTGCCCAAATTGGTAACTTTTCATGATACTGAAAGATTGATTTACCATATTAAACAGGCAAGATCCAGCTCTCTTTCCCCATTCCTCCTTCTCCTTACCCTGTTTCTGTAGCTGGTGTTATCAGCCAGCCTGTATGGTTTTGTTTGTCTTGATTTTCACCAGTTCATCATTAGATTGGCTCACTGCACAGCAAAAGCCATAGCTACAGTTTCCAGTGAGATATTTTAAAATTCTAATTCAGTCTTGTTACTGCTCAATATGTCTGCAAACTGTCAAATTGACACAGCATTCGCATCACTCAGCAATCTTCTGCTAAGGCCAACATGTTGCAGCACTTGAGCAGCTTTCATCTTTTCAGACAACTTGTTTCTGGTGATGTACATTCTGCATGGAACTCAGAATTTATCAGTGTTTGTAAAAGAAGGAAGGAATATCTCAGGAGAAATTTATTTTCGATTTTGTTTATTACATCTTCTGTTTTGATTATAAATTACAGAATCTGCTATTCCTTATATCAAGAAATGGTGATTTTAAAATAATGTTCATCTGCAGTTTATAGGGGAAAAAATTTAAATTATTTTGCATTTTAAATGCATTTCCAGGGGTTTTTTTCTTGTTACTGTTTGTTGGTTTTTTTGTTTGAGTTGTTGGTTTGTTTGGGGTTTTGTTTGGTTTTGGTTTTGGTTTTGCTTTTTTTGTTTGTTTGGTTTTGGTGGGATATGAGTTATTTATTACTTTCCTCTTTTCCTTATCATGGAGTGTGAGGATCTCAAGGTGTATTTCTCCTATTTCCTACATGGACCTAGTGTACCTCCAATGAAGTTACTTTTGATTTCAGGAGGTACCATCGCCATGAGAATTGTCCCTCTGATTTTAAAACTGTTGAAAATAATTAGCTTTTATTCAGATACTTGAAAGGTCAAGAGAATGCTACAAATAGACCTGAGAAGAGTGCCAGTGCCAGAGGCAGAGCCCTGTTGGGAAACAAAGGGTGGTGCTGGAAACAGCTTCCATGTCATCCGACTGACACCACGTGCTCCTCCTGGTGCTCCACTTTCCTTACACCCACAGTTCTGGATCTAAAGTGTAGGGAGAGAGAAAGGAGTGAAGTACCATGTCCTGAATTTCCTCCACAGTGACCCTCACAATAGCAAGAAGCTTCTTCCTTTAGGGTCAGATTCTGACATATTAAGAATATCCCTCTCCCTCCTGCCTTTATTTTCATTTCCTTCAGCCTTATCTATTCTGTTTTTCCAGGCAATGACGTGGTTTTGCAGAGGGATGTTCCACTTGTGGTCTAATCTTCCTTTGTTCTTAGAGCAGCATCAAGAAATTTGTTGGAGTAATTTGTTGACAATAAATAACAACTTCTTTCCTAGGGAAATTACACAGCCATGCCTGATTTCACCAATAGTTATGCTCAAATAAGTGGAATTTGAAAGGGAGTAGAGCTGTTAGAGGTATAACATTCCGGCACATTTTGTGAGAACAGATTGGCTGGTGAAGGAGTGTAACCGGTTAGTTTTGGAATACCTTTGATTCAAAGGTGCTCAGGCATCAGTGTCAATCCATCTTGAGTATTAGGTTTGCTTAATACTGGTAATTGTTGAAGTGCATATTTTAAATCAGGGGAACTCACTAAATCATGATTTATTTTGATTGTTGTTTATCATTGGAAGGCTTTGTCTGGGAAAAACTGGATTCTCTGTCACTTTTTCCACAATTCCTTCTTTTTAAACTAGAAAACCTTTTAAATACAGCTTTTAAACATGGCACATGAAGTAATTGGTGAAATTGTAAAGATTCTCAATATCCTTAAAAACTACTGAAAAAATATTTCTAATTTATTTATTTGTAGAGTCTCTATTGCAGAAGCTCGAGGCTGGTATTTCAGCCTCTCTAAGAATCCTGTGCCTCTCACCTCCCACATAATTTAGGAGCAGATACAACACTCAGAACTTTACGTTTGATCCATTTTTGAAACTTGAAGAAATCAGGTACATCATGATGCTTTTGGAATGTAAATATTTAATACTTGCTCCAGGAGATGGAACATATTGGTCCTGTGGGCTTAATCTTTACAACTTTATGACTTGTTTTACTCCTTTGTGTGGTTTGGAGTTCTCTTTCCATTTATGAACAACCTGACTGAACCCCAAATCACTGGGACTGTAATTTGTGTAACTTGGTTTCACAGCCTCTTTGGACCAGTGTGGTTTGGTTCATTATTGAAACAGACTGTGCCCCATAACTCACCTAAGGTTCTAACATGCACAAAAGCTGTAAGTCAAACAACAAAGCAGATATTTTTCAGGACTAATCATTAAGTACAGTAAAACCAAAGCTTCCAACACTTTTTCTGTGTTGACATTGTAAGTTAGGATAATAAAAGCTTTAGTAAAGAGGACTAATCAAATGAAGTCATATGCAGACCATAAGTAACAGAACATTCACTGTGACTCTGATGAGAAGGCACTTGATTTTCATTGAATGAGCTTAATGTGTTTTCTATGAAATTATTATAAAAGTTTTTCATGGTTTAGAGCTGAGATTTTAACAAGTAGCAACTACACCTTACTTCT
>JAWWLZ010000139.1:62126592-62147749 GCA_035041345.1 Poliocrania exsul
ATAGAGAAGATTGGTGTGCAGAAAAAACTTAAAACTGAAGTTGTCATCCTGCATGAGGCTAGAATTGAGTGTTTGGAAACTTAATAGTTTGCAGATCCTTTTTCCTGGTGAGCATTACTAGAATTCTACTATCACTATGCATTAGGAAGAGGTCAATACATTTTGACAGAAATTGTTACTGAAAATGTCCAGTAACTAATAATAATAACAATCTATCCAGCAGATGCAGACTTCTTTCTGCAGTTCTGTTTTTGCCATTATATCTTTAATCCTATTTGTCCAGAACACATACTCCAGTCTACCCTCACAATTTCTGAAACACTGAATCATTTCATATTCCTAAATCCCTCTGTGACTAGATGATGAATTCTTGCAACTCAGTAATCTTGCACCATTTCCTTCACTGAGGTCAGCAGGAGGGAGGCTTTAAGATTGGTGCTTTTGAACCCAGATGTTCATATGGCTGACCTGCTTAATGTCCTCCAAAAGTCAATTCAATTTCATGAAGTTAATAGAAATAGGACATAATTCTGGTAGTTGTGTGGCTAGTTTGATAATGCCCTCAAAGTAGTGGAAAATCACATCAGTCACTGAATTCCACATGCTTTTGTGGTTATTTTATTGTTATTGCTTCGTATCTGAGTGTAGCTTCATAGAGATAGAAAGGTGTGTTCACTGCTTCCCTCCCCTTTTATAGTTAAGCTACTTTGAATTAAAAAAGTTTAAATGGTGTTACAAACAGAGCAGAGAGATATAAATAGAACACTTTCTCTCAATATTCAGTAACAGAGGTTTGGAGAAAAATAAAGGAAACAGGGCGCATGCTGAATAATCTTTCCCTGGTGCCATCCAACCTTTCTGTAAATGGCAACTTAGAGACTTTCAGACCTGAATGTTTCATCTGTACCATGATGTGCAAAAGCCTTGATGTGCCATTACCCCTCTCTATTGTCTCTTTATACTTCTGCTTCCCCAACACCTCATGTGGAATTTAATTATGCTAAGAAGTGTTTCATTTTATGTGTTGTAGTCCTTTTGCATGCTGAATTCCTGAGCTGCTTTCTCCCTATCAATTATTTCATAGAGCTGTACTGTACTTCTCTTCAGTCATCCTTTATCTGAGCTCAAGAGTCCTGACTAGCCTCTCCTAATACAGGTGTTGCTCATGTTCCAGTCATCATTGTTGCACATTTCCTTCTTCGGATTCAGTTACATCCTGTGTGAGATGGGAAGATCAGCACTCCACACGGTATTTCATAGAATCCCAGAATGGTGTGGGTTGGAACAGACCTTGTCCCACCCCACTGCTATACGTAGGAACAGCTTTCAATAGACCAGTTGCTCAGATGCCCATCCAACCTGGCCTTGAACACTTCCAAGGATGGAACATCCGCAACTTCTCTAGCTAAAGTGTAGATACAACAGTCATAAGTGGCTTTGCATCTATTCTCAATTTCTTTTCTAAAAATATGACGATCCTAGGGGAAAATAATGTTTGAATGCCTTGTCCTGCATTTACAAGGTCTTTACAGGGCCTTTACATTATGATCAGCTGTGCAGTTCATCCAGGAAGATGATACCTTAACCCTTCAGTCTCCTTGAATGCACCCTTTCCTGGTTTTAAAGATATTCAGAGCTTCCAAATGACTGGATTCTCTTCACTGGATATGATTGGCTCTGGAGCAGATACTTTTTTGACTTGAACTTCCTTTAGCCCTTTAACTTCTGAGCCTCACAGCCACTTTGGGCTGATTGCTTGGTGTAACTGCTGCTCCCCGGGTTATGTATGCAAAGGTGCTTCCCAGCTTGTCCATGCCAATACCTAGCACATTTGGGCAAATACTATATATCTATATATATCTATATATATATATACTTACACTGTATGTATGTATGTATGTATATACTCTATATACTCCTTCTTCTCTCATTGCTTTATCTAGCTCCTCCTACTGCCTTCACATGCATGGAATGACAATTGAGACAATATTTTCTTGTGTCTCAGACCCATCTTCAAGTGAAGACTTTAAAAAAACCCAGGTCTTTGCAGCTACAGCAATAAAAAACCAAAATAAACCCACTAAATGTACTGTTAATAACAAGTTCTCCCTATCATAGTGTTGTACTCATGATTTTGTGCACAAAAAGTCTTTTGTACTTCATCATCATCATCATGGCCAGGCTTTGCTATCAAAGATTTGGGAAGGGCTCTCCCCACGTGAGTGTGTCCTTTGAGCCTGTGCAGTGGATTTTTTAGGTGAGGCACAGCGTGCACAGAACTGGTCCCACCCTTTAACTCCTAAGGTTCATTTGCTATGGCCGAGCGAGCTTGGACGGTGACAGTGAAGTCCTCAGGACTAGAACCTACAGCCCCCGGTATTCCTGGGAGATCTCCCATCCAAGGACTAACCAGGGCTGACCCTGCTTAGCTTTTGTACTTATGACATGATAAAAAGTTATTATTGATGGATGAAATGTCTGTTTAAAAAAAGCTACAAAATACTCTAACAAACCTCTGCCTAAGATATATTTTCCTGCTCATAGTCTTAGACCAGTATGCACAACATGTAAGGGATTTCAAGAATAATAAATGAAAGTTGCTATAGAAATAATACAGAAGTGCTTAAGAATGGCTTTTAAATGGCTCGGTGAAGTAGATACTGGAACAGCAATCTAAATTCTATCAGACAAGGTAATGGAGGGTAAAGAAGCTGGCAAGCAGAGTGACTGGAAAACTAAATGATAATATAAGCCTAAAGCGTAGAAGAGCTTTGAAAAATTGTATGCAAATGGGCCAGGAGACCAAGGTACACAAGACAGACTGTAGGTTGAAAGGAGCAAAAGGAATATCTAGTTGAAAAGGGGTTGAGGAATTGCTGAGCCAAAGGTGTTGCTGAGTGCTTTTGCTCTGGATAAATGACATCCCTGCAGCTGAAGGCTAAACTCCCATTTGTGGTGTTCTGGTTTAAAATAAGGCCTATACACACGCAAACCATGGCTGGTAATCACTCTTTGGTGAACCTCTTGGCTCTAAACCAAGATCAGTTGTAGCTCAGCCGTTCTCAACAAAACCTTCTTCTACTGGTCCTTAGAAAAATGCCTGGGGATCTGCAGTCACCGTTGTGACCATTCTATTCCAAGTGTTGGCAGTTCACCTTATGGCACTTTTCCTGATACCTAACATTATTATGTCTTTCTGCACTTCAGACTCTTTGCTTCTGGCCACACTCTCAGCTGACAAGAATGAGATATTGCTGCTGTATTAGTTTGAATCTTAAGCTTCACTCCTCTCCTCCCAAAATCATCCCTGATGTCTGTATATCCTTGGGCTTTAGTCGGGAGGGACCTGCTCACCTCTGGAGACAGGGAACTTGGATCTTCAACAAAATACTACAGATGCTGTATTTCCATCTAATTTTACACAGAAATATTTGCACATTGACCTGATAGCTACTGGTAGCTACTATTTTAGCTGACACCCTGGATATCTAGCAGCCAATCACAGATGTATGAATCCTCCATATTAAGCCTAGAAGAAAATCGTGGCTTGAAAAGGAGACCACTTCTTAGAGGAATCCATGGGAATACATCTGGAGGGGGAAAACATTCATAGCTGGTGAATTCTAGTTTGAATGTGTTTTATCTAAAATGTTCTGACAATGAAGGTCTTACTGATAGTTATTGGAGAAATGAGTAATAAAAATAGCAGAGGGGCAAATTCAGTTTTCATATGAAACAATCACTGAGAAAGTTGTTCTCAGTGCTTTTCTAGAACTAAACCAATGTTCACAGGCTTCTTTAGCAATAAAAAGTGCTCTGAAAAGAAAGCTCAGCACCCCAGTCCAGCCACATGACAAAGTATCCTGAGTGACTCAGCATATCACATGCCCACCATGGGAGAATCCTGTGGGAGTTTGAAAGATTTGATGTGCCTTGATGGCCTGGCTGCTGTGGAACACAGAAAAACAGCAGATGCTATGTTGAAATTGTATGTGAAGACAAGACTGTCTTTAAGTATCTCATCCAAGGTGGTTCCTTGAGGATTAGGAAAGAAGGATGTTCAGGCAATGAGCCAGATGAATGCCTTTTCTGTGATGGTCAGTGCTGTGGCCGTGCTGGCTCTCCAACCTTGCCTAAGCCCAACACATGGTGGTTGGTACAGTCAACCATTGACTTCAAAAGGGATAAGAATTTTATGTAATTTGCACTATTTGTAGCCTGTTGGACAGTGCCACACATATTTAGCCAATGCACAGGGCTAGTACATATTAAACATTACTATTAATCACACAGCAGTGCCACTTCCAGGCTCTCAACATTCTGATTGTTAGCCAGAAGTGCAAGTGTGCAGATGAGGAATGTGGTGACATTAAGGGCCAAACCCTTCACCTCTCACATCTGCACTTGTTTAGAAAATAAATAGTCAAGTAAAGCTCTTCTAAAATATTATTGTGCAAGGATTCCCTACCCAAACACTTGCGACACATGCACACATATATCAAAGAAACAGATGCTGTGCTGAGAAGTCTAAAGCATGTGTATTACACAGAACGTGATGTGATCTACTCAAGCTCATCAGAACAGCAGCTTCCAGGAGGTACTTGATTACCTGCAGACTCTGGCCCCGAGTCAGTAAACTGGTATAACCCATACACTGAAATGTGCTTTAATTTGGCTGGTCTGTTGACCTAATGGCATTCCTTGCATCCAGGTATCTCCAAGGATTCATGCCTCTAAGACCTCCAAACCTCCAAACCTCAGATTAATAAGTGGCCACTCCTTTTAACTGTGCTGCAAATGGGTTTCCAACCTATCTTAGGGGTCACAGCATGAATAAGACTTCGGAGTAAGCTGGAAATATAAAGTCCAGATGGCAAATATGACAGCTTACATGGGGGCATCATTAGTAGGGGAAATCCTCCCATGAAGTCAATAGTGAATGCAACGGACACAAAGTCAGTATTTTCAACACTTTAACCCTTTTTATAAATGCATTAAAGTGTTTTTTTTTTTCAAGGATTCAAAGGAAGATTCCTGGTAAAATCAGTGAGTTCACTTGCATGACTGAAGTTAAATGTGTGTTCAAGGTCTCTGCTGATTTGTGAGCCTTGGCATAGGACCTGCCTTTACTGGGCTTTTTTTTTCATTGTAAAATCAGTAATGTATTCAACATATTTTTCATAATTTATAACTGAACAATGACAAGCACTGTATCAAATGCTGCTGTGCTGACTGATCAAGCTAATAAAGTCCAGGGGACATGTGAAATATTCCACAGCCTGACAAAGAATTAGACTGGCTTTGGAGATGGGAGGAGATTCAGAAAATTAAAAACAAAAACAAAAACAAAAAAAACACCCCACACCACAAAACCCCCAAAAGATGAATTATGCACCTGATTCACAGTAATACTCATATCCCTAGGAATAACTCCAAATCCAGCTGAGGTGGAAAAGCTCGAAAATTAAAGTGCTTGGAAAATAAAGTGGTAGAAATAAACTGAGGATGAGAAAACTTCTGTATCAAGCCAGCTTACGACTGAATCTCTTCACTTATACTGTTTTCTGCTGACAACACAGACCCCAAGAGAAGTCTTTTTTTTTCTTTTTTCTTCCCAAACCAGGAGATTTGTGTCCTGTGATGCAGTTCTATGCAGGCTCAAACTACCAGAGCACTGCTGGAAGATTGCAGGAACAATGATTTATACCTGGAGTGAAAGCTGAACAAGGGGAAATACATAAACACAGCGCTATAGGCACAAAGGGGGGTTATTTTTGCCACATGAAGCAGTTTTAGAATTCATAAGGAAAGGTAATTTTTGACAGTTTGGTATAGGTAGTTTAGGACTTATAAAAATGGCTATAGATGGTTTGTTTGCTTTTCAGACTTCTATCTTTGCTCTACCATTCAGCTATTTTTGATGGCTTTTCTTGAATAAGACTTACAGTAGTTATGTTTATTGATGGATGACTTTATATGATTACAGCAGACTAAAACTGCAGAATCTTTACAATACCTGAAACAAATCTGCAGCCTGACTGCATGTTTCTTGAGCAAGTTCTCTTGGAAGAAACTATACAATCCTTCTGTTTGATTGATTTTTTTTTAACAATTGCATTTCTTTTAAGTGTTTTGGTGGATAAACGTATCACTTCCCTGGCTACACTCTGAATCATGTATGAAATTAGAGAGAAGCGTGGGAATTTAGCAGTAGGTTTGTCACTAAAATGTATATAAAAGTCATTCTCTGTTTCTTTGTCAATTTTTACAGTTTGGGTGATGCAAATTCAGATTTCGTATGTTCTTTTGTGAGCCCTAAGCAGATTTGTTTTGCTAGGTGTTTCTAATGTCATCTTTCCCAGATTCTGGTTCTGTTTTCCATAGTTCAGGGATGCAGAATTATCAACCAAAGATGGAAAAAAAAAATCTAGATAAGATCTCTTTTTCTTAAAAATTATTTCCCAAGGCCAGACTGGATGGGACTTTGAGTAAACTGGTCTAGTGGAAGATGTTCCTGCCCAGGGCAGGGGCATTGGAACAAAATGACCTTTAAGGTCCCTTTCAGCCAAACCATCCTAGGATTCTGTGATTCTAAGTGACAATTCAAAAGCAGAAGCAATCACCTCAGGTCCTGTAATGTAATGACCACCACATGCTTTTACAAGTTTAGTCAGGCAGCAGAAGACAGTGAGAAAATCATGTCCAGCACTGTGAAAGAAAAACTAAACCACTGAAAAATCATGAGAATGTCTTCAAGAATGTGACATTAAAATCAAAGTCTTGACTCCACTTGCTTTGTCTTCCAATATCCTGAGTGTAGAAGATTAATTTATTCTGTGTTTTCAGTCTTTGAAAACATGAGGACTATGACACTTGCTAAAGCAGCATTGAGATTTTTATGCAGTCTCCTGATTTTTATAGCTGGAACTCTAAGAAAAATACTGTGAATCTATAAGATCATGTGTAAACTTTATAGAATCATAGAATGGTTTGGGTTGGAAGGGACCTTAAAGGTCATCCAGTTCCAATCTCCCTGCCATGGGCAGGGAACCTTTTACCAGGTTACTCAGAGCCTCATCCAGCCTGGCCTTGGACACCTCCAGGGATGGGGATTCCACAGCCTGTCTGGGCAAGAGAATTGTTCCCCATGGATACACATTTGTTCTTCCTTACCTCTCACACAGAGCTTATTCCCAGGCTCCAAGTGAACGATATACCAGGCATATGGGAAAAAGTACAGAAGTTCCCGAGTTCCCTGGGTTTGGATAATCCCAAAGAAAACGGAAACAAGCACTCATGCCAGATTTCTAAATGCAAATTCATTTTCTAAAGCATAAGGCCTCCTAGCTCCCATTGATCTTTGCAGATGTTAGGAGCCAAGAGCATTGAAAATGCCCACCTGCATCTTTAGAGATTTAGGTTCTTGCAAAGATTCTGGATCAAAGAGAACTTCAGAGTAGCCTGCAATTGTTTGGGATTGGAGAGAAAATGTTGCACAGAAAACAAAAAAAAGACAGAGAAATACCCTTTTCTGGTTATTTTTTTAGTCCTGTGTGTTTATATGAGGTACCAGTAATGGAATTTATAGAAGGCTGTTCAAAACAATATGATATTTATGCACCTGTTTGTCTTTCTCATGTTAGTTAAGTCATCCTGTATTCATAGGACAATAATAAAAGGTACCTTTTCTTTGGGAAAAGTAGTATAATGTCTTGATATAAATAACCTGGCTTGGAGTAAAACCCAAGACTTTTAAGATGTTAAAAATATTGTGGATTTTTTTATTGTTTTACTGGTTCAAATGCAGGGCAAGAATGACTTAAAGAAACTAAAGTTTAAATGGAGAAATGGAATTAATCAGGGGAGCCTTGGAAAGTGTGAAGTGCTTTGTATTTCTCCAGCTTGTGATTCCAAAACTCTCCAGCCTTTTACTTACACAAAACATCTGCCTTCAGCTGTTTTCCTTTTCAGAAACAATGGCTTGTAGGAGAGGAATTGGCACCAGTTGTCTTTTATGTTTCTATTACTTTAATTTTCTCTATTACCCACACGGCTTCTTTTTTTGAAAATGATCTCCAAAATGTGTGGTAGTCAGGTTCCCTGGCATCTGATAGCACACAGCTCTCACAGTGCTATGGTACTTCTAATAACTCCCTTTTTTGGGGAAAGACCTATCTTTATCTCTTCATTGAGACCATGCAAATCTATATTGCAGACAAGGCCAAAAAAAGGACATGAAAAAGAAAAGGCAGCTCAGAAAAAAAGATACTACCTAAACAAAATTCATGTAATATTCTGTTAATTATTTAAAGCAGACACTCCTGAAGGTTGGTACTTTATGTAAAACTATTTCACAGATTTAAAATGATGTAGTCTTCTATGATGGTTTAGTGGAATATATCTTTGCAGAAAACCCTCTCATTTTTGTTATTTTGGCTTTTAACCAGTCAGTGCTATATCTACAGACCTCAGCCATGAGACAAAATGTAGCAAACTTCCTGTAAACCTTAGAGCAAAACTCTTCTCCATCCCTTGAAATAGGCAAGTGAGACCACACAGTTGGGAGCCAGTCCCACACCCACTTAGGCTCCTCTACTTGCAATAGAAAGGATTTGCTCTATGGTCAAAACCTATTAAACATAAATTGGAGCCTACTCATATCTGCATTCCTTCCTGAGCTCTTTCCATGAAGAGTTGAAGGGGATTGAGGTAGCTGTAAACATGTCAGACTGACTTCCCACTAAACGTCTACCAGATAGGAACATCTCCTGTTGGAAAAATGGTGCAATCAGGGATCCTTCGCAAGAGACTAAAAAACTGATTTAGAATAGTTTGGTTTCAGTTGAGCTTAATATTTATTTTATTAGTAAATATATATTATTATATTATAGTATTATTATTTATTTTTATTAGTATTTTTCTCACAGAATTTTCCCAGAAAGGCAACTGTGTTAGCAAACTGAGTAATAAAATGGCACTGATGAAAGTACTGTTAAGATTAGATCAGAGTTTAAGTGTCTGGTAAGACATTAACAATATTTTTGAAATGAAGGGACCTGCATACCTGTTCCTATATGAAACTGAATGTAAACCTGAGAATTACATCTTTCACACCACTTTTAATTACCTAAATACCGAAATCTTTCTCAGCTTTCCATATTTTCTCAAATAAACTTAACGAAGTTTTAGGGCATTAAAAACACGAGTGCAAAGCTATTCTGTGAAAAACAAGTTCCCACAGTCTATCTGGTCATATAAAGAAAACCCCTTTGTTCTGTTGTGAGCTCTTCAGGTGCTGACAATGAATCCAATTCTCTCATATTTTCAGAACTCTGCTCATTAATTGTTGGTGAGAAATAATGACGGTTGAAGACAGATAATCTTACAATAGCTACCAAACCATTACACTTCACATTATATTTTCTATTTCAGACTAAGGCACTGTTTCAGGCTTTGTGGCAAGACAAATGTATACAGGTTAGTTGTATTTTTTACTTCTGGTTTATGGAGGATGAAACTTCAGAGGCTCAATGCACCTTGTATTCATTGTCAGCCTGTTTGCTAAGTGTCAGTAATTTTACAACTGTTTTTCTCTTTAATTTTATGAGCTAGAACTACAGAAAATTCTAGTGTATATTTATCTAATCACGCATAGAAGTCCTGCAAGGTGCTGAGCTGCTCAGTTACTGTCACTGAATGAGAGGAGAGCTGGTGATGCTCAAAGGATGAGGTTTCCAGACAACCTCAGTGACTCCCTCTCTAAGGGCTACTGGTCTAGTGGGTGGTTATGTCGGTTTTTTCTGCAAATGTGCCATTTGCTGACTTGATACTGATAAAATTGGAAGCTGTTTAGCTTTTCCTCAAATCATTTACAGCTCTTCCAAATTTTTTCTGCTAAGTGTATGTCAGTATTTCCACACCTGAAGAGAGCTCTCTGTAATGATCAGAGATAATGCATTATACTGAAATCCACTCTTTTATATTGTTCAAATTTGAACAGGATAATCGAACATGTACTTGATAGCTCAGTCAGTTCTTCATAGAACAAAGGCAGCTGCTCAATTTTTTTTGACTTCAGAACTGCCCACAGAAGTAGAGTTTTGTTTTCTCTAGTGACAAGCAATACTTCCTATTAATTAGGCTTCCTTCAGCTGGCATCTGGGCTGGCTGCTGACAGCAACATATCAATGAATTAGTGTGAACAAAACAATCTGACACCTGCTTGATTTTTTTGTTCTCTCAAATGGAACAACTATTGAGAAAAGTGTGAGGTCGCCTAGATTGGTTGACTACAGAAAGATTGTTTTGGTAGTTATAGTAATACAAATAGAATTATTTTGAGAGGCCTAGCTAAGTAAAAGCTCTGATGTTTGGCAAAGGGGTATGGCATTATTTATAATAATTTGCTTTAAAACAAAGAAAGCATTTGGGTTTTGTTAATTGAGTAACAAGGAAAAAAGCATAGCCATGTATTAATTTGTTAGCATAGGATGTGTTCAGGTGAGTAATAAGGCTGGTTTGGAGTCAGGCATTTTGGTAAGCACATGTGAGATTAAGTTGCTTTCATGCACGAGCATTTTGTCAAAAACCCTGCAGGTCACCGTGCTCTTAATGATGTTGTTAACATAAACACACTGTAACTGGAAATTGTTTTGTGTCTAATGAGTAGAATAAGATATCTTAACTGCACCTTGATACGTTAATTTAAATCAACCTTTAAAAGAGGTCAGCACTGTACCAGGAGCATGTTTAAAGGCGTAATTCTTCTGTGATTTTCTGTCATATTGTGCACCTGCAGTCATCTTGCGTTGTCAACCTAAGAAGGCTATGAAGAGGAAACATGTAACAAACTGTTACCAATATTTGTATTTGCAAGCAAAAGAAGTATCAGCATGGCATCTTGGTTTTTGCCCAAGCAGAACTTGCAGGTTTCTGTAATACTTTCAGTATTTGAACAGAAATTAATTTAGTAAAAAGAAAGTGGGTTAACTGAAGCCTCCTAAATCTTAATCTAATCTGACTGTCAGTAAAAATATGAGTAGATGTTATTAGTATAGCACTAATAATTCTGCCATTAACAAGAAGAACCTTGCCTTAGATTTACAATACTGTAATTTTTTCAAGCCTTTTCTGTTTCTATTCTGGGACTAGAGGAGCTTAGAGGTGTGTGATACTTACTTGTCTTTTTGTTTGCCTCTGTGTCTTTGCTGAAACAGAGTTTATAGGAGACATAAAAAGTGACAGACATTTAGGGAAGCCTGTTTACTTTAGAAATCCTTAAACTAAACCTAAACTATGTGTTTGGCAACCCTTAAGAAGTTCCAGTTAAACAAGATTTGAAACTGGGAGAGCCCTTCTCTTATCAGAGTTGGTCTCTTACATTGCTTAGCTTGCTTGGGCTTTCTAGACAAATTATATTTTCTAGTCTGTGAATTAACTTCCTTCTTTTATTAACAAACTTGATGCTAACAAACCTATAAAATCAGTAGCAATTATGTTCTCTTCTATTTGCATTTCATCTGGAATAGTCACAACAGAATAAGAAGTAATTAAATATTCTGGTCATGCTTTGGACTGAAGGATGTTATTTTGATTTTCTTCTGCACAGCCAAACATTTCTGTGGTGCTGGATCTACCTTTGTTTTCTCTTTTTGTACAGTACCTGCCTAACACAATGGGCCCTGAGCTGTGATGCAGTGCTCTGACTTCAGACAAAACAAAGGCATCATGTTGTATCTTAGGTGATTTAGCTACAGCAGTTTGAATGGTGTCAATGGGAATTATGGAATGAAGCTTCCATTCCCCTTTTGCAAACCTCAGCCTTCTCATCCAGTCTGCTCAATGCTCATGTTTTGGAACTGCTGTCATTAAGTGTACACCATAGTGACATAATGCAATATGTGTATTGTTTATACCATACCCTTAGTCTAGGGATACGTTTTATTATTGTGAGTTACTGATATATTAAATATGCATTATTTATTAGATTGCAAAATTTAGTAAGTGTGCATATATCTGGTTGATGTAAAACCAGCTTCAACGGCCGTTGAAGAAGTGGCCAAGCAAAACCCTTACATTTATTTAGTGTCAGAGACAAGAGATGGTGCAAACGCTTTCATAGCCTTGCCTACACATCCCTCTTGGCTACAATGATCTCCAAAGACAAGAGAACAGAAAAATTACTTTTGGTTCCATTTAATCCTTGACCTCTTGAAAACCTGATACGAAGGGATTCAGTTAATGACAGTAGTAGGCTGAGTGATTCATCCCCACGTACTCAAATTTCACAATTCTTACAGAGAGATAAGAGTTACATCCATTTCTGTCAGCTTTAGCGTTCTTTAGGTGAGATGTTTAATTGACTTGCTTAAGAGTAAAAGGCCTATGCAATTAGTGAGCAATTCATGGGGCTGTGCATCTGTCCCTCCACTTTGGTTAACATCTTCTGAACCTGCAAGAAAATCTCAACTAAAGTGGCAAATTAGGGGAGGTCACCAAAATAAATGGCAAGTTTTGTGATTGGGCAGACAAGAAAAACTTTATTCATGGATTTTCTAGGTTCTTGTGAAGACCATGGAGAAGATATTCTGACAGTGGGGAAGGACTCAAGCAGATCTTTCAGTTGACCATAATGGGCAAAGCTGGAGGAAAACAGACTTCATTCTGGGAATTCTGGGACAACTGCTAGGTTTTCTTTTCCTTTTTAGGTTTCATTATGGGAAATGCAAGTAACTGATAGACTCAGAGAGCTTGACTCTCAGGAATGTGGATGTTACTATCTCTTCTCTTGGATGCTGCTCACTGGGAGCCCCACCTGTTGAGCACAGTGGTGATTGCAAAATGGATGAGCATGACAAAGTCCAGCTGTATTGATTTAGATGAAGTATTAGGTTTTGTGTGCCAGTTTTAACATGTAGGGACTTGGGTCCTTTCATCTGTTCTGAGTATTTTTAGGTTATTCTACAAATGTTGGGTAATCTTCACAATTTCACAGGAGACAGCCATAATGTCAGAATCAAAATGACTGAATTTCTAATAATGGGCAAATCACTCCTTCATGTTGGTTGATAGGACTGTGGGAGGTCAATATTTTCTGAAGAATTCAGCATTGCATTTTTTCTGATGTTCCTCTTTGTGCAGAGGTGCAAAAGATGGAAGGTGACTCAATATGCAACTGTTACTCCAACAGGAATGACTTTCTGCTTGTGTGTCTTCTGTGAAGTGTTGAATCACTGCCCTACTTCAGCATCCCTAAAGAACATGCCCAAACAGCAGTGATTGTAACAAGCATTTGACCACCAGCTGTCACTGAGACCAGTTTACAAGAGTCATAAGGGTTTTGTTTGGAAAACTTTCTGTCCTCTTAATGCAGGTGTTTTTCTCCTTACAAGTGTAGTGTTTCACTGTGACAAAACTAAATGGATGCAAAGATCAGTCTTGCCTCACGCTCGTGTTTCACTTCCTTTAGACAGCTCCCTGTAGCTTTCCTAGGCCTTCTGAGCTTTTGGTATTGTCTTCAGAAATCAAGATCTGAGAAAAAAAATCAACTTTCTCTTTACATAAGGTTTACCTTCAGGAATGAATTTAATACAAAGCCCCTTCAAGAGTCCCAGGGGCAGCTTCTGGTGATTGGGGCCAGATAGTGCTGCCCACTGGAGTTCCTGCTGCTGCCTGAGCTCCTGCTGGCACAGTATTTGGGGAAGAATCTCCAAAACTGGCAGCTGGAGATTCCCAGAGAAGGGGCAGTTTCCTCTTTTAGTTAGACTCTGCTCTGGAGAAACAAGGGTGAAGGCTGCACAGAGGCTGTTTTGAGACTGTGGGGCTGTGCTTGGAACTCTGAAAGAGGACTTTATTGGGAGCTGCAGAAAAAGCACATGGGATTTAAAAAAAAAAATTTAAACTTTTATTCTGTATTTATTTTGAAGTGGAGAATTTGAAACTGTCTTCTAGTGTGAGCCAATACAATAATAATGGTAAAGGTTACCATAGATTTCATAGCACTGAAGTTATATGGCTAATACATAATCATATAGCTTGCTGAAAGTAATATTTACATGAATTTGGGATGACCAGGTCACTTTAGGTCATTGTGGTAGTCATCCTAGGCCCATAAATGGTACAGTTAAACCAGTGGATACTATTTTTTCTATTAATCTTCCTAGAAAAGCCTTTGTAATCCTAATTTTCTAGGCCATTAGGGTAAAGGCAGATTACAACTAAAGCTGGTTTATTAACTTTACTCACCTTGGTTTTACTCAGCCTGGATCTCTTCTGTTCGGTGCCTGTACCTGGAGTCAATGCCTTCCTCAATGCTCTTTCAAACTTGTTTTCTGACACTTATGACTGAGCAACCTTATCTTACCGTGAAGTTAGATTCACCTTCAGAGCTGGTCCTGGCCTGTGCAGCAGAGCAGACCAGGAGTCCTGCAGAGGCCCCCACCTACCTCAGTTATCCTGGAATGCTAATTTATGCCTTTTTCACAGCATGTGAGGCAAACTGTTTCACAGGTCCCAATTTAGGCACAGTTACACAGCATGCTGCGGTGAAGCAGGAACAGCACCCAATCTGTGATGCCTAAAACTTCTTCCACTGCTTCACCTGTCAGTTTTGAGTTACGCTGCACTGCACAGCCCAGCCATTGCCGCTCCTGGCCGTGACAACACTGCCGTGAGCATTTCCTGATGCTGTCTTAGATCAGTCACAAGTTACAAGCCACACTGGATTAACAACTGGCTCCGGACAATGCAGGTGAGGAGCCTGGTGCCTCCCAGGGGCTGAGGGGCAGAAGGACGGACAGGGGGTCCTGTTTCCCACGGAAGCGCTTCTTGTCTAAATCACAAGAATCATATTTTTGCACCTGCTTCACTTGTTTCTCGGTTCCCTGCTGCTGACACAGACCCCTTCCGATCTTTTTCAGTGCAGCCTCCTGGGACTGACGGCCAAGCCAGGGTCATCCCCCGCGTCCAAAGGGGCAGCGGTGGGTGCTCGCCCCCAGCGCCTCTCGCCCTGTAGCGCACCCGCCCCGAGGGGCTGCGTGAGTCTCTTTCGGGCGCTTTCGGAAACCTGAAGCTCTGCGAGGAACTTCGCAAGCGGCGGGTTCTGCCGCTGCCGAGAGCCCCCTCCCCGCGGTGGCTCCCGCGGGGCGCGATGCCGGTGTCGGCGCCGGTGTCGGTGTCGGTGTCCGTGTCGGTGTCGGTGTCCGTGTGTGCCGGAGCCCGCCCGGCGTTTCGGCGCGGACCAGCAGATGGCGGCGCCGCCCCGGCTGGGCGCGCAGCCCCGCGCACGGCGCTGCCGCTGAGCCCCGCTCCGGTTACAGCCCTCCCCCGCCCCCGCCCTCCGCCGCGGTGTCTCCCTCCCTCCCCGCCACCTCCCCGCCTGTCACTACCACGCCGGAGAGCCACCATGGCGCACGGCGGGCCACGCGTGTCCGCCGCTGCCGCTCCGCGCGGGGCTGCGCGGCTGCCGCCGCTGCTGCTGCTGCTGCCGCTGCTGCTGCCGCCCGCACCGGGACCGGCCACCGGCATCGCCATCGCCACCGGCACCGGCTCCGCCACCGGCGTCGGCTCCGCCACCGGCATCGGCTCCGCTACCGGCATCGGCACCGGCGCCGGCATCGGCACTGGCATCAGCTCCGCCACCAGCATCGGCTCCGGCTCCGCCACCGGCACTGGCTCCGCCACCGGCTCCTCCACAGGCACCGGCTCCGGCACCACCACCGGCATCGCCACCGGCACCGGCTCCGCCACTGGCATCGGCTCCGCTACCGGCACCGCGATCCGCCCCCGCCTTCCCAGCGCGCTCCCGGCGCCGCTCCAGCCCCGCCGCGGCGGCATCGGGGACAGCGGCGGCTCCGGCGGCACCGGGGACAGCGGCGGCAGCGCCGGGCCCGCACCGGGCGTTGGGACCGCACTGGGCGATGGGGCCGCACCGGGCGATGGGGCCACACCGGACGGTGGGACCGCACCGGGCGATGGGGCCGCACCGGGCGATGGGGCCGCACCGGGCGATGGGACCGCACCGGGCGATGGGGCCGCACCGGGCAGTGGGACCGCACCGGGCACCGGCGCGTCCGGCGGGCGCAGCGGCGGCGCTGGGGGGTTCCGAAGCACCGGGGACACCGCGGACACCGCGGACATCAGAGGCACGGCGAGCACCGGCCACACCGGAGGCACCGGGAATGCTGCAGGCACCGCGAGCCCCGGAGGCGCCGCGGCCGCTGGAGGCACCAGGCGCGCTGGTGACGCCGGCGATACTGGAGGAACTGGAGCCACTGGGAGCACCCGTGTCCCCAGGGACACCGGGAGCGCCGGGAATACCGGACACGCTGGGAAGCCCGACGTTCTCCCGAGCTCCAAGAGCGCTGGGGACGTGCTGAGCGCTGCGGGTAAAGGGGGCACTGGGAGCACCCCAGTCCCTGGGAGCTCAAGGGATACTGGGCATACTGGGGAGACTGGGAGAGTCTCCAGGGAGGCCGGAAACACTGGGAAAGTCCCCAGGGGCACCAGAGATACTGGACATAATGGGGAGACTGGGAAAGTCCCCAGTGACACGGAGAGCACCAGGAAAGTCCCAAGGAACACCGGGAATACTGGGAATACTGGGCATGGTGGGGGCACCAATGTCCCCAGGGACACCGGGAATACTGGGAATACTGGGCACACTGAGGGCACCAATGTCCCCAGGAACACCAGGAATACTGGGAATACTGGACACACTGAGGGCACCAACATCCTCAGGGACACCAGGAATACTGGGAATACTGGACACAGTGGGGACACCACCGTCCCCAGGGTCACTGGGAACACTGGGAATACTGGACACCCCGAGGACACGAACATCCCCAGGGTCACCTGGAGCACTGGGAATACTGGACGCACTGGGGACACCAGTGGCACTGGGGACATCAGTGGCACTGGGGACATCAGTGGCACTGAGGACAGCAGTGGCACCAGGGACACCAGTGGCAGTGGGGGCACACTGGACACAGGCCATGTTGGGGACCCCCCGGGCACGGCTGCCCCCAGACCCCCCATGCTCCGCCCGCGCCGGAGCCCCAACACGGCGCCGCAGTTCCAGCCCTCCAGCTACCAGGCCACGGTGGAGGAGAACCGGCCGGCGGGGACGCCGGTGACGCGGGTGACGGCACAGGACCCCGACGAGGGCGAGGCGGGCCGGCTGCTCTACGCCATGGCCGCGCTCTTCGACAGCCGCTCCGACGCCCTGTTCGCCGTGGACCCCGTGACCGGCGCCGTCACCACGGCGGCGCCGCTGGACCGCGAGAGCAAGAGCACGCACGTGTTCCGCGTGACGGCGGCCGACCACGGCACGCCGCGGCGCAGTGCCATGGCCACGCTCACCGTCACCGTCGGCGACGCCAACGACCACGACCCGGCCTTCGAGCAGCCCGAGTACCGCGAGAGCGTGCGGGAGAACCTGGAGGTGGGCTACGAGGTGCTGACGGTGCGCGCCACTGACAGCGACGCCGGGCCCAACGCCAACGTCCTCTACCGGCTCCTCAACGCCGGCGGCGCCAACGAGGTCTTCGAGATCGACCCGCGCTCCGGCGTCATCCGCACGCGCGGCCCCGTGGACAGGGAGGCGGTGGACGCCTTCGAGCTGCTGGTGGAGGCCTCGGACCAGGGCCAGGAGCCGGGGCCCCGCAGCGCCACGGCCACCGTGCGCATCGCCGTGGAGGACGACAACGACAACGCGCCGCAGTTCAGCGAGCGGCGCTACGTGGCGCAGGTGCCCGAGGACGTGGTGCCCACCGCGGCCGTGCTGCGGGTGACGGCCACCGACCGCGACAAGGGCAGCAACGCCCTGGTGCACTACAGCATCGTCAGTGGCAACACCCGCGGGCACTTCTACATCGACGCCCAGACGGGCGCCCTGGACGTGGTCACCCCCCTGGACTACGAGGTCACCAAGGAGTTCACGCTGCGGATCCGGGCGCAGGACGGCGGCCGCCCGCCCCTCTCCAACATCAGCGGGTTGGTCACCGTCCAGGTGTTGGACGTCAATGACAACGCGCCCATCTTCGTCAGCACGCCCTTCCAGGCCACCGTGCTGGAGAATGTCCCCGTGGGCTACTCCGTCATCCACGTCCAAGCCATCGACGCCGACTCGGGGGACAACGGCCGGTTGGTTTACACCCTGCTGGAGACCGGCGCCGGCTTCCCCTTCGCCATCAACAACAGCACCGGGTGGATCGTGGTGGCCTCCGAGCTGGACCGGGAGGCCGTTGACTTCTATAGCTTCGGTGTGGAGGCCCAGGATCAGGGGACACCCCCGATGGCCTCCACGGCCAGCGTCAGTGTCACCATCCTGGACGTCAACGACAACAGCCCCGAGTTCACCCAGCGCGAGTACGGCGCCCGCCTGAACGAGGACGCGGCCGTGGGCACCAGCGTCCTGACCGTGTCCGCCGTGGACCGCGACGCCAACAGCGTCATCACCTACCAGATCTCCAGCGGCAACACCCGCAACCGCTTCTCCATCACCAGCCAGAGCGGCGGGGGGCTCATCTCCCTCGCCCTGCCCCTGGACTACAAGCTGGAGCGGCAGTACCTGCTCACCATCACCGCGTCCGACGGCACCCGCCAGGACACCGCCCAGGTGATCGTCAACGTCACCGACGCCAACACCCACCGCCCCGTCTTCCAGAGCTCCCACTACACCGTCAACGTCAACGAGGACCGGCCCGTGGGCACCACGGTGGTGGTGATCAGCGCCACGGACGAGGACACGGGGGAGAACGCCCGCATCACCTACCTGATGGAGGACAGCATCCCCCAGTTCCGCATCGCCGCCGACACCGGCGCCGTCACCACGCAGATGGAGCTGGACTACGAGGACCAGGTGTCCTACACCTTGGCCATCACGGCGCGGGACAACGGCATCCCGCAGAAATCCGACACCACCTACCTGGAGATCCTGGTGAGCGACGTCAACGACAACGCGCCCCAGTTCCTGCGCCACTCCTACCAGGGCTCCGTCTACGAGGACGTCCCCGCCTTCACCAGCGTCCTGCAGGTCTCCGCCACCGACCGCGACTCCGGCCTCAACGGCAGGGTCTTCTACACCTTCCAGGGCGGTGACGACGGCGACGGAGACTTCATCATCGAGTCCACCTCGGGCATCGTCCGCACCCTGCGCCGCCTGGACCGGGAGAACGTGCCGCTGTACTCGCTGCGCGCCTTCGCCGTCGACAAGGGCGTCCCGGCGCGCCGGACCCCGGTGGAGATCCAGGTGACGGTGCTGGACGTCAACGACAACCCGCCCGTCTTCGAGCGCGACGAGTTCGACATCTTCGTGGAGGAGAACAGCCCCATCGGGCTGGTGGTGGCCCGGATCACCGCCACCGACCCCGACGAGGGCACCAACGCCCAGATCATGTACCAGATCGTGGAGGGCAACATCCCCGAGGTCTTCCAGCTGGACATCTTCTCCGGGGAGCTCACGGCCCTGGCCGACCTGGACTACGAGGCCAAGGCCGAGTACGTGATGGTGGTCCAGGCCACCTCGGCGCCGCTGGTCAGCCGGGCCACCGTCCACGTGCGGCTGCGCGACGCCAACGACAACAGCCCCCGGCTGAAGAACTTCGAGATCCTCTTCAACAACTACATCACCAACCGCTCCGGCAGCTTCCCCGGCGGCGTCATCGGCCGCATCCCGGCACACGACCCCGACGTCTCCGACCGCCTCACCTACGCCTTCGAGCGGGGCAACGAGCTCAGCCTGCTGCTGCTGGACCCCCACACTGGGGACCTGCGGCTCAGCCCCGCCCTGGACAACAACCGCCCGCTGGAGGCCGTCATGAGGGTCTCTGTGTCCGGTAGGACCCTCGCCCGGGGTGGGGGGCACAGAGGGGGGAGGTGGGGGGGGCTTGGGGGGGGCCCCCCAGACCTGTGGAAGCGAGGGGTTATGGGGCACTTGCACCCCATTGAAGAGTTATGGGGCTCCATCACCCCATTATTGAGGGGTTATGGGGCACCATCACCCCATTGAAGAGTTATGGGGCACCACCACCCCACTGGGGTGTTATGGGTCACCCACTGAGGTGTTATGGGGCACCATCACCCCACTGAGGTGTTAGGAGGTACCCACTGAGGTGTTATGGGGTCCCACCACCCCACTGAGGTGTTATGGGGCACCATCACCCCACTGAAGAGTTAGGGGGCACCACCACCCCACTGAGGTGTTATGGGGTCCCACCTCCCCGCTGAGGTGTTATGGGGCACCATCACCCCACTGAAGAGTTAGGGGGCACCACCACCCCATTATTGAGGTGTTATGGGGTCCCACCACCCCACTGAGGTGTTATGGGGTACCCACTGAAGTGTTTTGGGGTACCACCACCCCACTGAGGTGTTATGGGGTCTCACCACCCCATTGAGGTGTTTGAGGGTCCCACCACCCCATCTGGGCTGCCCCCTCTCTCCAGATCTGGAGGGTAATGAGATGTTTTGGGGTCTCAACACCCTGTCTTGGCTGCCCCCCACCCTTCAGATCTGGGGGAATGAGGTGTTCGAGGGTCCCACCACCCCATCTGGGATGCCCCTACCCCACAGATGTGGGGAAGGACAGTGTGTTTTGGGGTCCCACCACCCCCTCTTGGCTGTCCCCACCTTCCAAATCTGTGGGGGAGGATTGAGGTGTTTTGGGGTCCCACCACCCCTGGAAGTGTTATGGAGTCCCACCACCCCCTGAGGTGTTTTGGGGTCCCACCACTCCATTGAGGTGTTTTGGGGTCCCACTACCCCCTGAAGTATTTTGGGGTCCCACCACGCCCTGAGGTATTTTGGGGTCCCACCACCCCCTCTTGGCTGCCCCACCCTCCATGTCCAGGAGAGGGGGCAGTGATGGGAGTGCTGTGCCCCCCAACCCCAGACATGCCATCTGTTGGGGTCCCCAGCACCCCCTTTTCCTCCCCTGGGACATCCAGGGGGCTCTGATATCCCAGGGCACTTTTTTGGGGGGTGTCAGGACCCCCCGGGTGGGTATTTGGGGTGGTCCTGGCCCCTCTCTGTGTGGCACTGGTGGGGCAGGACCCCCTGGATGTGCCTGGAGGGGGGCAGAGCCTGGTGTGTGCCAGGTGGGGGTCCTGGCACCCTTGGATGGGTGTTGGGGGGGCTGGAGGTGTGAATTTGGGGGGCT
>JAWWLZ010000139.1:62147849-62190560 GCA_035041345.1 Poliocrania exsul
AGCCGCCCCGCGCGTCCAGCACGGCTCTGGGCTCCAGCGCGGGCAGCTCGTCCCCGCGGCTGTCTAAGGGGTCACACATGTCCCCCGAGCCGCGGCGCGGCCCCGGGGCGGCGGCCGAGAGCGGCCGCTCCCGGAGAGCATCCTCGGCGGCCGGCCGGGAGCAGGTCTCCCTCATCAGCACCTCCTTCGTGCTGAAAGGGGACGCGTCTCACAACCAGGCGATGGTGCACTGGACGGGCGAGAACAGCAGCGTGAGTGCGAGGGGCAGTGCGGGCGGGTTGTGGGGTCCCCGCCCTTGCCATTGCTTTGCTCCCCCAACTTGCGGGGCGCGGCCCCGGGCTCGGTGCGCCCGCAGCGCGCTGCTCCTGCCGTCCGCCGCCCGGCCCGGGGCAGGAGCAGCGCTCGGGGGCTGCGCCTGTGAGGTGCCGCCGTGGTCGGGCCGGCCCCGTGCACCCCCCGCCACTTCCCCAGAAGTTTGGAAAGTTTGAGAGCGCGCATCTTGCAGAGGGGCTGGGTGCGCGGTGTGCGCCGCGCTGCGAGGAGGAGAAGGAGGAGGAGGGTGGCTTGGCCCCGGAGCGGCGAAGCGGTATCCGTGTGCGGTCGCAGTGTCCCCGGGGCTGTGCCAGGGTCTCTGGGTAAAGGAGAGGCAGGGACGAACTGCGGCCTGGGGATTATCTTCTCCAGCCCCGCGTGAAGTCCCAGATTAAATTGTCGAGGCTTAATCGATTCACCGTCTTTCAGTCATCCCCATGTAATCTCCCCCGCGCCGCGCTCTGTCTCCGCAAGCGCTGGGAAAAGAAAAACCCGAAACAAACCGAAAATGAAATAAAACGCAGCTCCGGGCTTGAGGTGGATGTGAGCGGCAGGAGCGGGGCAGCGGGACGGCCCCGCCGGGCGCTGCGGGGGCGTAGGGGCGTCCCGCAAAGCTCCGGAATAGCAGCAGCTCTCCGAGGGGGCTTTTACAGCCACATCGATGGATATAAATCGTGCGCTGAGAGCAGTGATATTGCATTAGAGCGTCAGTGTTTACAACTTTTCACAGTTAAAACGGCATGTCTTTCCTTTATTACTTAACTGCTTTAGACGGCAACTGTCATGGTGAGCGCCCTTAGTATTTTTTAAACTCATTTTCAATTTCAACCCGTCTTCATTTCTCCATATATTGATCCGTTAATGATTGTGTATTCGCACGGGTGGTTTCAGGGATTTGCTGCTTCTAATTTATCCTTCATCAAAACATTATATCATAACAGTGGGTGGGCATCGTGGGTAAGTATTACACAGCACTTTGTACTGTCTATGTAACTTCATAGTCAGGAAAATATCGTTATGAAGGCTCAAAACCAACTTTGTCCTGAAGGCTTTTGGTGTTTCTGGAAAGCTCCTGAGTGTTTTTGCTACAGTTCAGCTAAGCTCCGACTCTGCTTGAACTTTGTGAATTTAACAGAAAGTTTACTTAAACTTGTCTCCATTCAGAGTGTGTGTGTTGTACTTCTCATAAGTATGTGAATTATCATCCTTTCTCTAGGACTTCAAGTCCTGTTTTTTGCCTGTCAGCCAGGATGTGGAGCTGCTAAGGCTCCACTGATGAGGATGCAGTGATTCCCTGGAGCATGCTGAGCGCTTATGTTAACGCTCTTGTATAATCAGGTGTCAGAGTTGAAGCCAGCATCACAAAGCTTGACACTTTCAAAGGCAGTTTTTGATTCTCAGGAAGGAAGTGCAAGATGATGGTCATTTTCTGTGAAAAGAAAGTGTTGCAAATCAGCAGCATCAGCTATTCTGATTCTGTCCTTCCTCCATTTCTCTCCTGTTAGACTGCTGCCATTTTTTGTGGATGGTGCTTGCAGGCTGTTAGAACTACTTCCTTAAAGAATTCAGTATTAAAAAGTTGGCATAAGTTCATTTTTTGACATAAAAGGCAAGTAACAGCTTTCATGCAAAGCGCTCTGCACTCTAAAACGAATATAGTAGAACCTTGCTAATCCACAGTTATGACTAGCAGTCTCTCCTCGCCTCTGCAAAGATTTAATAACAGATGCTGCAGCGAGAGCTGGTATTGCTAAAATGTTATTATTTTTTCACAGTATGCTACAGCTCACTTACTAGAATACTACCACGTAGTCTCTTCAAAAGCAAAGATAAATGGCAACTGTCAGAATAAATGAAAGTGGTTAAAGTCTTTGCTGCAACTTAGTTGTTTTTTTGTTTACTTAGTTGCTCTCTACTAATCAGTATTGCAGGATGACGTGCTCACCATGAATGCCTGCAGGCATTCTCTACTGTATTTATATATTCAACAAAAAATAGTTTTGCAGAGTTACTTAGAAAGTATGTTGCTTCCTCTGCCTGCCACCAGGTGATTACTGTCAAGTGGGACTGCATTTGAACAAGTAACCTGGTAAGGAAAGACTGCTGCCTTAACCCAGATGAAAGCAGCCAGTCTTTTATGGAAGGACTGTCAGCATTTTTTTCACCTTTTCTTGTTCCTTTTTTTAAGAAGCGAGAAAAATACATGAAGCCCAAAGGAAGCAGGATGGACTTAAAGGGTTTGGAGAGAATTTTTTGGCATATTTGTTTGTGAGATTAAACCCATTGAAAATAAGCAACTGATCCCAAACCTATTTGAGGTAGTCTTGAATGTCTATTTGTTTAAGTAGGTATGTATATTTGTGTTTGTATTACTCTGGGTTAAGTGTTTGGAGGTAGGAACGCCCAAGTTCCAGTGCTTCTCAAACCTGGCACCTTATCCTGTGTTCCTAAATCTATGGCAAGTCTTTCCTTCCCGTGGAAGCACAGCCATGAAGTGCTGTTCTGTCCCAGGCGCATTGCAGTCAAGGGCAGGGCTGTCATTCCTTACAGTGGGGCTTTGGATCAGACCCTGCGAACCTCAGGAGGCTCTCAGCAATCTGAGAGTGTCACCACACACATTTGGCACCTCATTGGAGGTACTCAGCACTTTGTAAACCAAGGAGCTAAACTAGTTCCTTTACTCTTTACAGCTGCATGGCTGAAAATTTGACAGTGATGAGCTCCAGATGACTATATATCCTCTTAAACACCTCACCTAGTAAAATAAATGAAGAAGAAATATGCGGTAGGATTATTCATTTGAGCTCTGTGATGAAGAGACAAATAACCATAAAAGCAGAGGGGGCAGCTGCTTCTCTGAGGGATGTTCACCTGCATGAATAGTTCATTGAAAGTGCTACCATGGAGGACTCGTGTGTGGATCAAGGGCAAATAAGTAAATTTGAAAGGGGTTTTGGTCAGGCTGATGTGCATATGGAGTTTTAAAAAATAATTTACGTGGTGTAAATCCTCCTATGCTGCAATAATAGAAGCATGAGATTTTTGTTAGCGTGAGATGTCTTGAAAGAAAGTAGGGAGGCTGTAAATTAAATTGGTCCTCTCTCCTCCCCCTTCTTTTCTGTACTGTAGAAATCTGAAGTGTACTTTATTATCCCCAAGTAATGCTGTTAGTTTTGTGAGTTAGAGAAATGGTGGCTTTGATAACGCAGCAGAGGATGTGGTTGCAGTGATTGGGAAGTGAGCTTCAGACACTGGGAAGATCACGGTACACTTCCTTGCCTTGTCAAGAGAGCTGAACGGGGAGGTATTCAAATTGCTTCCTGTTTTGCGTCCTCATTACTTTATTTTGTACTCTAATAATTATTTATAGATTCTATGAATGAGAAGTCTGTCCCGGACCTCTCTTGGCAGTATAGTCAAAGCCATCACTAGTGAGGCAAGTCTTACAAAGCCAGTACTTGTAACTGCAAGGGTGTATCTGGTTAGTGAATTCTAGCAATTAGTATTTCTGCTCTCTGTGCCCTCTGCCCACAGAAATCTGTTGTGCACTCTTATTTTCACACAAAAGCTCATGCAAGTGGAACTAATTTCCTTTCCAGTCTTAAAAATATCATAAACTGAAGACATGACAGGTGGGTGGTGCAGCTCACCATTTACTATGGGAAGGGCTAATGATTGACATCTGTGTAACTGATAAATAACATGGGGGTGTGCATTGGAATATGCACAGGTAATGTGCTTCCTGTGTTAAGCTCAAGATGTATGTTCTCAGATTTACTAAAAATATTCAACCCTTTCTGATTTAGGGAAAAATAATCAGTCCATGGCAGCTTTTAATAACCCTGCTTTTCCATAAAAGAGACCTTATAGTCATCCCAGGAGCTTTTTTGTGCCAGGCAAACAACTTTCTATGCAAAACTCTGTTCTTTTTGAGCTTTCTGGAGAATTCCCATTCTGCATTCATGCCTGCTGATCAAAAAACCCCCCAAAAACAAAAAAAAACCCAACCACAAACCAACAACAAAAAATCTCCCCCTGTAAACCAAACCAAATCAAAACCCCAACCCAACCCAACCCAAACCCCTCAAAGCCAAAGTGGAAATATGGGAGGGGGGGGGGGAATTAGCCTCATGTTCACAATTGATTTTGATTCATGGGCTGCTCTTCATGCTGTGTGCAGACAGCTAAGGTGTTGTGAGCAGGGCTTTGGCCAAGTACTTCCAACTCTGCGCTTTCGTGGTCCCAGTTTTTCCTTTTTTTGTTTGTTTTCAAAATATTAAGTCCAAGCAGGTGCTTATTTGCTCAGTAGGTTGATGTCATGATCCCTCATAAACATGTAGGTCTTTGTTATGTGAAATAAACATAAATATACAAACAGTTTTTTCCAAACTTAAATATTTAGCAGCACCCTACTGGAAAGGAAGGTTTATTGCATATCTATAGAAATTGGTACACACAAAATCTTTAACTGATCCAGACTTTTCTGTATTTGATATACAGATACTTTGTTTAATTTAAAAAATATTACTTTATGTGATACAGTTTCACCATTTGTAGAGCCCAGCGATTACTAAATGTATTCTTCCAGTAGATATTTTATTTAATTGGTATTGTGTTTGCAATAAATTGTGCTGAGAGAATCTATAAAAAGCATTGACTTCAATATTACTGTAGCAGTACCTGTAACAGTAGATGTAATTATCTATCCAAACTGGGCAAAAGTCCATTTGTGGTAAGGTTTTGGTGCTGTTTCTGCAGAGTAGCCAGACTACATTTTATGGAACTAAAGGGAGCATGAGGTCAAAAATTCTGACGGCTCAGACCTTTGATAAATGGCACATATATTGCAAAGTGAAAGGCAGATTTCCCATAGGGAGAGTTTTTCTAAAAATTCCTTGAGATGATAGTGTGATTACAAAAACAAACAGAAACCAAACCCAATAATCATATTTGAATGGAACAGCAGAGTCCCACATGGAATGCAGAATGATATTAATCTGACTGAAGTAACTCAGGAGTTTAATGTTTCTTTTTCTCTTTTTTTTTTTTTCATGGTGCAAAGTTTATGACTTCATTTATTTGCTTCTACCAGCCTGTTTCCCCTCTCTACCAGCCCTACAGCTTGCTAGTCATGTCACTGCCTGCTGAGCTTTTTCCTCATTTCAACAAATTCCAGCTGCTAAAGGAGAGAGCACCTTTTCTCATCCCCTAAGTAGACACTTAAAATTGATACATACTTTAATTAGTAAATGTGTGTTTCAAATATGCTTCCAAGTCCTTCTCCACGCACAGCCCTCCACACCTGCAGCCATGCCTGGTTTTACCTGGTTTGCTGGTTTAACTGGTGTTACTTGGTTTGCTTAGGAGCAGACTATCAGCAGTACTACTGTGCCAACTTTGGGAGAAGCTCAGCTTAAATGTAGGAGGGAAATTTAGCAATGAACACTAAAGAGAGACACCAGATTGAAAGTCTCTCTCTGATACTGCTGATGTATTTATTACATGTGCATGATAACTCAATTCTGACTTAATAACAATCATTATGGTATGTGTTTAGGCTGTGGATGGCAGCTCATGTATCCCAGTGGGAACATAATGCATTCTTCCCAAGCCTGATGGTCTTGGAATCTACTGATACAGATCTTTGCAGAAAGAAATGAGGAATTCTCTTTTGATTTTATTAAAATTCAATAGACTAGTAGATTCTTTTAGTAAGAACAGAAGGAGAAAATCATGACCTTTTCAGAAAAACAGTAATTGTTCTGCTGAAATGGGAAGCTCTGTAAGGTATGTACGACTTTATGAATTTAAAACACAGAACTGCCCAGATTACAAAAGCTTTCATGCCAAGCCCTTTGCTTGTCCAAATAAAATATTTTATGGTCCTGTCAGTTAAGACCAAAGGTTGTTCACATAAAAAAGAGAGAATCTGCACTACAACGCAAGTGGAGTTGTTCTAGTTCCTGAAAACACAATTTCATGTAAGCAAAAGATGGAAGTATAGCGTGAAAGTAGTTTGCAGTATATGTCTGGTCTCTGTAGCTCAGGATGAAACTTGATGACCTGCAACATTCCTTCAGCATTTTTATTCTCAGAGAGTCACATTCTTTACCCAACATTCCCATCCTCAACTCCCTGTCCCAGTAATAATGATTTAAAACTCTAACAAATCACCAATGACAAAAACACTTTGAAAGAAAGAATGGATGGGATCCTTTGCTGTGCCTTACTTCATTATAAGATATAAGGAAGAAATTCACCACTGCAAGAGAATTACCAGTGGTGAGACACTGGCACAAGTTGCCCAGAGAAACTGTGGATGCTCCATCCCTGGAAGTGTTCAAGGCCAGGCTGGATGGAACTTTGGGCAATATAGTCTAATGGGAGGTGTCCCTGCCCATGGTGGGGGATTGGAACTAATTGATCTTTAAGGTCCCTTCCAACCCAGACCATTCTGTGATTCTGTGATTCAGCCACTAAGCCTCAGCTTGGACTTCTGCAGAAGTGGGGAGATGTGGATGGTCCCTGGTTTGATCCCTGACAATCTTAGCAGCCTTTCTTGGGAAAGCTTGGATGAGCTGATTTCTGAAAACAGGTGTCATCTCTCTCAGCTTATTGGAGAGGGGCCTACTTTACTGTGATGAAACAGGATTTTTTGGACATAGGTCCAAATACGTGGAGGTTGTTGGTGCCTCCTTACTGTGACATTGCTGTTGGAATTTCAGTTACAGATCAAGACTCCATTGTGGTGGATATTGCACAACCCAGTGCAAAAATGCAGGTACAGCTCTAAAGCTTTTATGACTGTTTTACCTACATACATCCCTGAGAAACAGAATTGTGTGCTTAAAGGATGTACCTTGATAGAGGTTACATACAGTTCTACACTGCAGTCCATGGGCTGCTCCAACAGGTGTTTTAAGCATACTTTTCTAATGATTGGAATATTCTTACATAAGGAGTAGTGCTGCCAGAGCCTGAAAGTTCCCCTCTGAGGTGAGAGTTAATCAGATGCTTAGAAACATGCCTGCTCTGTGTGAAAATACATACAGGTATGTTTATGTTTTTCCGTCTCTTTCCATTTTCTCCAAAATCAGTAGATCTGCAATTACACTAAGAAAAAGTGAAGTGGTTTCAGCACTAAGAGTTCTGAGTTTCTGCTCTGGCAGAAGGTTTGTATTTGAACGTTTGATGCAGAAGTCGGAATTGGGCCCTTATGCTGGGAGAGCACCTGTAGCCCCAGAGCTGTTGTGGATAGGTGAGGAGGGCAGTGTCACCTCCCATGAGGAGCTTCAAAGGTGCTTCCAAGGGAGTTGCTGCTGTGTGCTGTGAAATGCTCAGTGCTGTAGGTGTGTGTTGGCACCTCTGCTGGACTTGCTGCCTTTGGTAAGATGAGTGGAGAAACGCCATGCTTATGGATCCCACTGGATTCCATCAGCCCTAGGTGAGGCTGTGGTGGAAGAGGAGAGGTGTGAGGTGCTGCTCTCTCACAGGACTGAGTGTGGGTGTTGCCCTTGGCAGAGCTGGTGATGCTGCTCTGCGCAGCCCCATCACCACGTCTCTGAACTCTGAGGCAGAGTTGTGCTCACAATGGTGATGCCTTGGGGAAATGTGAGGCTTGGCCAGAGACAGAATGCAGGGTTCCAAATGAACAGCTGCTGGATTAAATTGAAGCTGAATAGGAGAGCTGAAGAACTTTACCAGTTGCCTCACCAGTGTCCTCTGAAATACCACTTGCCTTACACAGGTGATTTTGCAGTTTCTGACGTGCAAGGTGGAAATAACGGTACATTTTTATCTCTTAGGGTGGTTGTTGCTCTAAATAAGCTGTGCACTTTGATATTAAAGTAATGGTTATCACACCTAAAAGAGGCAGGACCACAGAAAATCACATCTATGGTTCCTTTGTTCCTTTGACTGTTTCACAGCACAGCCTAGGAATCAGAGAAGAACAGGCTCTCACAGGTCATGCAAACTTCTCTGCTTGTTCCGATGTTTGTTTCGATCAGGGCTCCTTTTAAAATGTGGTCCAGCTTAATTTAAATGCCTAGACTCTGGCACTTCGAAATCATTGAACAGACTTAAGATTATGTGACTAAAACTGGCATCAGTGAAACTTAACCTGTATTTAATGTATTATTTCCTACCTTTGTTTAGCAATATGAAATAACTGTGCTTCTTTCTCAGTGTTTGTTCCATTCCTACTGTTGTAGATCTTGTAGACTAATAATTATTTCTCTGAATAATATTTATTTTGACCTTAAAAATTTCTTTTATAGCTCATTTTTGCTAGCTCTTTAGTTGCTCCAGCTGGATAGGACAGTACCTACATATAATAGTACCTGCCTACTCTCTATCTGACTGGCACATTTTTAGAAATGTACTTACACACAGAGATGATTGTTCATTTCTGGCATCACTTTAATTTCTCTAATGTCCTCGTGATTCTTTGTGTTTTCTAAAAAGAAATCCACATACAGTAAATAGTTCTTCTTTTTTAAATGGTAAGTCACGAAAACACCATAATAATTTGATCATTAGCAAAACCCCCAATTTTTGTGGTTTCTGTGCAGTCATATGATTAAAAGTTTGTTCTAGTAGATGAAGTAGATGTATCTAATTTTTTTCCCCCCATTGGCTTTATGCACTGTTTTGGGGTTTTCGTAAGCTCACCTAGGGCACAGTAAAGCTGCACCAAGTGTCACAAGTGTACGTGCAAGCAACAGCCCCTGTGATGTGTCCTCACTCCTGCAGAGTAGTGGGCTCGTGTTCACTGGCCAGTGTGTTCAGTTCTGGCAGATGGCAAGCTACACTCTGTGAAAACATAATCTTTATCACTGTTACTGCATCTCCCCTGGTCCTCAGACTGAACGTGACACAGGGAAAGGCCAGTCTTCCCCCTACATGTGCATGAGCAAGATGTGTGCTGAGTTCTTCTCTGAGTTGGTGGCACTTAGGTGCTCTGTAATACCAATAAAACTGATGAGGACTGAGAACTGAGCTGTTCCACCTGCAAATTTTAGCAGTGCATAACTTGGCTTCCCTAACTGAGCTGTGAAAGAGAAATGTTGCTTTTTTCAGGTATTTATGGATATGCATTCCCATGTTTCCCTCCACCAGCAATTGGCACTTCAAGACAGATGCCCAGGGGGTTGGAGCTGGAGGCTGAGAGGAATATGTTGGCATCACTCTTGGAGCTTTAGGTGCTGTTTCACAGTGTTTCACATTGGTAAATGTGACTAACTTTGAGGAAACAGTTGTTTCTTCATTAAAAACACAATTGTATCAGGGGATAGTAGGTTGCCATAAAATCCTCAAGGGTTTAAGTACAATAAGGTGTTTCTCCTGTGTTAGCTAGCAGAAAGATACAGCCAGTCTAAGGCATCTAAACTTGCAGCAGTACTCATTAAATCTTGCCATTTATGGAGAGCAGAATACACTTCTCTCAGTTCCTCTGCACTCCTAAGTATTGTTTTGGGTGTTCAGCCTAAGTAGGCACCAGTGTTAACATAGGTAGAGAGAAGAGTATAAACCTGAGGGAACTGGTGAAACCCTTTAGTATGGGCAGCTCTCTTTTGTGCATGGTTTTTGAGGTACTCCAGAGATGAAGCATAAAACCAGAAATAAAACAAAGCAGCATGTGTCAGGAACAGGGGGATTACTCTCTGGGTACATAGAGATCTTTAGCTGTCAATTACCACCACATGTCAATGGGGACCCAACAAATGTAGTGCACATATACAGAGCTCCAACAATCCACCTGTTACAGAGCTCAGGAGGTGAATTCCAGGGAGATGTGTGGCAGCCAGCACCTGAAGATGCCCATGGACCTGCCTGGTGATGCTGGATACCTTTAAGCACATGCATTCGGCTGGCACAGAAACACTAATTCTCTTTTGCTCACCTCGCCCCATCCTGCATTGAGGTGGGAAAGGAAGTCAAAATCAGATTATTAGGATCTGCTATGGATTTGTGTGTTTGTACTTACAGGCTCTAATCTTGATGATTACTAAAGAAACCCCAGTATCCTACTTCATAGCTGGTATTAATAAACTTCTATCTCGAAGTTCCCAATTGGTTTTGAGAGTGATCCCTCTGTGCTCTTTCTGAGCACTTTGTGAGGCCCTGTTGACTGGTAAGGGTTCACACCAGATTTGGCTGCTCACACTGCTCTGCAAATGCACTGAGTGAACATCATTCCTCCTGGCCTCTTTCATTGTAGGCTTGTAACCCACACAAGTTTAATTGCTGTAATAGGACTTTGGAGTCTGCAGTATTGTAGTGTTTCATGTGGCTGGAGCACAGAAAAAGTTTTTTTCTCCCAGGCTCAGATGCCCCCACACAGGCACTAGGACTTCATCACAGTTGCAGCTTTTGATTTAGAGTCATTTCTTATTTTGCTAATTTATTTGGCTTTTAATCAGTGGTTTCCTGTGTTTCCCTGCCTGTTACCCAACCACATAATGGCAAGTATGTCAAAAGGTCTCAGCTGCCTTGAGAGCAGTCTTAAAACATGTTCTTTGCTTTGAGTGAGAAGTACAAGCTGAACAGAAACTATGCGAAACATCTGTGTTGGGAGTAGGGTGGCTGCAGAGTGGGAGCTGTGTCTGGAGCACCAGTGACAGACTGCAGAGGACTGACAGTGACCTCCCTGGTCATCCTTGGCTGTGCTGGTGCTTGGGGTAGAGAATTCAGAAGCTGGTTCTCTTGGCTCTGAGCTTTGCTTTTCCCCTGGATCAGGGAGGCCAATAGTGGTGGAGTCAGCTGAGATCTGATCATGTTCTTTTTGAAGTTCCCAGCCTGACAGGAGAAACAAATATGAAAGAGTCCAGAGTTTCCTTCCCACTCTCTTTTATGTGACATCCACTGAGGAAGAGGCAGAAGGAACACATTCCCTGCATATAGGCTGAATCAGGCACCTCTGCTTAAAAACTGTAAGATGTAGCTCAGTGAACACATTTTCAGTTCATAATGAAATACATATGTTCATCTTCATGCAGCATCTCTTAAGGGCTACTGTGCAGAGCACTGAAGACCCCTAACAAGATCTTCTTTTCCTTCCTTCCTTTCTTCCTTCCTCCTCTTTCAACTGCTTTAAACCAGATATTTTATTATAAAGTGGGCTACATTTAGAAGGCTTTGAACCTCAGTATTCCTTTTAATAATCTCATTGCTCCTGAAGAACCCTGAGAAATTTTTAAAAATTTATTGTGTGAGCACCTTGTGCCCTGTGTTCCATTTCTTGAATTAAAAACCCTTGGGGGAGAGGAGGGAGGCAACTGATATCATGCTACCGTATATAATCCATTTGAGAGCTGGTTGTTAGGTGGTACATTATCAGTACAAAAAGTTTTTTGTAGTTTAGCTAACTGCTGGAAAGCCACTTCCTAAACTGGCAAGAACTGCTATACCTTAAGAACTGAATGAAAGGCAAATTTCTTCATCAGCTGGTGGACTTGGTTTGGCTTGATCAGTCTGTAAGCACGCAGGAATGTTCAGGCTGCTTTGTGTGTGCTCCTGAGGCACGAGATGCTTTATGAGCACTGGAGCTGCATGAAAAGAAGAACCTCCTCTTCCTGTTTGAATCAACGTCCACATTATTGTGAGGGATTACATCTTGGCTCTAATGATCTTGACTGTGAAGAGACTCTTGCTGAAGATGGGAATGTAAGCCTGCAGAAGGATATAATCTTTATCTTGTTTGCAGAAACTGCCAGCAAGTCTGGTTATTGCACTGGTGTACTTTGTGAAGTGTGTTGAGGCTCCCTGAGGGAGCAGGACTCAGTCCAGCGTGATGTTTCACAGGGGTCGGTAGCTCAGAAGTCAAGCCCATTGAGATGAGAGCACTGAAATTCACATTTAGGCACAGACTGTCTGCCAGGAAATTATATAAAGAGTTCACAATCTTTGATCCACAGCTTCTTGTATGTGCACTAAATATGCAAGCTTTTTATTTTTTGTAGCTACTAAATAGACTTGTATTTATTAAGTGAACCTGATTATCACAGTCACTATCACTCAGTGAGAAACTCTGCTTCCCTTTAGGCAACTTCTGCAGCTGTCCTTTGTTTCTGTTACTTTTCCGTCTGCTTTTTTGTATGTCTCACTCCTCCTCCCTCCTTTCTTTTCTCTGTCTGTGTCTCCTTTGTTATTCTCCCTTCATTTCCTTCTCTGTATTAAATCACCTTTCTCACCCTTGAGGGCTTAAATAGCATCATTTCCCCATTCCATCTGAAAAAAAGATCTTCAAAGACATGATTAGTAATGACACTGACATGTTTTCGGTTTGGGAGTTGCTATTGCAATGAAAATAGATGTTCACACTTGGTCACATGTTGTCTACAGGCTTGGACAGACTGTGTGGAGTTATTAAGGAAATCTTGTGCTCATGGCAGTATCTGTAGCTCTAGAGGATAGCAATAGCAGATGTTTTAACAAACAAGTGTCCCCAGAATATCATCATCTCAATTGAAGTTGGCCCAGAGCAGTGTATTTCACCTCATGCCTCAAATCAAAAGCTGTGAAGTGATCTCTTACACTTACCCAGGGTTAGTTTTTGATCAGGGACATAAAGTGAAATGCAGTGCTTCTGTGTCGAGCTTCCATGGGAGTTAAAATAATCATCATTAGAAATGAAAGACTCAAAATTCCATTTCCAGTTCTGTGATCTGCACATGCCATCTAATAAGAATCTGTATACTACCTATCACTGGAACGACTCTGATGCTCATCCAGGTTTAATTGAAAAATAATCATAATCTATTCAGATTTAATGTGTAAATGAGGTATTGTGAACAAAGCACAACTTCTGAAATGTCTGTTACTGTGGATTTTATTGTCTGGATTAGGTTCAGATACTAGTGCATGTCATTCTGATATGTAGGTGATGTCATTCTGAGATGCGACTGTGCCAAGTGTGTCTCATTATTACTCTTTGCAGCTGATAGCCAATGAATTCTTTTTCCTTTAAATGAAATCAAATATTTACAAGCTGTTACTTACTGCAGGAACTTAAATGAATTAAGCTCCTTTTGAAACCAAAGCAAGGCGAGGAAAGCAGAGGCAGCAAATGAGTTTGAAGCTGTCGTAGAAAGGAAACTTTTCAGTTCATATATCTGAGCTCTGCAGCTTTAGCTGAGCCCTGAAAACATGGGAGTCAAAAGCAGAAAAGTGTAAGGTCTGGGTTTCTGGCACTGCTTATTTCTCTGATGTTAAGTGCACTGGCTGTGTAGTCACTACAGTTCATAGACTGAAAGAAGATGAACAGATTTAGAGTGCTTTTATCTAACATGAAATTGATACTGTCTTATGGGAATGACTTCTGAGAAGAACATAAGGATGTCTGTGCTGAGCTAGACCTGTGGAAATCGAGGGAAGAGCATCAGACTGGGATGAATATTTTGTGATCCTTCACCAGACAGCTTTTCTGGCCAACAGCAATTTGTGGCTCAGGGGTAACTGTAAAAGCTGTAAAAACTGTAAAAGGTGCAAGGAACATACTATGTTTATAAACATTAAAGTACTTGCTAGTGCTGAATTTCTATTGATTACATCATCCTTTCCATAAACCTCAATGAATTCAAATTCTGGGGTATGTTCTCTAAGTGATTAAAATTTTGTGGATCTGTTTCTACATTTTGGAATTTCAAAGCCATTTCTTACTGTATTGATTTAAATAACATTTAAATTCAGAAAAATTATATAAAGTAACAAGTATATCTATCAACACATAATTTAATTAAGTGTTTTTTCCTACTGTAAGTTTCTCATCAAATTGGGAAGTTTAAAGGGCACTATTTCTCTTGAGTGAATGTTGTTTCTGGAAAGAAAGATGCATGGCAAAAGTGCTTTTAGATGTCTTTTTGTGAATGTGGAATTTATTAAAGAATCTTTTTAGAAGTGTCAATGATGGTACTGTTATATGGAAACCCACAAAGTATCTTGAATTATTGGTTATTTAAAGTTGAATAAATGTTCATTAATTGGACAACCTCATCTGAGCCAGGATTAATTTTAAATCCAAGCCATTATTCTTTTGGTGCATAAGCAGTATGGTATATGTTCTTATCAACAAGTGAGTCTCATTTTTAATTTATGAAAGTTTACCTGAGAGTATTCAAGTGTCTCACCCTTTCCATGTATGAAAATATGCCTTTGATGTCTTGACGTTTGATTTTAAAACAGCTGATCTTCTGGTGTGCTGTATAATGAAGTTGTTTTGATACATACAAGAAATTCTGCTTGTTTGTTCCAAGTTTGCACAGCATAGTTAAGCTAGGTTTTTGTTCAGTGAAATTTGGTGATTCTTTTGAAATGAAAATCAATCCCTCTTTCTTAGGTTATTTAAAGGCTTATTAAACAGGCACGATCCAGTTTCTTAGATTTTAAGAAGTACTGAAAAATCTCACTCATTCTTATTTACAAATGGCTCATGATTTTAAAATAAAGATTTCTAAGTGCTCTGTTTTCATTTTGAATATTGTATTGAAGGACATCAATAAAAACATTCAATTATAGTGGTCTATCTGTAGAGTCCATGGGAACCTGAGCCGTGATTGTATTTCTCAGCTAGAGTAAAGCAGCACCACTCCAGTAACTCATATTTCACCCATTATGGAAGGGTCCTTGGCTTTGATTTGCCTCATAGTTAGTGGAATGTTAACAGTAATGGAAAAGAAGAGGTGCAGGAGCCTACAAAATAGGGAAAAGTAAAAGAAACAGAATTATAATTTAAATGTTGAATTCCACACTGTTGTTTCTCACTGTTCATCTTCATTTTTTTCCTTAAACAATTCTGTTACTGAGTTTATCTAGAAAAAACCAAGCCTGTTAGCTTGAGCAGAGAGGTTTTTTGCCTTTCTTTGTCTTCTCACTCTCTTTTAGTCCTCTACCTCCCTTCCTATGGATTGGTTAATTTAATCTTTCTAGCTGCTGTATTAGTTTGTTCAGCTTCACTGGGGTCAGCATCTTACATATGGGAGGCACAGCAGCTGAAGGAAACGAATACCCAATCAACTTTCCACCTGTGCAGATAGAGAGAAACCAGCTGGCACGAGTGAATTGATTTCTGCATCAGTCTCCTTGCACAGGCAATCAATTCCACAGAGAGAAAGGAGCCCCGAGCCCCCATCACTTTGTGTTGTGGAAGGCTCCCTGTAGTGGAGTCCTACGGCCCTGAGTTCAGGCTGCACCTGCTGTCTGCGCTGTGAGGGCAGGGCATCTCCACATGGTGTCCCTGGGCCCAGAGCCTGGAAAAGGGACCAGCAGGCTTCAGTGGCACTGGGTCAGATCCTTGGGCTGGGGCTGCAGCCACACTGGGCTGTGTGAGGTAAGAGATTCAGCTCCCAAAGCGTTAGGAGGGACCATTCATCTCTCTTTGCTGGAGGCTCATCTGAACAATGAGAACAGGACCAAGTTTATTTGTAATTTTTTGTGGTTTCTGAGTCACAGGCATGCTAATAATTCTGAGGAAAGACACACAGTTTTTAGTAGCCTTCATTATCATACATACACAGGGAAAAAACATGGTTCTCTTGCCTCCCTTTTTTGGTGAAGGAACAGTGGTGCAGCAAACCAAGTCAGTTTTATAATAAAAATTTTGGGGGCAATTAGGTAATGGCTTAAATAGTCGAGTTAAAGAGAAAATAATTAGAAGGCTAATTTGGATGCATCCTTCCCTATTACAGCTTAAAGATGTTGACTGTAGAGTTCTGTTACTGCTTCATTTACCTTGACTGTTGCAATGACCCAACTCCCTGTGTGTCGGACATGAGGAAGGGGGTTTGTGTCACTGGATCAGAGCATGTGGCACTTGTGGCTTTTCTGATACCATAGAATTAGGAGCAAATAAGCTGACATTGGCTTACACAAGGGAACAGACTTGCTCTGCTTTGGTCCCAAAGGTGTCATTGATTCTATTTGCATTACATGATCAAATATTTGTCTATGGTATCAGTGAGGCTAAAAAAGCTTGTCACAGGGCAATGTTTATGTCACAAATAGTGACATTTACTTGTTGATACGACAGTATAATGTCAGCACGTCGTGTTGAAAATGTCATCATTTGGTGATGTGACAAATTGTCCCTAAGGATACACTTTTAAGAGTTCTTAACAGATGTTGGAAAAATGAGTAATTTTAGATTGATTTTATTTGTGTCATATTTAGAAACAATCAAAAGTTTAGAAAGTAAAGCTTGCAGCAATTTGTATCACTTTTCATTCTTGAAGGGTCTTTGCTAATGTCACAAACTTTAGTCATTATATGCAGGATGCTTCCTTAGCAGGCAAATTTGTTGACACATCATGCTACAAGGCAGCTCCAGAGATGACAGTTTTTCAGTAGAAAATGTGTTTAATTGGACCATTTTCCATTTGTAGCAGACGGGATTTTCCTATTTTAGCCACAAAAGAGTAGGGGAATTTGGACAGTTTCCAGTCTGTCAAAATTTAAGTGCAAGCGGAAGTAAGATAATTTTGTTTGTATTTGCTCTGTCCTTCATTCAAACCTTGTTAGAGGCAACTGTGAAACATAATCAGCTTGTACCTGATGTACAAGGCACATTCAGTTGGGGTGGCTGTGCTGTGAACACAACTACACTGAACCAGGAGTGCATTTGGTGTTGCAGTGGGTCCCTGGGCAGTTCCCACGTGTGCCTGAGACTTGCTGTAAGAGACTCATTCAGAGGGTGTTCTGTAGTTTCCAGAAGACATTTTAAACAGAATTAAGACATGTAACTTGCACTAAAATCAGAGCCTTTGAGAATGTGAATTGGTTTTCTTACATATGAAGGGGATATTCTGGCAAGAACTGAAGGCTGCAGGGTTTTCTGTAGAAATAGTAGATTTTCTATTCTGTAGAAAAAAGCTAAATGGAAAATTCATTTGTCCAAACATAGAATAATAGAATCATAGATTTGCTCTTCAGGTAAGGTGTTTCTGGATTTAGCGATGAAATTTGGTCGTAGACATTCTGAGGGTGGTGGCAGCACTCAGCTGATCCTGTCAGACGTGGCCCAGAAAGGCAACATGTCCCACCACTGACAGCTGTGTCCTGTTCATTGGCCTGAAGAGCTCTGTGCTCATTCTAAGCTGGACTTCAGATGAGTGATCTTGTATGAAACAACTTTCCACTAGGTATGGAAAAAGTTCTGTTGAAATTTGTGCTTTCCAGGTCTGTATGTTCTCAACTCGGTTTTCACACAGGAATCCGGTTTATGTATGTGCTTTATGTGGAACTGTATCTGCAGGTGGCTTCAGGCACTTACTCTGCATGTAGAGTTTGTAGATTTAAAGTTTGAGCTGTTAGATATAAATAAAATATAGTATGTTCTCTTGCAAAATTTGCTAAGTCAGTCCAGGATGGGCAGTGCCTGGACAGCTCCTCCCTCGGAGCCAGGGAAGCCTGTCCACTCATGCCAGCTTTAGCTGTGGTGCTACTGCAGAGAACTGTGCTCCTACAGACTTTTCTTGCTGTACTTGGCCAATACTGAGCTAATGCTCTGCAGTTGCATCAGGCTATAACTCACAGCTAAGGAACAGAAACTGAATAAAGAAAAAACAGTGTTTGATGGAAATGCACATGTTGAACAAACTTTGAACAGCTTTCTAATCAAGATATTTGGACACTGGATACTTTTTTCAAACTATTTATTTGGTCCAGAGCTGATCCACAGTCAGTTTTAGTCCTGAGTAAATTCCTAAAGTAGGAAATTTTTGCCAACAGCATCAGCCTCTGTTTCCGTGGTTTCTGTCCCAGCTCAAAGACGGACTTCAGGTGAGTTGTGATTTCTCTACAGAGGACTGTCAGTGGTTGCAACATGAAGCATTCCTGCAGAAGCGGCAAACAAGGTGGTTCCGGTTGTTTTTTAATCTCTTGGACATCAGGAGAACCACTTTTGGTTTGTGGAGCTGCCAGAGGCTTTCTGTTCAACCTCGAGTAGGAAACTTGAGTCCTTCTATATCTGAATGTCACACACGGAAATCTTGTTCCACCTCCTTGGTTATAAGGGCAACATCAAAGATCATGAAGTGTTTGGATACTCTGGAAATTTGTGTGATCATGTTACTGTAGGTAAACAGAAGGAAAAGAGTGGCAATCTACACAGGAAGGTTTTTTTTCTGATGCCAATCTGATATAAGGGAATCTCATTTTGCAGTCCCTTATCCCAGGCTTTCATGTGGCTTTACATCCTACATGGTATTGCTTTTTAAATGCTGTACTGTACAAACAGTACAGAATTATGAATGGTTTTTCATTTTCATATATTTTTAATGCCTTATACTTTCATTAGTGAAAAATACTTCTTACCCAGCCACTTTGAATTTTGATATATATTATTTTCTTTCATAATAACATCTATTTTAGAAATCATTGAGAAATTTTACCATCCATAAAGAATGTTTGGATTTTTTAAGATTCTTTTTCTCAGCTATATGTTTTTTTAAATTTTAGTTTGGTAAGAGTTATAAATTTCTTAGAATCATTGCATACATAATTTGAAATGTGTCTGGCATTAGTTCTGTAAAAACAATCTGGATGTTCTCTGATCTGGATCTGCAGAGCCATAAAATATATATGGCACTGTATTAAGTTTTATAATGCTCGTTACTTCAGTGTTGTACCTGTTGGGTAGAAAATCAGTGAAGCAGATACTCAAAGAGTATTGCTCTTTGAGCAGCAGAAATATTGGAAGTGCTTTTACATGGCCCCTTCCAGAGACGAGTTTCACTGAAGGGCTCAGCAAAGAAATAATTAGTATCTAAACTGTTTGTGAAGGAATATGACTTCTTCTCCAGACAAGAAGAATTGCAAATCAGTGAAGCGCTGCAGAAGTTTTATTTGGGCTAAAATAATTGCCACACAAGATCTTCAGGTTATAAGGAGGGATATCTGTGGTCTGGCAAAGTGAGCAGCTTATGGCTCAATATAGTAGGACCTTGTTTTGATTCCTGAATCTTCCTCGTGGCTGTCATTGTAATTTGGGGCAGTGCTCTTTGTTCCTCTTGTTAGAGCTGTATTAGCAACATAATCTGTGTGTCTTTAATATTAACTGTGCCTTCATATTTAGTTACTTTCAGGGTCAATTGCTAAGCCACGTAGAAAATGAATTTAACGTACCTGCCTTGTAATCACTGTAACCAGTGATCTGGAAGGCCTGAGGGAACAACATGCATGTTGTACAACATTGGCCATTGTGCTCCAGCAATGAGCTCTGAAAGGTTAAATATTTAGATAGTGTTAGCTAACCTTCTGCTTGTAACTACAGCCCTGATAAACCTCAGTATTTGTCTTGATGTCTTCCTGTTTTTGAAAGGGATTTTTATTTATGTTTTGAAGTAGATGTATTTATTCATTGAGTATTGCATTAGCATTGCTAATGGTCATAATGTGTTTAGTTTCAAAGGATGCTTGCTTTGAAATTTGCTGCAAAATTGAAAGTGCCCCCATTCACTTGGGAGTGTCATGTTAATATTTTAATTTTAGAATATGTCATCGTAGTGTTCCACTTTCATTACTGAAGTGCCAGTTATTTTTTCTCGTTAGAATTCTCCAGGGTATGAAGCAGGCTTGAAGCACGGTGGAGCAAAGCCATAGGAAAACATGGCAGTTTGTGGAGGGTGTATAATCCCAGCTCATTTTTGTGTGGTGAGAGCTTGTTGTGTAGATTTGGGATGTAAACAACTCCTCAGAGTAAAGCATGGTATGCATGCCCCATCTATGTGAGTGACTGAGGTTCACCTGTCATTTGTAGGGTTTAGGTGCTTTGCAGTGTGCTGAGTTTGCTTTCTCACAGGTTCCAGCCCTCTTGAAACAAACCCTCCAAACCCACGGGTGTTTTTGAGTTGCCTCATTTCCATGTACTGGTGCTTGGTGCAGCTGTGCAGACATTGCACTGGCACAGCTGAGGTGGGTGGGACACAGGCAGGGGGCTGAGAACAAGTGGCCAGAGCAGTGTGGAAATGTGAACTTTGGGAATTAACTTCTCTGCTGGATCAGTGTGTTGTGAAACAGATTCCTTAACGTGCAGTTTGCTACCTGTTTCTCTGGTAGCAGTGCTATCTTAAGCAGCCACAGAGTGTTTCCAGACCTGTACAAACCCTCTCAGCTGCTTTCACTGTAGTTTTTGGAGAAATGAACTGTAGAGAATTTACTGCAATAAGAAGAACCTGAACAGCTGAGTTAGACTATTTTATTTAAAGTCTGATTTAAATCTGCTTTGCTTCAGTTTACTTCTTTCCCTAGCCACTAGGGATATGCAGAAAAGTTTATTCCCTGTCTGTTTTCATCAAGCTTTAATATCTCTGCAGCCTTTATTATGCTTCCCCTATGTCTTGCGTTCTTTAGATTTAATAACCTCAGCTTTGTCATCCTTTCCTTGTTGCTCACTTGATGCTGCTTTTCTAGACCGCTTATCATTTTTACTGCATTCTTCCAGGCTCTTTCCAATTAATCAGCATTAGTCCTGTGATGCTCTGGCATGAACACCCTCTTCCAACTGTGGTCTTTAGGCTGGAGTAGAGGTTTCCTTTCTGAGACTCACAGGCTGCATATGTCTTGCAGCATCTTTATCCATGACCTTATGGCACCATGTGGCTACGAAAAAGGCAGGAGACATTAATGTCTCGTGATTCATTAACACTCCCAGCTCTTCTTTTGCTGAGAGTACTTTGCTTTTGCCTATTCTGATTATGTGCACTTCAGTATTTATGCTCTTTGAGTGCCATCAGTCGTTATTGGCAATTTTTCAATTTGTGAAGATCACTTTGAGTTCCCATCCTGTCCCTCAGCCTGTATGTTCCAGCTTGGTGTCCTCCTCAGAGTTCATAAGCACAGCCACTACACTTGGATGTTAAACAGTATCAGACGAAGGACATGATCCCTTGCAAACCCACTTGATAGAGAGGTATTTGTTGCCTTTCTTTTATCTCTAAGGCCTCTTACTCTGCTGTATAAGGCAATTAGATAATTTTGATTGTATTTCTGTTAAGAATTTAAAATTGGGCTTCATTCATTTCTTTCACACAGTTTATTTAGTGATACCTTCTACAGTTTTTCTGAGAATTGAAGCTACACTGACTAGTTGATGCTTTCCAGAATCCTTCTACCTCTTGCCCTCTTTTTATAAAAATGAGTTCAATGCCCATCCTTTTCCAGCCACCCTAAATTCCATTAGATCTTTCAGAAGTCAGTTACACAATCTCAGAGAGAATCTGAGGATGATGTTGATTGTCACCTCACCTACTAGTGTGCTTCTGTTGCCTTGTTCTTTGTTAAAATCTCTTGAATTCTTCTTTCACCTTTCTCCAGCTCCAGGCACCTCTTGCTATTCAATGTATTTCACTTGGTTTTGCCACCACAGCTGTTTGTGGCAAAGCAGATGCATGAACTGATTTAGGTAAGAGTAGCTTTGCAGTCATTCTCCACAATGTCCTTCTTTTTCATGCTTTGCAGGTGTCTCCCCTGGCCCAATCCCTTACCTGTCACCCCAGCTCTGGGGAGGAAATGTGACATTTGTATGCAGAAGCAAGTAACAGCAAGTTTTGGGAGAGGTTGTGTCCTGCTGCATTCCCTTTCCTACATATGTCTTCTAGGTAGCTGTGTTAATTTTATGGGTAAGCTCCATGAATTGATTTATTTTTTCTTGCTGACTAAGATAATGCATAAGGACATGAATCTTTTAGAAAAACATGAATCTTTGTATTTCTGTGGCTTTTACTTCACATGGCAAACTCTGCTCTGATTTAGTGCATCTACTTCAAGGCTTGCACAGTGTCACTGGGTTTTGCATGCCACTGCCTGGATGTTGTTCCACACTGGCATATGGGCACACAGCACATCCTCCCACACCTCCTCCCACCTCTGCCTCACTGCACTTTCACTGCTGGGCAGTCTCCTGCTCTTCCATAATCTTTTTTTGCTTTATTTCTTCTATTTATGCTCCTGGCACTGCTGGCATTGTCTTTCTATCTCCCTCTGTTTTCTTATTTCTTCAACCTGCGTGAGCTTCATAATAACATTTCTGGATTATAGACATTTAAAGGTAGATTTTGTATAAGAAAAATACACAACTGGTAGAAACAAGTTCTATTAAAATCAGAAGCTCTATGTGCATGTTTATGTACTTATTTATGTCTCACTTGAAATACTTTGTAGGTTAACCTCTCCTTTATTTTGTCCCCAGAAAATCATTAAAATATTTACGAATAATGACCTCTGTTGCCTTGGTTGAATGTTTACTTTTCCCTGTCACTTTTCCCATGTGGCCAGTAAGAAATCTGTCCTTCTGAAACAGTGCTGTATATGTCCCTTAGCAGAATTTTGATTTTGGTCTCAGAGTAGGGCATGTAGATGCTATGGTAAAGCAGGTAATAATATTCAGCAGATGTTAATGCATTAAACATAGGAGTTCAGAGGCAGGCTTCTTACTTTTATTATTATTACTGCACAGCTTTTAAGTGTCCCTGTGCCTTCCTAGGCAGATATCTGGAATTTATTGAGTGAAGTAAATTCCTTCTGGGTGTTTACAGGAAAAAGTGACAAATGTGATTTGATAACATTGACAATTACACGATTCCCTTTCTGCTGGTGAATCCAAAACATCTTCTGAGAGCAATATGAAATGAAGTGTTACCAAGACCAGACATGGAGTTAAAGTAAAACTGAGCTTTGATTATTAAACCCTCAAAACTGCAGAATTTCTTACAGAGACAGAGAACAGAAGAAAAAAAAAACCCAGAATGTTAATAAGCTTTATGTCTACAAGAATGAAACTGATTTTTCAGACACATAGAAGTACATAGCTTGCTGAACAGGACAAAGGAGAAACTTTGCTGGTGCTCATAACCAAGCCATTGCTACTGACAGTGATGAAACTGTTGGGGAAAGGCTATTGAAGAATCAATACAGAATCACAGAAGTCTGAACAATCTGGCTCACAGGATCACAAAATATGTTGAGTTGGAAGGGACTCACAAGGATCATCAAGCCCAGCCCTTAGCCTTGCACAGGAGCATTCCCAAGAGACACACCATGTGCCTGAGAGTATCATCCAAACACTTCTTGAACTCTGTCAGGCTTGGTGCTGTGACCACTGCCCTGGGGAGCCTGTTCAGTGCCCAACCACCCTCTGGGTGAAGAACCTTTTTCTAACATCCAATGTAAACCTCCCCGACACAACTTCAGGTCGTTCCCTTGGGTCCTGTCACTGGTCACTACAGAGAAGAGTTCAATGCCTGCCCCTCCTCTTCCTCTCACGAGGAAGTTGTAACTATAGTGAGGTCTCCTCTCAGTCTCCTCCAGCTGAACAGACCAAGTGCCCTCATGTGCTCCTCACATGCTTCCCCTCAAGGCGCTTCACCATCTTCATTGCCCTCCTTTGGACACTCTCTAAGGGCTTCATATCTTTCTTATATTGTGTCACCCAAACCTGCACACAATATTCAAGGTGAGGCCACCACAGCGCAGAGCAGAACGGGACAATCGCCTCCCTCGCCTGGCTGGTGATGCTGTGCCTGATTCCCCCCAGGATAGAGTTGGCCCTCCTGGCTGCCAGGGCACTGCTGACTCTGATTCAACTGGCCATTGACCAGGATCCTCAGTCCCTTTCCATGGCACTGCTTTCCAGTATCTCATTCTCCAGTCTGTGTGAACACCCAGGGTTGCCCCATCCCAGGTGCAGAATCAGGCACTTTCCCTTGTTGAACTTCATGTGATTGGTGATTTTACCTCTAATTTGTCAAGGTCTCTCTGCAGGGCCTCCCTGCCTTTGAGGGAGTCAACAGATTTTTCCACTTCAGTGTCATCTGCAAACTTGCTTCATATCCCTGCCAGTCCTGCATCCAAGTCACTTATTATGTTGAAGAGCACAGGGTCTAAGATGGAGCCCTGTGAGCTCCACTAGTGACAGATCTCCAGTCTGATGTCATCCCAATCACTGTCACCTTCTGTGCTCGACCCCTGAGCCATAGGCTCACCCACCACATGATGTGTTTATCCAGCTGTGTACGGGACAGTTTGTCCAGAAGCATACGGTGAGAGATGGTGGTTCAAGGGACACCAGTGAGCAAAAAGCCTCTGCTCTGCACACAGGAATGCTGTGGTAAGTTCACACCCATTGGGTGACTGTTTCTGGTACAGTTCATGTGTAGCAAAATGTCTCTTCCATGCTCTGCCTTGCAGGCTCTACATTGCAAAGTGAGTAGGTTTCATAGGCTGCTATTGGCATCTGTTTGGGTAGGAGAATGTTCAGGACTTGCCATGAAGCATGAGGAAATTGAAAAGCTGAAGGCATGGAACTGTGTATTTCCCATGTATTTCTACAGAGGTCAGTGAAGCTTTATCAGCAGTTGTGTGCACTGTCCTGGGGGACCTGTGTCATAAAGAAGCACTTTGAGCTGCAATGTGAGAATTACCAGTGGTAGGGTCCAAGACTTCACTCGCTGAGGACTGTGCAAAGGCAATGTTCTTGAGGGGAGTGCTGTGGGAAGGTTTAGCATGCCAGAAGGGAGAAGTCTTGGATCTTCCAAAGACATCATAAAATTCTTGGCATTTAGGTAGTTTCCCTGAATTTTAAAGAATGCTCTGGATTTGACATTTTTACTATTTGTACTGTTTTTTAATACAGTCAGAAAGTTTTTGGAGGTCATGGTGTTCTTGTAGGAAGAAAGGTGAAATTTATAAACATGTAACAAAGACTCTGAAAATAATTTGGGAAACTTTGGAAACAAAGAACAGGGGAGATTGTGCCAGTGGGACTTGCTATTGTGATTTTAAGTCTGCCACCTCCCTTGAGAATCATGAAGTTTAGCACTGAGATTGTGTGGGATCATGTTGAATATGGGGGTCTAGAGTTTTGTGATGGGGAAAAGTGGTACTGCAGCCATCAGGCTCAATTTTTCGCTTTGGCTTTACTACAGCCAGGTTTTTGAACAAGTCCTGAAGTCAGTCTCTTACTTGACCTTGATAATATGCCTTTTATTTTCATTTTGATAATTTTAATCTATTCATGTAAAACTTCAGGGAAAAGGCAGATTCTCATCATGCATTTATGTGACACAAAGTGCAGAAGAATCAGAAATTTGAACAGAATTTTGAAGTTGTACAATGTGGAAAGGGGAGTTCACCAAAAGCAGAGTTGATATTCATTATTTTGCTTTCAGAGCTGCAGCAGATCTTTAGAAAAAGTTCCAGGGAGCACACTGGCTCCACTTGTCTAATAATGTATGCTTCAGTAGTTTGGGATCCCACATATGTTTTGCTTCAGGCTACATAATTAGTGTTGCCAGTGGTTATCGCTCTCTGTGTAATAACTCCTATCTGTCCTGGACTGGAGGACGATAAGCTTTTGTTGCATCTAAAGGTTGCTGTGCATCCTCATGTCACTGTATATATAGTACTTAAACTGTAATAATCTCTCTGGATTTTCTTGCTCTTGCTTTTCTGTGCCAGTGAGCACCTTCCAGGGTTTGAGTGAGAGTTGAGATACACTTCACGGGGGAATGAGGGCTGTTAAGAGAGGTTGTGCTGTATCATGCTACAGTATGTCTTTAACTTGGGCAGACAAGACTTCCTGTCACCGAGGGAGCATATTTTAAACTTCCAGGGTGAGAAAAAATTCCTGTGACTTTGTTTCCTGAGTTAGAGACACGCCACACAGGGCCATGCAGCATGTAGAGCTTAACAGGAGCCCTCAGCCATTGGTCTGCATCAGCACACAGCACGTCAGCCTGCAGAGCTTCTGGCAGGGATGGCAGCTGGAGAGGGAGCTTGTTCGATGGTGGTGTTTTCTGTGTCAGCACCAGAGTGGCTTGGAGGGGGCACAGGTTTGGCTCCATGCTCCCAAGTTTTCTTGGGATAAATGTTTACTGTCACAGCATCCAGCTGTGACTAAGGAGTAGATGAAAGAAGTGGAGAACAGGAGATGATTAGCACAGTTTCTAATTGTAAATACTCCTTCAGTTAGTCTTTGCTTTGTTCTGAATCTAAGCCCATAAGAAATAAGCAAAGAGGAATAGGCAGAAGTTATGAGTAAGATGTACAGTGTAACTGAGCCCAAAATGTTTACAAGATCACACTTTGATTTTTAAACAATTGCTTAAACAGATAGTTTATTGACAGAAGGACATTTCTGGCAAATGATTTACGGTTTATACAGTAATTGAAGCGGCAGTCACTTCATCACACTTAAGTTTATTGATTCCATTAGTACATTGACCTCCTTTCTGCTGAACCACCAGTTTGAATGTCTGTGCTGTGTATGACAAATTAAAAGGAAAAGATGCCATTTTCCCTAACTATGCAGGACACAGTTTGCTCTAATAAATAAAGAAGTGAAAATTCAGCAAACTAGTGGGAAATTAAAAATTGGAAGAGAAATGATGTTTTGAATCTCTCTACATTTGATAGATTTTTCAAAGTAACTTTGTGTCTATCACAGAGTGTCTTTTCTGCAGGCCAGCCATGGATGCTGAGCTGGCTTGCTCTCTTAAAGTGGCCAGTATCCATATTCCAGCAGTTTGAATACTCCAGAAGAATATGAAAACTATCATATGAATGGGAGGCCAGCTGGAAAGTGATTTCTGTATGATTCCACTTTGTATATTCTACATGTTAAATAACAGTTTCCACACTTTTATTTCCCCCAGAAAGATTGCTCATAGTTGGGTGGTGCTCAAAGCTACAAAAAGAAAAATGGAGAGCTTTGGCACCTGAATTCCATGGGAACTGAAAGACAGAAATCCAAGAAAGTCAGAAATCCCTCCTTGCTTATGTTCTGCTGGGGCAGCAGCTCCCTCCTCCTTGGGCCTCCTCAGAGCGAGGTGCCTTCTGCTCTCTTGCTCAATCTTATCTCTCCTTTGGGGAGATAGTGACTTTCTGCACCGAGCTGCCTGTAAGAGCTGGAGCTGCTGCCTTGCCAGGAGTGAGGGATTTTCTGTGTGTGCCTGCCCTCCCTGAGCTCCTGGCCCTGTTCAGGTGCCTGCACAGTGTGGTGTGAGACCTGGTGGCCTGCCATGGCATCGAGTGCTCATCAACCCTGAGCATGGCACTGAGGAGCCAACAGTTTGGCTTTTGTGACATGTCCTGTGGATTTGATGGGTTTTCTGCTTTCTCCCCCCCATCACCAATGAAACTCAGCCAGACTGAAAGGACATGTTTTGCTCTTTGTAGCTCGGAAACAGAACAAAACAAAGGATAGATTTGGCCCTTGAGACAGCTGAAATGAGAATAACCCATCATTCTGTGTCTGGTGGAAGGATAAGTAATATTTTTACCATTGATAGTGTAGGCTGGGCTAATGGATGTAACGCTTCAAAAGCTCCTGCAGCATATTCTGGCCATTTAATAATTCAGTTCTGAAAAATAAAAAGGTTTGATTACAACCAAGGCTCCATATAACACCATCAAACCAACATTCGAGGTCTCTAAGCAGTACTTAGTTAATGGTAGAAGAGCTATTTAGCGAAGTCATCTTTGGAGCACTGTATTTTTAACAGCATGATTTGTGCCTGGCTTACCACAAATTGGGTTTTGACATGATTCCAGGAGCACCTTTTCATTGGATTTGGCCCAGGCACACTGTGCTTTCACTGGAATTAGCCCGAAAAAGCTGAATGGGAGAAAAAGAAATTGGGATCTGTCATGCTCTTTCCAAAAGTTTTTTTCAAGCAGATTTGTTTTCATCCTATTGCATGAGAAACCTTTGGATGCAGAGTTTGATTCAGAGACCAAAGGGATCACACAGTCTCACATTTACTAAATTGCAGTGTGAGTTGGGCCATATGGCACAGAAGCAGAACAGGGAGACTGTGAAGGGTTTTCTCCGGGGCTCCAACTCTCTTTCTGTGACTACAGTGGAGTTACTGCTGTTTTATGGTGCAGAATGCTCAGCTGCTGTGCTGAGAAGTGCAGGACAGTAATCTGAACTGGACTAAATTAATTTCTTCTCTATGACAGCAAAGTCTCTGGCCATGTTGCAAGGTTGGACCATCTGTGTGGTGTTATATGAGTGTTGTTGCTCAGAAGTTTACAAGCTTTCTAACAGCCAAGTGGAAAGGACATTCCTTGTTATTGTACCGATGGCTGAGACATTAAATGCTTGATGTTATGTTCACAAATGAGTGTACAGATTTTTGGCAAAACTGAGGAGTCAGATTCACTCATGCAGATTAAGGTCATATTACAGTATGTCCAAGGGGGTTATATACACCCAGGCTGAACCACTAGGTCTTCCATGTGAAACAAGGAGTAGGTTTTGGATAAATGATAGAATTGGTATAGTATTTTATTAGCCCTTTCTTTATTTTTCTTCTTCTTTTTTTTTTTAATCAGTTTGATTAAAGTAGAAAACAGGATCCAATTTAATTTCTCTTCCTCTCCCTGTAAAAATCTGTTTTACTGGCAAATTAGAATTTCTGAAAATTTTATCAAGCAAATACTTTCCATCTGACAAGGCTGAAACTCCAAAGTTGCCAGGAAACCAGAAATCTAGTGAGACGTTAATTAGAGGAGATGGTCTGGCTCTTGTTTTTGCCATCTAACTCCATTTTTCTATCCTTGCATCATTTCACAGAGAAAGACCAATACTATTTTAGGTTCAGTAGCCAGCTGATTGTCTTGTCTCTTATACTGCATATCATGAATAAAAAAAGAGTTTATTTGCAGATGTATCATGAAATATTTGTCTGTGCTACCTCTGAAAATACAATAAACTTTACAGATTTTGTGGAGTCTTATCTTAAATGAAAAAAGGTGGAATGGTGACCCAAAGAGTGGCTGAGCACATATAAACTGCAAGAAGTGCCTTCCACAAGCTCACCATTATTTTATTAGAATGATGGTCAGGAACCGATAGGAATACTTTGAATACAGAAAAGGTTATGCTTCCCACCTCCTGATTTAAGGAGATGCATAAGGATTAAATTAAAGTAAATATGCCTGTAATTTACTGTACTGTGTGCATTCAGCACACTTGCCCTTTGACAAGTATCCAGCTCCATTCGATGCCAGCTACTTCCTAATCAAGTAAGAGACGAGGCTGGAAGGAGGCTGCTCAGCATATTTGGGTTGAGCTTTTGCTGCTGGGTAAAGAGCTTCAAGGGACCCATATGCAGAATAAGCAAGATGAGGGAGGATGCTGCAGGATACTGAAAGGTGGAGGTGCTTCAGCTGCTTGTGGGCACTATTTATACTTGTTTGTCCTTAAAGAATCACTGGCTGAAGTGCATAAATGATGATTAAAGAAGTAGATTTAATTGTAGTGTTGACAGTTGTGTCAAACGAAGTGATCTACTCTCAACATGACTAAGGATTGCAGGACTTTCTAGAAGGGATGATTTTGGATAGATCCACGTTGTCTTTGTTGCTAACCTGAGTACTAGTTATCTTTTTTGACATTTAGCAGCGGCCTCCCACATTGTGAGGTTTATAAACACCTGGGCCCAAAAATCCCAAATAACAAATTAAGAAATAAGTATGAATTTAAGCTGAATCCTGGGATCACAGGGACCAACCACAATCATCGATCCACAGTGCTGATGTATCAGGACTGTGTCTTCTTCAAGGAGAATCAAACAAGATATAAGGGATGAACTTTACCACCAGTGTAAAATACTGCAGAATAGTGTGAGTTTAAACTGTGCCACAAAGTTTATCCATTTTTCCTGAAAGAATGTATATGTGAGTTTTTGAGAATTTTGGTTAGAAGCTTGACTTAAATGGAACCCTTTAAGTTGCAGTAATAGCAATCCTTTGTGTTTCATGTTGGATGTCATAGTTTTAGATCAACAGAAGCCACATCAAAGTAGGCAGTCTCTGAGATCTTAAGCTTCTACTTTGAATCTGTAAAATGGGAATAACAATGGTTCCTAACATATAGTTATCCTGAGAATTAATTTGTTAACTTCAAGTTGCTAGTGGTAGTAATGTTTGTATTGAGTATAGTTACATATACATTATATCCTGTTGGATTCCATGGAATACATAGTGATATTTTTGAGGTTTTCTAAAGTTTGGTACATTGTACTACACTGACATGGGGGCAGAAGTGGAATCTGAAGTTCTTGTTTTTCTTGAAGACTACTCAGTTCACGTGACTCTTCCTTTGGAACCTGAGACTGTTCTTTCCAACCATGGTCCAAGTTAAAACAAAAGCAAAATAATGTTTTGCATTGTCTCCCAATAGGCATTGGACATGCATTGGATATGTGCCTTGATTCTGTTATAAAATCATGTAATAGCAATAGCTCTGGTTTGTGTTAGAGAGCTCAGTCCTGCAGTGTGCTGGACACTCCTGCCAGCTCTCGGTGCCCTTGCCATGGCTTGGAGTGTTCAGTGTGCCCCTTAGGGCTGTGGGTCCAAGCAGAAACACAATGCATTTCACAGTATTTTTTTTTTCATTATACTGCTTTTTCTTTTTCTTTCTCTTCTTTATTAATTGTTGTCTTTGTTTCACTTTGGGCTCTGAATATTCTCAGGTCCATAGATTGTTAACAAAGTTTTCCACTACCTGGGTACTTCATATTCCCTAGTGAGGACCTTTCTATGTAGGAGTAGAAACTTCCACTCTGTTAAAATCTTGTGAGCCAAGAAGACTTTTTGCAGCCAAATTAATTTTTAACGGTGTATTGATTCAGTGTCTAGCAGCTTACATGTCAGAGTGTATGAAACTCACCCTTTGTCCCATCCCTAATGCATTTCCTTTGAGCAGTCGCTTGTGCATCTTTTTATTCAGAACTTCAAAATGCAGTGGTGCTGCTCTGTTACTCGTTATTTGGTGATCAGCCTGCACCCCTGCCTGGTGGGCTGCCTTGGGCACGACACTGCTGCTCTCCCTGCTGGCACACTCCAATGCAGAGGCAGTTTTAAGAAAGCATCACACCTAATTTAACTTTCACATTTAGTGAAAATAAAGATAAAGCTCTATCATGGTACAGGGGCTGGCCCTGCTTGGCTTGGCAGCTTTGTGAGATGCTGGGAGTACAGACTTTGGGGGCTGGTGGTGGCTGAGCCCCTGATTTGTTGTTGGTGTTCCTTACCAGAGTGTCTAAGCAAACATCTTTGTTCTGTGTGCTCTGTACACATAGCACAAAATGGGGTTTGGAGAACACTTTACAAATGTATGAAGAAAATGAATTCTCTAAAATTTATGTTGTAAATACTTAGATGAACTGGGCTGTTGGGGTTTTTTTCCAGAAGGGATATGCTACTTTTACACTCTTACAAAGGCCAAGAGCTTAGCTCTTACAGAAACAAATTAAGGTAGCAAAACAGAGTGTTTTAGAGATGATTAGTAATATATTCACAGCTACTTATGATTTCAAATATTTAGGATTTTTGGATACCCACTGTAAGGTTTTTTTTTAAATTGATCATTTGAAAAGACTGTGAACATGATACTTTCTAAAATTCAGGTCTAGTTAATGTTGCCTAAAATAAAGATGACTGCGAGTCAGCTCACCACTCACTTTTGAAAATCTGCATCTGTCTAATGTTGAGGAGCCTAATTTGGAAACATCAATGCCTTTTTTTATCCTGGCTTCCTTTAATCCCTCTGTATAGGGGTCTAAAAGAGATACACCTCATCATGTTTCTGTCAGACTTAATACTTTTGAAAGACTCTGAATGTTTCACAAATTACACCTCTAAAGTATTAATTTATTTATTATTGCAGCTGTGGTGGAGACATACTTTGCATTTCCGTATCTGTATCGCTCTCAAATGAGCACAATGGTATTATTTGGTATTAATATATTTTTCCTGTGGAGAGTGGAAACCAGTCAGTCAATGGAATCAGGAAATTCTGATGAGCTCCCCCTTCACAGGTTTTGAAGCTTAAGTGATCCCTCTGTCACACTGCTGGCCCCTTAAGCTGAAATTTTAAGCTATTTCCCTCTCTTGTTTTAATGCCTGCATTGTAAAATATTCCTATTAACATCACATTTGTGTCCTGCATTATATCGGCTGCTGCTGTAGCTGAGAGATGCGGGCATTTCAACCAAGAGTGAGTCTGTGGCTGGTATTCATATTCAAATTTTGGTATCATCTATCTATGAAATTATTCATCAGATTCCTGTGTGAATGCTTTTAATGGTTTAATGTGTTCAGCTGATAACAAACTGCATGCTCAAATGTAATGTTGCTCTTTTTAGACTTGATTAGACTCTATCCTTGATTGTGATTTAATGGCTGTTCACAAGCTTGTTCGCTCTTGCTGTTGCATATTAAGTACCAAAGTATCCAGCCAGGTCTGCCAAAGTCTTTGAAGAGACCATGGTTTCTCAAGGAGATGAAAAGCCCTAAGTAGGCTAACGTTTTCATGCAGGACTCGGATTGTTCTCAGCCACCAAAGATTTTGTCTCTGAATCTCTCTGGAAATGTTTGAGTGTTCAAAGGCTTGTCCCACTGGTTAATTTTACTCTCCTAAAATGCTCTTTAGACATTCAAACAAAATTCTTTTTAAAGCAATTAGTACAAGCAATAAGAGTCAAAACAATTCCAAATATATTCACCCCTTTTTCATTTCCCTAATGCCTATCTCATCTGTTGTGCCAGAAAAAGCAATGTATGATACAAGTCAGCTACTTCTCATGATGCCCTGTGCAGCATCTCTAACATCTTGTATTTGTGTGCCATGGTACCTGCAAGGCCCTGGTGACCATAATCTCCACATTTTAGCATACTTTATTGTTCAGTGTGCCCTCAGAAGTACCAACAGACCTGTCAAACAGGAAGATGTGGGCGTTTCCACAAGAAGTCTCCAGAGAAAAGGCTGGATCTGAAGTCCTGCGCTAATGCCATTACCAGTCACTTTCTCCATAACTATCTAGTCTTTGTTTAAACTAGAAGAGGATTAATAAAAATGTGATAATGATAGGAGTCAGGAGATTGTTTAAGCTAGGCTTGAAGTTATACCAAGTGCTTGAACAGCACAGCGAGAGAAGAAGTGTCTTTATTAGTTTCCTGGACAAAGGATGAGGGAAGATGCCCACTGGGCAGTGGGAATGTAGGACCACCAAAGTATGTTAATGTGTTTAGTGATGTGCTCCACACCTTTGGCTAATGTGTCTCTCATGAGCCCCAGTGAACTCATGCTCTCTAAAAAAATATCTGCAAGATTAAATTATCTTTAAAGGTTAGGCTGATGACACCTGACTCTCGGGTAATGTTGAGAGTAGCCTGTAGGTAATGGCATGTTTCAAACCAGAGCCGATTTCTATAGCCTGAATTAACTGATGCTTTTCTAAAGAAAGAAACAGCCTAAGGATTTGCCTGCACCATTTTATTGCAGCAAGTCTGTATTGACTTTGGTCAACGCAGCCCTGCCTGGGGCCGTGGTCACGTCACAGCCCCTCGTCGCTCCCAGCCCAGCCATCTTCCCTCAGCCTCCTCCTTGCTGTCAGGGCCATGGCAGGGAGAGGGGGAGTTCAGCATGAGGGTGCAGGCAAATAAATTTGGTCTTTAAACACTCAGGTGTTTGACATATTGGTGCCATTTTGGCTGTCTGGAAGCACAATAGCCAATAAATGTACATAGAATTGTCATAGTACTGGACCTGGGAAAAATACATGCCTTTTAGATCAGTCAGGTGTGGTACAGTAAGGCATCTGAAATTGCACTAAATACTCATTTTAATTCCAGTTTTAATGCCTGGAACTCCACTGGCTCCATCTATGGACAGTTAGCTCACAGCTGGCTGCACACCTGTGCCTGGGAAAGATACCAAGAGAGTAGCCTTTCATTAAGCACACTTAGAGATTAAATGAAAAAAGTTGTACATAAAGGAAGGATTTTGCAGTAATAAGTAATGTGGTAAATACCAGTTATCAGGGAAAAGCCACAGGAAAAATGAAATTTCAACCCCTGGTGAGGTGCTATTGACTTTCGAGAGTCCTTACAAGGAGGCAGGTTCTTGTAGCCTGCTTTAAAACACTTGCAAAGATTAAAACCTCCAGCATGCCTGTTCCTGTCCAAGTGGCTCTTTTGTGCTTGTATTCAACCCCATGCCTTCATCACTGCCTACTAAAAGTCCTTCATTTTTTCCGTGGGGAAATAATCACCAGCTGAAGTGCATCAAGAATTACTCTTACGTGGATCATACTCAGCAACAAGTTTAATTACAGTTGAAGTGGCAGCTATCCCCCTTGTGACACATCCTCCCTTTACTGGCACCAGCAAAAACATTTAGCAGTGGAGGAAATCCTGAATTCCAGGAGAATATTGGGCATTTCTGCTGCTGTGACTAGGCAGCTCTTACATTAGCCCAGCTGCCCCTTTCATCTTCCTTTCAGGAGAAAAGTAATATATATCTTGTGATTTAATGTATAACCAGCACAAGGGATGGGTGTGGAATTTTGAAATCAGCAAAATATTCTGCATGCTTAAATTGCATAATAGTATTTTATTAAGGCAGCAAATCTGAATTTTTTTAAGATGTAGTGAAGACATTTTTATTTCTTATTAATCAAACCCCAGATATGTCACGAACATGATTTATTTCCTATGCAATAATCCAGTAAATGCAAATACTGGAGCTCTTTAAACAAGCTAATTTTTTTTCACTCAAGCTTGATGAAACTGATTAAGAAATATCTGCAATAAGTTGTTTTAGTTCCAGTGTAAACTATTTGCTTAATAAAATAAATTACCACCTCAGGGGAGTGTCAAGAGAAACTCTGGAACATACTAAGGGCAATATGTTCAGAAGCACTTTGCAGTGACTTAACTCTGCTCTGTGAATTCTGTCCTTCACTTCAAAAGGAGGAAGGTGAGGGAAGCACCCAGTGTCCATCATGAATAAACAGTGCACAGAATGTGCAGAAACATTTTTCTCTGTGTTCTCTATGATGTGTTTGTTCAGCATTGCTATGAAATCATGGTTGTCTTGCTAAAATCAAAAGTCTTCTGCCAAAGGCAAGGACAGGTTAAACTAAGTGAGCTGAAAAACATCTGTTAAACTCACTGGCAGTACTTTATTGTCTGTGTCTTGTTAGCTTTTTTTGGATTTGGCTCAGTTCCTTGAGAAACAATCCCATCTCTTGAAGAAATAAACCTCATGTTACCACCTTAAAATAATACGAAAAGTACTTGATTCTTCTTACTACATTCCCCATCTTCTCTTTTTAAACTGTGTTGTTTGGCCATTTTAATGTCGGCCCCTTTCAGTGTTGAATCTGATACCTGTAATATTTTTCATTGCCTTATCCCCTGAAAACTCAAGCATTTCACACAGCTTGCCAGAAGCCCATTCAAGCAAAACATTACCAGATTATGAAATATTTTTAATTAACATGCACATACTTATGAGAAATAGGCGGTATTAGAGACTGTTCAGCCAAACTAAGCATTGTGCTGTAGCTTTTATCCAAAGATCTCCCCTCCTTGGTTTGCCTGAATCTCTGTTGAATGATAGCATTAAGCTGCAGGTTCTTCAGAGGGTGATGAATTCGCATACTTTGCCAGGGGCCTGGGCCCCACCCTGCCTTCTGGAGCTGGGAAATATGAGACCATGCTGGGGAAACAATGTGGATCCAATCTGAAGCCTGAGAAGCGAGGATGTTCTGTGGCATATCCAAAATGCACGGCTTTTAACCCACTTTCCCAGGCCTGGCTCTTGCCCATGTCCTTGGGAGCGCAGCAATCCAACACGACACACAACATGCACTGCCTCGGCTGAGCACCGTGGGGTGGGGGTGGGCACAGCTAAAGCCTTAAATTTGAATTTTCCATGGTTTTGCAATAGATGAAGCACAGCTCGGTGTGGGGGCTGATCCACATGTGCAAATTATGCCTTCTGAGAGGGAGGGCACCAAGGGCTGCCCTGGTGCTCCAGGTGGCTCCTGCCTCCTGGAGAGCAGGGAAGGGCTGGCAGGCAGCTGCACTTTGCAAGCTCATGAACCAGCAACTGTTCATGGCCACCTTGTCTGCAGAGCACCCAGACTGCAGGTTTATTAGTTGTTGTTAATTGTCCTTCTGGATGTTGATGAAATACAGAGTGAAAAAATGCTGAGCAGTAACTGCAGTTTCTCTGCATTTGGGTGCTGAGTTGGGTGCATCTCAGAATGTAAGTTGCACAGCACAGGGGCGTATAAAGAGTAAAGTGTCTGCTAGAAGTTCATTGCTGGAGAAACTGGATGTGTTTGCCTTGGAGAAGTGGGTGCATTCGTTTCAGGACCCTGCTTATTAAGCCTCTATAGAAAAGGAAAGAGGGTTTTCCATGCATGATTCTTTTCATGCAGATTGTGAACACCTCTCTACAGCTGTTTGTCTTTTCTAACTCTCAGTTCTGTGCTAGCAGCTCACGGGTAACTGCGCTTACACATTGAGAAGGCTTTGGTTCGGCAGAGGCAGCCTAAGTGAGGTCATATGGTTTCATGCCCAGTCCTTAAGCTTGACTGTCTTTGCAGCCTTAAATAAATCACCTAGGCCAGCATTTTTGGAATGTTGATGTCTGAAGTTAAACATTCAAATTTGTAGTTAAGCATGTAAGTAGGACTACTCTGATTTTTATAGACACCGACTCCCACGGTGTCTTCATGTGTTATATTGTGTGGGGGTTTGCAGCATTACTGAAAAATGAAATGAAGATTTAGGAGCATAACATCGTCAGCCAAGTTTGAGGGTGTCAGCCTTGACCTACACCAGCTTAATTTTTTGACCCTCTCTTAAACTAATGTGATAAGGTTTACCTGGCTGAAGAGGATGCCAGAAGGACTAATGGACAGTGTGTTTTCATCAACCAGTAACTTGATATCTTCTGGTTTATGAATAAATACATTTACTATTACGATATAAGAAGGGAGATTTCTTCAGACCCATTGCCCAAACACGGCCCAGTTGTCATGTGCAAATGTAGCAATCTAATACACAGCCTGGTTTGATCCACCATCTACCAAAACAGATGAACTGCAGTTTCTTAATGAGCAGTTAGAGAGCTACTTAGAGACCTGTGCAATATCATACTGATGAGATAAGGGCTCCTTTGTGTACTCTGGATTCATAAGTATGCTGGCTCCATGGGCTAGAGTAGAGTGTTGGAGCATTTTATTAAAATAAAAATATTTTTCACTGTTTTGGTAAAGTTTTGGGGCCACATTGCAATCTTGTTTTCATGATGTATCTCTGGCATAGAGAACAGAGGAGCTTGCAGCTACTCTGGGGGCTAACTTCCTTTCATCATGTGGGGACCAAAGTGTAGAGCCCTCTTTTAAATTCCTCTGGTTGAGATTTACAGTGGCAAGAACATGTTAATTCTGCTTCATAGTATAATGGGAGTGAGTTCTGTGCCATACTTTAAGGGACTAAATTTGACAGTAGCAAGTACAGTTGCAGCTTTCAGCCTGTGACAGAGTTAAGCTTCATAGTGTGCATGTTAAAAAAGAAGTTCCCAGGGAATAAAGTATTGTTTGCAGGCAGAAATGTCTTCAATTCTAGTATCCCTCTCCTATTTCATGAGGGTTGTCACAACTCTATGCCTTTTGGGGACAGACCAAAGTCTGATGCAAGTTTGTGTGGAACATATATCAAAGCCTACTTTTGTCTTGCTGAATTCAATGGGAATTTCATCTTTAAACGGAGTGGCAGCCCCACTGGATTTCTTCTAATTTATTCTTTAGGGAGTTTATGTCCAAAAGTACTGACTGCCTCTTGCTTCCAGTGACTTAAATATGAGCTGACTGCTTATCACTCTTCGGAAGGTGGTGTTCTTTGCTGCAGAAGATTCCAGTTTAAACAAACAGACGTAATTGCTCAGAAACAAATTCTCCCTTGGCTCCTGATAAGTCTGTCTTAAGTGAGGCTTGTTTTGGTGTGCTTTGATGCAGAGGTGTGACAGTGCTCTTCATGTAGCTGAGTGAACGCTGAAAGCATTGTCTATTTTGATTAACATGGTGCAGTTTTTCTTTTAACAGGTAGAGAACCAGTACAGACACAGTATCATTTTGATTGCCAGAAAAACATTCTTCAAGTGAATGGGTTTATCACATACTTGATCAATCTTTCAAAATTCAGCTGTTGAGCAGAATCAGCACAGACAATTGTGTTTTCTGTGGTTTTAAATAATGTATCAGAAAGGACCTTGACTTTTAAGGAATGCACTGCCAGTGCTGTTTTTCCACTCTGAAGCCATGAAGTGGCTTTGCTCCAATTTGGATTCAAGTGTCTTGTGCCGAACAGGGCTGTGTGCAGTATACAACTGCTGGAATTGTTTCTTTTTTTAACTAAGAGATTGGCAGCCACTTGGATGAGTCACAATCGTGAGCCTAATTTTAGCTGGTATGTATGTATTGGGAGAATCTACCGGAGATAGTTGCATCTGAAGGGTTGACACAGGTGAAGTCAATTTAGTTTTGGGGCTTCTTAGAAATAATCTCATGTCTGAATTCTGTTTCTTCTCTTGTGGTTTTGTACTGTCATATTATATGACCTTTCTGGTGGAATTAACTCACCTTCAAAGGGTTTATCAGAAGGAGACAATCTGGAGTGACAACATTTTTGCTTGTTTGGTATGTCTTTGACTTGTGTTTGTGTTTTGAACATAATGAAGTGCAGGGTTTATGCTGCCTGTAGTGTTCCAGTTAATTTGTTATTTTTTCCATATGCAGCCTCTTCTGGTTTCCTCTATCTGACCTGGGAAATACTATCTAGGAAGGTGTTTTGATACAGAGTTTCAGAGGAGTTCAGGGTATGCAGTCAGAGCCCTCCAGTCATCCAGGCTGAAATCTGGCTGCTGTTCTCATGGCACTTCAGAAGCTGCTGCTGTTAGTTTAGGGCAGTGAAGGTGTTCTGTTGAATTCTGTATTTTGCTCTGTTGGTCCACATTTCATTACTTATGAAAGTAATGCAACCTCAGGCAAGAGCTGGTTCCTGTTCTGGCAGCTGAAAGGAAAGCACCATGCACAGTGTTGCCTGCCTTTAAATGCTGCATGTGAGAAAGAAAACGTGTGTGCTTTTCAAGGCATCTTGCTGTTCCCTAATGTATTATTCCTGTTTGCTCTGAGGCAAAGGTGTCAGAATGGATTGTGCAAGGAGACGGCAGCCAAGTTGTCATTTACTGCCCATGTTGGGAAAGCAACCATTAGTAGTACCCAAGTCACTCTGCTGCTTTGTGTTCTGCTCAGCCTCTGTGTGTGCCTAGGTAGTAAACTACCATATGTTGTTTATAGAGAATGCAAAGGCACTGTATCATTTTCCACTTAATCAGGGTGTTCCTAATCGGGAAATTGCCCAGAGAACTAATAAAGCCAAATGCACTCAATAACTACTGTTTAAGAGACACAGTAATTCTGCCAAGCAGGAACATCCTCAGGTGATTTACAGGTACCTGGGCCACGTCCCATTTTTAAACTGAACATGGTCCTGATTTCTCCTAGGAAAGCTCTTAAAGCTTATCTGAGTTATGATGCAGAGAATGCCTGTACAAACAACTTCTCTCACTGTCTGATTGGTATTGTATCTCTATCTTTTCTAGACCAGGTAGGCAAAGTGTTCTTCCAGTTAGTGCTGGAAGTAGCAAGCCCTGCTCCTGCTCCAGGACAGCCACTTCTATTACCCTGAGAAGTTTCAGGCTGTGGGCTGGTGGTGGCGATGGTGATGCTCCTGCTTAAGCTTTGCTTATGCTGAGCATAAACAGGTCCTGGCCCTGGACATGTGTTCGTGATTTGTGCTGCTTCTTGTGTAGTCGTGGCAAACTATTTGTTCAGCTGTGCAGCAGCTAAATCCGCAGCACAGCTAAATCTGCATACTGATCTGGCTGAAAACTGACTTACAGAAGAGGAGAGGGGAGGAAGAAGGGAGGTGTCTCATCCAAATGGTTTTCTCTCCTGGTTCACCATGTGGCTACACAAACAGCTGTACAAGCACAAAGAAGGGAGTGGTGGGAATAAGTGGGTGAGTTCAGGGAGAAGGGAGGCTATTTAAGCCAGTACTGCTGCCAAAACATTACTTGCCAAATTACTTCTCAGCTCCTCTGTTTTCTTGAACATTTCCTCACATCTGCTCTGTCATAGCAAACTCTTATGGATGTTACTGCTTCTGCATAATAACATAACAGCTGTACTGGTTCAGACAAAGGCTTCATCTAACCCAATATCCTGTCTCCAACAGTGGCCACAGAAAGCAGACCCATGGGGCAAGAAGGGGACAAGCATGTCTGGTGCTCCCATGGATGTTCTCTCAGCCTCAAACAATGTTTAGCTCAGGGAATTTCTTGACTCTGAAATGGTTCATTTACATGATAACTTTCAATGGATCTCTTATGTACCTGTCCAATTCTAGTCAAAGATGATATAAAATCATGGTGTTCATGACATCTTTTAGCAAATGTCCCACTCTTTTCCTACTTGGGCTAATCACAAAGTCCACAGGCAGGACAGATCTATAGAACCAACATAAATAGGCCTGAGACCACACGGCAGGAGGGTGACAATTGTGCAGGGCAAAACTGTCACACCTCGTCTCAAAGAGTGTGCCCTCCAAACAAGGGCTTCTCCAACTGCTCATCCTGTTGGGACTGGTCTCTGGCTCACCATGGCTCTCTGGCTGTGCTTAGGGACTGCTGACTGTGTTGGCATGAGCCAAGTAAGTGTGGGTCCCCTCAACAGCTCCCAGCCAGGACAGGTGAGTCCCAGTCTCAGCAGTGTTACTTGGTGCTCTTTAATTTACAGAAGGAGGTGCAGCCATGATGCCTTCCATGAAGCAAGCATGGACTAATGTCATTAGGCTATTCCTAGATCAGCATTTTTAATCCCTGAGGGTTTCACGAAGATGATAATTTCCTAGAAGAGATGACAGTGCTTATTCAGTGTGTTTAGATGAATAATTCCATTGAGTTGGGTTAAATGCCCAGTCCACTAATCTGTGATTTATTGCCATTTTGTTAATATATCTTACACAAATGTTGAATCACCTATGCAATAATGAAAATATTGGGGAACAAGCTTCCCAGAAAAACTGGAAGTATCACAGAGTTGGTAACACCTGCTAACTGCTGCTCAGTGAAGATGAAATGCTTTGGTTGTCTCAGTCCAGTACATGAAAGAAGGATGTGAAAAGACATTTTCCATAAACCAGTGAAGGGTAATTAAATTCTCAGTTGGTATGCTAAGCCAAAAGGACCAGGAAGGAGCATCAGGATGTTCATTATGTGGTCTCCTCTTGAGGCGGATGGGTTGATTTTATACCTGAATGCACACTAGCCAGTGGAAAAACTTTCAGCCTGCACCAATTTTGTGGGCAAATGAAAGGTTTTTACATCCTGCTGCTTGTCTAATTCCATTGGGATTCATGATAGATTATAAATGGGGTCACTCTGGATGCCATCATTTTCTGTGCCCACCTGTGCTTTGTGACTAAGGCAGTGAATGGCAGTGCTGCTCAGGAAGGTGCAGCCACCGAGAGAAGGCTGTGCTGGCAAACTACGGCAAATCTTAAATGTTTGTTCAGTGGTGTGTTTGATGGAGATTATAGTTGTTGATAGAATGTACATACCCACTTGCTGGGATGAGATGGAAAACCCTCCATCTCTTTCCCCCTGATGTTCATCACATTTCTCACAGTAATCAGGGATGGGATGCAGTCCTGGGCTCTGTGGTGCTGCCCGAGCCACCTCAGATGCTTTGTCAGTGAGGAACACACAGGCTGAGAATTAAATTACCTGGTATCTATTTGTGCAATAAAATCTTTTTATTAATGGGCTGTACATTCCTTTCTCCTGCCCTCTTGGGATGTGATCCCCCCTTTTGTAAAGTATTCACCATTTATGTAAATAATTGTGATTGCCCAACTAATCGAACCAAGGACAAAAGCAATAACAGGCTCTCATCTACCATCCAGCCCCCACATGAGCTTCTACTTCATTAAAATATATATGACCCAATTCAAGAGCTAATTTGGACAAAACCATTAGGCTTCTGTCCTCATCACTGGTAGAAGTCTGAGGTTCATTTTCACACATGAGTGAGCAGTTGCAGCTTTAAGATGCATGAAGGTTATTGCTGTGTATGTGCACATGAAAGGGAGAAGGGAAGTGGCAGACAGTGGATGTACTCTTTATTTCTGCGACTGCATCATTTTATAAGGTCTTATTTGTGCTCCACCTGTGGAATGCTAGACGGGCTACAAAAACACATGGACGACTTAAACACAAGAATGGAAAATCGAGCCTCTGCGAAGGGAGAGTGACAGGATGTTCATATGGCATCGTAACTGTTGGGGGGCTGGTACAAAAATTGGTGAAGTCCCTGGTAGAATATGTCTGGTTGGGTCTCCAGAGACATTTGGGTGAAGGACAGAGAATCTTTACACACTTTACAAAGTTGTTTGGTTTGGGATTTTTTTTGTTTGATTGGTGTTTTGTTTTTTTTCCCCCAGTTTTTTTGTTTTCTTCCCCCCCCCCCCCCCATATTA
>JAWWLZ010000139.1:62200914-62232918 GCA_035041345.1 Poliocrania exsul
CATTTGCTAATGAGGAATTTGTGTTGTACAAGTAATAGTACAGTGCAGGTCTGGCACGATTCATTGAAGTAGCAGATTTTGTTTGGGTTTTGTATGTGCTAATGCTAAATCTTCTTCCTTATCTTTTTATACATTGATATGCAAGATGACAAGGTAAGCTGAAAAAAATAAATTGATGTAAAATGCTAATGGTTTGAACAAAGAATTTAGAGGACTAACTCTTTTATGCTCATTACCAAAAAAGGAGTATTTCAAATACATTAAACAAATTTTGTGTGAACTTTGCAAAACAAACAGTTGAATTTCTTTCAGTGAGTGTTGATGGTTTTCTCCAGCTTTGCTTAACTTGTTGAAAGGATCTGCTTTGTGATGCACCTGAACTCTTAAATCTCACTGGGAATTTAGTCCTCTCATGAAAGACATTTTGATTTATTAGGGAGCCTAGTGTATTCTTAGAAAGAAAACTTCTAGATGCCTGTGAAGGATTTGGTATGTATTGAAGTAGTACATGATTTCTATACTGCAGAAAGGGAAGAACTGATTTATCTTGTGATCTCTGTACAAAAGCTTGCAATATGTTAACAAAGTTGGGACATTGTTGCTAGCACATACTGGGGGGAAGCCAAGTTCTGCTCAATTTGGCTCTCATTCTAGTAAGTAATTTTTGATAATTTCAATTAAATTATTCAATTTATGTAATTCCATAATGCCTTGATAACACAGAGGCTGGTGCTGCACACCTGCAATGTTAACTTCGTGTAATAGCTACTATTTCGGAGGAACATAGCAGAAAGTAGAATAAAAAAGAGTAGCACATACACTTGCTGGTTTCACCTGGTGGTTACACTGGAGTTTTACAGCATTTTTGTTCTCTAATACATTCCTGTCTGACGTATTCTTCCAACACCCTCAAATAAACATAACATTTTTGAAGAATAAATGATCAATTTCTACCCAAACAGCTCTTTAGGACCTCTCACACAGCTTGATTCCACATTGGGAGGACTGACCATGCTTGAGGCAAGGCTGCAGCTGTTCCACACAGCGTCTCAGGGCTGTGGTTTGTGGCATTTAGGGTCTGGTCCCATCCAAATGCAAAGGCATATGGCTAAGGATGAAGCAATATTTATAATACTAGTTTCAGAGCATGAGCATGAGTTCTCTTTTTTCTTTTTCTTCAGTAACATTGAGGGCTCTCAGTGGTGTCTGTTCATTCAAAATAACCCTTTCTGCAAGAGGCAGAATTATGTATTTGCCATAATGCCCCTGCTGGGTTTGCTGACAGGGCTGGTGTATCTCTAAGGGCTGTGGTTGGAAATACAGCTGCTTCTGTCTTGGGCAAAGAAGAAAGAAATTGTACTTCCTAGGGGAGATAGTGCATAGCTGTCCAGAACTGAAATCTTTAAAGGGGGAATTTTCTAGTGAGTCATAGTTATTAATGTAGATACTGGTGGTTTTGGTTTTTTTTTTCTTTCCTGGCTCTGTCTACTAATTATCTGATAAAGAACTACCCAACTAGACAGCCAGGCTTTGCTTTCTAAGCTTAAGATACTTGTATTGTTGGAATCTAAATATAAAGCTGTAATCAATAGGATGATCAGTTTTCTGCAAGCAAAGAGAGCACAGTGTATGTAATAATCACTTTGTGTATATGTAGCTTGTTGAAGTGATTAGAAAAATGATGGCATCAGCCTTTTTATTACAGCAGTTGGATTAGTTAGGGCTTCAGCTTGCAATATTATCTCAGAGAGAGCAGACAGCTGTTAGGGAAGCTTTGCTGGTTCCCATTTACAAGGAGCTCACACCTCAACTTGTGTGTTTTCCAGTGTGTGGGGAAAAGGCTGAGACCATAAAGGCACTAAGTGGCCAGAAATTATGCCAGTCCATTACAAATTTCATGGTTCATGTTTTTCTACTGTCCTATATGTAGTTAATCCAAGCCACCCATGGAAACACACATAAACCCTGTGCCTCCCCTAGGACAGTATGAAGATGCTACTGTTTGCCTTCATCTCTCAGGAGTGATATTGATCCTGACCCTGTAGCCTTCCATGTCAAACAGTCCTTCCTCAGCAGGACCCTCTCTGGAAGTACAGCACTGTGTGTGGGAGAACCTGTTGAGTCAGGCTGTGATTTCTGTTTTAACTTCCCAGGTGCATGGATTTCTACTGCTTATTGATCAAAGGTAGGAAAAATAAAGATACACATGCCAGGATTAAGACATACAGATATCAGGCAACCCTTCCTTTCTTTGGTCATATATAATTTGAAGGGTAGGTTTTCAAGTTTGTTTGTCTTTGGGGTGGGTTGGGTTTTTTTAAACTTCTTAAATCCTCTCTAGGCTTTGAAATACACAGTTTCATTTTCAAAGCACTGAACCCCAGATCACCTGACATCAGACACTAAGTACTTTCAAAGATTTGTAGATAAAGATTTAGAAATCCAGTTTACTTTCCACTGAGGTATAAAGCTCAAGATGTTTATTAAGCTTTATTTAAAAAAAAAAATAAGACTGCCAGTATGTATTTCTATCAAGATCATTATTTCTTTGCATTCACAAGGACAATAATGAAACATGCCTTTTTCTCCCTGTGGTGATGATTTTTATCGATGGTTCACCAAGAAACGGGTTTCCCCAAAAGGTAGTTTGCATTTGGAGTTCTATAGAAGGCTTTGGCAAATTTCTTTTGACAAGGACCTTAATATTTGGCACCCAGCCATTGAAAATACATGGTCCTTGCTGCTTTGCTCAAAGCTGCATTGTTCCTCAAGAGCAGAGCTATCGTGCAAGACCATGGAAAATGAGGGGATTGTGGAGGCAGCTTGGTTAGAGGCTTTGCAATTTTAAGACAAGGCTTTAAAATATTTTTGAAATTAAAAAGAAGCATTCATGTACTGGGGAGATGTGTTTGTGTAGGCTCCTGTTTGCCATGTGTGTCATCAGAGTCATCTACCTTGTGCTCAGCGTAGACAGATCTGTATCAGATCTGTATGGGAACAATAGTCCACTGTTGAATTGCTTCCATAAAAATGTTCTGCTGTTGACATTATTAATTAAAACTAGGAGGCTTCCTTTAAGACTTAGGGCACTCTGAGGAAGAAAGGTGATCTTTAAAATAACTTGGATCTAACTCTATAAAGACTTTTGTAGCTCAGCACCCATATCTTGACCTGTAATAGGGTTAACAGGGCAGACATATGGTCTGAAGAATTATGTTGTGTTCCTTGTGGATAGCTGCTTTCTCCATCCCTTGCAACTCTTAAGTGATCCACAGCTGCTCCACGTGAAAATCAATACAGTAATCCAGTCTGAGGGTCCCAAGGTGTAGCAGCAGTGGTAATTATGCTTTGACAATAGACTCCTAAAGTGTGTGGTATGGCTTCATTATGGTGAATAACTAAATATACTGCCAGGTTTCTGAGGCTGCTCTGATCAGGGCTGGACTGGAGCAGAGATCTTAAATCAAGAGAGCTGCTCTATGTGAGCAGTCCAAGCAAATGTGTGTTAACGGTGGCAGTGAGCGTGGTAATGAAAATCTATTTGCTTGGTGTAGCACCTACTGCTTTGTGTAGCAGAGCTTTGGACACCACAGATGTTTGCCTTCAGATGAGCTGGGGCATCACCATTAGTTTAGGGCAGACAGGGAAGATGGTTAAAGAAAATTACCCACTCTGTATTTCAGAGGAACAGCAGAGAGTTCAGCTTACTTTGTGCTACTTTTTTTTGATTTTTTATTGTAGACATTTGCAAAGATTACTTTGGATGTGTGCACAGCTATAAAGAAACTTGTAGTTTATGCAGACAAGTTTTGCTTGCACATTTATCTGAGATAGAGAAGATATTTGAAGCCTTTAAGGAAATGAAAACATAATGATAGAAATAAGCCCATGTAGATATGACATTATTGTATTTGGTCTTCTGCCATTTACATCACTTGGAGTTGCAGTGTTTTGCTTTCCTTAATACAGAGATGTGGCCACTGACTCAGGTGGTCAGAGCTGGAAGTTACTGAAATCAGAATGCAGTATTGCCTGTTGAGGCTTGCAGTCATAGGGGACTGTACCTTCATTGATCAGATCAAGATGGATGGCTGCAAAATTGGATCTCCTGCCTTGCTGAGCCACACCAGAGTGAGAAGGATGCAGGCAGAGGAATTATCTCTGGCTTGGCCATACAGCTCCAGCTGTAGCCTCAGGGCTGCTGCTGCCGCCATCCCAGCACTCTCTTTTGGCTGAAGCCTGAATGTCTCACCCTTGAAACATTTAAGATAAAGGAATGTGTGTTCTAGTCTGAAGAAAAAAGAAGTATTTCTAGCTGTCAGTGTAGTGTGTGTAGCAGGCCTTTTCTGCACTAAGTTATCTCCAGATTCATATGGGAATTAAAAAGGTCAATCTCTTGTAAAGTAACCGACAAGGCAACGTTAAGTTGCTCAAACAGATATCCCTCTCTTTCTCTGAAGTGTAATCTATCAATCATTTCTCAGCCTCTTTCTTTGCTGTCATGAGATGATAGAAAATTAATTGTAGGTCTGGACATCAAACTTTTAAGTGCATCCGTGTTCTTCTCTGCAAAAATATGTTTCAAATGGCTTGGCAACTGTAATTCCAGTGAGTGCTGTCTTCACCCTTCACCCATAACGCTTCGAGTCTTTATAAAGTCATGAGGAAGAATTTAACTTAGTTTTAAAAATTAAAGATTGTGAATAGAGAAGGATGGCTCCTAAGTCGACTCCTCTGCAAAAAATACAGCCACCTCCCTAAGACCCCAAACCTCTCTGTTGCCCAGGTTTCTTTACCAGGCTGTTCTAACAATGAGAATAAGTTTAATATGGAATTGATTCTGTCGACAGAGTAGTAGAGGTGCCTAAATTAGGTCAAATTGCAGTTTTGCTCACCATTTTTGAAAGGGCAGTGGGCTCCTGTGCGTTTATGTGCCTCGCTGCAGCAAAGGGGCATCTTGACTGCCTGTGCATGTGCTGTAGGATTGACCTACAGAGCCACATGAAAGGGCATGGTCATGGTTTCATGGGAAAGCGAGCCTTAAAAATCCCATTCTTTATTGCTTAAACTGATTAGAAGACCAGCACCCTTTGCAGGGCTTTTTGTAAATCCCAGTTCTGTAAAGATAAGTATCTAGGTCAGGAGCTAGAGGTGCTGTCACCTGTTTTTTCAAAGCTATGGTATGTTTGGAAACTCTTTAATAAAGCTGGATTGCTATAAGGAATCCAGTGGGTTTCTAAAGCACTCATTGAATTTAACCTGTAAAACTCGACTTCCAGCAGGTTAGCTGAGGATTGTCAGCTGGTGCTTTCATCTTGGCTTAGGCTGACATGAAAATTTCGAGAAAAAGCAAAGAAAAAATTCAGTGTTCTCTTTATCCTATTCACATGTCTTTTGAGCTCTTCTCATTTACTTCCCTTCCTTCATTATGTTGCAGAATGGAGCTTACCTGTCTGTCGGGGAGCAGTGCAGGGCACTTGGCCATGTGGTGTGGAGTGAGCCCCATGCTGCTGAGGCTGCTGGGCTGGCAGGGGCACTGGGAGCACCCAGCAGGGCAGGAGCTGCCAGCACACCCCAAGGGCTATGAACTCCATGGAGAGGAGCCCTGGGCACTGTGGCTTTGCCTGGGGTGTGCAGAGACAGGACACCACATGCAGCTTGTTGGGGCAGAAAACCCGCCCCTCTGAAAGGAAAACCTTTGTGCTCAAGGACTTTTGGGGACTATATGTACTTGGCTGGTGACAGTACCTTCTTTTGCTGTTGTGAAGTGGTATTTGTTCCTTTGGAAGGCAATTTAAAGAATCAGCTTACTGAGCTCTTCAGAAGATGCATCCTGCTAATATCAAAACACATGAATTCTTGTTTAGGTGTTTTTTTCTCTGACTTCAAGAAAAGAAGGTTTTTAAAGAGTGTATAGGTACTTAAATATTCAGGAAGAGGCCTTATGAAATTTTAAAAACCCACCTGTTCTTAGCCTGCAGATACCAGAGGTGCCTAAATGCCTTTAAAAATCTGCCCTGTGGCTTCTCTACTCTAGATATTCCTTCAGTACAATGAAAACATAACCAAGACTAATTCACTAATGAAAGGTGTGCAGCAGTCGGACAGAGTGCTGAGTGAGGACAAAAAGTAACTTCCAAGAATCCCAGAAATCCAAGCAATGTGAAATTCTCATAATGTCTTTATAAGACCAAAATGAAATATGTAGGTCTGACATGGTGGAGGGAGTAAGGAAGAAGAGGTTGTTCCACATAACCTCTTAACAAATAACAATGCCCTTAATGGCAGAACTCTGGGGTCCTTCTTTGCAGACTGACAGCATTTGTAGGTTAAATGAAATGAATTAGCAAACAAGTAATTATATTTGCATGTAACTTGGTTAAGATAATATCCTGTCCATCTTAAAGCTGTCATATTAGACATATTTAATCTTTGTGAGGCATGGAGTGGTATATTATGTTTGACATCTTCTAAAGGAAGAAGGACGAGAGCCTGTAATTGGAATGCTGCCATTGGATAATAATGATGAGCACTTCTCATCTTCAAAGGGCTTTCAGCCTCTCTGGCTAATCCACACATTCGCTGAGTGGGAAGGTAAGTTTGATCCCTGTTTAAGGGATGGGGAAGCTGAGATGGAAGAAGAGTCACTGGATTAGAACTTGAAGTGCCTAGGTGCTGGTTGTCCTGTGTGAAATCAAAATTAATTTTATTTGTGCACTCAAATGAAGCTAAGTGTATTGTTTAGATTTAGATTACATAGCTGACATCAATCATCCTGATATTTGACCCTTCAAATATAAAGTCTGTCTCATGCTCTACCAATATAACAAGTGTTCTCTAGTAATCATATTACTGTTGAGTTCAATAATCTTTGCAAGTACAATGTGCAGAGTTTCTGAATGTTCACACTTGAAAGTCAAGATCTGATCCTGCAAACCTTCTGGATACAGAGTGTGCTCTGTCATTCTGGAACTTCAGACTCAGAAAGCTGTGAGACTATCACCTATTGCACTGGCAAAACTCTCACTGGTGTGAGCAGCTTCCTGAACAGTTTTATTTGCCGGATTGACACGTTAAGGCAGTTTGAATTTACTGGTTAGTCAAATGGTACAACTATCTCAGCTGCTGAAGTGGGCACCTTCCTCTCCCAAAGCGATTGCTTTTGGTGATAAACTACTAGGTGGTTTAAAAATATAATTTTCTTTTTAAGTCTTTAACTTACCTGTAGAGTTGTTTACTGTAACTTAAACTGGAAAATGTTTTAATTTAAGTTTGCCTACTACTATTCATACTTTATATTAGAATTTATTTTATATAAAAAAGGTTGGGTCAGTTACCACAATGTTATTTGCCCCTGTGTGATTCTGTTGTTCCAACAGCTAGTGAGTATCAAATACACATTAAGAATATTTACAAAAAGTATTTAATGAAAAAATAAATACTAAATTATTTTCTCCTCATTTTCAATTTAGTAAAGTTTCCCTAACATCACCAAATTTTAATGTACAGATGAGCCATAAACCAAACCATATTATTGTCCCTCACTGGAACTCAGTGGGTGAGTTTTATGCATCTGGTGAGCAGACATGGAAATATCCTGACTGATGACATTTGTAATTACCATCTACATGGAGAAGGTTTCATGTATACAAACACTGCAAATAAAAATCACAGCATTAAAAAACCTCATTAATAGAACCAGAAAAAGTGCCTTTTCCTTTCTGCTGGTCATCTTCCCTCTTCACACAGACATCCCTTTTGTTTTCTTTCCCTTTTTTATTTTCTGAGGAAATTCCTGCAAGCATTTGTTAGTTCCTCAATAAAAGAAAATGTTTTAGTCTTTACCTGAATTCTATTGGCTGAAATGACAACACTGTTAAAAATCAATGTGTAGAAAGCCGGATCATTACTGAGGTTTCCCCTTGAACAGTTCATAGAGGCAGCAAACTCAGGGAAACAGCCTGAGTGCACTGCGTCGTGATTGATTTCAAGTACATCTGATGGAGTATAATTGTCTACCCATTCATTTCTCTTCATTCTCCTCACTGCATGCTTCCTCTTTTGGGATCAGATAATCAGCAGCAATAATCAAAAGCAGTAAGAATGAAAAAAAAAAAGGAAACAAAGGAAAAAAAAAGAAAAAGAAAATACATAGAAATGATCCTACATCAGTTTTGACTGCAAAACCAAACAGTGGTAACTTTATATTTCATGTATTAATTCTCATATGCCACTATAATATCAGCAGAATCTTTGGGGAAGCCCTTATTTCACTGAATGTTAACTTAATAAAAATGCACACTTGGGTTTATGTCGATGGTTTTGCTGTGAGTGTCACCGAGACTAGATTTGAGATTTGCAAGTGTGTCAACATCACTAACACCTTCCCCACTTCTTTTCTTTTATAATGTGGCAACAGAATCAATAATGTGAGGAGTTAGGATCCCAACAGTTCTCTGGTGGTTTTTTTTGTTTTGTGGATGGTTTTCTTTTTTTTTTATTTATAAAAACATTTCTGGTACTAAAAATGGAGACCCTAGTTCAGAAAGTATGACTCTTTACTGGCCTATCTGAACAAATCATTGTGGGATATGTGATATAAAGTCAGATTATTAAATTTTTATTATTAAACCTCCTTCAATAGGAGTCCCAATTAAAAGAAATTGAGAGTTTACTCATATTCTCCACCTTCTAAATTTACATCATCACAAACTCTGCTGCAAACTCTTAATTTGAGAAGAAATTGTTCTGTGATTATCTACCTGGGGCCATAAGTCTGTTTTAAAAAATCACACTGCTTAAAATATTATTCTAAAAATTATTTATAGATTGGTGGTTTTGGTTTCAGGCACAAGCAAATATCTTAAGGCTACATAGGCAATTTTTGTTTTTTTTAAATTCTGTAACAATACTGTCCTCTTACTTATGTGTAGGTGTAACATCCCTGCAAACTGCAGTTTCTGCACTGGAAGGATCTGTTGTCACAAATGCAGACCTTTTGGTTCCTCATATGCTTCCTGCTGTAACTGCTTTCATACCACTGAGGATACTGTCTGAGCAGTCATTTCTGAGGGCTGTTTGTCCTAATGTTGTGTGCTGTTTTGTTTAGTCCTAAATTCCTCTCTCTAATAATGCCTTCCTCGGTACATCCTGAGGTTCTGTACTAGCAACTTGTCATTATTTTAAGTATTGAATTTCCCTGAAAAATTCTGCTTTTTTTTTCCTACCAGACCCATAAACTCAATTTTGAAATGTGAGAATTAAGTTATATTCCTCCTTTTTCTGTGTGTGTGCTTAAATCTGTCTCCAGCAAGAGATAAGGTTTGTTTTGACTGTCATCAGAAAAGAAAAATCTACTTTTTTGTAGATTCTGCCTTCAGTGGCCTCACCAATGTAAGCAATGTGACTGTGCAGTGAGAACAAGTTTATGAGGAATGGAAGCAGTGATATTTTGTTTTGTTCAGGGATGTCTCTGCAAGGAGCAGATTCTGTGGAAAGGAGGTGTCATTTTATTTTGAATCTCTTCAGAAGAGAACAATACTCCCAAGTATCTGAAGAGTCACGTCTGCTGTCATTTTTGTAAGGAGATCATTATACACCTTCTAGCTATTCAAACGGTTTCTCCTTTTGCACTCAATTTTAGGTGTACCTAAATCCTTTCCTTTTCACTTTTCATGTAGTTAATCATCAACTGCACTGATGTTTCCTCCTCTCTTCAGCTCAGCCCTCACTGGATTAGCTGCCTTTGCTATTCCACTGTAAGCCAGTCCCTCCAGCACTGAGCATGTTTTCTTACTCTCTGAGAGCTCTCCAGTTTGTTAATATTTTTAAAGTAATATTACTCATAGAAGTGCTAGTTGGGGAAGTAGAACTGTATTAATATAGTTAATGCAGCTATAATGCTGTTAATAAGTGATTTAAGTGTTTTCAGTTGTGTTAATATGTTAATAAAGGCAAATTTGATCAGTAATATATTGGCAAATACATTCTTGTATTACACAGATTTTTTTACATTCTCCTCCTATTTCATCCATGACTTTAGGGAGTACTTTTGACATTTTGGATGAATTCTTACATCTGTTTATAAAAAGCATGGGATAACTTTATGGTACATAGAGAAGAACTGATCCACACTGACACCTTCAGAAATAGTGAAGTTTTTTATGAGACACAACACTGAGCTGTTTTCTGAAGAGAATTATAATTGCATTAATTAATTACTTAATTGTATTAATTTTTGAATACAAACTGACATTGTGAGTCTTTGTCTCAAAATGTGTTTTCATTGATTAGGCAAGACAACATAAGGCATAATTCACCTCTGGTTTAAAAAAAAAGGAAAACATTTGAGTCTGATGTGAGCAGCTTGTGTGAGTTTGATATCTGCCTTTTTGTATTGCCTCACTTCTTGTATTTCAGGGAAGTTCAGATTTATTGGTATAATCCATAAAATTGATCATCAAGGAAAACCTGTGGCATGTGTCTCTGAATTCAAGATAAAATTCCACACACAGTTCTATCCCTATATTTATGAGCTTTCAGCCTAATTTTTCTTTCATTTTATTCATTATTACTAAAGTATAGATGAGTAAATCTCCTTGTTTTAACTTCTTTTTTGAAAAAAACCCCCAAACCAACAAAACAAAAAAAAAAAACCCTGTCAGCACATCAGAAATAAACCTCCTGGGATTGGAGAAGAGACCTTGAGGTGTGTTTTACAAAGTCAACATTTTTGGCCATGATAGACCCTTTTAGTTACATATCCATAGGTAAATTCTTGGGAGGAAGACTTATAATAAAAGTAACAGCTGATGCTGCACTGTGTGTGACTAATTCTCAGGTCTGTCCAATCACATGTTAAAGCACAGGGACACACACTTCTGATTTCATCTGCTTCCAAGCACAGAATTACACGTTGTTCCTCACTAATAATATTGTTTTAAAAATAGTACAAGGATGAAGACAAAGCCTGGGCTATCTCTTAAAATGGTATCCTGGAGCATTAGAGATTCTGATCCTGATGTGAGAAGAGCGAGCAAATCGAAAATGTTTGTGTATCACGAAGGCAGTGAAGTCTTCATGAATATTCTCACACACTTTCTCTTTGCTCTGGTGGAGTTGGATCTTTACCAGTGTGTTTTAACTCCTGTCCAACATAATACATTAGTTTCTAATGCTCTGCAAACCAGTGTAGTCCTTCAGGCTGATTTTAGAGGTGATTGTTTAAGACATTACACAAATTATCAATCACAATATTTGTTTGTTGCTGAAAATACAGAAGCTGTGCTGCTCATAGAGAGGGAAGACTGCCTTGTGCCTATGAAACCTGAGAGACTGAGACTTAATTTCTTTATCTTCCATGAATTTCCTGTGCAACTGTGGGCCTGGGGGGTAGAGGACCCTCTATCAAAGCAAGAGACACAGATTTCACTGTAGGACAAGAATCTACTGGATGAGTGTTTTCTCCTTTGAATTAATCCACAGAATTGTGAATAATTGAGAGTTGTGAACAACAGGAAAAACTTGAGAATAATGAATATAAGTAAGTGAATAACTGAATTCAGAATTAACTCCTTTGCCAGGAAGCTTTGCATTTTCCTTGTTGCTTTCAGTTATTTAAATATCCCAAATAAAACCTGTTCTGTGCAACTTCTGGTGAAAAGAGAAAGAGAAACTGGTCTGAATGGAAGCCTCTGCCATTGGGATGAAGTGTCCTCCTCAGAGCCCTCAGGGAAAATGCTTGTGGGAAATCTGCCTATGGATACACCTGAAAAGAAACCACAGAGTGGCCGTAACAATAGTGATAATATTGGAAGCAAACAGAAAGACATTTCTGGAAGCTAATGCAGGAGGACTGAAGAGCAAGATGCTGGGGCAACCTGTCAGAAGAATCATTCTCTTGCTGCCATGATGATTGTATGTACCAGACAGAGAGATGAAAGGCTAAAACTGAGTCCCCTATGAGGAAGACAAAAAGCCGCAAATCTGGCAGAGATATCATAGCTGATATTTCTAAATTTATGCTTTCAGTTCTGAATGCTGCAGAGCTGTCAGGGTGGCTGGCCAGGCTGGGATTATCATGACAGATATTTGCAGGAGAAATATATGTGGTTCTTGCACTTGGGAAACTGCTAGTAAGGAAAATGCCTTAAAAAAAGAAGCATCCCTACTACAAAGCCACAGTGCTTGTCATCAGCTTTTATAATGCTCAAAACTTCTGGATTTTCTCTACAGTTCCTTTTTTTTGGTGCTTTGTTATTTCCTCCTCTCTGCCAAGGTTGTTTACACTTCATTGTTGTGTATGGCTTATAGGCTATTTAGTCTCTATAAAGGACCTGCAGCAGAAGAAGGTCTAATAATGTGAGATGCTCAGTTCTCGTTAGAGCAGCTGCCGTCGGTGCTGAGGGAATTCTGCATGGGTGGCTGTAGGTGCAAATTGAAAAAAATGGGGAAGTGCTGAAGGAATCGAAGATGTCGTGAATGTGAATGGAGAAATTGGATTGTTGAACATTTCTTGTCCTTCAGGATAAAATAATTATTGATGTAAGTTTTACTCTGCAGAAAATCTGTTTTGAGCTTTGTGCACAGGAATGTTTTCATTTGGTGTGCAGATTTAAATGACGTGGAGAATGCAATCTCTTTTAGAAAGCAGCTATTGATGAGAGTGGCACTAACCTGGAATTTGTTTCTATTTGCTGTGAGTTTGGCAGAACAGGCTAGAAAAGCACTGAGCATCCTTTGCTATCTCATGATGGAGAGGACTGATCTTTTGCACTGTGCTTTGGGTTCCTCCAGCTCCGCAGAATAGATTATCTGTTGCTTTTTCAGGAAGAAGTTACAATAATTGTATTGATTGTCTTTCATTTGACTCTTGACTGAGAGGAATAAAAAGCTTCACCATTATTGATTTAGTTTGCACTCAAGTATGTTACTTTTGTTTTCACTTCCCACAGGACCTAATCCCAAGGCCACTTATGCAGTTGTGTAAGGCCTTAATGCAGCAGAGGTAATGCAGCTTGGCTGCGCAGAAGCCTGAATCAGCACACAGCCTGTGTGCCTCTCTCCTTGCCCAGACATTTACAACTATATCCTCTCAAAACAAACCTAAAATAAATTAAGAGAAGTTGAAACAAATGGATTTGTTTATTCTGCCTTTTAGGAATTATTCTTTTCTCTTATGCACTGAAATGACTTCTAAGTGGATCCTTGCTGTATCTGTTCATGTCAGTGGCCAGCACCACAGGGGCAGGAATTCAGGGCTGGAGATTTTTGGGTGCCAAGCACTCCTTGATCTTGTATCTACAGTGCTGTATCTGCTGTAATAGGAACAGTCTGTGTGTTGTGCTTTGGAACATCCATGAGTAGGAGTTAGGCAATGTTGTCACAGTCAGCAATTAAATTTTAGTATTTAAATGTTGTTTTCTTCTCCTTACATCCTATTCTGCATCCCCAAATAAAGCAGAGCTTAGATAATGCTGATCCAAAGAATTGTGTAGGAAAGGCTGTTGAACACTATGTGAGATAGAGGTGACGCCCAACTCAGGCTGGAACTGAAAATCCTTTCCTCAGTCTCTCAGTGCTTCAGTGTTTGTGGAAAATAATCTTCTGTAAATGTGCTGAATTTTCTGTGTTATATTGATTTCTCCAATTATTTTACTTGGAAAAATAATTAAATAAAACCATAACTATGAGCAAAATTTGGTTGAGTGGAAGTACTTAGGCACAAAACACAGCAAAGCAAACAGGTAGTACAAGATAAGCACAGAAAGACGCCATTAAATACAACTAATAAAACTTACCTTATGAATTAGGGTCTGTTGAACTTAAACACCTTGTGGTTAAAAGACCTCACATAGAATGAACACAATTTCTGTATCTGGCAGCTTATGCATTGTGGCCATATACATAGTGATGTAAGTTTGTCTTAGACTTTCTGGACACATTTTTTCCATCACTTCCAAACCCTTTCGGAGGAGTAACATTGGTGCTATATCCCTCTGCCGCCTCATTTCTTTGATGTTGCAGGTAAGGCATACTAATAACTAGTAAATGCTTTGGGGCAAAAAGGCATGTGCATTTAAAATTGTTTTATTATATTCAATTCAGCTTCCACTGCACTCTAAAATACTGCCTTATGCACACAAGAATTTTAGGAAGGCAATGAAATATCTTTAAGTTCAGGTCAGGTATGGTCACTTGAACTTTTGTCCTAAGGTAGTTGGTAACTAATAACAGAGTTCTCTCATCTTAGTTTTCACCTGTTGGATGGCTGTGGCAAATCTTTTCTGTGTCTTGTCCTCACATGAAAATGAGGAGGCAGAGATCCATTGCACAATGCTTTGTCATGTCTTGATAAAAAATGCTGTTTCATTTCCAAGTTTTCACTGTTTTGGTATCATCCAAGTGTGGTCATTATATGCTGCTTCCTTGAGAACATTAAGCCCTCTCCAACCTGCACTTTTTTCCTCCAAAAATATATGTGTATATACCTCACATCCAGGAACCAACATGTATTTCAGAAAGATGGGGGATAATATTTTCTCTATTTTGCAGATGTAGCAATGGAGAATCTGTAAGGAGCAAGATCTTTCTTGGATACTACACATCTTGCTCTTTGGTCCAGGTTCCTGTCTCCCAGCAGTCTTAATCACTAGAGAACTTTGCTACCCTTTGTACAAGAGAGAGGGCTGACAAAGCCATCTGCTGCAAGTGGTTGCTAGGGAGTCACATGCTGCCCCCAGGTTAGGCTGAGCCACTTTCTCTCTCGTTTGTATTTGTTTGGGCTACTGCTCTGTACCAAGCTAAAGCTAATTTAGCTCTTGCTTTTTTCCTCCCCCTGCCATGTATGGCAACTGGACCATTCAAGGTGGGCTGCATGAATTTAAACATATAGCCTCTTAATATATGCATGCAGAACAGGAGACTGAAATAAAATTTTGTTAAGGGTTGCTCTTCTAGTTGCTTGTTGTCTGAGGTTTGCAGTATGGATGGGGAAGAAAACTGCTTTTACTGAAGAATACTCACACCCAAGACACTGGCAGAATACTGAGGTTTATATAAATCTGTTCATTATGGCTCTGTAGGGAATTTCCAAATGTATTAGCATTTTTAGGTCCTCTTATCAGCACTTCAAAGATAAAGTGGCGTGAGATGAACGCTTCTCCCTTTGCACGCCGGGTTTTACATACACTGTGCACCCAAAATAGGTAGAAAAGTCTAAAAGGATTTATAAGCAGATGTTTAAAAATGCGGTGAATGATTTTTCATATGGTTTTTAATTATGGTTTGTCAGATGGCTTCTCATAGGAGCATAATCACAAGGCAGATAATCACTGATGGTTCATTTAAAGAATAAAGAAGAGAAGAAAAGGCAGGCTGGGTAGTGTTTCTGTGAGGTACTGCTGATGGGGGCTCTGTGTGTCTCCATCATGTTTATCTCCCTGCTCACTGTCGTCATGGAAGCTCAGAGCCCACTGATAGATCCTGCTCTGCACGGGACTGGATTACTGACCCTAACGCATGGCAAATTGAATGTATTAAGCAGCAGCCACATTTTCAACCCCAAGGACTTCACAAGGAATTTGAAACAAAAGGCCAGAGCCCTCTGAGGAGATTTTCATCCCAGGAGGGAGTCTCATTTTTAAAAAACAAATTAGCATCACCATAGAGAAGCAACTTCCAATGACCAAAAATTAGAATACAAAATGAAAGATTTTTTTCATTCTCCTGGGTGCTGCTTTCTGTCTTTTTTTGCCAGTTGAAGGAGCTCTCTTGTCTTAAATATAGCTGAGGTGAGCTAAGCTCTGACCTCAATGCAGTCAGTTGCACTCACATTGGAAGTGGGAAAACTAGTGACATCAGAATGTCTTGCCAATCCTTGGATGAAAGATAAAAGAGGCTTATTCTTTTATAGAGGGTTAACAACAGCCCTGTCTTGATTTATATGTATATAAATTCACTAAAGTCCATGAAAGGAGAAATCTATTGGAATTAATCAGGGACAGATAGGTGGGTTTTTTCCCCGTCCTTTTCCTCCTGGTGGTAAATATCACAGATGTCTAATAAAAGATAGTCAGAATTCTGAAAAATTTGTGAAAGAAAGCTCATGAGCTGTAAAAGCTTGGCTTGCATGTACGAGCATATCCTTCCAAATAGGGGCTTTTGGGAGAGGGCTTAAAGGTTTGAATTTGGAAGTGCAAAGGATGGAATTGCCAGTTGCAAGGCATGGACAACATCCATGCGTCTCCTAAAGTCGAGTTTGCTGCTTTGCTGCACTCATTTGTGTTGCAGTGAGTGGCTGTGGAGGTGCATGGGGAGGTGAGTGGCAGATGTGTGTCTGTGCGTGAGAAATGAGGGCACGGGACACACCTGGGAGGTTTGTTTTGCCATTTTGCCCCCTGAGGCAATGGCAGAATAGCTCCTGCCAAGGAATTCTGTGGGGACTGTGTGCTAAACTAATGCAAACTGTGTTTCACCTACCTTTCCTGTGATAGATGCTGTTCCCTGAGTGGAGTGTACATCTTTTGAACTCCTCAAAGGAGCTGTTTGAGCCTTGGTGCAAACGATAGCAGATTTATAAGCTAACAAGCTTATACTGATGAGTATTTTCTCCTTAAGCCTGGCTATCCAAATGTAATAATACTCTGCAGATTTTTCCCTGAAGGGTGCCTGAGTAGCCTGTCACTTCAGAGGATGTGCATTAAGCCTGAAACAACACAAAGAATAAGCAGATTTTAATGATAGCTGTTGTCATATGAAATTTTGCAAGTGAAGCATGTGCTTTTGGTGCACCCAAACTAAGACCAGACCCAGCAGGAGTCACTGCTTTTTGACTTTTTGCTGTAGAAAAATACTAAAAATATCTACAGTTATTTGTTTTAATATGCAAAACACTTTATAAATATTAAAAAACTAGTTCTCCTAAAATATATATAAAATATATACTCAAAGCCAAACTTGTCCCAAGGCCTCTCCTCACTTCTCAGATTGCTTCTTAGTTTCTGTCATCCCAGAGTTATTCATCAGTGTTCTGTGTTGATTGGGTTTTGATGGTATAATACCTGAGAAAAACTGTAGTATAGTAACGAAATAGGTAACTAACTAATTTATTTTAAAGTATTATATGCTACAGCATCCTCCAGTATATTTGTGTATAAATCTATATGTGAGCATGTGTCTCTGTACAATTAACAATACTGACACAGCAGTTTCACCACCAAAAGCTCTGGTTTTGGACACTCTGTAGAACATAATAGAAATGTTTTACTGTGAAGGTGGTGACAAAATATCCTTTTTCTGCTCTGTACATTGAACACTTAAAGGTCACAGAACAGTTGCCAAGAACAGCAGCTTTATTTTTGCAACACAAGTGGAGTGTTTTGTCCTGGTTTATGCATTTCACTCTGAGTGAGTTGTGGCGCTTGTGAAGTGACTTTGCACCATTTCAGTCTGGGTGACACACACGCTACACCCAACTGCAGAGAGGCATCACACACCCTGGCATGATTTTCATAAAGAGAGATGCTGAATCACTGACTGCTCTGAAGAAATCTCCTGCAGGAATACAGTTGAGATTAAAGGACAGGAACTTCTCAACTGTTCATTTTTTTCCTTAGTATTTATTAGCATAAGCATATAGTAATGGTGGAAAGTGGGATAGGCAAATCACTGCACTGGGTGATAGGGTAAAAGTAACTCATAACAGGAGAGAAATGAAACAGACATATCTTCTCCAGTGCCAAAGCTATATGGGAACCTGGGGTGGGGGGGAAAGAAGAGAAAAACAACAAAATCCTACTCTGTTGTTAACATGGAAAGAGGGCAGAGCTGCTGCATGCCTGGATGTGAATGAGGAGAAGACTGTGGTGACAAATGGACACGCGACAGCCCCCCAGACATTTGCAGCTGATTAGAAGCACGACAGACGAGCAGCTGTCATGCCAATGAAATATTACAGAATTGAAATGAACTCACAGCTGGTTGGGGTGCCACCCCTCGTACTTCACTTTTATCACTGCTGCTCCAGGCACCTTCTCTTTACCTTGCCAATGAGTCTCCCTATCTCCCTCCTTGCATCCCATTTAATTAGGTTCACTTTAAATCAAAAAGGGGCTCTGTTCCTGCAAACCTCTTTTGTGAGGTGTGGAACAGGCTGAGCTGTTCTCCTCAAGCACAGCTGAGATTGGGTAGGTTATCACTGGTACATGAGTGATGCTGATCAGCTAATAGCTGCAAAAGTTTGGAGACCACTAGCTTTCAAAAAATTCTGGCATCTCTGTGCTTTCTGTTCTTCATTTATCTTGCTCTTCTTTTCCATGCTCTTTTTGCTCTAGCACTGTACAAAAAGCATGTTAATATTTTGTTCAGCTACCAGTTAAGAGAATGAGGTTGCACATATGGGAAATATTTCTCCTGAAGTAGTTGTATCCTTAAAAATATATGCCTATATACTTAAAATGCTGAGCCTTGGTATAACACGTGTAAAGTGTATTTGCAGATCATTTAGCTCAAGCCATGGTGTGAAAGGTAATTCTAGTTGACTGCTGGGAAATAGGAAGTGTAGCCTCTCGTTTTCTGCTTTCAGTGCTGAGCTATTCATGGAATCTGCAACTCTTATTTTTATTTTTTTTCAGTCTATTATTTTCCATTATTCTCTAGATTTAGCAGATTCTAAATCCAAAGGAATACTCTGGATTTAAAATATTGCCTCCAGGAGCAGAAAGTCTGTTTTCCTGTAGGATGGATGTTTTGCTCTTGAGTCTATTAATTATGGCCTTTTCTTTCAACAGGAATAATTGTGTTATTAATAGTCTTTTCATGAACAGAAGAAAGGCCTCTTTGGAAGGAGAATGCTTTTGCTTCACAAAAGGTTTCTGATAGCCTTAAGGTGGATTTATCTGGTGGAGCCTTGGCTAACCTTCATATTAAACAGACAGAAACAGTTTGGGGAATTTGGGGATGTGAAGCAAATTAGAAAATAAATTAAAAGCATTATAGCTCAATAGTATAAATTAATGCAGCTGCCGTGAGCTTCATCCTGAGAGAGTTGTCAATATCTGCAAAGCTCCTGCTACGGGGAAGAAAATTAATGTGTATTTTAACATTTGTGTTTCGCCCCATAAGAAGCAATTTGAGAGTCCCCTGTAGCTTTTATGACTTTCCTTATCTTAACTCCTTCCACACCAGTGCCCTGGGTGTCCCAGGGGACTGCAGAGGGAAAGGGCCAACAGCCCAGCCCAGGCAAAGCATGTTGAGAGTAAAAGCTGTGCAGAACAGATGCTGATGGCAACACTGATGCTGAGGCTTCCCCTGCAGACGTGTCTCTGGGCTCCCGGCTGTGCAGGTTGTGGCAGGCTTGGTCCAGCAGATTCTCTGTCCAACAAATGCATATTTGTTGAGTCTGATGAGTCTGTTTTGCTATGGTTTTGTCAGTGTTGGTGGGAGAAGAGTACTAACCTCCTGTATCCCAGCCCTCTGCATGCCATTCCCTCTGTAGCAGCAGTTCGTGTCTGCTCTTCTCACCAGAGATTTTGGTATTGTCTCTTTGCCTGACACCTGGGTGGAGGCTCTATCGAGAGATCAGAAAGGGCGGTGATGTGCCTTTTGATGTTGCTGTATTTATATTCTAGTTGTACTGGGCACTCTCAGGCAGATCTGGTCCTTGAGAACTGTGCAAAGTCATAGCAAAGGAGAAATTATGTTTCAGGAAGATTGTGGTCTTGATCAAAATAAGACAATTGAAAATGTATAAAGAGATGGGAAGTGGTGACAGAAACCATGGTGTGGCCCATGGCTGGACAGGTAAAAGTCAGTCCCTGCAAGGGTGAACAGAAGGACATGGTGTCTGGCCACAGTTAACTGCTAACGTCTAAGAGAAAGAGATTTTACAGAAGAACCTTTTCAGCTGATCCTGACACAGCATTCCTGGGGCTGAGCATGCCAGAGAGAGAGCTGGAAGTGACAGTGCAAATGGCTGTTGGAGGTTGCCGTGTGTTGGATCATACTGGAGGGAGACAAGCAGTGGAACCCTTGGCTGTGCAAATGCTTCCTGCAGTGGACAAGGAAGGTGTTCCTGAAGGAAAGCCTGTGGAGGGAGTTCAGAGACAAGGACAGGGTGCCAGAGCTTTATGATGGTCTTGATGCAGATGAGTGAGGTGTTCTGGAAATGGCGAGTGTGCATGCTGGTGCATGGGCTGCCTCCATCACGGGGAGGAGAAAATCTGTGGCAGCAGCAGATCTGGAGAAAATTTGATATGTTTAACTAGTTTGCTGCTACCTATGAGGAGATATCCTAGAGACCTCATTCCACAGTTGTAGATAAGAGAGAAGATGCTTTTCTGAATTTTGGCTTAAGGCCTCTTTTTAGGGGTTTTTGTGTCTTTTAATTTTTAATAAAAAGAATGACTCGCTGACTTTATTACATGCTATTACTCTTTAAACATGAATTTTAATCCTAACACTGTGAAATAGATTATAGCATGCTTCTGGCAGAACATGACTTGCCTCCAGAGCAAACAAGGAAATTCATAATCTTGAAAATCTGACCTTTGCTTAATTTCTTCTTACTTGCTCTCAGTATGTGTTTCTCCCATAGTCTCCTCTTCATTTAAGCCACAAGAAATTAAGAATATTAGCTTTTTCTTTTTACCTTCTTTAAGGTTGTCAGTGTACTTTAGATGCCTTGTAATTGTCTGTGTAAGGAGAAAGGGCAAGGAAAATGAGGAATTGCAGAAAGATGGAGCAGAGTATATAGAACAATATTGAACTGAAAAATTCTTATAAAAAGAAAGCTTACTTAGGCATAACTCTGCATCTGGTATGTAGCCTAAACGTCTCCCAGCCTCTGCTACAAAACTAGAAAAATGCTGTGTGGGCAATTTGTTTGAGCTCCAAACAGTACGAATGGAGCAAGGAACCCTCACATGTGACAGGGGCACTAATATCTTTATTCTGCTGCACCTGAGACACTGACATTCCCCTCCTAGTGCTGCTGAAAATGCAGGTCAATTAATAGGAGCAGAGTTCTCATTTTTGATCCTGTATTTAATTCCCTGAAGCTGTTATTGCCTTGAGGGAGTGGGAGAGAAGTGGAGAAGATAATTAGACTTGACCTTGTCCTATGGACTTGTGCAAACTGTTGGATTAGCAATGAACACTGTCAGAGCTTGGTTAGGAAGCAGTGGGGGGACACGACACTTTGGGAAGCATGTTTCTGAATATGCAAGCAACCAAAATTGAAATGGAAAGGACAAGAGGGAAGCAGAAAACAAATATTGAGGCCAACTCTGCAAGGGAGATGCTGTCAGGAGTTAATGTCTTTTTCTTTCTTGTTGTCAGAACATCAGTGATAATCAGACAAAATAGTACTTACTGTAGAGAAGCAATTAAGTTGGGCCTTCACAGCCTAAATGATTAAAAAAAAAAGGGAATTACACTAAAGGAATGTGTTAGAACAGAACTTGTGATGCCTAAGCAGCAGCCGTACATCAAATAGAGGGAGCAGAAAATGGATTCTGATCAGCCTTGCTTTTCTTCACCATTTCTCACTGCACATTCTCCCACATTATCCTACCATTAACATTACTAGCTCCATTTTGGTATGGATTACAATGACTTGAATAAGTCTTTTTTGGGAACCATCTGGCCTCAGACGTCAAAGAACAGCTGTAGATAGAGCTGATTTTTAATGTAGTTAAAGTTCTCTCTGTAAAATAAAACAGAGCAGTGCCCACATTGGTGCTGACATGGCAACACTGAGCCTTAGGGAGTTCATTTTGGTTTTCTTTGCCTTCAGCCTCTTCCTCCAGTAGGGATTCTGAGCCAAATCCTATTCACCTTGCTTGTAGGAAAGCAGTTTTTGATATCAGTAGGATTCTTCAGTTGCATTTTTAGACCATACAGTCCATGTCCTAAATGCAGACATGGTTTATCGAGCAGGGGTGAAAGGAAAAGAATGTGATATGAAACCAAATGTAATTAGAAATTTTACTATGATTTAAATTTTGCTAAATACTTTTTTGTTGTTGTTTGTTTGTCTGTGTCTTTGTGGCACTGGAAGTCCAAAACCAAAAGCAGATCAGCAAAATAAAACACAGCAGAAAACACTTCAAAGGTTGAAACTGTAGGGCTGGATTCTGCTCTTGTTTCAAGTGGTGTAAATCTAAAGTGATGTTGACATCTTACAGATTTATGTAGCTGTCACAAACTGTAGCCAGCCTAGGAAATGGAGGTGATTGTTGTTTTCAAGACTGGACTGAGTGCAGAAGGGAGAATTTGAGAACTTGACATGATTTATGAAAATGTATTAATTTTCTGGATTCCTAGGACTTAGCAGTAGAATTACAGCTCAGCTGGAGCAGGAACGTGAAGTTAGACATTTTCAAAGGCAGCATTAACAGGCAGGCGGCTTCCAAGAATGGGCACATGGTTGTTGCATTCCCTGTGCGTGGGTCCACAGAGAGGAGAGCAGTGATGTGATCCTTCCCTTCCATTCCCTTCCCGGGCACTTTGTCATAGCGGGTGATGCTGACCTGCCCAGCCCCACTGTGCAGGGAGGAGAGCAGCACAGAACAAGATTTGTCTTCATACCCTTGCCTGGCTTTGGAGAATATGAACAGAACCTGGGAATGACCTGGCTTGCTGATCATCCCTCTCTACTTCCATTTCTGTAAGTAAAAGTACCTGTGGCCACCGTGTACTGTGGAACAAGCAGAGCTGTATTTGTGTTACTGCCTTAGTAATGGGCTGTGCTGTCAAAATAGAGCAAATGGGGAGTGAGCAATGAGAGAGGGAAGTAATCCCCTGTTTATACCAAATCATCTTCCACAGCCCTCTCTGAGAGGAACAAAGAGAAAGTAAAGTCACTGGAAAAGGGTGCTGCAAACCCATGTTTCTATTCCTGTTAATGTTCCTTTGTAAAATTAGCCAAGCTTCATTGATTAACACTGCACTCAACATGGGAATTTTCCTCCTGAGCAGCTAGGTTACACTACACCTGACCTCTTTCCTATTCGTTCTTTTTTTTTTTTTTTTTGAGAGTGACTTTTTACTAATGATTTGCAAAACAAAATGAGATTCACTTTTCTAAGTGCTCTCTCTACTTTTCTTTATTCTTTGGCCACTGAAGTAATTGCTTGTAGGAGACAAATATGTTTGTGTTGTGACAACCACCCCATAAGTACAGTGTATATCCAAACTCATGTCCTCATCCTGATCAGATTTATTGTTAAGATAGAGTGCTTTTGCATACAGTCTCACTTTTAACAAAGTGCCATGACCTATAAATATTCCAGTGAACATTAAAGGAAATAAGTATTGAGCTGGATGAGTTTTAATATTTTGTACTTCCTCCATGGAGTCTCTGAAAGTTAATCCAAACCCTGCTTCCCTTGGGCTGCCAAGGTAAAAAATCTCCATCAGACTGCCGGGTAAAAGACTACTACAGGATGGAAGGAAATGCTAAAAAGAGAGGTTAGAATTGCTGCCCAGCTGCACTGTAGGTTTACACCTGGATTGCACATGAAAGCACAATGAGAGGAGTATATATGATGTATGTAAGTGTGATTTAAATGTAAATTATACGATTATCGTCCTACATCTAATGAGGTAAGGGTGCTTTAGATACTTTAGTTAAAGTTTATTTATCTGAATTGCAGGAAGGCTAAGTGATGTGCTGGAGCTACTGGGCCAGTTGTGGAACTGGGATTATCTTTCAGTGACCGCAGGGTGAGGGACTGTTGTGTCTGGCTGTGCTGACAGCGGAGCTGGGATTGGACATTTCCTACATGAAACGTCATCACCACGACAAAATTACAGATTGCATACAACGTTCTGGTCAGTTCAGGTTGAAAATAATCTCCTGATTGTTAAGGATTTTTTCACTCTTTTCTGTTCCACTTGTTCTGGCCTCTGTCTGGAGACTTTCTCTTGCTGGGAGATCTCTCTGCATGTCTGTGGCCCTGTGGTCAGACAGCAGTCAGCAAATGGCATTCCAGGTGCATTTGTGAGCTCACTTCATGCCGAGGGGCCAGGTTTCATTCTTGTGCACCTCCTCCAAAATTGAACAGGCTGTGATTCTGAATTACCTTCTGAAGGCTTTGTTTCTCTTCCAGAGACTGCTACCTGTGGATGTGTTTAAAGTTGGTTTGTGTGCCCAGGCCATAGTTTGTCTGTGAATGTCTGTGTAGGAGTTGTGCTTCAAGACAAGGGAAGGACAGGTACCTGCTTTAGCTGTTCCACGTTCCTTTGCTGATATCTAACCAATGACTTTCTGGATTTGGGCTTTCTGGGAATTGACTCTCATTTTTCTTTGCACCACAGTTCTTCATAGAAGTCAAATTGTCCATAGATATTGTTGCTTATCCAGTGACTGTAAATCAGCTGAGCCTTAGTGACTTGTGTGAGTCTCACCCCTAAGTGCACTCTGATTGCTCACAGAGGTCTCCAGTCAGTGACTGGCTGTGGTATCTTGCTGTCTGCCCTCCTTGTTTTTCAATGGTGTATCTGTACTCCAAAGTCAGGAAAATGATTGAAGTTTTAAATCAGTTGCTGGTCCTTGAGAAAGCTTATTTTTTATTCATCTTAAAATTCTGTTTGCTGGTGGTTTTTTTTTTAAATCAGAATGTGTATTACTTGATAATTTGATCAACTCTGCAGCAACAAAGGCCAGCCAGCGCCTCATTGCCTGTTGTGCCCTCTGGTTTGAATAGTAACAGCACATTTTCATGCTGAGTTTAGATGAATTGGCTCCTGCTTGTGTGTGCTCGGTAATGTCCTTTCATATTCTTGGCATTGGTAATGAATAGGATTTTGAACACAGCTTGTAGATGTTAAGGCTTATTGTAGGAAAAATGCTTACAAAAACTTTAAGCTTCTAATAAGTGCCTAAAAGCCAAAGAGGTATCAGAATTATGGTACTAATTCAGGTACTGTTGGTTGCTTGCTAGATCTCTAATTGACTGTACAAGCACTTCAATTCTTTTGCTGACAGGTGACTTCACTTTACAGTTCCCAGATTTTTTTTCCTATCCTTTTGCTGGTGCATAACAGAACTTTGTCAATCTGCTCATTTTTAGGTCTGCATTTGTCTTTTAAATCCCAAATATCTTCTTGAACATTAGTAGTGTTCTTGCATCTTACTTAAGATAAAAGTTTGACCTGTCTTTTTTCCCTGAAATAACAAAATACCTCTGTTACTAATACTATGGTTTACTACAGAAAATCCTAAAAAAACTTCCATCAAACAACCCAAACCAAAAACGTGGAAAAAGCCTCCCAAGCCCCTACTGAAGTGTCTGTTGCCTGAAGATGGTCAGAGTATTTGCCACCTTGTGATTTGTTATGTTTGAAAAACCAGAAACTGAAAAAAACCAACTTAGCAGTGTCAAAACTGTCAACTTCTTATTGTAGCAGAGTGTATTTCTGAATAGTAACACAAATTATAAACAGCTAACAAATAACAAACCTCCTTTTTTGAGGAATTATGGAAATTTGAAGTTCCTATTTGACTTACAGCAGACTAATGCTATTGAAAAGCTGGATTTAACACAGACAGTTAAGAGGGATTCTGTGTGTTGGGTTTTTCTGTGTTTGTTGTTTTTTTTTTTTTTGAGAGAGATGTTTATTTCAGCTGTGGATCTAATCCTTCCAAGAGAACTGACAGATAAAGCAGCACTGTGTGTTCCTACTGTACTTGTGCTCTTTGTTGCTGCAGTGCTAAACAAGTTCCTGTTAATGTGGTGGTGCAGGTGAGAATGCTGGGCCTTCATTAACAGTCCTGCTGATGAAGTGTGAGCCAGAATACAATCCAGTTCCTCCCCTCTTTGCAGAGCTGGATTTGCAGGACGAGCACAAGCAGAAAGCAGAGTGCCCTGCTCGTGTTATTCCACTGAGCAGATTTCACTCAGACTCTACGTGGGCAGTAGAGTAAAAGAAAAATAGCAATAAAAATGTGAAATCTTTATGCAGTCACATTTTTTGAGTAAAACCAAACATCTGAGACCTTCCAAGTGAGACTTTGCAGGCAAATTACAACGGGTCATCTGTGCTGTAGCCAAAATATACTGAAAAAAATAACTGGAGAATGACACATTAACAAGGAAAAGGTAAGGAAATGAACACATTACTTTACCTTGCAGCCTGTGTAATTCAGCACAGTGTCAGAAAAGGGGGTCAGACTGCAGCACAGGCGCCTGTGGTTCTATTGGTGTCTGGTTTGCCACCTCCTTAACTCCAGAATGCATAAAATGGATGGTCCTGTGGCCAAAAACCTCTCTAGGTCTTCGGAATAAATCTGAATGAATTATAATGATTCCTCTAATTTCCTAGTTATAATGAATTTAAACAACTGGAGAACAAATAAAATGTTCTAAACCAGTTTAAAACCATTGATTTTTTCCCTGCCAATTGTTCCCCCCTCTCATGTGAGAGTAAATTCAGCGATGTGTGGGTACTGTTGCAATGTGATGGTATTAACAGGCAGTCCTATCTGATTAAAAAAGTAGTAAGCTCACTGATGAATTACAGTGGATGCTAAAGAAAAACCTGGTTTTGTTCTGCCTATCATAATCTCATTGGAAGAGCTCTTTTGTAAACAATATTTTATATAAAACCATTTAATTCATGCTAAAGAGTGCCTCAACATGTTTTTTAAGAGACATGGACAAACAATGGGAAGTGCCTCTAACACTTCAGTGTCTTTAAGTATCACAATAGAGAGAAAAATGGAAAATAAAAGAAAATCAGTGTCAGGTGAAGATGGTAACAACAGAAGTTTTTTAAAATCCAGTGCTTCTGGTTTCTTGGAAATGCAATCAATATATTCTCTAAAAGCTTTAAGGCAGTAAGAGTTTCTTTAAATAGTGGAGTAGCTTTGAAATTCCCTTTCATACCTGGGTAGAGCAATATTAAATCAAGAGGAAACATCATCAAACTTGCTTTGACTGATGAAAGAAAAGGGTGTGTGGTTTTTTTTTCTCCAAGAGATCTTTCTAGCTGTAAGCCATTTGTGACAAAAATCAGATTTTGCATTCCAATTACCTTCCTAGGGAGACCTTTGCAGTTCTAACCAGTGCTTTCCCTTTCTCCCTAAGAGTCATCACAATCTACCTTTTTTCACTCCATCATGTATACTGGGAACTTTGCTTATTTCCCAGGGCAGACTTCAGACGAAGAAGGCATAAAATGTAGGTCATGAACACTGGTGGTAGTTAAAGATCCATGGTATGTGTGTTCTAGGTTGTTAACTCAGTTATCTGGGCAAAATTCCAGCTTGGCTAATTATGTGCTGTCTCGTGGACTTCTGTCATCAGCTTCCACTGGGTAAGGTGTTGTGTTCCAGTATTCTCCTACCTGTGTGTCCTGTTGTTGTATGTTGGTTGCTGAGAGCCTCAGCACAAGCCAGCAGTGTGTGCTCACAGCCCAGAGAGCCAGCTGTGTTCTGAGCTGCCCCAAAAGCAGCGTGGAGGGCAGGCTGAGTGAGGTGATCCTCCTGTGCTCTCAGAAGGCCCCACTGGAGTACCGTGTCCAGGGCTGGGGGCGCTGCATGGGAAGGACGTCGAGTTGCTGGAGTGGGTCCAGAGGAGGGCCGTGAGAAGGCTGGAGCACCTTTCCTGTGCAGGCAGGCTGAGGGTGTAGGGGTTGTTCAGCCTGGAGAAGGGAAGGCGCCTTCCAGTACCTAAAGGGGACCTACACGTGAGCTGAAGAGTGACTTTTTACAAGGGTGTGCAGTGATGGAACAAGGGGAAATGGCTTTAAATTGAAAGAGGGTGGGTTTAGATTAGATATTAGGAAGAAATTCTTTACTCTGACACTGCCACTGGTTGCCCAGAGACACTGTGGATGCCCCTCCCTGGAAGTGCTCAAGGCCAGGTCGGATGTGCCTTGGAGCAACCTGCTCTAGTGGGAGGTGTCCCTGCCCATGGCAGGGGCATTGGAACACAATTACCTTGAAAGTCCCTTCCAACTCAAATTCTACTATGATCCTGTGACTCTCTTAGTTGCTCAGTCTCAAAGGCATGTGCTTCTAGGATTTACCCTTTGAAAAGTCACCAATGATTTTATAGATCTATCTTGTTGCCTCATAAAAACGTCCAGTTCTGAAAGAACACATCCTCAACACTTACTGAAAATCAAGTCCTTTCAGTATTTCTTGTAAAATTAAGCATGTGAAATCGTGTGGAAAAGTTAATCTTTCAGCAGAAACCCCAAACCTCTCCTATTTTCCCCCCAGTAATACTGAATTTGCCTGAGAATATGTGTATCTTTCTGTTGGACAAGAATCAGGGAGAACTGCAGTCCATGGAGTCTTCATCGTAAAGGAGTCATTGCTATTATCTTAATGTATTCATGTATTTATAAATATTGACATTATGTTCCACTGTGTTGTCTGAGTGTTAGTTGAAAGCTGTTGCATATCTAAATCATTAATACTGTAACAGATTCTAGTTTGAAGCAAAGGATGCCACTTTTTATTCCATCAAATGCTTTGTGAGAACTGTGTTTTGTCATGTACATGCTCTGCTGGCAATTACTGCTAAGCAGCAAATTCTTGAAGACATTGGGGGCGTAGTCCTAACAGCATCTTAAGCTGCTCAGAACAGAGGACTGAATATAGCTCTGGTCATTTTTATTTTTTAAACTGAGTTTTATCATAAGAATACACTTCAGTAATGTATCCCAAGGGACTACTGTGATGAAGTTAATATAGCAGAGATTTTCTGTTTGATAACATCACCTGCGGCAAGCTGTGTTGTCACCAAAAACATGCTGCTCTTGTGGAAATAAACTCCTCAGGCATATTTTTGGTGTTTTTTTGAATAACAGGAGTGGAACTCCAAAATGAAAATTGCCAAAACCCAGAGATTAGATATTGTGGGATTTGATAACACATATTGTGCCTCTGAGAAAAGGATACCTAGAGACAGCCTCACCATCTGTAAATGTGGTTGCTGAGACTGTTGACTGCTTGCACAAGCTTTGCTTTCTGGTGTTGAAAAGAGTCACAGCAGTTAATGTCATGGATTCTGAGATGCCAAGCAAGCAGATTTTATCCCTTTTTTAGCTGCGTTTTTTCCTGTCAAAGAGGAGGAAAACAAAAGGAGAGGATACAGTATGTCATCAGATCTGATCAGGAAGCCTGTGCTATTGAGGTGGGACTAGCAGTAATTCAGGGACATTCTTGATCCATTCCTGATATAAAGAACATAAAAATTTCATTAGATATTAGTAAAAACTTTTTCACCATGAAAACCATCGGTGGTTAAGCATTAGGACAGGTGTGCAGACACGTGGTGGGGTCCTCACCATTTAACTTGGTATAAGGCTCAACATCCGGCTCTTACTTGGAAGGTGACCTTACTTTCAGCAGTGCACCAGATCTGATAACCTTCAGAGACCCTTTCCCTTATATTTCGTGATTCTAAATATGCATCTGCATATTTGGAGATGAATTTACCACTTGTTATTCCACCAAGTTCACTAAATTCTAACTAAAAGATCTGTCCATGTGCTATTACAGCAGGTGGGGATGTTAATTTTGACTTCAGCTGGAATTAGTGCATGTTCCAAGTCTCTGTAGTCCTGTTCCAGTGCCCATTAAATCAGACCTCTTATGACTCTTACTCATTTCTCTAATTTCTCTAATCCATTTATATATGTGACATCTATAATAGTGTGTGGGAGGCAGTTCCACAGTATAACTGTATGAGAACAACACTATTTTGTAGCCTAAAAGTTTAGCTACTTTATTATTTGCATTCCTTCCCCTTGCCTTCCCTCTGCGTCTTGATACAAGTTTGTCAGGCCATTTATGTGAAGCAGAAACAGTAAGAAAAACATCTTAAATAAAAGAGCTTAGTACATAATGCTGGATTGGGAACTGTCAACCATGACAGAAGATGAAAGTGTTGAAATTTAAATAAGCATCCTGGGCAGTGTATTTCTACCTCATCCTCAATGCTAATATGCCTCGACTGAGATAGCAAGACATTGTGCATGGAGAAGTTACAGCCTCTTCTCAGAGCAGGATTGGTGTCCAAGGAATTATTGCTCAAAACCTGCTGACTAGCAGCAAGCCCTGGGCTGGCTTAAGAGCATCCTTCTACCCACGGAAGAGCAGCCCAGGAGTCTCATCGCTCCTGAGAGGAGCCAGATTTGAGCTTCTGACCTGGAGGTGAAAATCTCTGTATCCCATTAGTGATTCTCTGGGGGATGTTCAGTCTTTCCAATTTTTTACTGTTGAAGGTTTGCTGGATTTTCTCTGATGGCTGCATTTGGCAGCAGTGAACTGTTGATAAGAAATGAGATCAGACCCATTTCCCCAAGGTTTCCTCTTTCACCCTCTCCAGTTGTAGCTCAACAGTTTGGTAGTGAAGAAATCAGTCATTTACTAATGTTCTACAGCAGCTGAGCAGGAAAATGTCCCAACATCTCTCTTTAGCTCCAAATCATGCAAGACATTTCTTGAAATGGCTGTAAATATGCATGACTGAAGCAAGCAGAAAAACTATAGGTAACAGCTTTGTAATCAAGTCCAGCTGGGTGTTGGAGCCCTCTCTAACACCTGCAAGGCAGTTTGCTGGTGGGAATAGGGTGCCTGGTGTTTGTAGCCACTTCCCAGACTGCTCTTTAGAGCACCTGGGAGATGGGAGAGTGTGATATCTCTATGTTTGTGCAAGAGACAATTTGAGCCAATAAAAGTGTTGGCTGTAATAAGCAAATATGGACTTTCCCATGAGCCTAGTTATTTTTTCCTGGGGAGTGCACAGTATAGGAAATTACTTTTATTTTAGGCATTTCTGCCTTGAATGATGCATGAGAATGGGTTACTCTACTTGAAAGAACATAAGATAGAAAATGAACAGTGCTATTGACACTTTTTTAGCAAACCAATGGAATGAATTCTGTTCAGGTACTTCTCAGTATGGCCATATTCATTCAGCAGCCTGTTAGATGCAAACCAAGGAAGACATCTCTTGCCATGTATGGAGAATCGATTTGAGCAGATAGCCTGGAATGTGGGAGTCTGCCATTACAGCCGTGACGCTACCAGTGGAGCTGGATGGCATTCCTTGTGGAGCCTGACAGGATGCCTCAGTGCAGTGTAACTCTGCCAGCTGTCTCTCTTCCATGGAGTGCAGCACAGTCCATTTAGATTCAATTTTGTTTTTATTCTTTGATGAGTGTTTAATAACCATTTCCACATCTCTGCACAGTTGGAAAGTGACATTGTCAAGAACAGGTGCAGTCACTTGAAATTATGTGGTAATGCTTGTTGTAACAGCACTGGGAAGAAGTAAAGCGGAAAAGTTTTATTTCCTTCAGGGCAGGGTTAGCTAAATGGAATTGAGTTATCCTGAGATAAAATAATTACCCTCTGGTTTTGGCTTGCTTTCCATTGTGAGAAAAATGGGATGGCATTTTTGGCTAGGAATAAAAAGTCATATATTCTCATCCCAGCCTAGATATCAGCTTGCTGGATGACATTTGAAAAATCACATGGACCAAATTTTGAGTTTACTTGTTCTACAACCAGGTACTTATATAAGCCACCTAGTTTCTGAATATGAACCCACAACTTGCTTTTCATTCTGAACACCCAATGTTCCCAGCACTTGCTATTTGGGTAATTAACTGTATGTTCATTCAGGACTGAATGTTTCAGCTTTATTTTTGCTGTTGGAACTCTCTGGGTTGCCAAGAAAATTAGTGGAACCTAGAGGCATGCAGCATCTTCTGAAGTAATTCTTTTATTTCTTAGTTTCTTCCTGGTTAAATTAGAGGCAATAATTCATATGTCATTGCATTGTTTTGAGGCTTTTAATCAATTAGAGTTGGGTACTGTGAGATCCTGGGCATCGCTGGTTCTGATGGATATTAATAGCTGACTGTGCAGAGCACCTGGTGCAAGAAGGAATATTAATATTTGCAATTGCTTTGAGATCTTTGTTTTGAGATGCTTTTCAAGTGCTCAGGCTTATTAAGTATACACACATATATTCCTAGTTG